>OX459065.1:10905638-12105638 GCA_949775005.1 Orthosia gothica
ATAGGGCCTTTTTTTTTTTTTTGCGTGGAGAAATGCTCATGCATACTGCGCTACCACGGGGAGATAGCGCAGTTATGTGGGACTCTAACCCACTAAAACACCACGGTGTCCTCCTGTGCCGCTTAAGGCGGGAACAAGGGTACGCGTTAGCACTCACCGCGAACCCGCCGCGGCTGTCCGTCACCGGACCCTCCTCTGGGGAGTACCCCCCATCACCGGCGCACCAGAACACACTGTGCGCCGTGACCACCCCAGGGACCAAACAAGCACATGGGTGCCAGACGACCCCGTGTATGGCACCCTTGGTCCCCTTGTGACGGGTCAGGGTCAATGGCCCCGCCACCTACCATTTTTCGGCCGCAGGGGATAGGGAGAGCGGCCAACGCTATACCGGCACTCCTCTTCCCCTGCGGCCCCACCGCGTCCGCCATCAGACGGTGGCCGCGGAACCGGCCCGTCTAGGCCGCGGAAGGTAGGGAGAGCGGCGCACCGCAATACCGGCACTCCTCTCCCGCCGCGGCCTCCAACCCTCAGCCGCGATATCGTATGGGTATGGGAGACCCCATACGACATCGCGGCCCGCCTCAGTTGCGCTGTCGCCTAAGCAGCACCGCAACCTACATGTTGGCCGCTACGTCGTCGGCTTATCGGCAAAAGCCCTGACGAGCGGCCCTTCCTCGGGTTCCTCTTCGCTTCACCGTGGGTGACCAAGCCACGGTTACTGAGCCCCCCCGCATCGACAAAGCGGGAACCCACCGGGGGGGATCTATTCATAGGGCCTAGATAGAATTCTAGGTCACCCAGAAGCGCTAAATGGCCCGTATCGAACCTTCCAAACACTTACTTGAGGAAAATGTATGTATATTTACCTTTCCAGAGTGAAACTGCATTAAACCTGGCTATGTACTGTAATTATGTACAGTTTTTCAGTCATAGTATCCAGGTATACTATCTAGAACACCTAGATGGTGTTTCCTAACAAAACAATGTGTGTAAGGAAAATAATACGATTGGTACGTGAGTATAACACTCGTACCGCTACTTGCGACCCTGCCATTTTGGGGGGGTCCAAATTAAGTAAACAAAATATTTTTATTTCCTTAAAACTATACATTCATCATATATCTAAGGTACCTTATGCATAATACTAATATATAAGCGCGATATGCGCACTATAAGCTATATAAAAGCCCCTAAAACATGATTTTAATGTTACTAGAATTTTACATCAAAAATTTCTTATGCATTTTGCATATAAACAAGCGACGCCACCACAGGTAATTTCGAACTAAACCGTCATGGCTGACGGCCGTGTTTACGGAATATGAATTATTGTTTCTTTCCGTAATAAAACAATCAGTATGTATAATAATAATAATGCTTCTAATCGACTATTCTTAGACTATATAACCCTATTACATACTGATAGACACATAAAATATAATTTTAGTGTCTTAAAAACATGAACGGAATTTTTTGTGCGCATTACTATAAAAGACGGTAAAAGATTTGAATTGTTTTTTTTTTTTTTTTTTGAATTTGAATTGACTCTAATCTTTCATGGCGTGCTCAGGTCAACGAGGTCAGTCGTAAGGTACATTTCTCGTTCCATTCGCAGAAGTGCCTTCAGAGTATCTTGCCCTTAACGACAAAAATATCCTTAGCGCAAACACTTATTCAGCCGATTATAGATTATGCCGACGCCTGCTACCTGGATGCCACAGAGGAGCTATTAAATAAACTTGAGCGCTTGCAAAACTTGTGTATTCGCTTTGTTTTTGGTCTACGTAAGTATGATCATGTTTCTCATCTTCGCAAGGAACTCAAGTGGCTCCCAATCCGTCTTCGTAGGAACACTCGGATTTTATGTCTCCTGTTCAACATCTTGCATAACCCCTCTTATCCTTCCTACCTGCGTGAGCGATTCTCTTACGCTCGCCCCAGAGATGCACTATGTAGATCACATCTCAAATCTCTCCTTAAATCCCATCCACATAAAACCAGTTACTATTCCTATTCCTTCTCTGTCCATGCTGTAAGATTGTGGAACTCACTTCCGCCTAGCATCAGAGATTTAAACACTATCTCACTCTTCAAAAAACGTTTAAAAGAGCATTATCTATCCTCTCAAGTCTGATCTTTATTTATATATATATGTATGTATATATATATAAATTATACTTAAGTATCTATATATTTTGCAGTTATGTATTTATATTTGTATATGTCCACCATCACACTATTTGTGTAGGTGCGCTAATTTTTATATCTTAGTTTAAGACGTTCACTTTTCTTATTTTCCTGTTCTCACACACTATTGTCTACATTTCTTTTTAATTTTTCCTTTTCGCGGGTCTGCTGGCAGAAATTTCTTAAGAAATAAGCAGTGCCCTTGTACTCTTTTGTCTTGATGTGTTGTCTTTATGTATTATACTGTGTGTGTACATTAATTATTAAATAAATAATTAAGACTTTTTCGCCTACCGACATCCTTTAGTATGCGATGGCGCGCTGGGGCAAGCAGACGTGTGTCTGTTGATACTATTTTCTATTTACATGAAACCATCTTATATGGTTGGTGACGTCTCGTCGCGAACAATATTAGTATAGATGTATAACCGGTGCAAGAAAATTTCGTGACGAAGGTGTTGGTCAACCTGCTTTGAGCTAGCGTGGTGATAAAGGCTCGTTCTATTTTTGAAGAAATTCTAAAATCCCATATACAAACAGATCAACGGCAACGCTGGTCGCTACAGGTTGACGTCAGACGGCGCGCTGCAGATCGTCTCACTGCACCGCAACGACACTGGCGTCTACATCTGCGTGGCTAACAGTGACCTCGGAGTGGTCATGCAGGAGATACACCTGGTCGTCAATGGTGAGTACCGTTGAAGCCTGCGAACTGGGTGGCTGTGTTTATATTTTGCTCATACTTTGTCATGCTTTTTGCTCATACTTTGCATTACTTTTGGCTCCCCCGTTTCTGAAGCAGTTGGCGTTCAGATATCGATTTTATGAGCTATGGTTAAACTATTACTGCTGTGGTTCTCAGTTCGTATCAAAATGATTTGCTAAATGGCTAAAACAATTATTTTTTTCTTACCTTTTAGCTTATCGTGCATTTTCATCAAAACAAACCAAATGTGTATGCAAAATTTCATCTTAATTGGTTGAAGATTACTGCTTTACAATTCAGTTTCATGATTTAACCCGAACATACACACATACATTGCAAGCTAATAATAAGCTTTTAAAAACAAAGGACATTATGAAAGACCCTCTTTCATATGTCCATTGGTTTACAAGCTTTTTAGCAATCACAAATTCTTATCATTGGTCCACTGAACTTCGGGGGTTTACAGATCCTGTTAGAATGCCTGTCGGAATTGTTGGTGATGAGAACGCCGTGGTGACCGGTGAGCTAGGCCAACCGCTCCACGTGCGCTGCCTAGCGTACGGGTATCCACCACCGTCCGTGTTCTGGTACCGCGGCTACGAGGTAGCCATGCTTCCGTACAACGATGCAGTGTACGAACAGAGAGGAAACGTCCTCCTCATCAGAAGCCTGGCTATCGAAACTCTTGGACAGTACACATGTCAAGCGTACAACGGAGAAGGCAAGGCGGCGTCATGGGTGGTCGTCGTGCGAGCTTATATGCCTGACGAGTTCTTGATTAAAAACGAGTTTCTGGTACCACGAAACACTTCGGCGCCCAGACCCAGAACACAGCAACCCACCACCACTACTGAAGTGACCAGACCGATTTTCACCGGTAAGATTAGGAACTGTCTACTATTACAGGTTCACTGTCTAGCTGATTGTAATGACAGACAATCAGCTAGGTAGATTCTGTACCTCTTTATCGCAAACTTAACGTCAGTTCTTATATTTTCTTTTACATTACAGACATACATAAACTAACGCATTTTGCCCATGGGGGTAGGCAGAAACTACAAAACGCCATCTACTACGATTCCTTACATAATTCTTTAACTTCACTCACATTCATACATTCATATTTCTTTTATCAGCCATAAATTATATCTGAGTCCATTTCCTAACATAGATTTTATAGATTGCAATGGACGTAAGAATAGCATTTCTCTGGAAGTATATTTATTGGTACGTCATGTATGTATTATACAGTAATGATAATATATTAGAAGTGCTGAATAATAAGAGCTTAACTTCTGAGCTTTTTCACCAAAAGCTTGGCTATACATTATTTGCAGCAAGCTTTGCGTTTCTTTTTATTGTTCAGATCTCCATTGGTTGATAATTTCGATTCAGATATTTGTCCGTTGCAAACCATATATAATACTTAGCCATACTATCTTCAGTCTGCAAAACGTCAAGACGTGTGTAATGAAGATATACCTTACTGTCAAATCTTACTGTCATTTTATGGTGGCACTTCACATCGCTATTCGTGTTCGCGTATTTGTCTTATTCGTCCAACTAGAACGATGTGAAGTAGCTCTATTCGTCTATATTTGCCTATTCTCACGAACAAGACGAATACGCCAAATACCCGAACACCCGTATCCGCCCGGCTGTCGGTTTTTTGCAACATATCAAAGGATTGCGAATATGGCGAATATGTTCGTTTACCGGCCACACATCGCTCGCTCAGTAGTGAGCGGTGCGCGTCAGCGGCGGACGTGTATAAGTATTTATGTAGGTTGTTTACAGCTTGTTCGAGCCAACATGGATTGGACAAATGACCTTGTTATGCGATTTTAGAATATTATCAAATGCATCCCTGCATATGCAATCCGCAATATGCCTCTAATTAGCACAATGGAAATAATAAGCCGCTCCTGCAGTTAACACGTCCATCATAAACTTTAGCAGAAATATTCGTAAATGTTCGGCATATTTGCTGTTCATGAACGATTGTGTAGTCGGTGTATTCGTGTTATTCGGAATTCAACACGATGTGAAGTGCCACCATAACAATTATTGTTGAAGTAAGAAGTCTTTAAGTAGAATCACGGAACATTTTACTCCAGCGAGTAGTATACATTACGCATAAAGAGGAACAGGAATAACAATGTACTCGTACTTTCTACCCTGAACACTATAATAGACACCTTTCACAAAACTGCCCTATAACACCATATTTTCCAAAACTAGTGCCGGTCAGCACACATGTGTCAACACATTCCTCGACGCTGAACATCGGTGCCGACCTGCGTCTGACGTGCGAGGTGGACGGCTTCCCCGAACCTGACGTGCAGTGGACCAAAGACGGCGCCAACATTCAGACGGGCGACGGCAGGATCACTATCACCGGTAAGACCTAGCAGCAAGCAAGTTATCGGCATGCCTGAGTGGGTGGCCGGTAGCTCTGCGAGTCCTCGAGTAGTGACTGCGTAAATAGGACAACACAAAACCACACCACACAGGGGGTTTAGATTTTGTTTAGTGCTTTAGTTGCGATTGTCTGGTTTCTGTTTAAATTACTGTGTTTGATTTTCTATTAGATTTTATCTAATCCGTCACTTGTTTACCAGGTAGCACGATCTTGTCTCGACTGACGGTGATGCGGGTGTCGGTCGCCGATAGTGGACTGTACGCGTGTCACGCCAGCAACCCATACAGTTCGCAGTCTGACACTGCGCAGATCAACGTGCAACGTATGTTAAAAACCATGTATGCTAAAAATAAATTGCTTGCAGAACGATGGTGCTAAAAAGTTCTGCGTATCGGAAGGCATAGCATGGGAAGTTCACCATGAGATGAAAAACATAATGAACTAAGCGTATTTATTTCTACATATTATATTGTTAGATAATAATGTAATCACTATCGTGTCGCTCTCACAAATGTTATATATAAGACAAAAAAAGACAAAAGATATTTATTTCAACTGGGCCACCAAGCGGCACTTTTGAATGTCGCAATTTAAATTTACATGGAATAAAAGTTGATTCTACCGTGCATTCGGAAAGTAGCTTGTTATGGAGAAGAATGCACAAGCATCAGCAAGGTTCATCATCGGAGGATCATTATGTTGAGGATCCCCACTGACAAGTGTCGGTCTAGGTCTAGGTCCTTAGCTTGATGGGGAGTCATGTTTGCCCGCACAGATAGCACTGACAGCCATGACATGACCATCGACCATTGACCTGCTCTTACTAGCGTTATATAGGTAGAATAAATATTTGGTGGACTAATAATAATACATAATTTATACTATATATTTGATGAAGAATTATTATTTGTGCAGAGCTCGTGGTAACTGCCAAGTGCACAGATAATCCTTTCTTCGCTGACTGTGACCTGATCGTGCGCAGCAACGTCTGCTGGCACAAGTATTACTCGAAGTAAGTACATAACCGTTAAGTGAGGTTAATCGACCAATGAGGTTAATTGATTACATCTGCTGAAAACGATTAAATTGTAGTGTTGTGATTAAGTTAATTGTTTTAGCTACTTGTTCAGTACTGTGGGAATGTATTATTTATTTATTTATTTATTATTAAAATCTCCCTTACAACTATCATTACAGGTAGGTATACCTAATGCGATAGCGTGGTCTTAAAATTAACTTATATACTATATAAAACTAGCTATTGTTTATTGATTTGACATATTGTACATAACTAGAAGTATATAAATACAATCACTACCTGTTTTATCATTTTGTGTCAGGCCGCAACTAACCGCGTCTTAATTAATTGTCCTCAGGTACTGTTGCAAGTCGTGTGTGGAAGCCGGTCAAATCAACCCCCAAGAGGTCGAGCTTCAAGCGGACCAGCCCTTGAAGAACTAGATATCAGTATCAACAAAATCTTGCATAGCGTAGCAGCCAGACGCAACCGATTGTAAACATTGTTAGATAATACATTCATAATTAATCCCTCGAAAAATACTTAAAAGCATACTTTTAGTTGCAATTTTTGTTTGCTTCCTCCTGAATTTGCGTCATCAGTGGTAGTTTATTTATTTTGCTATTTGCGTCATCAATGGTAGTTTATTTATTTTCTTATTTGCGTCATCAATGGTAGTTTATTTATTTTCTTTGCGATTATCGGGACGGGAGGTGCTTGAGGAGTTGAGAGGTATACCACGGCTATCAGGACAATCCCAGAAGTACGGTCAAGATCCCTACCAGCATCTTACTAAGCTAACTTCCTTCCTCCGAGCACGTTTGCTCTTGCGAATCTTCACTCAAGCCAGCCAATTAAGGCAAGGGAGAAGTGGGAGCTCTGTTCCCCGTCAGTGTTCACATCGACCGGCTAATAAAGGGAAGCCGGAGACGAGGAGGATGACTTCCCTCGGGAGGTCAGGTCCGTGGAGTCGCCACTGCCCACCAGTTCGCCACAAAGTTGCCCTGCGGATTGTATCTCGCTTAGTCTGGCCCCTCACCCTAGCCATGTTACGCAAAAGTAGAATCTACCGACAACGACCTAGAGTTCATTGGAGCACGCAAGCCCCACCAAGATGTCAACGTAGAGATACTGCGGTGGGGACTATATATATTTGACATACTACTTTATTAATTTATTAACACATACCTACAATTATTTTGACAGGTAGTACCCAAGGTAATAATAGTAGTTATACATTGCGGCACCCAGAGACGCCTAGATGAGACTAGTTGTTGTTACCTCCTTCCTGCATAGTGTCGGTCGCGAACTGGCAGTAATATTGTTATTGTTTCATGTGCCCTAGCTTGTATAGGTATTATTTCGAGAACATTTAAATGTCACAAACTCCATCTGTGATGGAATATTTTTTTGAGTAATTATATATGTATACCATTTCTATCCAAAGTCCTTGAACGCCTTATCCATAATCAACTTAGTACATTTCTGTGCAAGAACCACCTCCTTAATTTTTGCCAATCCGGGTTTCGTCCAGGACATAGTACTACAACAGCTCTTGTTAGCATAACGGACGATATTAGACTTGGTATGGAAAATGGAAATCTGACGGTACTTTCCTTATTAGATTTCAGCAATGCTTTTAACACCGTCGATTTTGATATTTTACTCGGCATACTCAGCTCTCTTAACATATCTCCAACGGTAATTGATTGGTTTCGTAGTTACCTGTGTGGCCGCCAACAACGTATTTGCATTGAAGGTTCTTCTTCGTCATGGTGCAATACCTCTGCAGGCGTACCACAGGGGGGTGTTCTATCTCCTCTTCTTTTCGCTATTTTTATTCATTCTATTTCTAATGACCTTCTCTCATCCTACCACCTTTACGCTGACGATTTGCAAATATATTCTCAAGCTCCGGTAGATGAATTGTCTGAGGCAGTTAATATGATCAATAAAGATTTAGGTTGTATTTCTGAGTGGAGTTTGGCCCATGGTCTCAGGGTTAATCCTGCGAAGACTCAAGTCATTGTTGTCGGCAGTCCTAGGTTGCGCTCAAGAGTTAACTGGTCGCAGCTCCCCCGGATTGTTTTTGATGGCTCAGCTATTCCATACAGCGACTCAGTGAAATACCTGGGTATTTTAGTTGACAAGGACTTTTCGTGGGGTCCTCAGCTGCAGGAGGTTAGCCGCAAGGTGTTTGCGTCTTCAGGGTCTTTGCGCAGACTGCGCAATTTTCTTCCAACTGCCACCAAAACTGCGCTTGTCCAATCCCTCCTTCTCCCAATCCTCGATTATGCAGATGTCAGTTATTTACATCTAACTGAAGTGCAGCTAGATAAGCTTGAGCGACTCCAAAACTTTTGCATTAGATTCATTTTTGGTTTACGCAAATATGACCATGTTTCTGAATTTCGTACTAAGCTCAAGTGGCTGCCAATCCGCCTTCGCGCGAATGCCCACATTTTATCGTTACACTACAGTGTTCTGTTTATTCCTACAACCCCCTTTTATCTCAAAGAACGCTTTAAGTTCCTTCATGACACACATTCTAGACACTTGAGATCATCGGAGAATTTGAGACTTTTGATGCCTGCTCATTCTACTAAGTTCTACAGTAAATCGTTCACGGTCCAGGCTGTTCGATTGTGGAATGAGTTGCCGATGTCAGTAAGACAAGCACAGTCGCTAGCATCTTTTAAAAATCTTGTCAAGAACCATTTCCTTTGTCTTTAATGCTTTTCTGTTTCTTCCATTTTTGTTTTTTTATTTTTATTTCCAATCTTTGTTCAACCATTCTTTAATTATTATTTTTTTAAATGTAATATTATGTATGTATATATATTTGTAAGTTTGTGTATAGTATTTTATATAGCTATATAATTTTTATGTATTAATATTTTTTTTAATATAACAGTACACCCTACCCCCTGTTTTTATCTTAAGTTCTTTAGTCCATCCAAAGGTTGTCTGGTAGATATCGCTGTCAGCGATAAGACCGCCTTTGTACCCATAATATTAAGTTGCTGTATAATATGTGTTATTTCTTTTTTTGGTGTACAATAAAGTATATTCTATTCTATTCTAATTTTACAATTCTATTTAGTTAGAAGAATATAGTAAATAAAATAAGTTGTCTAATAAAGTGAAAGTTTATCTCGTAGGCTAATGCCGGTCACTCACATTCGCACGAATACGCAAACCCACAAGTGTAGGACGACATTTGCAAATGATTATGCAAAGTTTTCGCTGCCTTCGCGGTTTTCCAATCTGTGGCGGTGTTTTATCGGACATCAAAGCGCGCGAACCTCGATCCTTCGCGTAGACTCCCACACATTCGTGCGAACAGTTGCGCACACGATTGCGAAGGTAACGGACGTTTCGCCATTTTCATAGTTCGTGAATTCTACTGTGTAGCGTAGGTATTTAAACCAACTTCATGATGCAGCCCCAAGGTGCTGGACTTCATTGAACTCCTGCAGAATGAATCGACCATATGGGATCCTCAAAAAAATCCCATAAAAAGCAAGCAAGACTGAGACACTCGTAAACATGTGTAGGAGGAAGTGCAAACGGGTTCGCAAATTGAGTATGCGAACCCATTTGCATATCCGCTAAGTTTGCGAATGAATATCTGACGGCCCTTCACATGCGTGCGAACATTCGTACATTGTACGAATGTTTGCGCGCATGTGAGTGACCGAGGTAACGCTAGGGTGGCTAGTTGACATTTATAATAATTTGTTTAAGTATTTTTTTTTGTAATGGGTAAACAATAAAAATATATAAGCAAAATGATATGTTTTTTTTTTAATTTAACATAAACTGGTGCTCTCAAGGTTGTTCAAGAATACGTACCTCGGGCAAATTCAGCAGTTTGGTAAAAACAACTTTGAGAGGGAGGCTAGCAGAAGAATACCTTTTTTTTGTGGGTAGGTGAATAAAAATATCACGCATTTTTATCTTTTAATTAGTATTTTCTACAATTATAATCAAAATGCCTACGGATAAAAAATAATTTGCTTACCATTAAGCATATATTGTGTGGGCAGTAGCATTCATTTGTCCTAAGTGCAAGTTGCATACACTTGTCAGGGCTGGAGCTGTCACTTTGTAACTTGGCTTAGACTTTTGAACACAAGGCTGGGACCATGACCACTATAGCAGAGATTGCGGAAACCCAGTGAATGGCTATCACCTCACTGAACCAGCGGATGGCTGTTTTTGAAGCACACTTGAAAGCCACCTGGAGCTGACTTGAGCGGCCTCCACAAAGACTTTTCCGCCTTCAAGGAGCATGTTTGGAGTGTTGTCAGTGCCTTACAGCTGCAGATTGCTGAGTTAAACAAGAGTGTAGACATTAGAGTGTAGACATTATAGAGATGCGTCACAGAAAAAAGTTTATGTTGCTTGACGGGGTTCCTGAAAATCCAGGTGAGAAAGTTTCTGACAACCATTCTGCAGACTAAACTCGGTGTTCGATTGTCGAGAAGACGTATGTGTTGCTTGAAATAAACTTTCAAACTTCATTTCAACTATTTTAAAATACGGACCTCAAGCACGGTATTACTTTCACTTTTTATCTTAATTAAATAAACAACAAACAATATTTATTTGTTCAAGACTTAAACCTAATTACAATGATTGTACCTTAAATTAGAATCATTAAGTTAGTGGCAAGATACAAAATATGTGCAACTGCAACAATTTGCAGTGATTTCAGTGCTGTGATTCGCCTGTGAGGTTACGAGTTAAAAAGGGTGACCAGCTTATAATTTAATTATTACTTTTCAACACCCTTCACCATCCAAAATGCAATTAGACTTACCCCGGTCACTCACATGTGAAGGGCCGTCAGCCTTTCATTCGCAAAAATAGCAGATATGCAAATGGGTTCGCATACTCAATTTGCGAACCCGCTTGCGCTTCCTCCTACACATGTTTACGAATGTCTCAGTCTTGCTTGCATTTTATGGGATTTTTTTGAGGATCCTTTACGGTCGATTCATTGGGGTTGCATCATGAAGTCAGTTTAAGTACCTACGCTACACAGTAGAATTCACGAACTATGAAAATGGCGAAACGTCCGTTACCTTCGCAATCGTGTGCGCAACTGGTCGCACGAAAGTGTGGCAGACTACGCGAAGGATCGAGGTTCGCGCGCTTTGATATCCGTTAAAAAACCGACACAGCTTGGCAAACTGCGAATGCAGCGAAAACTTTGCATAATCATTTGCAAATGTCGTCCTACACTTGTGGGTTTGCGTATTCGTGTGAATGTGAGTGACCAGCACAACAAAACAATGTTGAAACAATACAATATTTTTAGACTTACCCCGGTCACTCACATGCGCGCAAACTTTCGTACATTGTACGAATGTTTGCACGCATGTGAAGGGCCGTCAGACATTCTTTCGTAAACTTAGCGGATATGCAAATGGGTTCGCATACTCAATTTACGAACCCGTTTGCGCTTCCTCCTACACATGTTTACGAATGTCTCAGTCTTGCTTGCTTTTTATGGATTTTTTTTGAGGATCCCCGATGGTTGATTCATTCTGCAGGAGTTCTATGAACTCCAGCACCTTGGGATTGCATCATGAAGTTAGTTTAAGTACCTAAGCTACACAGTAGAATTCACGAACTATGAAAATGGCGAAACGTCCGTTACCTTCAAATCAAATCAAATCATATTTATTTGCGTAAAACATGGTATAAAAAGGTCTTACAGTACAAAAATAGAGCAGACATGTTTTGCCAAGATTGTACACAGCATGCAAATATTTGGGATAACAATTTCCATAACAAAATTATTATTATATTATAACAACGCTATTTTCGCTCTAGGAATTGTTTTATACTATAGAAGTTGTTATCAATTAACCATTCAAACAATTTCCGTGGCTGGCGTGAACACATTGACATGTCGACTTCTAGGACTTTTTTTTTATTGGCTTATTACATCCTACGCATTAGGAATTTATATGAAAAAAATTGACAGTTATAGATATACAAAATTTTTGGAGCAATCGACTTTGGTAATATGTTGACATCTCGCATTTTGACATGTCTAACTTAACAAAACCTCATGTCAAATTAACGATTCACATGTTTTTGTGATCGAACATTGATATTTTGTTATATCAACCTATACTCAGCACCCAAAATAATATTCGTTATTTGATATCTCAATTAATACACTTAAAAGTTTTGTTTAAGTACTTATTTTAAATTGACAAATTGAAGTGTCAAGCTATTGCCAGCTGAGGTCTTTTTGGTTAAATCGTGACAAATTGAGATATCAAGTTATGGCCCACCGAAGAATTTCTGTTGAAATTGCGATATATTGAGATGTCCAGTTACGGCCAACGAAGTTCTGAGCACTAAAAGTAATAAGTATAGGTATCACTACATGTCCGTTATAAAAAACTTGTAACGTTAAATTAATATGTTTAGTTGACAACTTATGTACCCTAGTTGTTTTAAAAAATAATCGAGTTATCAAAAAACTTTCGTAAGAAGTAATAATTTTTCAAATATCGCGGCAAATCCCTCGTATTCGCGTACTGGATTTTCAATGCTCTGCTTAGCGCCGAGAGTTGAAAATCCAACCAGTGTGTTTGTTCGACGCGTTGGAATGCACTCTGTTGGATTCTCAATGCTCGACTCAACACCGAGAGTTGAAAATCCAGTACGCGATAAAATCCCGCTGCGATATTTTTACGTCCGTGCGAACGTCGCGGTCAGCTGACTGTTTACTAGAAACTGTGTACTTAGATGTATGTAGACGATGGGAATCTAGGTGTAGTAGGTACCTGGATATCGTCGTTTAAAATTAATTTAACTGCTGAATTAGCTGAACACCAACATCAAGCTGATAAAGCTTGATGTTGGTGTTTTGGTTGTTTTGGTTTGTAAACGCACCCACGATACAGGAAGTAATTCCTAGTGTGGGGCAACGTTTTTTTTAAAAAAAAAAGAAAGAAATAAAGAAAGAAAAGAAAGCTTATGCTGAAAAACGTGTGGATAAAGAGAATGTCAAAGCAGATTCATCTGTTAGGGCATTTGCATTTGACCTCCAGCAGTGCTTGCCGACACCATATTTAAAAACATCTGTCTCGTTTTATAAACGACAGCTTTGGTCTTTTAATTTAACAGTGCATGATTTAGCGACTAATGAGGCTACCTGCTACATGTGGGACGAGACAATAGGAGCTCGAGGAGCAAACCAAATCGCCTCATGTTTGTGGCACTTCTGCAATAGTTTGTCATCCGAAGTCAAAGAACTGATTTTTTATTCGGATACTTGTGGTGGCCAAAACAAAAACAATGTCGTGGCAATGATGTTCATGTTTTTGCTACATAATCATCCAACGCTGCAAAAGATAAACCACAAATTCCTCCTCAGTGGGCACACACATATGGAGTGTGACTCTGACCACGCGATTATTGAAAAAACAAAAAAGAGAACACAAATGAGAATCAATCATTTATATGATTGGGTGCAGCTGGTGAGGACTTGCAAAGTTCAGAAACCATTTAAGGTCGTGGTGATGACGGTAAATGATTTCTTGGATTTTGCCGAACTAAAATCCAAGAAAGGACCCTTTACTGTCAAAAAACTGGACGATTCTGGGGACAAATTTCTATGGCAACCTATTAAATGGCTACAATATAATAAAAACAGCGTAGGAAAAATAAATTTCAAGAAAACCCTGGATCGCGAACCCCCTTTCAAGTCAGTAAATTTTCGGAAAAGAGGAAAAACCACCATAGATGCCTTTAGATTGAGCCAAATCTCCAAGGAAGCTTTGCCAATCAGTGCAGAGAAAAAAAAGGATTTGATGGACATGATTGACCTGATTGACGATTCGTTCAAAGAGTTTTATATTAATATAAAAACTGTCGGTGATGTCTCTGCATCTACTGATCCAGATTTGGACGAAGACAACCCAGATGAAGAGGATTCTGAGGTCCAATAAAATATTAATGGTCTGCGACGAGGTTGAGGAGTCAATGTTTTAGTTATATTAGTTGTTTCAATTTTTAGTTGTGTTAGTAACACACTTGTGTCTGTATGACGACGGTGTTTGTGGTCCAATAAAACAATTTTCTATTTTTTATGTTTTTTTATTACAAAAATACTAGGAAACTGATAGTTTCGTGGTGTTTCAATTAAATATTTGTTCAGTTAGAACAACATTACTTGATTTGAGTGAGTAGTAGGTATTACAGCAATTTTTTTTTTTTTAAGTTTGTCATCTGTTTGCTATCCAATTAAAATAATGTGTTTGTCATTAAAATAACGTTGTTTACCTACTAATAAGGTGAATAAGTTGATAACTGTTGGTGAACAAGTTGACAACTCGGTGAATAAGTTGATAACTCGTTGGTGAACGACTTGATAAGTCTATTATTATGCAATCTATGGAAAAATTCGTTTATTTATTGGCTTCATTTAAAAGATGGCATAAAATAACCTTTAAAACAACTAAAACACTTATGTTAAACTAATTTACCAATTTACCAGAAGACGCCAAAACTTTAAAATGGCCGCCCTGACAAATTACAATTTTAGACATGTCAAAATATTCACGCCAGCCACGGATTTATTCTTAAAACCATATCTAGATTGTAATATTTTCAGATTACCAGGTAATTTGTTATAAATTCGTACACACATAGTTAAGCAGCTTTTATTGTACTTAGCAAGCCTGGGAGTACTGTTAAGTACGAGTCTGTGAGGATCTTGTCGGCTTCGAGGATTAATATCGTTTGCTAATTTAAACAACTCCTTATATTTCCAAACAAACATGCATATTTCATTAATATACAGACAAGGTAGCGGTAACAAGCCAAGTTTCTTAAATACTGGCTGACATGATTCCTCTGGATGAAGTCCATAAAGAGCCCTAATGCATTTTTTTTGAGCAACAAATGTTCTATTCTGGTCGGTACTATTACCCCATATTATAAGTCCATAACGTAATATGGATTCCACATACGCTTGGTAAGCTAATATAGCTGTTTTCAGATTAGTGCTTTTTTTACTTGTTTAAGAGCATACACAAATTTATTAATTTTGCTTGAAACATTGTCTACATGCACTTTCCAATGTAGGTTTTCATCAATAGTAACTCCTAGGAATTTGGTATGTGTTACTGATTTAATTTTGGGTATATTTAATTTGAAGTTAAATTTATGATTATTCGATTTATTAAATTGTATATAAACAGATTTGTCAAGGTTTATTTTCAAATTATGTACATAAAGCCAGTTAATTAAAATGTCAATAGTATTGTTAATGTCAGTTTCGTGTTCGTGAATTGTATTTTTTTTTATTGGATGTCACAATAATAGAGATGTCATCAGCAAAAAATATGCACTTATGTTTCGTTATTTTAATGATGTCATTTATATATATCAAGAATAAGATTGGCCCCAGTATGCTTCCCTGTGGAACACCAAACCTATTACATCTATATTTCGATGAGTGTAGCGTTACTTCTTTATCTTCGTTAATATTTGTTAAGGCAACGCATTGTTGCCTGTTATCAAGGTATGATTTTATCCACTGTAAGGTGTTGTGTAGTGCTTTAGTTGCGATTGTCTAAAAAAAAAAATCAAAATCAATAATTTTTATTTCACATAGGCCTACATGGGCACTTATAAAACGTCGACAATGTGCACGGTTCGGGTTGGTCGATTCCTATGGAGAAGAACCGGCAAGAAACTCCATGGTTACTCTTTTAAAAAATTGTTTGGTTTTACAATATTTCCATGTTACAGCAATACTTAGATGGGGGGACAACGCAGGCCCGATAATAAGTCGTAAGAAACTTAAACAAGAAGTGATTATATAATAAATAAACAAAAGATTAAAAAAAAGTAAAACGAGATAAAATGTTAACAATCTAGAAGGCCTACAATGTTCACACATTTACAAACCAATCGGTAAAATAATCTATACAAAGTATACCAAGACTAAATTTAACATGTGGCACAAATGTTATTATCAGTGCTGTAACTATTCTTAGCAAAGGGCTATAAAGATAATTGAAAACCATTGTAAAAAGTCTTATTAAATGAAGAAAAATTAGATTGAGAATAGTTAGAGACATCCACATATTTGTGCCGTTTATGAGTTACCAGGGAAGCCGCATGTGCAGAAGGAGCTAAAACCAAATATTTTTATCTTCAACGTAGTCCTTGATTTTATAATATGCTTTTTTAATAAGGACACGTTTGATGTGATTTTTGAACTTTCCGTCGGTCAGTTCTATAACTGACTTTGGCAACTTGTTATAAAAGCGTATACTGTTTATAAGAAAAGACTTGCTAGTTTTCGTTAATCTGAATTTGGGTAATACAATATCGTGTTTACTGCGTGTATTTAAATTATGGAAGTCGCTTCTAGTTTTGAAAAGCCCTCGATTTTTGCGGACATACAAAATACATTCTAAAATATAAAGTGAAGGTAGAGTCAGTATATCGATCTCTCTAAATTTTTCTCTGAGGGTCTCGCGAGGACCCATTTTATAGATCGCGCGGATTGCCCTCTTTTGTAATATGAAAATTGAGTCAACGTCTGCTGCTGATCCCCACAGCAGAATGCCATAAGACATAATACTGTGGAAATAAGCATAGTAAACCAGCCTAGCTGTGGCTACATCGGTTAACTGCCTTATTTTCCTTACTGCATATGCAGCTGAACTTAACCTACCCGAAAGAGTTCTAATGTGCGCGCCCCACTGCAGTTTTGAGTCGATAGTAATCCCTAAGAATACAGTTTCAGCTACAACTTCAAGATTTTTGCCGTCAAGATTTAAATTTAGGTCACGTTGTGGTACATGGTCTGGTTTCTGTTTAAATTACTGTGCTTGATTTTCTATTAGATTTTATCTAATCCGTCACTTGTTTACCAGGTAGCACGATCGTGTCTCGACTGACGGTGATGCGGGTGTCGGTCGCCGATAGCGGACTGTACGCGTGTCACGCCAGCAACCCATACAGTTCGCAGTCTGACACTGCGCAGATCAACGTGCAACGTATGTTAAAAACCATGTTTGCTAAAAATAAATTGCTTGCAGAACGATGGTGCTAAAAAGTTCTGTATATCGGCAGGCATTGCATGGAAAGCTCACCAGAAAGACAAAATGGTCTAAGCGTATTTATCCATACATATTATATTGTTAGATAATAATGTAATCACTATCGTGTCGCTGTCACAAATGTTATATAAACGTATTCCTACTCTTCCTAACTTCCCAAATCGGTTTTTTATTGTTTATTTATTTATTTATTTATTATATACTTTATTGTACACCACTTAAAAATTACAGGACAAAACATTTATAATAAGCCCGCCATTTTATTAACCGTCTGCGACTGACGTGCCGTAATTTTTACTATTCCAATGACGTGGTAGTATACTAGACACCCTCACCACTTTGACTGGTCATAAGTTAATAATTACTTTTTAATGTCTTATGTTGTGACGTTTTTTAACTAACTTAAAGCATATATTATTATTTTAATTTAATAAAAGTTTGAAAATAGAAAGCATTATCCACTTAAAAGGTTTTATTTACTTATCATAAATCAGACCTAAAAAAATTTTGTCTACACATTTTTTTTTTTATTATTTCGACTATATCACTTTACTTGAGAATATTTTATATTTATCAAAGACAACACTTAACATAATCAGACTTGAAAATTTGGAGAATATTTACTGGTTCAATTGAGAGTTATTAGCCCTCACAGTTATAATTTTTTTATCGGCTTAAGACAATAACAGCAACAGTATCATGTTACTCTTTTTATTTTAGTTGGGCTTAGATGACATAACTTCCTTCCACTTGCTGCAAGAGATCGAATGTTTGGAGGTCCTGCCCCAAAACTCGACTAATAGTCATACACAGTTCTCTAAGCAATCTTTCGTTGTGAACCAGGGTTTTCAAGTGATTTTGCTCTGAATCTCTTCCTAAATTCAGTATAAATGTCCCCTCTTCTCATTTTCTCACCCTTATCTGAAGACATCTGATATAAGACAAAGCTATTCGTTGAAAAATTGCCATAGGCCATCGACGCATTTCTTCAGATGGTTCAGATGGCCTACCCGATGTTTCCTGACGCACCTCTTCAAATTTGCCGACGGATTTCTTCAGATAGTTCTTGATTCTGAGACTTATCATCAAAGTCTTCATCGGATTCCAAGTTTTGGATTTCTGGTTGAAAGTCCGGGTCGTCATCTTCTGAGTCCAGATCGCTGAACTCATGCTCACTTTCATATTCCAACCACTCTTCTATAAGCTGGTCATGGATTTTAAAAGTACCAGTCGAAGTTCTTTTGGAACCGTGTGGACTTTGGCTGTTACTGGAGTGAGACATCTGATAAAATGCTATTTAGGTATAGAAAAGCAATAGTAAAATGAACCTTCTCTACACACCTTTTCTGTGGCATTTTTGTCGGCTTTATGCGGCTTTTTGTTTTACCCTTATTGAATATAAAAAATATTAGATACGAAAATATAAAATTACTTTCACTAAGTTCCTAAGACAACAATGAAACAAATCTCTTCACGTTCAGTAGCGGCCACAAAACGGCCGCCATTGTGGAATTCGGTAGTTAATATATTTATCGCTTGAAAATGTGCTTATTTAATAACTCAATGATAACAAAAGTAATGTAAGGTTACTTACCGATGATACGATATCCCATGTTTCTTTTTAACCTTTGTATCGTAATTTTTGCAGCCTTTTACCACACAACTAGGCATTATTATGACAAGCAAATACTCGCTCACTCCCACACACGGGCCACTGTCTCGTTAGCCCTAAACTGCAATTTAGGGCCAGCGCGTTAGTGCCATTTAGTCGCGCGGTTGGCCTGGTCTTTACGCAAGTAATATATGGCCTCTTTGCTTCCATAATGTGGTATCTTGAAAATTGCAATTTTAGAAGAGAGTGTATTTCAACTTTCAAAAAATAATTGCGTCGCAAGGAATAGTTTTTACAGTAAATCTAATTCTGATTAATTGTAAATTATAACAAATAAAATATGTGAGAACTTATCAAAATACTGGTAATTTAGAAGTTTAGCAAGAAATTGGCTTTATTTAAGAAATAGGAGAAAACATGTTATATGGTTTTGGCAAATATATAGTAAGATAAGTGTTACAAACTAAATTGTCACTATGTTTATTTTATTTTATTTTATTTTATTTTATTGTAATAGGAAAACAAACAGTATTAACAACTAACAAATTTAACATCAGATTAACCAACTAGTAACCAATTACATGTTTTCGCATTTAATTTACTATAAAGAGCAAGCCTGTTAGAGAAAAAAAAAATGAATTACAATGATAATATGTACTTTAAGCTATAACATACAATCACAATAATACCTCGTCTTGAGGTGCAATAAAAAACAGTTATTGAACCAATTTGAACCAATGTTTAGTAAGTATTCGAATGAATACTTGCGGTTTAGTAGTGAATAAGTCAAATTCAGAAAAGTCAACCAATTTATTGTAAGATTTAGCGCATCTTATAAAGAACGAATTCGGTCTGTAATTTGTGCAGCAGCGGGGGACGTTAAGAAAAAGAAAGGGCATTCTAGCAGATCTGGTAGGGGCGCGTAAATTAATCTTAGAGAGAAGTTGCGGGGCGTCGATGAAAGATTGCGCTAACTTAATGAGTAAGGAGATATCTGATATACTCCTTCTCTCCCTAAGTGGAAGTAAATGGTACCTTTTGCATCTCGACTCGTAATTATGATCGCGGGTGTTACACTTGTACTGCAGGTATCTTGTAAAGTTTCGCTGGACAGATTCCAATCTTGAGATATAAACAGCATACATGGGATTCCAAACTTGCGAACAATATTCAAGTGAGCTACGGACGAAGGAACAGTACAAAATCTTAACTATTTTGACATCCGTGAACTGGGAGCAAGATCTTTTTAAAAACCCCATGGCTTTGTTAGCTTTATTAACTATGTGATCTATGTGCTTCTCGTAGGTAAGTTTGGAGACGTGTATCACACCTAAATCTCGTATGAAATCTACTCGTTTTAGATGGGCATTCTTTAGAGTGTATGTGTGGGATATGATGTTGGCCTTGCGAGTGAACGTAATTGTGTAACATTTAGATACATTGAGTTCCAGATTATTCAGCTGACAATAGTTTTCTAGTCTTTCGAGATCTTGTTGCAACGAGTCGCAATCTTTGACATTGTTTATATGTTTGAAGATTTTCATGTCGTCTGCGTAAAGCAAAAATAATGAATTTTGAAAGCACGTGTGAATGTCATTTATAAAAATGTTAAATAATAAGGGCCCAAGAAGCGATCCCTGGGGAACTCCAGAAGGGACTACATGCCGCTTCGACACAGCACCGTTGATCACGACAGCCTGATAACGATTCTTTATGTAAGATGTTATCCACCGGTATAAGTTACCATGAATACCAGCATAAAAAATCTTCTGTAAAAGTATATTATGGTCAATACGGTCGAAACATTTACTGTAGTCTGTGAAAATACAGTCTACCTGACCGCCATCGTCCATACAAGATGTAGTGAAGTCGACAAAAGATAGTAGGTTAGTAGTGGTCGATCGGTTTTTAAGAAAACCGTGCTGTTCAGGAATGAAGGCCGTCGAAAAAGTGCTGTAAACTTGTGTGTAGATGATACGTTCAAGTATTTTACCAAACAGGCATAATTTGGATATGGGTCTGTAATTATTAATATCACCCTTATTCCCACTTTTGTGCACCGGTGTTATGTACGCGTACTTCCATATACTAGGAACAATTCCCTCCTTAAGAGAACGCGTAAAAATAATCGTAAGTGGCTTAACTAGTCCTTTGGCACACTTGACTATAAATAATGGAGGTATGTTGTCCGGACCCGCACCTTTATTGAGATCTAAGGATTCTAAGAGCCTAAGCAGGTGGTTTGGATTAATTTCAATCTCACCTATGTTTAGTGCAGAGTCAGTAGGGGGGGCATTTGTTGGACTTGGGATACTCGAATTTCGATCTGAAGTAGAAAGGAAGTTCGATTGGAAGTAAGCTGCGAAAGCATCACTAATTTCTTCACTTGTATTGTAGCATCGACCTTCTAATGACATAGTAGAGGGGAGAGTGTTAGTGCCCTTTTTGTTCGCTTTTATGAAGGACCAGAACATTTTTGGGTTTTTTAATATAGCATCTTCCGTTTTGGCAATGTAACATTTGTAACAGTCTTCCTCAACAGCTTTGGCTCTAGCACGAAGTAGTACAAAAGTGTCGTAATCCGATGTGTTGCCGTAAATGCGGTATTTTCGTAGATATTTGTACTTTTCCTTAAGTATTTTTTTTAAACTTGAGTTATACCGTGGTGGGTAGTTTGAAGGGTAAATAATTTTGTGGGGTATGTAATCATTAACTAATTTCTCAAGGTAGTTATAAAAAATATCAACCGCGTCGTCTAATGAATTGCCAAGCAAATGTTCTTCCCATACATATTCGTTTAACAATGTATTAATATTATCGTAGTCCCCAGACTCATAATACCATTTCATCCTGGGATAAGGTTTTAACGGTACCTCGAGATGGTAATTCAGTACAATATCGAGAGATTTATGATGACCGTCTTCAGGAACAAGAGGGTGTACACAGGCGCTAATACATAAATCAATATTAGATAACACTAAGTCCAATATTCTTCCCTTAGATTTGTTACAACAATTATTGTACTGAATTAAGTTACACTCAGAAAGAATATCAAAAAAGTATGTTTGAGATTCGCCTGTTATACCAGAGGGTTGCAAGCAGGTGCCGACACTTGACCACTCAATATTGGGCATGTTGAAATTACCTAGTACTACAAAAGTGTCATCAGGGTTTGTGTTTATAATAAGTGAAATACTGTTAGTAAAATTACGCAACTGCGTCTCGTACGAGTTCCCCAGATTTTCCTTACAAAGGTAAAGAACGCAAATGTTAAATTTGTGTATAGTGCGATCCTTTTTTTTGTAACCAATCGTAACCCAAACATCTTCAGCTGATGATGACCATTCCGAACGAACTTCAGCTGATAGTTCACGTCGCACGGCCAACATCACACCGCCACCCATGGTTTGTTTTGTTTTAATGTAATCTCTGTCCCTACGCCAAACTAAGTACTCACTGCCAAAAAGTTCACTGTCGCTAATACTATCTAGCAACTAGGTTTCTGTTACTGCAATAACATCGTAAGAGTTCAGAAGTACATTACGCTTGAAAGTATGCGTCTTCGTTCGTAAACCCCGCGCATTCTGGTAATAAATGTTAAATAACGCCATTTTTATACATGGGAAAATAAAAACTATAAAATTCTAATATAAATATTAGTAAGCTAGACGCGATAAATAGATTGATAGCATTCGCCCCATGATTGAATCCACAAAAATTAAGTGTAACACCACATCCACAAATCAGAGTGAACACAAAAAACGATACGCGCAAATAAAGTAGAATTGAGTAAACTTCGACACGAAATACACAAAGGTATTTAAAAAGAAAGGTAGACATTAAAATGCGTTCAAAAAATAAGCGGCTCGAGTCTGCGCTGACGCAGGCGCAAGCAAGAGTGACCCGTACATCGCGGTACAAGTACGCGCAAGCGAGTGGTAATAGCGCACGCTGCAGTAAACAATAACGCTCAACTTGTTGTTCGACTAATCTGTTGTGACTCACTCGGTACGTAAAGCATAAGTGTATATTAGGAGGTAATTTAAACTTGAATATGGTTCTCAAACTGTGAACATGTTTTTTTAATACATATGAGATAATTATTGCTGGTGATTTGTGATTTTTAAGAGATCTTTGTTGCAATTTATAAAAAATGTAGGCGCAGTGTCCGATCTTTTCGCCATGATCTTGCAGTGTTTCACCCAAATGTATTTGAAGTTATTTTCTGATGTTGATGATATAACTTTAGTTTTGAAGCTAAGTTATATCATGACCAACGTTGTTGAAATTAAAACGTTTAGATTTCAGAACTTATTGTAAAAAGTTCAATATTGCAAACAATCAGACTTTGATAATTGAGTAATTTCGTATATTTTACATTTATCTATAATATAAAAATGAATCGCAAAATGTGTTGGTAAGCGCATAACTCAACAACGCCTGGACCAATTTGGCCAATTCTTTTTTTTAAATGTTCGTTGAAGTTCAAAGATGGTTTTTACGGGGAGAAAAATTCTAATAATTGCCGGGAAAAAAATAAAAACAGCCCTTTTCTTTTTCCAATACAAACGTTTTCTAACTAAAACGTAGAGTAAATTTGAGCTTTATTGCTATTGTATAAGCTATTTTTGCTTGGTGTAGGGTAGGGTAGTGTAGGGTAGGGTAGCGTAGCGTAGGGTAGTGTAGGGTAGGGTAGTATAAGGTAGGGTAGTGTAGGGTTGGGTAGTGTAGGATAGGGTAGGGTAGTGTAGGGTAGGGTAGTGTAGGGTAGTGTAGGGTAGTGTAGGGTAGTGTAGGGTAGTGTAGGGTAGTGTAGGGTAGTGTAGGGTAGTGTAGGGTAGTGTAGGGTAGTGTAGGGTAGTGTAGGGTAGTGTAGGGTAGTGTAGGGTAGTGTAGGGTCGTGTAGGGTAGTGTAGGGTAGTGTAGGGTCGTGTAGGGTAGTGTAGGGTAGTGTAGGGTAGTGTAGGGTCGGGTAGGGTAGGGTAGTGTAGTGTAAGGTAGGGTAGGTAGGGTAGGTAGGGTAGGTAGTGTAAGGTAGGGTAGGTAGGGTAGATAAATGTTTGGTGTTTTTATGGTAAAACAAAGTTTGCCGGGTCAGCTAGTTTATTAAAAAATGTAATTTTAAATATTTTTATAATACACATACATAAAATTTAAAACATTTATAAATATAAAATAGGGGCCCACCGGTATCGGGAACAGGGTCCAAGCTACCGGCGGTCAGGACTCCAGAAAGAGGAACCTCCGAACAATACGCGCCGTGTCCAGAAGTACTGCTCCGCCTAACGAAGCCTCCTAAAGTGCTGGTCGAGGCTCTTGGCTATTAGGTCACTGGCTGACACGAATGACGGTATAATGATCGCTGTGTCCACATCCCACATGTCAATAACCTCACGAGCCAAGTCAAGTTACTTACCTTGCTTATCTTTCTGGGATTCACGAGGTTCCCTTCAAGTTGGACATTATGTCAACAATCATTGCACGCCACAAGAGTGTATTTCATAGCAAGTAGCTGATGGATAATCCCGGCAACAATGTTATGCTTATTCAAGTATCCCCTTAGCGAGACGAGAAAAACCAGAGATAATGTGGCGGATTGATTCACCCGGGCGGTTACATGCCCGACAGATGTCAACCATACCATACTTCACAATAAATCTCCGGTAATTATTCGTCATGATAACTTCGTCCATAATTGCACAGACAAAAATATCGGGTACCCCAAAGAGGTCACTGAAACGCAGCCAGGCTACGGACTGATTGATCTACATCTGACCCATGTAGGGCCCAGAAGAAGCGTTCGTGAAGTTGCTTACTCTGCCATACCTCCCTGCGGTCATTAGTGTGAAGCACTACACACACACGCACTACAGACTTATGCCATTTCTCATTCGCCAAAGCGTGACCCAACCGTTGAAGGCGCGCACCTTGTTTCCGCCCCAAAGAAGGCTATTGAATACCTTTTTTAGGCGGCCAAAGAAGCGTTTCCTCAACGATTGCTTCATCATGTCAGTAGTGCTGATACCTAACGCTTCCGACATACCCAAATATTTGTCATTATGCCAGAAATAGTAAAAAAGAAAGCACTATTATAGTCGCGAGTTGGTGCAACGTTTACTGATTCTATCTTCACCAATGGATGTTTTGGGATGACTGCTTCGACAGTATTTGCTACAAATCGATTACTGTTTTTCAGTGATGTTCCAGAATTATTTTAAAATTTGTTCACGCTGGTCATCTGTGATATTTGAACGACAAGTGAATGTGCAATTTTTTATAGGCTTCCACTCCACTCTCCCTTCAGCCTGAACCTTCCGGTTTATTCTACGCACTTTTAGAATTTGCCCATAACCTGCAGGCACAGACAAGTAGGTTAGTGCCTCCTCTTCACTAATGTCCGAGGGAACCCCCGATACAACACCCATCCTGGTTATGTTGAACGTCGGAATAGAAGCCGTATATCCATGTTTGGACAACAAGGTGTTGACAAGAAAAGCGTCTGCATCTTGAGCGGATGCAAACTTAACTGAAACCCTATTTCTTCCAACTTTGTTGACTCCATCGCGGATAAAGGTTGGTGAAAAAGTTTCCTCGCATTTTTTAAGAAAATTCAAAACATTTTTTAATATAGTTTATTTACATTTAACTAAAGTATGCATTTTGTTTGATAACTTCTTGCCATTTTGTAGGTAGGAACATGATCTCATTGCTATAGAAATTTTGGGACTTCTGATCAAAATACCGCGGCAAGTGGTTTTGGCAGTCCTCTCGTGATGTTAACCTGACACTGCCTAAAGACCGAAACAGGTGGAAATCTGAAGGTGCAAGATCAGGACTATACGGCGGATGCATTTTTAGAGTTTGGCTGGGAGGTGTTATCCCAGCCAAACTCTCTTAATTTTTGCTGAGTGGCTAAAGATGTGTGAGGTTATTACAAGTTCATACATACTATAATGCAAAAAGACTTTTTCCCCAACCTATTATTTGCAATTTTACTAATATTATGAAATTAACAGGATGCAGAGTGGTGGAATTAACCTGCGCCTCCACACGAGAAACGTGAACAATAAATGGTCCTTTATCCAAAGCGGAGTAACTTACACGGCCAATTTGGCTTTTAGGTTGTTTGTTTGGAGATGTTGGTGTAGGTAATTCTGCGTTACTGGGACGTTTGTGCGTACTATGAAGGACTTCCATGTCTATGACCCGCATAAAAAATAACTCGATTTTTTGGCAAAATAAAATCGGTCACGGCGGATTAAATTATTAAATTAAATAAAAAGGATTTATCGGACTTACCACGTTGTTGAAACAAAGAGGCGATATATGTCAATGTGCGCGTGGTTAAAAAGTATGCTATCTCATCCGACAACACGTGCGAAAGAGATAGATGCTGTGATGAGCAGTAAGAAGCTAATTCACGTACGAATACACACTTTTGCAAATGGATGATGATTTAGGAACAAAACGAGCGCGCGAAATTTTATAAACAGGCCTTTGGGAATATGGATATTATGAAAAAACTATTAAATGTATCTGTCCAAAATAAAATTATTTGCATTTTTGAACTACTAATTCAACCCGGTATGGTGACTGTTTTGCTATTTTTTTCTTCTTATGGTATTTATTTGCGCCCAAAAATGCGTTAAAATTATTGTTGGAATATGGAACTTTCGACGCTCATAACTTTCAAATATATATTTTATTTACTTTTTTTTCCATACAGGGCTAGATAATGATGAGACAATTTGTTTTTTTTTTAAATTTGGACGTATACTGTCAAACAGTGGAGTAATCGCCTGACTACTTTTGTATGGAAGAATAATCGACAAGGGCAACCTTAACTCTATCAGTTGAGTTCCCACAGAAAATGATGCTGTAGCGTAAGTGAGATTTAACTATGCCGTAGTAAGCAGGAAATCTAAGAGGGAACTCTCAAGTCTAGGAAGGACTTAAGTCTAAGAGGAACTTAAGTTTGAGAGAGACCTCAAGTATGAGAGGGAACTCTAGTTTAAGAGGGTAGAACATATTTACAAGACCCCATGCATATGGCTTATTTTTAAAGAGTTACGAGACCGCTCTTTGCACATAAGGCTTTCTGAGTTGAGCAATCCGCTCTAAAACAACGCCTCTCTTTATACATAAAGTTAAGAAAAGGATACAAGTGATGTCAAGAAAATTAAATTAAGAAGTTTAAGAGGGAAGAACATATTTACAATGCATTAGGGGTTTATTTATAGAGTTGCCAATCCGCTCTATAGAGAAAAATAAAACATAAAGAGGGATAAGTAAAATTGCCTAATAGGTTTAGTTGCTACCAAAGTGATAAAGAAAAATGATGATTAGATGAGGGCCTGAAAGAGAAACCAAAAGTTTTGCCTTCGTACTTGTGCAAGAATGTTTTTAGAATTTTGAAAAATTAAAAATCGAGCCCACGTTAAAAAAAATAAAGTGTGAAAAGTAGGTAGTGTGGGTGATGGTGTGGATTCTAGAAAATTAGGCGCAAAAACAACGTTGCGCCCAATTATTTAAGAGTTGGGCGCCAAACTATAACGTTACGTTTAGTTCCGGAGAGCTAAACGTAAGCCACGTTAGTAAAAAGATGAAAATAAAGGACCGGCTTCGCACGTCGTGGGTATGAGGTCGTCAGCTAGGCAGGCAGCAGGACGGACAGTAACTCTTCAAAGTAGTGGAACTCGGGGTGAACGCAGTGCGCAACCTGTGCGTACTGCTGGCGCGCTGTGGCTGCGCGCGCAAATGTAGACTTTACTGCTGCAGCTCATGCACCACGTCCGGTAGGTAGGCAGGAAGGCAGGCAGTAAGGAGTATCACGGAACCTGGCTGTGGCGTTACACGCCTACGCAGGTATAAGGTAGGCAGGCCCTTAAAATAATGTACAACTAGCTTCAGAAAAGGTCTAAGTGAAGGTGTGGTTTGTATAGTTTGTTATAGAACGTAAGTAGACTAACTGATGTGGAATGAATACCACAGCACGGCAGCACGTGATCACTGTGTCACCGTCTTTCCTGAGGTCACTCGATGAACGGACAGAGTCCCCACTCTGAGCACCCGAAAACCCAGAGTTCCGACTGCCATATACGATACAGGCGGTATTTCGGTGTGTTAGGCGTCGAGGCGGTGTCCGCCACGCTGCCTTCGTCTCCGATAATACTATAGAAGGAATCGAATTTCTTTCCTACAAGCCCTATTCCTATCCGCTTACCTATCAACCAACAGGACTTATACATATTACCGTCAGCTAGCACCCTATACTTTGAAGGTACTATTATCGTTTTCAAAAAAGATACGAAGGACAAAGCTACTAGTGTCAATTTCACGAACAATGCTCTAATCTACTTGTACCAAGACATAAGGTATGAGCTAAATGGAGTGGAGATTGATAAAATAAAAAATGCAGGTATAACAAAAACCATGAAATCACTCATTTCGATGAACGATAGTAAATAAAAAATGTCTAATACGTGGGGCTGGAATATTGATGGCATAAACAATATCGATAAATGTGGATGGATGGAGAGGAAGAGTAAGGCCAAAGAAAAGATGGATGGACTGTCTGAGGAGTGATATGAAGGAAAAGGGAGTCAGTAATAGCGTAACTGGGGACAGAACGATATGGAAGAGGAAAACGTGTTGCGCCGACCCCAAGAACCATGGTATAAGGGCAGGAAGATGATGATGATGAAACAATATTGATGGAGGAAGATTTTCTGCTTCTATACCACTTCGTAACCTTATCGGATTTGCTGAAGATTATAAAAAAGTTGTGATAAATAGTAGACACGAACTGATATTGTTACGAAGTAGCACTAAATTGAACGCTGTAAAACTTATTACTTGCGAAGTAGTGGATGATGTTCAGATCTACAAAATCATATGGCGCGTACCGCATGTTAAAGTATCAGACAAAGATAAAATTGGTTTGTTAAAATTATTATAAAAAGATCATCCACTTCAAATGATATACAGAAACTGGGATCTGTACGAATATCCAGCTTTGCCTAAAACTACAAAACATACTTAGTCCATAAAACTCATAGAGCAACACGGACCACCGGCGGACTCCGGCACGCCGGTGGTCCGTGTTGCTTTATGATAAAACTTCATCTCAAATAGAAAAATCAAGATACATTATTATTGGTCTACAGACAAAGAGAAAAAAGAATGCACATTCTGACCCTTTCGGCGCGATTGGTCCAATTCGCGATTGGTCCAATTAACCTTATTTGCGATTGGTCCAATTCGCGGTTGGTCCAATTCGCGTTTGGTCTAATTCGCGATAGGTCCAATTCGCGGTTGGTCCAATTCGCGTTTAGTCCAATTTGCGGTTAGTCAAATATTAAAGTATTTCCAAAATAACACATTTTTATGCACATACTATATTTATTCTTATCTAATCATTTTACTAATCATTATCTTGTATTAGAAGCTCCTACCATTAACTGACTAAAATAAAGTACTAACTTCAAAAAGCAAAAAACCTATTCCTAAAACAAACATGTTTTTTCACGAAACTTACATTACATTTAAATATTACATTTAATTTTCATCATGAATGTTGATTTTTTGTACCAATAGAATATACATAAACTCACCCCTTTTCCCATGGGGGTAAATAAAAACAACAGAACGCCACCTGCTACGATCCTTACATACTTCTTTTGATTCACTCACATTCATACATTTTTTTTTTCATCCGTCACTTTTATCACTCTATTTATTAAAAACTTTCGCATATAATTTGCCTACAAGACTCAAAGACTAATGCCGCGGTATTTTTACACTCCTGCTGTGCGCCTTTTCCCTTATATAGTGGTACGATTACAGCCTTGCACCAGCCATCCGGCACGCGGCCATATCTCTAACACATATTAAAGTTCCGGCACAACAGGCTTGCTACCACCCCGTCACCGCCCAAAAGCATTTCAACAGATACTCGGTCATACCCTGCAGCTTTACCAATCTTCATCCCACTCAGTGCTTTTATAATCTTTTCCATTTCTATTTCATTCTCATGCGTTTGCTCTTCGTCTGAGTTTGGGTCTTGACAACTGGCTTCTACCCAGTTACCCACTCCTTGCACACTATCCTGACAACTAAATAAACTTTAAAAATATCCCTGCCAGCGTTCCAAGACCTTGCATTCTTTGCTCAATAAGCACCCATTTTCTGCTCTTATTACATTCATGCTCGATGTTTTTGTCACTCCACGAGCCAATCTTACCTGTTTCCAGAACAGCTTAACATTGACCCTGAAGTTTTTGGAGAACTTCCTGTTATATTTTTGTTCTTTTTCATCCTTCTTCATTTTTACCACCTCTTTGACTATCGCTTTCATTTGTTTGTACGTAGCTTTCACTCTTTCAGTGTGCTTATTCCGAGTTTTTTAACGCGCTCGATCTTGATAAGGTAAACGATCTTTTAAGGTGGAAACAAATTATCGGACGCGGCTGACGGACGTGACTTACAGCCGCGGCTGATATGTATGCACAGTCGTATGGGACGCGGCTACCAGATCTCTATCAGACGTCCGAACGCTCAATGTCACGTCCGCGACTTACGTCCGATAGTTTGCACAATTTAATGTACATTCATTACCTAGATACTCTATAAGTATTCGTCGCGGCCGATAATTTGTTTCCAGCTTTCTGTTAATTTGTATACAAAAAAGTAGTATCTCTTTACTGTCACCAGACGGCGCTAATCCAGTTTCAATACAAATTGACGTTTACGTTAACGCGATTGACCGTGAGTAAAAACTCGCACTAAGGCCTCTGATCATCCGTCACGTTTGTTGCCTGATTCATTCTATTTTGGGCCTTACAGGCTAACACATACGTGGGACACTCAGAAAGTTTTGCGAAACTAAAAAAAATTGTTCTATACGTACATATATTTTTATTAAATCTTTTCAAAGTACTTTCCACCAGCCTCTATACAAAGATTCATGCGCCTAAACCAGTTTTCAAAACACTTTTTCCAGTCCGCCGCAGACACCTCGTTTACAGCCTGCTCGAACGCAGCCAGCGCATCTTCCGGCGACGAAAATTGTATCCCTTTGAGCTGATTTTTTATTTTTGGGAATAAAAAGAAGTCACACGGTGCTAGATCAGGGCTGTAAGGAGGGTGACCCAGGAGTTTGACTGGCGTGCTGTCCAGGAAGTCCCTCGTTTTGAGTGCGGTGTGCGCAGGTGCATTGTCGTGGTGGAGCAGTAGCCCGCGGAGCCCTGTGTTTGGTCGCTTGTTGCTTATAACAGAGAAAACTTCTGGCAAACATTTGGTAGTATACCATTCGGCATTAATGCTTCTTTGATCCCGTAAGGGAATTGATACCAAGTGGCCAGTCAAATTAAAAAAGCTAGCGATCAAAATCTTACCCCCGCTTCTAGATCGCTTCACTTTGGTAGGCGTTGGCTCATTTTGAAACACCCAAACAGTCGACTGGCGCTTGGTTTCTGGGTCGTATTGATAAATCCAGGACTCATCACCTGTAACGAGGTCGTAAACACGCCGAGACGAGCCTGCTTCAAATTTGTTAAGCATATCACGGCACCATTCCACCCGGGCCTGCTTCTGAGCATCGGTGAGGTTGTGCGGCACCCAGCGTGATACTATCCTCCTCACGCGAAGATGGCTGTGTAGAATCTCGTGAACGCTTCCCGATCCAATCTTCAATATGTGTTGAATCTCCTGATATGTAATTCGCCTATTGTCTTGGATTAAATTTTTCACTGCTAGCACGTTTTCTTCGGTAACAGCCGTCAAAGGGCGACCGCTTCTTTCGTCATCCCCCAAAGTTGGTCGACCGCGCTTGAATTCGTTATACCAACGATACACGGTTGCCTTGGAAGGGCCTTCATCCATGAATGCCATTTGAAGTCTATCGAACGATTCATCCGGTTTCAGGCGACACTTGAAATCGTATAAAATCATAGCTCTAAAATGTTCCCGGCGCAGATCCATATTTCAGTGAGACACAATACTTTGAATTAACTCGCAAAAAATGTGGAGGGAAATTTTGAAATTGGAACTTACTTATTTTTACTTATAAATAATCATATTTTCGAAAAACATTATAACTGGCCAGTCTCCCATATATAAAAACTTTTTTTCGCAATACTTTCTGAGGGGCCTGGTACTAATAACATAAAATTATAATAATATTATTATTGACAGAATCCTATAACACGTATATATTGTATAATTATTTCGGAAACATTATCCATTTTGGACCAACCGCGAATTGGACTAACTGCGTATTGGACCAATTGCGAATTGGACCAACTGCGAATTGGACCAACCGCGAATTGGACATATTTTTTAACATTGGACCAATCGCGAATTGGACCAATCGCGCCTAAAGGATTCTGACATGTCTCAATTCGATCACTGTCATATTCAAGACGTTAGAATCTCAATCCAACTTATTTTCCATATATAAACTTATAAATGTGAGTTATGCTAATAACAGAATCGCTTTATTATACGAGAAATACACCAGATTTCAACAGTCTTATTACGGGCGTCGTTCGGAGCCAATACTAAGCGAGAAACAATTTAGAGAATTAGCACCGCTGTTTGTAGTCAATTGCTCTAGACAAACTGATAATCCATTGACTGGACCTGTTGTGGATATGAGGGTAGAAATTGAGTGATTCGGAAATACCAGATCAAATCTCAGCATACTGTCTCATTCTCAACGATTGAATAAACAATACGTTGAATATTATTATTATCTATCTATACCAATATTATAAAGAGGAAATAATATAAAGGAAATAATAGGCTCCGAAACTACTGGACCGATTTGAAAAATTCTTTAACCAATAGAAAGCTACATTACGCCTGAGTGACAAAGGCTATTTTTTAATCCCGAAAACAAGTCCTGTGGGGTGGCCCACGGGAGCCAAGCCGCGGGGAATAGTTTGTATTATATAATATTATTACCATTAAACAAAATTGTGCTGTGAGTCGCTCCATGTAAAACACTGGTACTCAGCTGAATCCGATAAGACTAGAAGCCGAGCCCAACACAATTTGGGAAAAAGGCTAGGCAGATGATGAAGCAAAATTGTGATGACGATAATTATCAAGAACGCGGACATAATCATTGTCGAACTCCAAGCATTTAAAAATGTATTTAATAATTTAATTGTGAAAGAAAGAGCCATCATAAGTCAGAATCATACACAAATGTTCTTGGTTAAACCACCGTATTCGTTTTATTACTTAATTCAAGAAAAGAACGAAGTGCGATGGTTACAAAGAAATTGAGGCAATTTATGGAAGGAGGGCTACATAGACTACAGAGAGTTTCAACACGTTATCTTACCATGGTTAGACAATAAAATAAACCATTACAAAGGGTTTGGAAAAGATTAAGTGGATTAAAGAGTTATGCGTAAACTGTGAAGTGATTCACATCGGTGAGAACGGATGTCCAAATTATACAAAATAAAAAAAGAGTTCTGTAAAAATAAAACTGATTTTAACTGTGCATAATATGAATTGTGCATCAAATAATGCGGTGTGTATTAGAAAATGGTATGTTGATAATAATATTTCTGTATTTAGTTTATTTTAATCATTATTGTGTTGAACAGTTTATAAAAAATGTTTGTCTACATATGAGTGTTTTATTTAATATAATCAGGGTAACTTATATAACAAACTTTAAATTAGCTGCAGCAAAATTATATTTCTTTTTTCTGAAATTGCAAATATACAATGTTTTTTTATTCGAATTATTCTAATACATTTTACTAGAGCTAATTTAGAGTTCGAGTATAAATAAGTAATACTACTACTAATGTGTGACTCAAGCCATGTCACAGCAGAGCGTGCTCGCCGGGCAGCACCAAGAAAGGCATGTCGCACCTTAAAATATGTCACATGTTTGACCCGTGCTAGCATTTATGACGAATTGTAAGGCATGACATAATTTATCATGTCTTGTCGCAAACATCTTCGGTACCCCCATGCTCGCCCCGCAAGAAGGAGGAAACAACAACTAGTCTCATTTTGCTATAGTTACACATTAATTGGGGCTGGTCAATCATGGACGCAAGTAGGTGTGTGATTAGTTTTCGAGAGGCGTATCTGAGTGTCGCATTGTATGACTACTTTTTAGGGTTCCGTAGCCAAATGGCAAAAAGCGGAACCCTTATAGATTCGTCATGTCTGTCTGTCTGTCTGTCCGTCCGTATGTCACAGCCACTTTTTCCGAAACTATAAGAACTATGTTGTTGAAACTTGGTAAGTAGATGTATTCTGTGAACCGCATTAAGGTTTTCACACAAAAATAAAAATAAAACAATAAATTTTGGAGGTTCCCATACTTGAAACTAAAACTAAAAAATATTTTTTTTCATCAAACCCATACGTGTGGGGTATCTATGGATAGGTCTTCAAAAATGATATTGAGGTTTCTAATATATTTTTTTTCTAAACTGAATAGTTTGCGCGAGAGATTCTTCCAAAGTGGTAAAATGTGTGTCCCCTCCCCTGTAACTTCTAAAATAATAGAATGATATAACTAAAAAAATATACGTGGGACACTCAGAAAGTTTTGCGAAACTAAAAAAAATTGTTCTATACGTACATATATTTTTATTAAATCTTTTCAAAGTACTTTCCACCAGCCTCTATACAAAGATTCATGCGCCGAAACCAGTTTTCAAAACACTTTTTCCAGTCCGCCGCAGACACCTCGTTTACAACCTGCTCGAACGCAGCCAGCGCATCTTCCGGCGACGAAAATTGTATCCCTTTGAGCTGATTTTTTATTTTTGGGAATAAAAAGAAGTCACACGGTGCTAGATCAGGGCTGTAAGGAGGGTGACCCAGGAGTTTGACTGGCGTGCTGTCCAGGAAGTCCCTCGTTTTGAGTGCGGTGTGCGCAGGTGCATTGTCGTGGTGGAGCAGTAGCCCGCGGAGCCCTGTGTTTGGTCGCTTGTTGCTTATAACAGAGAAAACTTCTGGCAAACATTTGGTAGTATACCATTCGGCATTAATGCTTCTTTGATCCCGTAAGGGAATTGATACCAAGTGGCCAGTCAAATTAAAAAAGCTAGCGATCAAAATCTTACCCCCGCTTCTAGATCGCTTCACTTTGGTAGGCGTTGGCTCATTTTGAAACACCCAAACAGTCGACTGGCGCTTGGTTTCTGGGTCGTATTGATAAATCCAGGACTCATCACCTGTAACGAGGTCGTAAACACGCCGAGACGAGCCTGCTTCAAATTTGTTAAGCATATCACGGCACCATTCCACCCGGGCCTGCTTCTGAGCATCGGTGAGGTTGTGCGGCACCCAGCGTGATACTATCCTCCTCACGCGAAGATGGCTGTGTAGAATCTCGTGAACGCTTCCCGATCCAATCTTCAATATGTGTTGAATCTCCTGATATGTAATTCGCCTATTGTCTTGGATTAAATTTTTCACTGCTAGCACGTTTTCTTCGGTAACAGCCGTCAAAGGGCGACCGCTTCTTTCGTCATCCCCCAAAGTTGGTCGACCGCGCTTGAATTCGTTATACCAACGATACACGGTTGCCTTGGAAGGGCCTTCATCCATGAATGCCATTTGAAGTCTATCGTACGATTCATCCGGTTTCAGGCGACACTTGAAATCGTATAAAATCATAGCTCTAAAATGTTCCCGGCGCAGATCCATATTTCAGTGAGACACAATACTTTGAATTAACTCGCAAAAAATGTGGAGGGAAATTTTGAAATTGGAACTTACTTATTTTTACTTATAAATAATCATATTTTCGAAAAACATTATAACTGGCCAGTCTCCCATATATAAAAACTTTTTTTCGCAATACTTTCTGAGGGGCCTGGTATGATGTACATTACCATGTAAACTGCCAGCGAAAATTGGTTTGAACGAGATCTAGTCAGTAGTTTTTTTTTAATACGTCATAAATCGTAAACCGCAATTTACCAAGTACGGAACCCTTCGTGCGCGAGTCCGACTCGCACTTGGCCGGTTTTTATTATCTTGGGTTCTACCTGTAAAACTAATTGAATGTGCTAGTGAACAAATTGAATAAATAAACATTGATGACGTAGCCACTTATTTTAAAGCCGGATTGTTATGTGTAAATTCATAGGAAGCAAACAAAACATTGCAACTAAAAGTATGCTTTTAAGTATTTTTCGAGGGTGAAATTATGAATATATTATTTAACAATGTTTGCAATCGGTCACGTCTGGCAGCACGCTATGTGATATTTTAGTGATGCTTATGTCTAGTTCTTCAAGGGCTGGTCCGCTTGAAGCACGATCTCCTGGGGGTCGACCTGACCGTTTTCCACACATGACTTGCAACAGAACCTGATGACAATTAAATAGGACGCAGTTAGTTGCGGCCTGACACAAAATGACAAAACAGTTAGTGATTGCATAAATATACTTCTAGTTATGTACAATATGTCAAATCAATAAACAATAGCATCACATTCCCACAGAACTGAATAAGTAGCTAAAACAATTAACTTAATCACAACACTACAATTTAATATTTTCTAGCAGATGCTATCAATTGATCTCATTGATAGATTAACCTCACTTAACGATTATGTACTTACTTTAAGTAATAATTGAATTTGCAGAATTTGCTGCGCACGATCAGGTCACAGTTAGCGAAGAAAGGATTATCTGTGCAGTTGGCAGGTACCACGATCTCTGCACAAATAATAATTCTTAATCAAATATTTAATACATTTAAACGACCAATTCTTGTATATATTATATAATCTGAATCTCAGAAACGGCTCCAACCACAGAACAGAAAAAAGGGCTGACTTTCTCTGTTCTGTGGCTCCAACGATATTCATGAAATTGTGTATGCAGTGGGTTTCGGGGGTGTTAAATCGATCTAGCTAGGTTTCATCTTTAGAAAACGTCGTTTTCTCTATTTTCACCCGAGCAGATCTCGGTCGCCCAGGTACTATAGTTTAAATACAGAAGTCCACCAAATATTGCTAATATGCTTGCACACCAAATATGCCTTAATGTTCGGACGTTTGTCAAGACTATTCATTTGTCTTTGTTATTACTTGAAAAGATGAAACCTGAAGCGATGGTCATATTCATATTCATATTCTTTATTGTACACAAAATAAACATTTAAAAATACAAAAGGAAAACTTATGTACAAAGGCGAGCTTAACCCATAATTGGGTTCTCTGACAGCAAACCTCAGTGCTAAAGAGAAATTTACAAAATTAGGACAGTTAACAAAAGTGCACAACAAATACTAAAAAACATTTGAATTCTTACTAACTAAATACACTACACAAATACGTGTACAGCACATAATATATAAACATATAATACATACATAAATCTAAAATACATACATATTTATGCGTCATGTTGACAGGAAATGTTCCTTAATTCTTCTCCTGAATATATGCAGTGAAGGGCTATCCCGTATGGAATGAGGAAGATTATTCCAGAGGCGGACAGCACGAACAGTAAATGATCCACCGTAACGACTTGATGAGTGGGGAGGAAAACGAAGGAGAAGAGATGATGAGGAGCGGCAAGGCTTTCCTCTCGGAACAAGATACTCAAAGCGCTCTTTAAGATACGAAGGAGAGGTAGGATTGTGAAGAACAGAAAAGAGTACAGAAAGAGTGTGGGTATCTCGGCGCTGCCGAATAGGCAGCCACTTCAACCGCTTCCGAAATTCCGACACATGGTCGTACTTTCGGAGGCCAAAAATGAAGCGGATGCACAAATTCTGCAAACGCTCGAGCTTATCAAGAAGTTCCTCAGTCGCATCAAGAAAGCAGACATCAGCATAGTCAAGAAGAGGAAGAAGAAGAGACTGAGCAAGAGTAACTTTAGTTGAGAAAGGCAGGAACTTCTGGAGCCGTTTTAGAGACCGAAACGACCAAAACACCCTCCTGCTTACTTCAGCAATGTGAACATTCCAAGATAGGTTGCAGTCCAAGAAAACACCTAAGCTTTTGACTTTTTTGGAGTAGGCTATAGCGACGGCATCATATAAAACAGGTGGGAGGGACTGGTTGCTCAATAAATTGATGTATTGTCTGCCACCAATAATGATAGCTTGTGATTTTGTTGGGTTTACTAAAAGTCCTAAACTTTTAGCCCACTGATAGATATTTTCAAGATCATTATTGATGGCATCGATAGATCCAGTGAGCTCTTCAAATTTGAAGTGGCGGTAAAGCTGCAGGTCGTCGGCATAGAGATGATAGTGTGAAGATAAGACCTTAGTGATAGCGTTTATAAAAACGGAGAAAAGAAGAGGAGAAAGGACGCCACCCTGAGGAACACCCGCATCCAAATCGCACCAATCAGAGGAAGCCTCCTCTGAGCGGACCGACTGCGAGCGACCCCGAAGATAAGAGTTAAACCACGCGATCACAGCAGGGGATACATTAAGAGAGGATAGAATACCTAAGAGGATGTCAAAATCAACTGAATTAAAAGCACTGCTAAAGTCCAGTAGAATCAATACTGTAAGGAGTCTGTTTTCCATGGCCAGTCGGATATCGTCAGTTATTTTGACTAAGGCCGATACAGTGCTGTGGCCAGGACGGAATCCAGATTGATAAGGACTTAGCAGGCTATTAGAGGAGAGGTAATGAGACAGCTGATTATTGACAACACTCTCAAGGACTTTAGATAGGATTGGAAGAATAGAAATAGGACGGAACTGGGATACTGATGAAGGTTTAGGGACCTTGGGTAGAGGCAAAACATGTGCTTTCTTCCAAGCTGAAGGAAAGCAGCCAGAAAAGAGGGAGTAGTTGATAATGTGGATGATAACAGGAGTGAGTTCATTTAGGATGGGAAGAAGCATCTGGAGTTGTAGACCATCATCACCCACAGCCTTCGTGGATATAGATGTGATGGCTCGCTTTATATCCCCCTCTGTAACCGGGTGAAATGAGAATGAAGTACACATTGGCAGAGGAAGTTTAGAGAGATTGTCTAGAGTGGATGCTTTAACGTTGACGTCAAGAGTGACAGGGGGCTTCGCGAAATGTATATTAATTGCGTTAAGGTCCATATCAGGCGTGCTGTCATCAGCAGCGTTGCCGATACCAAGGGATTTGAGAAATTGCCATACTTGTGCCGTGTTGAAGTTTTGAACAGAGTTGTGGATGTGGCGCCTTTTAGCATCCCTACACATACGACCGCACCTATTACGAAGCCTCTTGTAAAGAGACCAGTTCTCATCAGTAGGATCCCTTCTGTACCGCATTTTAGCCTTGTCCCTTTTCGACATAGCACCTTTAATGCTGTCAGACAACCAGGGAGCTGGAAGATGCTTCACTCTGACCCTTTTAAGCGGAGCATGCTCATCAAAGAGTTTCAACACTATCTTGGTTAGCTCGGCTACCTTACCGTCCAAGTCATTGCTATCATAAACAGGAGACCAGTCAATATTGCCCGCGTCTTCTCCCAAGCGATCCAGGTTAATGTTCTTGAAACTGCGAAGGAAGAGAAATTTAGATTTACGTTTAGGAGGGCGAATTTTATACGAAAGAAAAATAAGATCATGGTAAGAGAAGGAGGTAGAAAGTTGTCCGTGAGTGGCTACTTTGCTTGGGTCGGAAACTAGAATAAGGTCCAGAAGTGAGGGGTTGCAGTGAGGAGCATGATGAGTGGCGTCAAGCTGAAGAATATGAATGTTGACAGAAGCGACCAGAGACCGGAGTTTACGGCTGCGCACATCGTCCTTTATCAGGCAGGTGTTGAAATCCCCGAGTATTATTGTGTGGTCATATAATGAGGAAAAATATTCTAGTTTTGTTTCAAACGAAGAGAAAAAATCGATATGGCACGAAGGATAGGATATAGTAAACACCTACTAGTAATTTTGTATGATTAAATGTAACTTCAATAAAGAGGTGTTCAGCAAATTTTGAATAATTACTCGGGGACTGATCAACGACATTATATGTAATATCTCCACGGAGATAGATGGCGACTCCACCGCATCCCCTGCCCGTTCTGTCATTACGCACAAGCTTGTAGCCGGGCAGTGAATACTGCGTTGAAGGAAGTGCAGGTTTGAGAAAAGTCTCCGAGACGAGAACAGCATGAATAAGATCGGAGTCGAATGAGGATAATAAATCGGAGTGATGAGCAGGAACGCTTTGAGCATTTATATGGACTACATTGAAAAAATTACTGAAACAAGAAAAAGCAGAAAATAGTTGGTCACGTAGGTGAACAGAATCATCACTGAACGCACTAGTACAGCTGTCATCAGATGAACAAGAAGAAGAACAGGAAACAAAACTACTATTAGTATGACCTAACATGACACAAATACCTACTTAAATATTAAATTAAAAATATACATACATTAATAATAACAAATTTATTAAACGTAAATAAAATAACAGTTATCGCAACTGCCATTTCGAAAATCCTCGATGCACTCGCAAAACAAAGGTCAAAAGACTATTATTCAAATCAGTAAACTTAAAATTAAATTATTGAGATAAGTTTCCGAACGAATATCCCAACTGCAATACATAATACAAATCAGTGGTGATTGAGTTTTTGGCGGGATTTTTTCGAGTAAAGTTCAGCGGCTGTTAATATTATTTGCAAATTGATTCCTAGTGGATATTGTGATATAAAATTGGTGTAGTTTTGTGTCTCAACTGTCTACGCAACTGGACATTATGTGAAATCATTGACAGAAGCGATCTCAGGATAGTAGAGCGGAGAATTTTATTGTATAATGACTACCTCCGCAAAGCTTACTGGGAAGGCTGACTCGTTACAATTTGCTGCCAAATACTCCAAAAAACATTAGAATCTGTTACACCCGTATTCTAATGCATACTCAAGAATGTTAAAATTGCACTGAAGACGAGGCGGTATGGTCCAAGACCTTAGCCTGCCCGAAAAGGGCGAACAAAAAAAAAAAAAAAAAATCACTGGTGATTGTCACTGTCAAAGTCACAAAACTCAAAACACAAAAAATAACAAAAAACAAACAAAACTTAGCGAACTGTTCAGCTTCAGTGACCGAAACAAAGAGATAAACTAAAATACATTATGGCCAATAGGCCGTGGGAGCGATTACTTTGCTTGCCTACGTGATGATGCCTTATCCGATGATGCAACAGTTGATGTAGTCGCCGGGAACTGCGCAATGAGTTGGTGAAGTTCAGCCCCCGTCTCGATTTTTCGACGCGACTTGTCTGGGAGTAGGATGACAATCTTGCCCTCGGAGGTCCAACACTGCTTCACACTGAAGTGTTTTCGAGCATTTAGGAACACGTCATGTCTAGGCTTTGTCAGGAACTCCGAGAAAACCAAACCAGACCCCTTCAACAAAGTCTTGGCACGCCAAACATCACTACGCAGGTTATAATTAGCAAACCTAATTAGAAGAGGACGGGGCTTGCCTGAGTCCACTCTCAAACGATGGCAGGATGTGATGTCCGCAGCAGAGATGTTTCCCAACTTCATCTTGTCAGTCAGCGTCGATATTGCTCGGGAAGTGTGATCCTCATCCTTCCGCTCAGGAAGGCCATGGAGAAGCAAGACCTGCCTGCGAGACACCATCTCATGCCGATCAAGTCCTACAGTCAGCAACTCCATCTGTGTCTTTAGTGCGCTCATTGTCTTCCAAATAAGGCACTTAAACTCCATGAAGTCCCGAGATAGGCTGGCTATAGTCTTGTGGGTGGCCTCATTGCTATTGACATTCTTCAGGTCCTTTTCATAGGTATCCATGCGTGCAGTAAAAGTGGCAGCAAGATCCTCCATACAGTTAGACAGCTTTGCATACAGGTCCATCTTGTGATTCTGTTATGGTGCAGGTCAGGTGAAATGAGAGGAGTGTTTAATGTGCAGTGAGTGCAGCCGAGGATAATTAAGACTTATAGTGCATTTGCACAATAATAAATATATTTAAACTATGTAGGAAGTGTTGTCGTGACGTCACACGTATGAAGAAAACACGGAGATGCTTGCAGGTTTTTATTTCAAGTAGGGCAACAGATACACTTTGTTACTTATATTTACTTAGTATAATAGGACGTAGTACACACACAGCCAAGTCCGCTCGGACGAAGGCGGGGTACTTAGCCCTCTAATCCAAAAATATATTCCTTATGGTAAGGATACGGGCTACAGAACCGACTAACAGAGGTGTCCTACGTGACCTTTCCAATTAGGACGAGGATCCGTAAATGCACCGTACTGCTAGCTGGGAATAGCGTTGACGAACAACAATAATCTGTCGAAGTCATTAACTGGCGGTAATTCTTAACACCGCGATCTAGAAAACGTCTGTCAATAAACAGCGACATCTAGTGGTTCCACTTCGAACCACTTACAATACCATCGATGAAGTTGCCTAAGTGAGTCCTCTATAACTTACGTTCCACAAAGGAATCATAATCCATAACAGTTTACTACTTTATGCACAGATGGCGCTAGTTATATAATACATAACAGAAATATTAATGTTTATAGTAATGATGAGGTGTGTTACAATCTCCCCCTCAGTCCTCAAAGACGTCTCGGCGTGAAGGACTGAATAATAGGGCGTTATTGTTTCTTAGGACGTCCGCGTCCTCTCTTGTCTCCAGTTAAAGGCTTGTCGGCAACAATCTTCTTCCTGGGGCGTCCTCTTCTAATGGGATGCTCATCATCCTTCTCCCCCTGGAGCAGAGTTGCTCCAGGTGCGTAGCTACTGGCATCGAGCATCGGTCTTGAGGGTTTAGGGCTTTGTTTCGTCTTTTTAGTTTGTAATAATCTGTAGGGAGGCACAGATATTGGAATACTTTTATTTGTTATGATACAGTGTTCTCCAAGTAAGGATGGACTATTATTACCAATAAAAACCTCTTGGTACTCTACTAGTATTTTATTTAACAAACCCTTTTGACTATCATCTATATCTACACTACAATAATGGAAAGCATCATCAGATTCCGTTGGCTCGTTTGCATCAGGAAAGAGTTGACGTGAATGCGGTGATAAGTAGACTTCCGCTTCCTTCACATTCTTTTCAGCATCCTGCATAATAAAATCTGCGAAAGCAGGTACGTAGCCATCGAAGACCCTTTTTGCTCTCTTAGCAGGTGATAGCTCGAGTGGTATCAGCTTGTAAGTCGAAGCACTCTCAGGCAGACTGGCAGCGCTCGATGATGCAATCGCCGTTGAGGGTATCTCGGGCAGAACGGCAGGTTCTGAGAGTGTCGTAACTGGTGAGGGCATCTCCTCTGTGGCTACGAGGCTGTTACGGTTCGAAGGTCACGAAGTCTTCTTCATATAATTCATAGGTCGGTTGGGCATCGAAGAATTCCCAGGTAAATTGAGGAAGATTGAGTATCATCCCAGCATCCTGCATAAATCCGACACCTAGTAGGGTTCGATTGTCCGTTGAATTCGGCAGAACAATGAAGCTTGTCTGTATTACGCGCTCTTCTAACCTCACAGGAACGGTTATCTTTTTCACACGCTGGGCATGCCCTATGCCGTCGGCCAAAGTGACTCTCACTGTTTCTTCGGAAAACTTGTATCCTTTATTCATCAATTGTTTATACAGTTGGTACGATGCGATGCTAGTTTTAGCACAAGTATCGACATATGCTGTCCCTTTAATGCCATCTATCTCAATAAACACTATAGGCCTGCTTCTTATATCCGACTGTATATTAACCGGGCAAAAAGCTAAGTTAGCCGATTGTATTGCGCGTTGTTTCTTCGCACTGCATGTTGGGCAGCTACTGCGAACTACGCCGGGTGTACCACAGCCGTAACATGACACTCTAGGTGTGGGTGGTGATAGATCCTGCGTCGTCTTATTGGAAGCTACAGTTTTCGGTTGGACCTCAGGATCTGTATTTGATCCAGTTGTCTCCGATTCTTGCTGCTTCGTTTTCAGCTTCCTGCACTGTTCCGTAGCATGGCCTAAGAAATGACAGAACCCGCACTTTACCTTAAGCTTATTGATTGGTTTTGGCTTAGTTTCTTTGCGTTCCTCGCCGTCGTTCGTCCTGTCGATCCACATTTGTTCGACGCCCTGAGCAGCCTCCAATAACTCATCGTAACTTTTGATGGAGTTGCGTGGGATCTTGTCACGTATTCGGTGTTTCAACTGACCGTAAATCATGTGCAACTGATGGGATTCCGGTATTTCAGGTTGTGGAAGCTGAGCAAACAGCATTCGTTTGTGTGCCACGAAGCTTTCAGTGGTCGTGCGAAAGTCTTGCTTTTCCATAACTATCTCTCTGTATATAATGTAGGCAGGTTTCTTAGGAGCAAAAGCGTGACGTAAACGTTCCATGAAATTTTCCCATGTGGAGACATAATTCTTAACTCCTTGCCACCACACTGCAGCTTCACCCTTGAGGAGAAGGGGTAATCCAGTAAGCGCGTCTGCGTCACTCACGTTTTCTATTTTTTTGAAAACCGAAACTGCCGCCAAAAATGCTTCCGTTGTTTCGGAGTCCTTGGTCCCGTCAAATTCAGCTTTGCAGGAGGTGAATGAGCCATGTCTTGCTGGTGAAATTTTTGACAGCAGCGCCTCGAACTGAACGTCGGTCATGCTCACCGACATCTCTGCTTTCCTGCTGACACTTGTGATTCGTCCGGAACGTGTGACGTACTTTGGTTCGTCTTCTTGCTTCACGTTGGTCGCCAGTTTGTAGGAAGTGTTGCAGTCTTGCCCCACGTTGGGCGCCAGATTGTAGGAAGTGTTGTCGTGACGTCACACGTATGAAGAAAACACGGAGATGCTTGCAGGTTTTTATTTCAAGTAGGGCAACAGATACACTTTGTTACTTATATTTACTTAGTATAATAGGACGTAGTACACACACAGCCAAGTCCGCTCGGACGAAGGCGGGGTACTTAGCCCTCTAATCCAAAAATATATTCCTTATGGTAAGGATACGGGCTACAGAACCGACTAACAGAGGTGTCCTACGTGACCTTTCCAATTAGGACGAGGATCCGTAAATGCACCGTACTGCTAGCTGGGAATAGCGTTGACGAACAACAATAATCTGTCGAAGTCATTAACTGGCGGTAATTCTTAACACCGCGATCTAGAAAACGTCTGTCAATAAACAGCGACATCTAGTGGTTCCACTTCGAACCACTTACAATACCATCGATGAAGTTGCCTAATTGAGTCCTCTATAACTTACGTTCCACAAAGGAATCATAATCCATAACAGTTTACTACTTTATGCACAGATGGCGCTAGTTATATAATACATAACAGAAATATTAATGTTTATAGTAATGATGAGGTGTGTTACAACTATTATTTATTCTTATATAAACTAAGAGCTCTTAAAAAGTTGTGTGCACCAAAGTACCCTCACAAAAAAGCTAGTCATGCTAGTTTTTTCTGAAAACTGACTGGTTGCCAACAGGTTGGACGGACCTTTTATGTGGCAGTGGCAGGCCTTGGGGCAGGTAGAAATGTAAGATAATTATCATAGTTTGTTAATTTTTTTGCAATATTTTTACTTTGTTTTAAAATTTATATATTTTTTTTTTATATTTTGTCATTTTTATAACATTCTATAACTAGCAATTTTACATTTTGACATTGTTTTATACATTTCTGACATTTTGAAAATTGGATTTTTGGTCCGTTTTAATTATTACTTCTAATGAGTTTTTGACTATTTATATTTTAAGTATTCATTAATTTTATTTTGGGTTTTTATCTGTTTTATAATTTGATATATGTTTAACTTTGGACTGTAATTGTGTCTGAAATAAATAAATAAAATAAATAGCTGTGCTGGAAAACATGACCCCCATCAAGCTACGGACCTTGACCTAGACCAACACTCACCAGAAAGAATCCTCAACACAACGATGATGAACCGACTTGGGAAGTTAGGAGGAGTAGGAAAACGTTGTGACAGCGGCAGAATAGTGAAAGAAAGAAAGAAAGAATGAAAGAAATCATTTATTTGCTGATAATGTATGTATACATATAATTTAAAATATTAATATATTATCCCAATACATTTTGCCTTACGGCATGCAAAATATTACATTTGAATTTAATATCCAATTACAACCAATACAATTATTATTAACACCAGTCAGAATTTAATAGATAGGATAGGATACGGAGAAGTTTAAAAAAAGAAAATGAATTAATGAAATGTGAATCTATCGCTCTAACATGCAATGAAGAATATAAAATAAATGTCATAATATGTATTGTCAAAAAGAATAAAGTCAAGATGTTAATGTCAAAATATTCTAAAACAACAGCAATCACAAAATAGATTTATAAAACAATGTCGTAATGTGAAGGTAATGTCAATTACTGTAATTACAATTATGTTTGATTTCGACTTAGTTACATTAATGAATAAAAAAAACAGAAAAATAATAATAGGCATAAAAATGTCATCGTAATAGCTATACACATTCAAAATTACACACAAAAGGATTTTTTTTTTTTCAAACAACAACCTTTTACTATAGAGTTTTGTCATTTCTCCAGCAATAGTATTGTCAATTGTTTTTTGAAGAAAATTATGGGTAGATCTTTAAAATTTTCAGGTAATTTATTATATATAAGCGGTCCCATGGAAATGATGTTATTTTTTAATAAGGCTGTTTTATGACCACCTGTGTACAATTGGTTTTTATACTGCGATCTCATTGGGACTGTGCGTTTTCTTATTTCAACCATTGAGGTAAATAAGTGTTTGTTTAACGTGACGAATAGGGCAACTTCTAATATATATAAACAAGGTAAAGTCAGAATTTTCAGGGATTTAAATACGGGTTGACAACTTTCAGTAGACTTAAGACCTGTCATTGATCTAAGGCATCGTTTTTGTGCCCTAAATATTATTTCTCTCTCACCGCAGTTGCCCCAAAATATGACACCGTATCTTAACAATGAAGCTACTAATCCATGATAGGCTATCACTAATGTATCTATATTTACTTTATTTGAGAGATTATAGAGTACATATGAAGATTTACTTAATTTTTAGCACACATTTTCAGAAACTTTCAGCTCGAACTCCAGAATCGTTTCGAGTGCCTGGGGAGCTCCGTGGACGAATACAGCGACGGGTTCGTGGAAGCTGTCCATACGGTCGGGTCTAAGTTTTTCAAGACCCGTCGTACAGATAGAAACAAAAAGCTCTCTGATCATTATCACCCTCAAGCTTATGAAGGAGAGGCGTGAGATGATCCTGCAGTCTTCAGATGAGGCGTGCAAATACCGGCAGATCAATAGACAGATCTCTAAATACTTGAAAAGAGACCTCCGCCGCTTTAATACCGAGCGTATTAAAGACGCGATTGAGCGAAATAAAGGCTCCAAGGTGTTTTCAAGGGATCTGTCTATTGGGCAGAGCCAGCTCACGAAACTGAAGACCGATGATGGCAGGATTGTATCCGCCAAACCGGAGCTTCTGAGGGAGATCGAGAGTTTCTATGGGCAGTTGTACACGTCAACCAGTAAACCCGTTGCGAATCTAGCAAACGACCCAAGAGCTAGATTGACCCGACACTATACCGAAGATATCCCGGACGTCAGCCTGTACGAGATTAGGATGGCTCTGAAACAGCTTAAAAACAACAAGGCGCCGGGTGATGACGGAATCACGGCTGAACTCCAGCCTAGCGAGCATGGGCATACCCAAGACATTTGTGACATGACATGATAAATTATCTCATATCTTACAATTTGTCTTAAATGCTAGCACGGGTCAAACATGTGACATATTTTAAAGACGCAACATGCCTTTCTTGTTGCTGCCCGGCGAGCACGGCCTACTGTGACATGGCTTGAGTCACACATTTCATCGCAGTTTGGGCGATAACGCCATTTTGTCCTAAATAATAGCACCGGCGGCGTGAAAAAATTTCCTGACGTTTGTTTGGGACTCATCGGGTCTTAATTGCTAATACGGGCGCACCCATTTTGTCACAAATGTCACATTTTGACAGATGATTTAGAAAAATGTATCACTTTCGTTCGGAGGTGGTGATAAAATTTTATAGTTGAAAAAAATATATTTGCCTTCTAATTACTGCACCAAATGGCAATAAATTCATTTTGTGTGTATGGTGAATTGGTGATCAATGCTTATTAATTAATTCCAATGTTACAGGATTATTAATTAATTTTATATTATTACTTTTTCATACTTGTATTTTTTTTATTGTTGTTCTAATTTTAATTATGATTATTTTTTTTATAATTATTTTCTTTTATACCATCTTCTTGCTTTCTACATTTTTAAATGTTTCTTAAATAAAATCCCCAAAAAACATTTAAAATATAAAAAATAGGGGCCCACCGGTATTGGTCCAAGTTATTATATTTTTTAGTAATTATTAAAATTTTCACAATAAATATATCTTTCTAACAAACACTTAATATGTTATCAAACAAACAAAGAAAAATAAAGTGTGCATAAGTTAAGTCTATGGTCGTGGGTCAAATATTAATTTATTCCCAACAAAATTAAAAAGTTGTTTAGCTGTATGAACGGCATACTTTTTACGTATTATTTTATTTGGTCGTCTATTCAAATTATGTCGCACTATGAAGTCAACAACAAGAAAAGCAAGTCGCGCCTGTAAATTTGTCACATGGTTGTCCCGTGCTAGCATTTAAGACAAATTGTAAGACATGACATATTTTATCATAACTTGTCATGACCGAGTCGAAAAACAAGCAAAGTAAAAAAAAAAAAAAACTTGTAATTCATTTTGGGATGCTGCTAACATGGGGGTAGCAAAGGGGGGGGCTAAATTTTGGTTATTTTTGGCCTAGGACATAGGTACCGTTTTCGAGATATCATTTTTGGAAATATGCAAAATAAAATAAGATACGGAGGCCCATAATTCGGCAACAGTGCGTCGTAGGGCTATGCTTCTCAGAACATAAATGGTTTTTATGGCCAAGGTTAAACCGAAACTACAATAAAATTGGAAAATTTCCGAAAAAGAAAAAAATAAACGTCAAGAAGTTATGCCACAAGTCAAGAAAATATCTCACGCCGCCGTGCTAGCATTTAAGACAAAATGAGTTTATCGCCCAAACTGTGATTAAAAGTGTGACTTAAGCGATGTCACAGTAGGCCATGCTCGCCGGGCTGAAGGCGGGTGGAAAACCGGTCCTCAAGGCCCTTCAGAAGCTTTTTGATTCCGTCATACTCGAGGGCAAAACGCCACAGGCATGGTGCAGGGGTGTGGTGGTACTCTTCTTCAAGAAGGGCGACAATGCCCGGCTGAAGAACTATAGGCCCATCTCGCTTCTTAGCCATGTTTACAAGTTGTTTTCAAGAGTCATCACGAATCGTCTCGCGCGCAGGCTTGACGATTTCCAGCCTCCCGAACAAGCCGGATTCCGAAAAGGCTTTAGCACCGTAGACCACATACATACGCTGCGGCAGGTTGTACAGAAGACCGAAGAGTATAACTTGCCTCTCTGTTTAGCGTTTGTGGACTACGAGAAAGCCTTCGATTCGATCGAGACTTGGGCTGTACTACAGTCTCTCCAACGGTGCCAGATCGACTACAGGTACATTGAGGTGTTGAAGTGTCTGTACAAAAACGCCACCATGTCAGTCCGTCTTCAGGATCAGACCTCGAAACCTATCCTTCTCCAGCGCGGCGTAAGACAGGGAGACGTAATTTCTCCGAAACTGTTCACTGCTGCGCTGGAGGACGTCTTCAAGGTTCTGGACTGGAAGGGGCTTGGCATCAACGTTAATGGCGAGTACATCACTCACCTTCGGTTTGCCGACGACATAGTGATCATGCCTGAGACCATGGAGAGCCTCAGTAAAATGCTCGATGACCTTAGTAGAGCTTCCGAAAGAGTGGGTCTTAAAATGAACATGGACAAAACCAAGGTCATGGTGAACGCCCATGTAACACCCACAGGAGTGGGTGTTACATGGGCGTTCACCATGACGCAACTTCCCGAACGCCGCCCAGCCGAGTCGGCTGGGCGGCGTTCGGGAAGTTGCGTGGTATCTTCTCGTCCAATTTACCGCAGAGTCTCAAGACAAAAGTCTATGACCAGTGTGTGTTGCCAGTGATCACCTATGGGACCGAGACGTGGTCGCTCACAATGGGCCTTATCAGAAAGCTTAAAGTCACCCAAAGGGCAATGGAGAGGGCTATGCTCGGAATTTCCTTGCGTGATCACGTCAGAAATGATGATATCCGCAGGAGAACCAAAGTTACCGACATAGCCCGAAGAATTGCCAAACTTAAGTGGCAGTGGGCAGGGCACATTGCTCGCAGAACGGATGGCCGATGGGGCAGAAAAGTTCTGGAGTGGCGACCGCGAACTGGAAGACGATTCGTTGGAAGGCCTCCCACTAGGTGGACCGATGACCTGGTTAAGGTTGCGGGAAGGCGCTGGATGCGAGACGCACGGGATCGGTCAATGTGGCGACGCCTGGGGGAGGCCTATGTCCAGCAGTGGACGTCTTTCGGCTGAAATGATGAATGATGATGATTTTCAGCATGAGATTTCCATGACAATTTATTGTCAATATGCACTCCTAAGAATTTTGTCACTGAAGTTGTGTCTACGATTTGGCCATTATATTCAGTAATTACTATTTTTGGCTGTAACCTTTGGTGAAAATGCATGAGTTTAGTTTTTTCTAAATTTATGACTAGTTTATTTTTATTAAGCCAATCAATTATCGTTTTGAGTGTGCTGTTTATTTCTTCTTCGTAGTTCGTCTCATTCTTACATTCGACTATAGCAGTGCTGTCGTCAGCAAATAATGTCATTAGTTGACGAATTTGTCGGGGTAGGTCATTAATAATAATCTTTATTATAAACATCTTACAGGGTATCTTTGAGGTGAGACCCTGACCTCCAAACTAGTAAAATACTGTATCTTGAAGGTCAGTTCCTTCCCTTCACAAACGTGTTATTAAATACAAGTACAATATGTCCATAATTTAATGTAAAGTAGAAATAGTAATGGACCGAGCACACTGCCCTGTGGAACTCCGAATTCTGTTACTCTACAACTGGATAGATATTTCAATTCACGCTTGGCAGTGATTACATTATTATCTAACAATATGATAAGTAGGAATAAATACGCTAAGGCCATGTTGTCTTTCCACCTCATGTCGACCTTCCGATACGCAGAACTTTTTAGCACCATCGCGTCGTTCAGCAAGCAATTTCTTTTTAGCATACATGGTTTTACATACTTTGCACGTTGATCTCCGCAGTGTCGGACTGCGAACTGTATGGGTTGCTGGCGTGACACGCGTACAGCCCGCTGTCGGCGGCCGACACCCGCGTCACCGTCAGTCGGGACACGATCGTGCTACCTGGTAGTGTAAACAACTGACGGATTAGATAAAATCTAACAGAAAATCAATCACACTTATTTAAACAGAAACCAGAGAATCGCAACTAAAGCATTAAACAAAATCTACACCCTTGTGTGGTGTGGTTTGGTGGTGTCCTTTTTACGCGGACACTACTCGAGGACTGGCAGAGCTACCGGCCAACCACTCAGGCAGGCCGCTAACTTGCTTGCTGCTAGGACTTACCAGTGATAGTGATCCTGCCGTCCATCTGAATGGGTGCGCCGTCTTTGGTCCAGAGCACGTCAGGTTCGGGGAAGCCGTCCACGTCGCACGTAAGGCGCAGGTCGGCGCCGATGTTCAGCGTCGAGAGTGGTGTCGACACATGAGTGCTGACTGGCACTGTTTGTGAAAAGTATTAATGAGTTAGGAGCTTCCTACATCGAGCGCATCTCGGCTGCTGTTTTGCTGAGATGACAGCGTATACTTATAGCTTATAGCAAGCCGAGGTTTTGTGTAAAAGAAATCCATTTCAGAGGTCAGATACATGAAAATCCAACATACGCACAAGCAGATACATAGTTGTCCTAGTCTTACCGGTGAACACGTACGATTCAGTAGTGGTCGAAGTGGTGGTGGGTGGCTGTGTTCTGGGTCTGGGCGCCGAAGTGTTTCGTGGTACCAGAAACTCGTTTTCAATCAAGAACCCGTCAGGCATATAAGCTCGCACAAAGACCACCCACGACGCAGCCTTGCCTTCTCCATTGTACGCTTGACATGTGTACTGTCCAAGAGTTTTGATAGCCAGGCTTCTGATGAGGAGGACGTTTCCTCTCGCTTCGTGTACTCCTTCTCTTTGTATGGAACAATGGCTACCTCGTAGCCGCGGTACCAGAACACGGACGGTGGTGGATACCCGTACGCTAGGCAGCGCACGTGGAGCGGTTGGCCTAGCTCACCGATCACCACGGCGTTCTCATCACCAACAATTCCGACAGGCATCCTCACAGGATCTGTCAACCCCCGAAGTTTGGTGGATCATAGTTATATTTTCAGTGAGTGAAGATGTGATCATTATTATGTTTCCAGTGAGTGAAGATACTTTCACAATCTCTATGTTAATTAAGGCAACTAAGACTAAAATTATTTAAATGGAAAGATGCAACAAGTTTAAACATGTTTTATGTGCTTCTAAAGTACGGGCTACTGTGTCTAAATCGACGTCAAAAGCTCTTCAAGCATTGCTCGTACCTACTGTTGTATAAACATTTTTAAGATAAAAAAAAAAAAACAAAAAGGTCTGACATTAGGGTTGATGACGGGTTACAAAACAGCAAATTCTAATTAGTCCACCGCTTAAATAATAAAAAAATACTGGTCACATATTTTTTGCTTATTCAAATCAATACAAAATCACCAAGATACAGCACATCAAAGTACGGGAGTGGGGCTTGAGGCATTATTTTATGCGATATTTTAACGCACAGTGCGTTAAAATATCGCATAAAATCATGCTGATCGTCATAATTTTTTGCAAACGGGACAAACGAAAATTCGTGTTTAATATATTTGGAAATTGCCCAATATCTTCATAAGCATATGTGTTAATTTGTAAGCTATATTTCTGTAAATTTTCATCAAAAGCCGTTCAGTAATTTTGCTTGAAAGAGTAACAAACATCCATCCATCCATCCTCACAAACTTTCACGTTTATAATAGTAAGTACAAAAACTAACGGTTTCCAACAGCCCAGTTCCTAAGCTTCAATGGCACTCACCATTGACGACCAGATGTATCTCCTGCCTGGCCATTCCGAGACCATTTTTGGCCACGCAGATGTAGACGCCGGTGTCGTTGCGGTACAGAGAGACGATCTCCAGCGCGCCTTCCGACGTCAGCCGGTAGCGGCCCGCGTTGCCGTCGATCTGTAAGGAGATGAGCTTTTTAGGGTTCCGTAGCCAAATGGCAAAAAACGGAACCCTTATAGATTCGTCATGTCTGTCTGTCTGTCTGTCTGTCTGTCTGTCTGTCTGTCTGTCTGTCTGTCTGTCTGTCCGTCCGTATGTCACAGCCACTTTTTTCCGAAACTATAAGCACTATGCTGTTGAAACTTGGTAGGTAGATGTATTCTGTGAACCGCATTAAGATTTTCACACAAAAATAAAAATAAAACAATAAATTTTGGGGGTTCCCATACTTGAAACTAAAACTAAAAATATTTTTTTTCATCAAACCCATACGTGTGGGGTATCTATGGATAGGTCTTCAAAAATGATGTAGAGGTTTCTAATATCATTTTTTTCTAAACTGAATAGTTTGCGCAAGAGACTCTTCCAAAGTGGTAAAATGTGTGTCCCCCCCCCTGTAACTTCTAAAATAAGAGAATGATAAAACTGAAAAAAATATATGATGTACATTACTATGTAAACTGCCAGCGAAAATTAGTTTGAACGAGATCTAGTCAGTAGTTTTTTTTTAATACGTCATAAATCGTAAACCGCAATTTACCAACGGAACCCTTCGTGCGCGAGTCCGACTCGCACTTGGCCGGTTTTTTAAATTTGTACTCTACAAAAAAGAAAATAAGTTTCGTTTCAGAAGTCGGACTGCCGAAAAGATTTTTATTTTAAGTGGTAGCTATAAGGTAGTTTTTTTTTTAAAGAAAATCGCCTGATGCTTAAATAATGGTTTTGAGAAAAACACTCATTTGTCACGTACGGTAAGCTCGCCGAACCTCCACGTTATCGTTGGTGGTGGGTTGCCATAGAACAGACAGCGCAGTGTGGCTGTGCCACCTTCAGATGTCGTCACCTCCAGCTCTTGCTGCGGCAACGCCAAGGGTGCTGCTGGCACATCTATCAATGAAATGGGTACTTAAGTAAAACTTTATGACCAGTATGTAAGTTTTGCCAGTGGTGGCAATACACATGGGACTGAAACGTGGTCGGTCACAATGAGCTTCATCATCAGAAGACGTCACCCAAAGGGCATTGAAGAGGATAGCCGTTTCCATTGTCCTGTCTCCAATGCTCGGAGTTTTTCATTGGATGCGAGAACCATAAGACCAGTGGATTTGTTGACTCTTAGGGAAAGCCTATGTTTACTGAAGTGAACTGAACTGAAGAAACTGTTGAACATTATTTACATGCAATTGCTGTGACTACCTTGAGACACGCCTTCAGGACAGCATCCAAACTCAGTAGCGTTGCACGGACATCCCAGTCCGTCGGGTCCGGCGGCTTCGGTCTCGTTGTCAGTGCAGCAGCTGAATTGGCAACCACTGCAAGGATCCAAAGTGGTGGTATCGATGACTTCAGTGGTTCCCTCGTTGGTTGTGCTACCTTCACTTTTTTTGTTGGATTCGGTTGTTTCTGTTATCGATTCGGTATTATCATTACTGGTCGAGGTTTCTAGACAGAAAAACAAGTAATTAGGTAATGTGCCTAGTTCACCAGTTAGTACCTGCATGCGAAAAAAATACTCGGCACAACTTGAGGTTCAACTAGTCAAAAGAAAAGTCTATCAGGGATGGGATGCAAAAATATTTTTTTCATTCTTCTTCATTTTAGTTCAAGTTAGTTTTTGCACCATGAAAACAAAACTTCGTTTTTGAATAATAGTCGTGTAATGGACATGTCAGTTTAGCAACTCTGAAACAGTACAGTAGAAAAGTAATAACTCATTTAATAATATTTTATTATTATGGCAGGTATATTTTTAATCTTTATCAGTCTTAGAATTTCAGAGGGACAACCTTTATCCCAGTAGTGGAAAATGATGATGATGATTCTTACCAGTGAATAATGGTCCAGGTGATTTAGTGGTGGTGCTGGTTGACGTCGCCCACCAGTCGCTTTCAATGAAGGCCCCTGCAGGCTTATACGCTTGCACAGTTACGTCCCACGAGACATCCTTGCCCTCTCCATTGTACGCTCGACACGTATACGGCCCAAGAGTGTCCATACTCAGGCTTCTGATGAGGAGATTGCTTCCTCTTGCTTCGTACACCGCGTCGTCATACAACACTAATGCTTCATCGTCACCGCGGTACCAAAACACGCAGGGTGGTGGGTACCCGTACGCTCGGCAGCGCACTTGGAGCGAATGGCCCAGCTCCCCGGTAACCGTAGCGTTCTTATCTCCAATAATATGAACAGGCATCCTCACCGAATCTATGAGTCATAATAGAGGATAGACGTTATTGCATAGCTAAATTTTATAAAAATATTTGCCATGCGCAAGATCAGAAAAAAACCGGCCAAGTGCGAGTCGGACTCGCGCACGAAGGGTTCCGTACCATTTTCGTAAAAAACGGCAAAAAAATCACGTTTGTTGTATGGGCCCCCCCTTAAATATTTGTTTTATTTTGTTTTTAGTATTTGTTGTTGTAGCGGCAACAGATATACATCACCTGTGAAAATTTCAACTATCTAGCTATCACGGTTCATGAGATACAGCCTGGTGACAGACAGACAGACAGACAGACAGACAGACAGACGGACCGCGGAGTCTCAGTAATAGGGTCCCGTTTTTACCCTTTGCGTACGGAACCCTAAAAATAAGACTTCGTGGATGCATCTCATGCTTCCACTTTTCATATTTTATAGTTTAAAAAAATGTGTGTGTATCTTACTTTTGAAAAATATCATGCCTTTAGACACAGTGTTTCAAGCTGTGTGTTGACTGTTTGAAAATGTAAGATATTTATTACGTAACAAGAGAACTAATCTTACCAGTTATAATTGCTTTAGTTGCTTCAGTACCGGTGATCATTGGTTTGGTTGCTTCAGTAGCGGCAGTAGTGGTGGCGGTTGGCTCTACGGTAGTTGGTGGTTGTGCGGTGGATCCAAGCACCATCGTGCTTCGCGGTACAAGATACTTGTTCTCAATGTAGAGCCCTACAGGCTCATACGCTTGCACAATGATACCCCGCGACATCACCTTGCCTTCTTCATTGTATGCGTCACATCTGTATTCTCCAAGAGTTTCGATATCCAGGTTTCTAATGATAAGGGCCTTCTCTGTTACTTCGTAAACCGTGTCGTTGTTCAGCAACGTGGACCCAAAGAACCAGGATACAGGTGGCGTGTACCCTTTCGCGAAGCAGCGCACGTGGAATCGTTGGTACAGCTGCCCTGTTACCACGGCGGTTTCATCTCCAGCTATATCGATAGACATCAGTATACAGGATCTAGCATCTAATGGTATTTATTTATTGATTGGCTAGCCAAAATTGAGTACACATTACATTTGCAATTCTTTAGATTTATACCATTGCTCATTTATTTAGGTATTCATTTATTATAACTTCATGCAACATACAGATACATAAGGCGGATTCAATGCCTGCTTAAAAAAAAAAGTAGAATGAGTACAAAAGTATAAAATATTATGTTAGGCTCAAATACCGCAAACGCTCATTGAGCGAAATATTTGCACACAACGAGTTGTATATTCTTGCAAACCATATCCCAACGCAATATTGCGTTTTCACTCCATATTCGTTATTAGCGATCATGAAAAATGTAAATGACACCCGTGACAAAAATTTGACAAATTTTCATTGGTACAATCCTAGATCTTAGTTCGGACCACAAATTCGTTATTAGTGATCCCAAAAACTATAAAAATTACACCCATGACGAAAAATAGAAATTTTTTATCGGAACCTACCATCTTGGATTTAGTTTTGACCCCACACTCGTTATTAGCGACCCCAAAAACTATGAAAATGACACCCATGACGTAAAGTTGTCAAATTTATTTCGGCGCCTTCTAGGATTTTGGTTTTGTCGCCATATTTGTTATTAGTGACCCCAAAAACCATGAAAGTTACACCCATGACGATATATTGGCAAAATTTCGTCAGCACCATCTTAGATTTTGATTACGACACCGTATTCTTTATTACCAACTCCAAAAACTATGAAAACGATACCCATAACAAAATTTTGGCAATTTATCGTCGGTGCCATCTTGGGTTATCGTTTTGATCACAATATCAGTTATTAGCGAAGAAGATAAATAACTAATCTTACCGGCGATCATTGGTTTGGTTGCTTCAGTAGCGGCGGTAGTGGTGGCGGTTGCCTCTACGGTAGTTGGTGGTTGTGCGGTGGATCCAAGCACCATCGTGCTTCGCGGTACAAGATACTTGTTCTCAATGTAGAGCCCTACAGGCTCATACGCTTGCACAATGATACCCCGCGACATCACCTTGCCTTCTTCATTGTATGCGTCACATCTGTATTCTCCAAGAGTTTCGATATCCAGGTTTCTAATGATAAGGGCCTTCTCTGTTACTTCGTAAACCGTGTCGTTGTTCAGCAACGTGGACCCAAAGAACCAGGATACAGGTGGCGTGTACCCTTTCGCGAAGCAGCGCACGTGGAACCGTTGGTACAGCTGCCCTGTTACCACGGCGGTTTCATCTCCAGCTATATCGACAGACATAAGTTTACAGGATTTAGCATCTAATGGTATTTATTTATTGATTGGCTAGCCAAAATTGAATACACATTACATTTGCAATTCTTTAGATTTAGACCATTGCTCATTTATTTAGGTATTCATTTATTATAACTTCCTGTAGCATACAAGGCACATAAGGCGGATTGAATTCCTGCTTAAAAAAAGCAATAAATAATAAAGTAAAATGAATACAAAAGCATATATTATGTTAGGCTCAAAGACTACAAACGCTCATTGAGCAAAAAAAATTTGCACACAACGCATTATATCTTATTTCAAACGATGACACAACGTAAAATTTACGTTTTCACCCCATATTCGTTATTAGCAACCCCAAAAACCATAAAAAAATAAAATAGCTCCGCTCCAATGACGATAATTTGTCAAATTTTCATCGGCAACATCTTTGATTTTGGCTTGGACCACATATTCGTTATTAGTGATCCCAAAAACTATAAAAATGACACCTATGACAAAAAGTTGTCAAATTTTCATCGTCAACATCTTAGATTTCGGTCGAGACCCGATAATCGTAATTAGCTACCCAAAAAACCATAAAAATTACATTCATGATTAAATGTTGGAAATATTCGTTCTCACCATCTTGGTTCTTGATTTTGGTTTCAACACATTATTAGTTATTACCTACAGGCCCCAAAAACCATGAAAACGATACCAATGACGGCAAGTTGTCCAATTTTTATAGGGACTATCTTGGATTTTGGTTTTGCCACCATATTCGTTTTTAGTGATCCCAAAACCCATGAAAATAACACCCACGACGATATGTTGGGCAAAGTTCGTCAGCGCCATCTTTGGTTTTGATTTTGGACATCTTTTCCGTTATTACCGATTACAAAAACTATGAAAACGATACCCATATCAAAGATTTGTTTTAATAAGGTGTCGAAGTACAATGTCATTGTACGTCGGTTGTACAATGTCATTTGGTGAAACCATACTGTTTATCGCGTAGGATGTTATCTATACTTCTATACTTATACTAATATTATAAAGAGGAAAGATTTGTATTTTTGTATGTAACGAATAAACTTAAAAACTACAGTTCAGAAGTGTGACACAATTCGACTAAGGCCTGGTTCACATTAGGTCGGACAGACAATTTTACTGTTGGCCGACATCGGGTTTTGAGTTCACACTATAAGCTGCCAGTCCGACTTAATGTGAACACCACTGTCGTTAACCGCTGCCCGGATCGCAAAAAAACAGAAGTTGGTATCTGTGTACATACAGCAGCAGAGAATCCTCACCTCTAGAAATATATCAAAAGCGACATCTATGGACAAGAGGATGATATGAATTTCAATTTAATACCTCTACGCGTTCATTAGGAAAGGGGTAGTAAGTTTAAAATTATTAATAGTTATTTGTTATACAAGAGTGCAAAGTTGCTTTTTAACCGCGTGTTCAATTTTGATGACCGAGCAAGCGAAGGGTTCTAAAATTAAATCACGAGCGCAGCGAGTGATTCAAAATTAGAACCCTGAGCGTTAGCGAGGGAATCAAAAGAGCACGAGGTGAAAAATCTTTGCACTCGAGTGCAACACGTAACTTTTCATTCCACCTCAGCGAGGAAATGACTAAATGCAAAAAAAAAAGTTCACATTCACAAGATAGGTACTGATCGCGACGATAGGTCGTGGTAGAGGAAATGAAAGAGAGTGGACTGTATAACAAGATGAAGTATATTGAAATAGAGAAGAAGAAATTATAAAACAACGGTCGGTTAAAAAGTAAACAAAGGGAAATGATATTATGCGTGAGCGCAGCCGTGCGTGGAGGTGTGCAGCAGCTGACTGTCGTGGCGGTGTGTCGCTCGCTCGGCCGTCGGCCAGCGGGCACCCCGCTGCCCCGCGTCCCTCGTTCACTGCTGCTGGCGCGCGACGGTGTTGAGAGGAGCGGGTCTCAACATTTATTTCAGTTTAGGTATTAATTACTACATTATGACAGGTAAGTATTACAGAATAATCTTTAAATTATAACAAAATAATACTAAGGTATAATTAAGAAAATTTTATAGTAACGTTGCTACAGTTATTGTTGAGGGAGAAAGCTCATTTGCGCATTATTAACAGTTTCAGTCAATTCTGTTGGCGTCAAACAAACTTCCTCGTCGCTAGAATCACTCATTTTAGTATTTCACTTGTTTTCAAGTTTCTTGTTTTTAATATAAGGTTTAACAATGACGTGAAAAAATGCCGCGTAAAGAACCGCGTACAAAGCAAATTGAAAAAAGAACACCAAGAAGGTTCCGAGTCTGAGTTTTTAACAAATTAAAAAAAAGTTGTATGATATATTCGGCACCATATAGTATGGTAGCAGTAAATAGGTTTAATGTTTTTTTTAATTCACAAACTTAGTGCACACGATGTTCTAAATTCAATTTACTTTATCCTCTAGTGAATAAAAATGGCTTTTCCACTCAGATATTGAAGATTAAAAATACTCTTTCCGAGATGGTGGGATGAAAAATATTTTTATTATATGATGTAACTAAAATATTTACGGTTTTCACAATTTTACCATTATCTGTGCTTTAAGACATTGCTTCGTACCAAATTTAAAAATTCTAAGTTCACGGGAAGTACCCGTGAAGGTTTTGAAGTAGGTTTTGATTCCCTTGCGAGTGTCGAAAATTGCGGCAATTTGCGACATAAACGGCTGTATCTTTTGATTGCGTTGGCTTAGAAGTTTGATTTTTTCACAGCTTTAAGGGACAGTAGACTTGAGTATTTGATATAAATTTATTTTGATACCTCCACGCGTTCCTGAGAAAAACGTTCTTGAAAGACAGACGGACGGGCGGACAACAAAGAGATCCTATAAGGGTTCTGTTTGTTTCCTTTCGAGCTACGGAACCCTAAACACTGTCGGCGCTCCTTAGGCGAATCCATCGCATCTTACCTATTGATGTTTTAAACTACCAAATATATTTATCAAACACAATACTTTTTACAGATTTCTAAAAACTCACAACATAATTTTCAAAATTAATAAAAACGTTAGGACGAAGCAAGATTTGAGCCTGGCGTCCTGGACCCTATAACTCACGATTAAATGGAATGCTATCAAGATTAGAAGTTATAGAAAATAAAGGTTACCCTCTCCGTTGGTATCTTAGTTATGGGTTTGTAATAGTTTAAGTTTTTTATATTAATTGTTTTTTGTAAAAAGTTTTGAAAAATTTCATGAGTTGTATAAAGTATATTGTTGTTCTGTTTGTTTCAAACATGAGTAACATGTTGTTTCTCTTTTGAAACATTCAAAACTGTATCAGTTTTTTTTTTCAGTAAATATTTGTTAATCTAAATTGACTTGACTTAATAGGCAGTAGATGGGGCAGAGGGCGTCCACACGTCCTTGAGCTTCACGCTTCACCTTGGTCCAAGTCATTCTGATGCTCGTCGCTTCTGCCAACATGGCAGAAGCGACTTGCATATCTGCGTCGGTATGACTCAGCAGGCATAGGTCATCGGCGTAATCTAAGTCTTCCGAGACGTTGGATAATCCCCACTCTATGCCGCGGCGCCTGTTAACATGGATGCGAAGCATAATTTCGTCAAGAACGACTAGGAACCTTACAGGTGTAATTCTTGTAAATACTCTGCAACAGACGGACTATTTTCGGCAGCATTCCAATGTCCAATAGGTGGGACCAGATACTAGACCACTTCAGCGTATCAAAGGCCTTTTCGAAATCTACAAAGGTTAGATAAATCTCACTCTGCCATTCTGATGCCTGTTCCAGTATGATACGGAGAGTGTTGATCTGGTCCGTACAGGAGCGGTTCGAACGAAAACCAGCCTGCTCCTTCCGTAGAAGAGGATCCACGGCCTTCGGCAATCTATCCAGGATGATCTTGCAAAATACCTTAGAGAGAATCGAAAGTAACGTTATATCTTTCCAGTTGTCGCACTGGCTAAGATCATCTCTCTTAGGAATAGTTATAAGAAGACCTTTGTTCCATTCGTCTGGGAGCTCTTCGGTGATCCAGATCTTTTCAATGAGCAGCGTTAGGACTTCGACGGCGGTGGGTAAGTCAGCTTGTAGCATTGCCGCGGTTATCAGGTCAAGTCCTGGTGCTTTGCCTGTCTTCAAAGAGCGTATTGCCTCCGCAATTTCTTAGGCTGACGGTGGTTTTGTGTTAATTTCGAGAAGCCGGGATGGTGGGGAACTGACTTGCAGCGCGTCATGCGTCGATGTGGCTGACAAACGGAAGACCTCTTCAAAGTGTTGACGCCAGCGAAGTAGCTGCCCTTCTGACGTCACAATGAGCTGACCATCTTTGAACTTCAGCGGCTTCTTCTTCGACTTGCTGTTACCTGCCAAGGTTTTGGAAGCTTTGTACAACTCTTTCAAGTTACCGGAGTAAGCAGCTTGTTGAGCACGATCAGCAATACCATCAGCCCACCGTCTCCTATCTCTGCGATAGATTTCCTTGCGTTTCTGACGGTATTGCTTGTTAAGGTCTGCTCGTATGGCGTCGGTATGGGTCCCAAGCAGTCTCAGATGAAGATTCCTTCTATCTTCGATCAGGCTGCACGTGCGTTGTGACATCCAGTCCCCCCGAGAATGAGTTGATTTGTGCCCTAGAACGACGGCGCTGGTCTCTGTATAGGCCACTTTGATGCGGTTCCACTCCCCATCTAATGAGTCCGTAGAGGCATCAAGTGCAGAAAAGCGATTGCGCAATTCCAGGTGGAAATTTTTACGCGTGTCTAAGTAGTAGTTCTAGGGGTGAGTTTTCTCTGCAGCTGTATGTACAATGGACGACGACAACGTTCTGGTTGTAATGTGGTAAAAAGAGTGAAATTATGAAATAGAAAAAGAAAATATAAGGTTCATCCAATCTTTGCGGAGCGTCATGATGTTGGAACATTTCAAACGTTGTTAAGCGATTTAAGAAGTGATGAGCTAAAGTTTTATAATTACTTTAGAATATCTATTCGTTCCTTTGATGATTTTGATTTTTAAAATACAAGATTCAGAGGTTGTATTACGCTACGAGCCGGCTAGAGTAAACGGCGCTTTACAAAGCAGTATGCCAATATTATAATATTCGACCCGACAGAAATCGTGGCTAAATGTCCGGTAAATGTGTTGTCGACAGTTTTATCGGGTCGCCCTAATGTGTACAGTCCTATTGATATACATATGCCAATTTGCTTCCAACACCTTTGACGTTCCAGTAAAACGTTCAATCCGACCTAATATGAACCCGCTCTAAGCTTTCGTAACATTAAATGACGACTTTAAGTAGCTCTTTCAGAAAATACGAGCATTGTCAGTGTTGGTTACGGGGTCTGTCTCAACTCAAAAATGTCAGTCTACGTCTAGCCCGTTATTTCAGTACTGGAACACAATTATTAAAATTAGTTTCAAAAACCAAAAAATTAAGCATGCTGCCCTTTCAGAAAATATATGCCTTTGGTTACGTGATCTATATTAATTTATGGAATGTTCGAAATACAATTAATGGTAGCATCTATGACAAAAATAAGAACTATAGATGCCTTTTCAGAAAACATTACTCATTGCTGTTTGGTATTTTGTTGATCTTCAGCCGGCCAAGTGCGAGTTGGACTCGCGCACCGAGGGTTCCGTACAAACAGCTACATTCAACAAAATAATTAGGTAACATTACTGAAGTTCGTAAACAGTGAGAGCACCGAAAAAATCGAAAAGATAAACTGGATTGAGGGACAAAAATAACTTTGCCGTTGGAAAACTTTTGTCCCTATACATCGATATAGGTCGCGGTCAATTTATCAACTGCAAATAAGTTAATAATATTTTTTATATAGGCATAGATTTACGGTTCTCGGACTTTTCATTTATTCCTGTATCGTGGATGCGTTTATAAACATTTACACTCACATACACAAGACATCCACATCTGGAACAATTATCTATAGGCCATACAAACAACAAATATACAAATATGCCCGCACGGAACAATCCGTGCGGGCATCGAAACCGCGACACGCAACGCAGCAGCCGATCGCTCAACCACTAACCAACCGTGTCGTCGTTATGTGCTATAAGATATTATAAGATTGCTTTTTACCAATTTTCATGATTCTAGGTCAATAGGAAGTACCTTTTAGGTTTTGATTCCCTTGCGAAAGACAAATATGCGTCATAAATGGGCGTATCTTTTGAATGTGCTAATTTAGAAGTTTGTTTTTCACAGCTCCAAGTAGTTGCAGACTTGAGTTTATGATATTAATTTCAACTTGATATTGCCTCGAGGCGTTCCTGAGAAAAAGGTCTTACCCACGGACAGACAACAAAGTGATCCTATTAATTTTCGTTTTGAGAAACGGAACGGAACCTAGGGGTTCGCTCCACCGCTGCACCGTCGAACACTTAGTCGCTTACCATCAGGTGAGATAGTGGTCAAGCGCGAGCCTATATATAAAAAAACAAAATAAACGGAACCCTAAAAACACCAAGTCAAACGCGTAAGAATTTAAATTTTGCTGAATTGCATTAATAACGAATGAAAATTATTTTCATCATGTCAAACCTTATACCAGATTCCAAAAAAAATATGGTTTAAATCTCTTCTTGTTTAGTCACTAAATCCATAAATCAGAGAGAGCCAAGCTAATTATCAAGAGTTATTGTTTACCTCGGGACACACCGTCAGGACAGCCACCTAACTCAGTAGCGTTGCACAGACATCCCTGTCCGTCGGGCCCGGAGGCTTCGGTCTCGTTGTCAGCGCAGCAGCGGAACTGGAAGCCACTGCAAGGATCCAATGTGGTGGTATCGATGACTTCAGTGGTTCCCTCGTTGGTTGTGCTACCTTCACTTGTTTTGTCGGATTCGGTTGTTTCTGTTACCGATTCGGTAATAACATTACTGGTCAAGGTTTCTAGAAAATAATCATATAATTAGGTAATATGCCTATTTCTCGATTTAGTACCTGCATTTGAAACTATACTCGTCACAACATTTTTTTTATTTTATTCTACTTCATTTTAATACAAGTTAGCTTTTGCACCATGAAAACATTAAGCTTCGTTTTTGACTCTCCCATTGTCGTGTAATGGGCATGTCACTTTAGTATTGTCGAGCGATACTGTAGAAAAGTCGTAACTTTTCTTGATAACATTGTAGATATACCTACAATGGCAGGTATATTTTTAATGTATATACAATGTATCCTGGCTTGTAGTAATAAAACTTTAAGGCCGCTATATAAACTTTGTTTTTATTCTGTTTAGAACAAAACCGGCCAAGTGCGAGTCGGACTCGCGCACGAAGGGTTCCGTACTTGGTAAATTGTGGTTTACGATTTATGACGTTTAAAAAAAAAACTACTTACTAGATCTCGCTCAAACCAATTTTCGTTGGAAGTTTACATGGTAATGTACATCATATTTTTTTTTTAGTTTTATCTTTCTCTTATTTTAGAAGTTACAGGGGGGGGGGGGACACTCATTTTACCACTTTGGAAGTGTCTCTTGCGCAAACTATCCAGTTTAGAAAAAAATGATATAAGAAACCTCAATATCATTTTTGAAGACCTATTCATAGATATCCCACACGTATGGGTTTGATGAAAAAAAAAATTTTAGTTTCAGTTTCAAGTATGGGTACCCCCAAAATTTATTGTTTTTTTTTCTATTTTTGTGTGAAAATCTTATTGCGGTTCACAGAATACATCTACTTACCAAGTTTCAACAGCATTGTTCTTATAGTTTCGGAGAAAAGTGGCTGTGACATACGGACGGACAGACAGACAGACAGACAGACAGACAGACAGACAGACAGACATGACGAATCTATAAGGGTTCCGTATTTTGCCATTTGGCTACGGAACCCTAAAAAGCCTGAAAATTATATGCATATCATGACAAGTTGCATCAAAAAAAAAAATGCACGTCAATAGAATGAAGGCACAGATTTTTGTGTCCACTTCAAAGCTGTAAAAAATTACAAGTAATAAGAAGAAGACGATTTAGATGGTGAAAAGGTATCTTGGCTCATAACAATATGAACTTTGCTTTAAAAGGAGGAAATTTATACAATTTATATGAGCGAAAACCTCAATGAAGATTTTAAAATGGTAAACGGATTTTAAAGTTGATGGAGTTTCTTGTGTGATGGAGTTTCTTGGCGTTCTTCTCCATAACAAGCTACTTTTACGAATGCACGTTAGAATCATTTTTTCTCTCGTGGGTAGTTGTACTAGTTACACTAATAAAAAACGCTTGTAATCTAAATTTAATATAATTTAATATAATAATATTTTACATTAATTCTATGTTATATTTTAAGAGTTCATAATCGGTACCTGCTGGTGTAGCGTTATCTTCCCACAATTTCTTTGCTATAAAACACTATAAATATCACTTCATCACCATGGATTCCTTGACATGCACTTTGGGTGAACTAAAGGAATTATTCCACACACGCATGTCCATCTTCGAAGCGGAACTGCAGAAGGCCCCTCCGTCACCTGTCACAAGTTCCAGCCTAGCAGCAGAATTCACCATGTTCCGGACTTTTATCTCGCAAGCTCTGAACAGCCTTCAGCGTCAGGTGGAGCTTCTAGCCCGAAGTGTTGACCAAATAGAGATGCGAGGAAGGAGGAAGATCCTGCTTCTGCATGGTGTGAATGAAGAGCAGAAGGAGGATACCGCCAAGGTGGTAGCTGAGGTGGTACGTAAGAAGCTGCAGCTTGATGAATTCACTGTTGCTGACATCAGCCGATGTCACAGGATGGGACGGGCTGTGGCGAATAAAACTAGGCCTATCCTGTTCAAGCTTGGCAGCCTCGCGGTCAGGGACAAGGTTTGGTTTTCGAAAGCCAAATTAAGGGCGTCAGGCATCACCTTGTCCGAATTTTTAACAAAGGGGCGGCATGACATATTCTTGGCTGCAAGGGAAAGATTCGGTGTTTCCAAGAGCTGGACTAAGGCGGGCTGCGTATATGTCCTTGGTCCCAACGATACGCGGCATCGGGTCGAGTCTCTAGCTGAATTAGACAGGATTGTGCCGATTCCCTGTGAACCGGAGCAGAGTGATCATAAAGCGGCAGTGCCAGAGTCTGTTCCGACCGCTGCTGCTATGAAGACCGCAAGGTTAAAACGTGTTGCTGCCATGAAGAAGTGATATCATCTTTCTGGTATTTTACTGTAGGACCGGGTAATATTATTTTCTTGTTTTGTTTCCACCTTCACATAATTATTTTTGTTGATTGAAACTTCGTGTTTACAATTTTATTTACGTCACAAATTGACATTTGTCACTTTATAATACTGTCATTTGAATGTCAATTTTCGTTTTAAAGGGTGCGTTCCGTTTGAGGTAATTTTATTTTTTATGTAAGGATAAGAAAAAGTTTATCTAAAAGATTGATGAACTTTTTTAAATATTGCTCTTTTTATGTTATTTTAGTTCTGCTAACTAGTGTTGCCCGGTCACTCATCTAGATTTTCGTTTTTGTTTTTATTTTTTATACTTGTAACGTAATAACGCAACCGGCAGGTGAACTTGTTATTGTTTTTTGGATAGTTTTATATTTTTATTTTATTTTATATATTTATAATAGGAAATATTTATGTCTACAGATGACAGCAGCGATAATAATAGTTATTTTTCTTTGGCAAGCAACGATGACAGTTTTGTGAGCATTCCTTCTCTGGCTGACAGTCTTACAGCGCAGTTCTCTGATGTTCCGAGGAATTTTAATCTTATTCATATCAATGCCCAGAGTATTCCGGCCCATTTCCACGATATGTTGGCAAGTTTTGACTGTAAAAACATTCACGCTATTCTTGTATCAGAGTCATGGCTTAAACCTTGTCTCCCTTCAACTAGCTACTCTCTTCCCGGTTTCGTACTCTTATGAAACGACAGGGCGGTCGGTGGCGGTGGTGGTGTTGCCATATACCTCCGTGCACACATTCCCTTCTCTGTAGTCCATGTGTCAGCGCAGCCACCGCCATCAAATGCTGGTGAACACCTCTTTCTTGAAGTCGAACTACATCACACGAAATTACTTCTTGGTGTCTATTACTGTCCCTCCTTACGCATCAATTTCTTCTCATCTTTTGAAAAACTCCTAGAACTTCTGGTTCCTTCTTACAGTCATAGCATAATCATGGGTGATTTTAACACTTGTCTCCTAAAAAAAGACCATCGCTCTTCTTCTCTAACTAATGTTGCAGCTTCTAGCAATCTTTCCATTCTGCCGCTAAGTGCTACTCACCATTTGCCAAACTGTACCCCTTCGCTTCTTGACTTGATGTTTGTCTCCTCTCCTGATCGCGTCGCTAAGCATGGCCAATGCTCAGCCGACGCCTTTTCGCATCATGACCTGATTTTTCTTTCATATAAAATACGTCCTCCTAAGGCTAAAGCCAAAATTCTCATGCAACGCAATTTTGGTGGTATGAACACTGATAGTCTTTGCCAGGATGCTAGCAGTATAGATTGGTCTCCTTTGTTTGCCTCTACGTCGGTCGATGAGCAGGTTAATGTCTTCACTACTAAACTCATCGAGCTTTATGATGTCCATGCACCTGTACGAGCTGTTAAAGTTAGACATTTACCGGCGCCGTGGCTGACAGATGAGATCAAAAAGTTATTGCACAAAAAAGCTGCAGCAAGGTCTAAATATAAGCGACGGCCTACTGATGCGAATGGGGACAAATATGTCTCCATCCGCAAGCTCTGCAATAAGATGTGTAGGAATGCTAATCGCCAACACATTCATAACTCTGTCCAAAATGGAGACGCATCCAAAGTTTGGAATTTTCTAAGATCGTTGGGGGTCGGTAAAACGCGACAAGATTCAATCCCTAAAGATTTAGATATCGATGCATTGAATAATCATTTCACAGCTTCGTCCAATTTCGATAGGACAGTAAAATTTAATACATTGGATTATCTTTCATCTCTCCCGACTCCCAGTTATGCTCCATTTGTTTTTAGTCAATTCTCCGCATGTGATGTTAAGAAGAGCATACTATCGATTACTTCCAATGCAGTAGGAAGTGACTGTATCAGCCGTAAAATGTTACTCCCGGTGCTGGACATTATCCTTCCTGTCATTTGCCACATCCTTAACTTTTCAGCGTCTAGCGGTCTCTTCCCATCCTCATGGAAAGATGCGCAGGTAATTCCTTTACCAAAAAAGTCCAATCCCTCATCCTTTTCTGAATTTCGTCCAATATCCGTTTTACCATTCTTGTCCAAAGTCCTTGAGCGGTTAATTCATAATCAAATAAGCACATTCCTATCCAAAAATAATCTCCTCAATCCCTTCCAGTCCGGCTTCCGTCCTGGTCACAGCACCACTACAGCTCTTCTCAACATTACGGATGATATAAGGTCAGCCATGGAAAGCAGTAATCTGACGGTCTTGGCATTGCTGGATTTCAGTAACGCTTTCAATACTGTTGATTACGATGTTTTGCTTGGAGTTCTATGCTCTCTTAATATATCTCCATCGGTGGTTGACTGGTTTCGTAGTTACCTGTTCGGGCGCCGGCAACGTATATGCATCGGAGAGAACTTGTCTTCCTGGTGTAGTACTTCTGCCGGGGTACCACAGGGTGGCGTTTTATCTCCTTTACTTTTCGCAGTTTTTATAAACTCAATATCCAATGAACTAAATTCTTCCTACCATCTTTATGCAGATGATCTACAATTATACTCACGAGCTCCTCTCGGAAAGCTGTCTGAGGCTATAGCAACTATCAATCTTGATCTGGCTCGCATTTGCGATTGGAGCAAGAGGTATGGGCTTCAGGTAAACCCTATAAAGACTCAGGTAATAGTAGTGGGCAGTCCTAGAATGGTTTCTAAGATCAACTGGACGTCTCTTCCCCAAGTTATTTTTGACAATGCAGTAATTCCCTTCAGTGAGAAAGTTAAAAACTTGGGGATATTCATCGACAGGCACTTCTCTTGGACTGCCCAATTGCAAGAAGTTAGCCGTAAGTTGTTTGCATCTGCTGCAATTTTGAAACGACTACGTAATTTTATTCCGACTGCCACCAAGATTGCGCTTGCACAATCTCTTCTTCTTCCCATCCTTGATTATGCTGATGCCAGCTATCTTGACCTTACTCAAGAACAACTCGATAAACTTGAGCGGCTTCAAAATTTTTGTATAAGGTTCATATTCGGTTTGCGCAAATATGACCATGTTTCTGAATTCCGTGTAAAGCTCAAGTGGTTGCCAATTCGCCTTCGCCGGAATACTCATATTCTTTCTCTTTTGTTTAATGTGCTCTTTACTCCTTCCACCCCTCTTTACCTCAAGAATCGTTTTCAGTTTATCTGCGATTCTCACACGAAATCTCTAAGGTCATCAGTTAACTTGCGACTCAAAATGCCAATGCATTCCTCAACTTTCATGGACAAATCTTTTACTGTCCAGGCTGCTCGTCTGTGGAATGCATTGCCTGACCCAATCAAACGTGCACAGTCGTTGCCTATATTTAAAAGACTCATCAAGGAACATTACTTATCGCTGTAATCGTGCTCTTAGTTTGTTATCATATATTTTGTCTATTATTGTCATACATATTTTTATTTTCTTTCATTGTTTATAATTTAAATATGTATGTATTTATGTATCTATTTTATAGCATATATAATTATCTATTTGTGTTTTTTATTAAGTATTATTGTATCTGTATGTTCTCTGTTGGTATTGTTACACCACTGACAACCCCATGTCATGTCCAGGCAATCACTGTCCATTCCAGGTTGCCTGGAAGAGATCGCGGCAAGCGATAAGGTCGCCCATTGTATATGTTTAGTTTTAAGTTTCTTTTGTTCCTGTATTTTTTGGTGTACAATAAAGTATAAATAAATCATTTTTTATTACTAGTAAATTTTAATTTTTAATTGTTTGACGTTCAAAAGTGCCGCTTATTGGCCTAGTTGAAATAAATTTATTTGACTTTGACTTGAATTGAAACATAAAAATAAAACATTCGCGGTAGGCCTACATTTAAGATCTCAATGGAGGCTATGGACCCTCTGCAGCAGAAGGACAGATAAGCAAAATCCCGGAATAGCAAAATCCCAGATTCGCAGAAGGACAGATTTGCATAAAGGCAGAACACACAGAAAACAAAAATAAAATTGAATAGTTACAATTGGTTTTTTTTTTTTTTTTTATTCGTTATAAGCTCGCGTTTGACCACTATCTCGCCTAATGTTAAGTGATGATGTGGTGGAAGGTGAAGCATGCTTATCTAGAAGTAACCTATTCAATCTTGACTTGAAGACCCCTGGGTTGTAGCTATCAGGAAACAAAGACGCCGTGCCGGCAGGGAATTCCACTCCTTAGCTATACGCACAATGAAAGTATTTTCAAAACGCTTTGTGCGTATGGGTGGGATATCCACCATGTACCGATGGCGCATTGCCGTACGTCTTGTTGTCCGATGATGGAAAGGGTTAGGCAGAATCAAATTGTGCAGTTCCATCGCACACTCCCCGAAATATAACCAATAGTAAACCGACAGGCTGGCAACTCGTCGTTGGTGTTCAAGGCTCTGGAGCTTTGAGTCGACCAGCGCATCGTTGCCGATCAGTCTCTTGGCCCGTCTGTCAATCGACTAAAGTGTATCAAATTGGTATTTGGCAGATCCGTCCCAGAGGTGAGATCAGCAGTATAATACTCCATGCATGACCTTTAAATATATAAAGCAAAGAGGTCATAATTTCATAATAAGGTTACTAGGATTTGTAACTTTTTTGACGGCGACAGTACATTATCTGCCTTTATGCAAATCTGTCCTTCTGCTAATCTGGGATTTTGCTATTACGGGATTTTGCTTATCTGTCCTTCTGCTGCAGAGGGGCTATGGAACCTCTTTAGCGTAATAGGAAGTCCGATTATGAACCTAAAGAGCCTTCTACACCTAATTCCGCAAGACTATCAAGACTTCTATGTTAAACTTGTGGGAGACTTACATAGATGATGATATAGGTGGATTTTCAGGGCAACCTGGGCCCTGTTTAATAAACGTTACAAATTTTTAATTGTAATTGTATTTTTCAAGTTACAAATCCAATAAACTTGTGGATTTTTTACTTGAAAATAAAGAATACAACTTACAAATTTACCATGGTGGGCAAACTGACAACATTTTAAAATTACATATTTACATATTTTTTAAATTGTAGATCGATTCCGATAGGTGGACTCGCCTTGTGTCAGAACTTAACAACCATCTTATAGATTAGCTAAAGTACACACATCTTTCATGTGGTACTGTGTTAAATTCTATACCAAAATACCTTGTGAGATATTAAAACTAAATGAAAGAAAATTAAAACAATAATTAAAAGCACACTTTGTAAATAAGAATATTACAAATTAGATGATTATATTCAAGATAAGAATGCTTGGAAACATGCTGGTCCTGCTCCATAAGCCAATCTTTAGTGTAAGTAAAATCAAACTGGTTAATTTTAATTATAATCATAATTTTAGTAATGCTTTACTTTTATTATTTTTTTCTTCTCTTTTTGTTTTAAAAATTGACTCGCACACTGTTCCGTTGTTGTTGAATTAGGTAATTTACCTGTATTTGCAATATTTGTAAGTACGTGAGAACCATGTTTCTATTTATCAAGTAGGGTAGGGCTTGTAATTCTTTATACCTATATGTAGTATATTAGTGCTGGGTGCATAGCCCTCACGTATATGAACTTATGTAAATTTTGTAAAAAAACTTTTTATTTTTAAAGAGTTCGGAGTTGAGTTTCTTGTGCGTTCTTCTCCATAACAAACTACTTTTCTGAATGCACGGTAGAATCAATTTTTATTACTTGTAAATTTTAATTTTAACGTTCAAAAGTACGGCTTAGTGGCCTACTTGAAATAAACACATTTGACTTTGACTTTGAACAATTTTCACCTCAATTTAATAAGTTTAAAAATGTAATTGTTATACACAAAAAAATGTGTCAGATTGTAACGTTTATTAAACAAGGTCCAGGATTATAATAAGGATATATAATTTTGATACAGTTAACTTATACCTATATTGATTTTTGTTTGTAGTTAACTACTAAAAAAATATGGTTAATAAAATTTTTTTTTTTTTAACAAAAACATTGAATTATATGCATATTTTGTTATTTTCCTCATTAATAACTCTTATAAAATTGTATTCCTATAAGATCATTAAAATAAATAACTAAACCACACAGAAGCTCTATTGCATAAGATTTAAGACCAGAGAAAATTACCAAAAAAAAAACTAAATTTACTTAAAAATTTACTATTTGTTTTACTCTAATGCATAAACCGCAGTATCTATGACTATATAGAAAAGCAGCCTTATCCACCTTAACAAACGTTTACTTTCTTTACATTTTTTTATTAAAAAGTAAATTTTCTCAAAACTTTAATTGTGAGGGTATTGCATAAGTGCTTCCAAATGTAGGATGTCAAAAGCCTAATTTAGTTTTTATATGTTAGCTGAGGCTCTAGATAGACAATTCTATCAGGGATCGCGATGGTTGAAATGCCAGAAAGGAAGATGTTGATCACGTAATATTTTGATAGCGATAGCAATTCCGTACTTTTTATCAATAGCCATCGCGACGCTTTCGTTTATAGATTGGCACTTGGTCCTTAAAATATTAGTTTGTGGGTGCCTCTTTGCATATTCGTTGTAGTGTACGTTAAACTAAATATAACTATTGTCCTATAATAATTACTCGGAATATGCTGCAAACTCAGGTACTCTACCAGTGCTCTAAAAAACAGGTTTTTTGTATAAACTCTAGAAAGCATATTTATTCAAATAATTCCGACCTGTGTTGCTGTTCGCAAATTCTAATACCTTGTATTGGCAGACAGTTAGAAAAGCAGTACAACTCATCCAGGAAGTTGTTCCGGTTGCCGCTGCAGCCTCCGTACTGGAAGGTGACGCAGCGTCCGAGCTCGCTGTCATACGCGTACCGAGTTACAGTGTTGTTACAAGGACCAGCATCAATGGCGTTGAAACAGAATTCTGGAAAGAGAATACTTTTAATGAAGCCATAAAACTTAGCATTCATATGTAACTTCACTTCAGATTTCATTATTTTTTCTTTGTTCTATATATAAGTTGGATTCAAATTTAACTTAGTTATACCTGAACCAGAAGCGATAAAGATTTAAGACTTTTTTATACCCAACCATATTTCCATTTCTACCTAATCTTTCTGGTGCCCGTTCATCTGAACGCTGTGATACCGCAGGTCTGGCCGCAGTGGTGGTCCTAATGTTCGCACAGTTGTTGTCACACTCCGTTCCTGCTTGTTTATCAAAACGAATTAATGGTAACACACTGACGATAATTCTTTAATTTTTAAGATAAATAAACGTATTAGTAACGTTGACGACGTAACTAAAGCACTACGGGAAGTCCAAAATTGGTTTCTGTTGACTTCTCGTAGAGGGTTCTCCGTGAATGCAATCAAAGACCTGAAGAACTTGTACACCGGATATATTGTAAAATAAAACCACATCCAAAATACATGAGCGCAGCCTTAGGGTATATATGTTCTGTGAGCGCAGCCATCAGGCAATCACATTAGCGAATACAAAAGTCATTCTCCATTCAAAAACCTATGACAGTAGTATAGAATAGAGAACCATGAATCAAACAGTGACTGCACAAAGAAGGTCAACATTCAACAGTTTCTGCTTATAATTTAGTTTCAAAAGCTTTTAAAGATCTTAAAATTAAATCAACAGAAGATGTTTGGGGACTATCTGTAAAAGTATTTAAATCAATAATTGAAACCTTTGCGCCCTATTTAGCTTTCATATTTAACACTAGTGTCGATCAAGGACTTTGCCGGACCTCAAGAAACACAGTAAAATAGTTCCATTTTTTAAATCTAGGGATAGCAAAGTAGCGAATAATTATAGGCCAGTTTCAATTATTAGTAAAGTCGGTTATCAGTAAAGTCATCGAAAAGTTAATGCTCAACCAATTGTTGCGTCATTTTAACAAACATTTAATCTTTCATGATCAATAGTACGGTTTCACCAAAGGACGTTGCACAACTGACGCTGGCGTCACCCTAATAAAGAACATCTTCAACGCCTGGGAAGTAGCTCAAGATGCTATTGGAATCTTTGGCGACCTCTCGAAAGCATCCGATTGCGTTAACCATGAGACTATTGTTGAAACTCTAGCACTACGGGATTAGACATAAGGCCTTTGAGTTACTTAGATCATATTTGAAAGTCAGACAAGTTAAAATTCAGGTAAACGGCGTAAACTCACTAGGGTCTGAAATGACAATGGGCGTTCCTCAATGCTCTTTATTGGGTCTATTCCTCTTTTTAGTTTACATTAACGATTTACCCTAATTAATACAAATTCAACCGAAAATTGTCTTATTTGCTGATGACACATCTTTGATATTTAAAATAAATCGGCGGTCACAAAATCTTGTTGATGTGAATAACTCTATTTATCAGGTCCAAACTTGGTCGGCTGAGCTCAGCTGCTTATGCTGTTAGAAAGATAAGACAGCTAACGGATGTAGAAACCAAGCGTTTGGTCTAATTTAGTTACTTTCACAGCATTATTTTATACGGTATTTTGCTGTGGGTTGACATTAAATCAATATTTATATTGCAAAAGAGAGCTGTCAGATCCATAATTATATAAGTTAAGTCACCGAGAATCTCATAAGGAGCTATTTAAAAGATTAATATTATGGCAGTTTCGGCATAGTAGGCGTTTCGGCCGCTGAGTTTCATCCGAACCGGTTGAAACAGGCATTTCATTATTATTAATATTTTTGAGTTGTGTTTTGGACGAATCTTTTTTAGAGCCAAAGTAACGTCAGCAACATAAAATCGGTAGAGAGTTTAATAACACGAGAAAAATATAACTTCCTCTTTTGCGTCTTTAGTTAAATGATGAACAAAATAAGCATTTCTACCCAAACTACCAGGAGACCAGAATCATGAAGAAGTCTGAAATCTTTACCGGTAAAGACTATCTTAAGTACTAGGAGGTTATAATCATTAGGAAGTATTACCGAGGCTGGAATCATGAGATGCTAAAAGAGTACCGGGTGATTTTAGATTCAGACCTCCTGGTACTTCGTTAGTCTCTACCGCTTATGATTCTAGGCCCGCAAATACTTCTTCATGTTTCTGGCCTCCTGGTATAGGTCTACCAGAATCTCATGGCATTTTTTATTTTTTTTTAATTGTGATTTTCATATGGCAATGTCAATTGTCACCGGTCAAATCAAAGTACTTGATCTGTCAACGGCTGCTAAAATTTTATGAATTCTTCTTGAAAATTTGTTGTTTTTATGAAAATGTTGAAAAAGCCACTTCGATCTCAAGCGAGAAATATTGTTTTCAATGTGTATCGGAAAATAAGGGAAGAAGAAGGCGAAAATCAAACACAATCTTTGATTTTGAAGCGCGTCGCAGAGTTGACCGGTAAGTTGGACTGTGTTGTTTTGATACTTTTAGTTTATTTTATATTTTTCTTACTTAATTTTAGTTTCTTTATAGGCGTTTCCAGTATTTCTGTACGGCGAATAGTAGGTGAGGGCACATCGAATGATGGTGTATTTTCTACGCCTGGTAAAAAGAGGAGTGGGGGGAAGAAGAAAATCAACTTGGACAGTTTTGATTTAGAGTTGATTAGGAATAAAGTAAAAGAATTCTATACCGTTCGAAAGGAAATTCCAACAATAAAGAAACTCTTACAAATTCTTCGACAAGATATTGATTTCAACGGAGGGAGAGAATCTTTGAGGTAAGAAAAATATTAAATAATAATCCCTCTCACTATCACTCGTAAAGGAGCGTCCTCACTAGGAGCATTTGTTTGTGAGCATAGGTAAACAAGCAATCTTAGGCGAGCAACAAATGCTTCCCAGCGAGCCCAGCATTCGCGTTTGAGCAAAACTATGAACGTTCTGTCGAACATTCACTTGCGAGCTTGGAGTATTCGAATACGATCTCGTTAAATGTCATTGCGGTTGTGGCTGCAGCATTTTTGTTTTTTTTTATTGACCTAGAAGGTCACAAACACTCAAGATCAAGAAACTGTTCCATGCTTTACAACTGGCCAGTAATATTCCTACATAGATACTCATTCATTTCATCATCTGAGTACTCGCTTTCGAGCGATTTATTTGCGTGAACATTCGAATGCGAGCCGTGTCCGCGAAAATCGTTGCGACGTCCACACCGGCCGAAGTTCACGCTTGCGTGTAAGCTTTGTAACGCTCGGCTCAACGTCCACACCACTCGAATATTCTCGAATGCTCTCAGAGAGGACGCTCCTTTAGAGGAAGCCTGTGCCCTGCAGTTGGATGTATATAGACTGATGATGATGAATGACTAAACTATTGTTTGAGTAACACGATAAATTTTATTATTTTTTACAGACTTATACTTAAGGAGATTGGTTTTGAATATATTAAATGTCAATCAAAAAGGACCATTTTGATGGAGAGAGATGACATAAAAATACAAAGATTCAAGTTTTTGGAGCGTATAAAGAAAAACCGTGAAGCTGAAGAGCATAATAAATTGGACGTGATTTATTTAGATGAGACTTACATTCACGGTTCATGTTCTGTAAACAAGTGCTGGCAAACCAAAGATATTGCAGGTCCTTCTAAAATTATTTCACTTGGAGCGGGGTGGATCATTGTAAACGCTGGTGGAGAAAATGGTTTTGTACCAAATTGTTGTCTGGTGTACAAGTCAACAAGTGTATCTGCTGACTATCACCACGATATGAATAAGGAAAATTTTACAAAATGGGTGACAGAGATGCTAATTCCAAATTTGACAAGACCTTCACTAATTGTTATGGATAATGCTAGTTATCATTCCGTACGGATGAACAAACCACCCACACAAGCCAATCGTATCGCTGATATAAAAGAATGGTTTCGTGAAAATGATTTACATTATGATGATCATTGGCGTAAATGTCAACTACTTGAAGTAGTGAAACAAAACATATCTGCGCCCTTATATGAGATAGATGAAGTATTAAAATCGCACGGTCACGAAGTTTTAAGGCTCCCACCTTATCATTGCAGATTTAATCCCATAGAAATGATTTTGGCTATATTGAAGCAAAAAGTTGCTGATAAAAATGTAAATAGGCCTGCAAGTGACATTAAATTATTAACAGAAGAAGCTTTCTCACAAATTGGTGCAGAGGAATGGCGAAAATGTTGTGAACATGTGAAGAAAATTGAAAATGATTTCATCGAGCAAGATAGAATAATGGAAATGCTGGAAGAGCGATTTATAATAAATACCTCCTTATCTTCATCATCTGATGAAGAACAAGAAATTCAAGAGGAGTTCTTGGAATCGTTTTCTAGTTCTGAATGAGGTGTTTTCTTATTAGTATGATTTAAATGATATACAATAAATTACGTAAAATAATATACGATTTTTTTATTTTGCATGACATATTTTCCTTTGTTTCCTATGACATATGAACTCGATGTATAACAACATTCTTCATACATATAATTATTATACTTCAGGTTCATTAATACTAAATACTTAAATTAAAATTAAACAGTATCAAGATCGTTTAATCCAATTTCCCCAGTATTGCACTCAACAATTTTTTATTACCCCATTTGCCATGAGATTCTGGTACACCTATAGTTTGTGTATAAATGTTCAAAATGTAACTGAAAAAGCAAAAGAGGAAGTTATATTTTTATCTACACTATATAATATTATAAAGCTGAAGAGTTTGTTTGTTGTAAGGTATAACTACTTTTCAGAAATATTAGGGGAGGATGTATGACTGATTTCGCAAAGGGCTTGATCCAGAAAGCGGTACTCCTGGACACGGCGCGTATCGTTAGGAGGTTGCTCTCTCAGGAGCCCTGACCACTGGTAGCTTGGACCCTGTTTCCGATACCGGTGGGCTACTACTTTTTTATATTTTAAATGTTTTATTTTATTTTATTTTTGTAAGCTAATATTTAAAAATGTAAAAAGTAAGTACATTCATTGAATCAAGGAAACAATAATATTAAAAAACTAAATAAATAAATTGTTTCATCATCTTCCTTCCCTTGTCCCATGTTACTTGGGGTCGGCGCAACAAGTTTTCCTCTTCCATACCATCCTGTCCCCCGTCACACCATCACTGATTCCCTTTTGTTTCATATCACTCTTCACATAGTCCATCCATCTTTTCTTTGGCATCTCTTTTTTTCATATAAATAAATAAATTGTTTATTGGAATTCAAACATTTGTACAGTCAAACACTTACGAACTCAATTCTGGCACCCAAAGAAAGATTTAACTTGTGTTATGTACAAGTTGGAGAAGTGATTTAATAAGACAAAATAAACAATAGCCCTTTCATATGTGTAAGAGTTGTGATTTTGTGAGTTTGTGTATTTGTTTGCGTCTATAAGAGAATTCGTGTATGGTAGTGTATTGAAGAAAAGACTACGAAATCAGTCATACATCCTCCCCTTATATTCCTGAAAATAGTGGCATAAATGGAGCAATGGTTGTTGGTTTTATTATAAATGTGAGTGCCGATGCCATAGAAATGTCTGCAGGCCACTGCCGTCCTGCAGCTTTCAGTAGGGCAAACTCTATAGCGTTGGCTCCTAACTCGAGAGGTGACATCATACTTAAGCGAGATGTGTTTACGCATAACCATATGAATCACAAAAAGTTGCCTTACAGAAAGAACCTTACAATCCCTAAAAAGACTGCCTGTAGGATATCTAAAGGGATTGAAGGGCATGACCTTAAAGACAGCCCTCTGTACCTTTTCAAGATGAATAAGGTGAGTCTTGGGTGCACACAGTGACACAGTACGTAAGCATGGACTGGAACAGAGCGTAGTAAACCGTCATTAGTGTAGTGTGGTCAGCTGTGTCTAAATTTCATGAAAACATAGATAAGTTTCTAACTCGTGCAGTAATACCATCAATAATATGAGACTTCCAATTCAATAGGTCATCGATTTGTCCCGCAAGATATTTTATTGTTTCCAATCCAAGTTGGCCAAGATTGAGTTTGATGAACACAATTGAGCTTTCAGTATAATCGCTTGTGGGGCAGGTAATTTAACGGCTTGCAAGGAAAAGGGTAAATAGGTAGTGTTTTGACAAATTTAGAGTTAAAAGGTTATCATACAGCCAGCCCATCACCGAAGCCAGGGCACTCTCAGCATGAGTCTTAGTCTCAGTCCAATTGTCACCATGTACGATTAATGCCGTGTCATCAGCATATGCGAATATTGAACAATGAGTCAAGGAGAGTTTGCACAAGTTGTTGACACAAACAAGAAAAAGGGTTGGGCCCAAAATTGATCCCTGCAGCACACCAAAACTCATGGTTTTAGCGTCACTAACTATCCCATCAATCTTGACACATTGCTCCCGATCAGCGAAATATTGAGGGTGCACCAATTGCTTCTGATTTAGAAAGAAGGTGTGGAACAGACACAGTGTCAAAAGCCTTGGATAGGTCCAGAAAAATTACCATGCACATTTTCCTGCATTCAAATTGAGCTTTTGTACAGTCAATAAAAGAAGTAACAATGTCTTAAGTCGACTTGCATCTTCTGAATCCATACTGGTTTTTAACCAAGAGATATAAATTGTTCGAGACAATTCCGCGCAACTTCCCGAAAGCTGCCCAGCCGAGTTGGAAGCGATGGTTGACCTCTTTCTCGAAGTTAGACCTACCCAACTGGACCTGGACCTTTTGTAACAGGAAACCTGGTTTCGAGATCAAAATCAGAGACTCTACAGTCTCTGATTTTGATAGGAGTGGGTGTTATATAGGCATTCACCATGACCTTAGTTTTTCCATGTTCATTTTAAGACCCACTCTTTCGGAAATTCTACTGAGGACATCGAGCAATGTACTGAGGCCCTCCATGGTCTCAGCCATGACCACTATGACGTCGGCAAACCGAAAATGAGTGATGTACTCGCCATTATTGTTTTACCTAATAATTTTAAATAAACTTTATTATTACTATGTCCTTTATTAAAATTATTTCTTATTATCTACATTTTTAAATATTTTTATAAAACATACATTAAAAAAAACATTTAAAAATATAGAAAATAGAGGCCCACCGGTATCGGGAACAGGGTCCAAGCTACCGACGGTTGGGGCTCCAGAGAGAGGAACCTCCTAATAATATGAGCCGTGTCCAGCAATACTACTTTCTGGATCAGGCCATTGATCCAGCCGCCTAACGAAAGCCTCCTAAGGTGTTGGTCGAGGCTCGTGGCTATTAAGCCATTGGCTGACACGACTATCGGTACAATGATCGCTGTGTCCACATCCCACATGTCGATAACCTCGCGAGCCAAATCAAGATACTTGATTTGCTTATCTTTACGAGAGACTTTACGACGAGAAAACCAGAGATAATGTGGCAAATCGGTTCACCCGGATGGTGACATGCCCGACAGATGTCAACTGTTCCATCCTTCACTTATTATTATTCTATTTATTCATTTTATATACATATTTTTACATTTTTAAATATTATTCTATAAAATAAAAAACATTTAAAAATACAAAAATAGTAGCCCACCGGTATCGGGAACAGGGTCTAAGCTACCGGTGGTTAGGGATCCTGAGAGGAACCTCCTAACAATACGCGCCGTGTCCAGGAGTACCACCTGCTGGATCAAGCCCTTGATCCAGCTGCCCAACGAGAGCCTCCTCAGATGTTCGTCGAGGCTCTTGGCTATTATGCCATTGGCCGTCACAACTATCGGCACAATGACTGCTGTATTCACATCCCACATGTCGACAACCTCGCGAGCCCGATCAAGATACTTGCTTTTCTTATCTCTCTCAGCCTTCACGAGGTTCTCGTCATGGGGGACCGCTATATCAACAATCATTGCGCGACGCTCTAGTCGGTCTATCACCACCATGTCAGGCTTATTGGCAACAATAGTCCTGGCAGTGATGATATACATCGGTATATCATCACTGCCAGGAAATGGCAATGTCACATTGTATTGGGATCGCCCAATACAATGTGACATTGCCATTTTCGAGAACTGGGTCGGGCACATACTTATAGTAAGGCACTTCCGATTCCACAAGATTGTATTTAAAAGCAAGTTGCTGATGGATAATCCTGGCTACAAGGTTGTGTCTATGCAAGTAGTCTCCGTTAGCCAGACTAGAACAACCGGAGATAATGTGACGGATAGATTCCCCCGGCCGGTGACATTCCCGACAGATGTCAACTGTGCCGTCCTTCACAATGTATTTCCGGTAGTTGTTCGTCATCATAACTCATCAAAACATCATCGGTTATGATCTCGTGGCGGGGAACTAAAGTCGAACACTGCTCGAACCCCAAATACCTGGGAGTGACGTTGGATAGGGCCTTAACATATAAGTCACACTGCTACGTCACAAAGCAGAAGGTCGGGAACCGTAATAGTTTGCTCCGTCGCCTTATTTCCACCAACTGGGGAGCGGCACCCGATGTTCTCCGCACAACTGGTATGTCTCTATGCTTCTCTGCTGGCGAGTTTGCGTGCCCGGTGTGGCACCGATCCACTCATGCCAAGCAAGTAGACATTGCCCTAAATGAGACGTGTCGGATAATATCGGGCTGCTTAAAACCAACTCCTCTTAATAAGCTCTACCTACCTTAATAAGCTGGCAGGCATAGCACCACCTGCCGTACGAAGGGATGTCGCATGTGCGATGGAAAAAAAGTTCCAGGAATCCGATTCCCGACATCCTCTCTACAACTATTCAACAACTCTGGGAAGATTGAAGAGTCGTAGGAGTTTCTTGCATTCTACACAGGCAATACAAGGCAGGCCGCCTGAGGAGAGGGGAAAGCTGTGGGTGGAGAAGTGCCCACCACCCCATGACTTTGTTGAGCCCAAGGAACATCTGCCCCTTGGTCATGAATTGCAGTGGCCTGTGTGGAAGGCATTGAATCGGCTACGTACCCAGGTGGGCCGCTGCAAATATAATTTGGCGAAATGGGGGATTATTGATTCGTCCAACACTCGGTGCGAGTGTGGTGCCCCTGTACAGACTATGTCCCACTTGCTGGAGTGTCCTGGCTGTCCATTCACTTGCACCCTGGAATACCTGTATGGTGCTTCTGACGCTGCAATAAGCGTGGCCGCCTACTGGGCCCAGACAATCTAATTAAATGTGCCATCGAATCGAAAAGAAGAAGAAGAAGACGTAAACCACGACTCCGTCATTTTGGTACTTATGCGTAGTAGTAGTATAGGTGTTATACTCGTCAAGTGGCGGCATCGCTGTGTACGCCTGTAGCCAGCATTCCGATAAGATTATAACATCACACGTAATTTTAATGCTAACGAGAAATACCCTGAAACTATCGAAATTGCAAAGGACACTACGAATATTTAATTGTAAGATTTTCATAGATTCAATTGGATTATTTATAAAATGTATGCATGCTTCAGGTCTGCAAAACTAAGCCTGAGTAACACCAAAACAATCGATTGCATTGGAAACTTCGCCGATGTCAAGCATTTTTAAACGATATTAACCAGTTTGCAGTTATGTGAACCACGTCGGTTATTGTTTTAACGTTACGTAATAACAGTGACATTTCGTGTTTAGTGTAAGATGTTATGTGGCGAGGCTTACTTACATCAGTTTTATTATAGAAACAGGTCAAGCTTTTTCTATTTTTCTCCAACGTATTAATCAGGTTACAGCAGTAAAAACAAATCATAGTGTCCATATGTTGTTATTTAGAATTATAAATAAGATATAATACACACACACTCACTACACTATTTACACTGACTTCTGTAACACAGGTTTTTACCCAGCTCAGAAGTCAGGGTTTCAATTATATTGTTGTAAATACTTATTTGTCAATAAAATATTTGATTAGATTTTTTGATTTGATAATTTACGATTTAGAAAAAAAAAATATTACATATGATATAAATTAAAATTTCACAAAAAAATATTTCGTCTAAGATCATCATCTGCCTAGCCTTTTCCCAATTGTTGTTGGGGTCGGCTTCCAGTCTTACCGAATTCAGCAGAGTACCAGTGTTTTACATGGAGCGACTGCCTATCTGACCTCCACAACCCAATAACTGGGTAACACGATACCACTTGGCAAGACTGGTGTCAGATCTCAAGCTTCTGACTAGTCGTAACGACTGTCAAAGATCTTCAAATGACAGCCGGGACCAACGGCTTAACGTGCTTTCCGAGGCACGGAGGAAACTCGGTATGTTGAAATGGTCAACCATCCACAGACCGACCTCGTCAAGCGTTGTTTAACCTTGATGATCGACCAGTGCGGCTGTTATTATTTAGCCACGAGCTCCTTTCGTCTAAGATATAAATTAAAAATTCGCAAAAAAATATTGACATGGAAGTAAAATAAATTTCGAAAAAAAAATATTTTTCATGCAGCTCACTAAAATAAAATATCAAAAGAAGACAATTATTGAACTGGTTTTTAAAACAAGATATAAATATTTTGCCATTTTGAAATTAGATGCTTCAAAAACAACTACACAGACACATATATTTACATTAAATTTTAAATTATTTGTACGAAACCAGTGTTCGAAAACGTTTAACATATTAAGTTCAGCTTCTAGATCTTTAAAATTTTCTGCAGACACTGTTAAAAAACTTTTGTTCAATACTAACAATCTGTAACATTTACTTAGATTACTATTTATGCAATAAGTTTCAAGAATATTAGCCTAAGAAATTAGATTTGTCATACAAATTTTTAACCCCCTCTTTACCCCCTTAGGGGTGGAATTTCCAAAAATCCTTTCTTAGTGCTGATTTTCGACACTTGAGATACCTTTCTGCCAAATTTCAGGCTTCTAGGCCTAGTCGTTTTAGCTGTGCGTTTGTCAATCAGTCAGTAAGTCAGTTTCTCCTTCTACATACATTTATGTATAGAAGATAATGTATATTTATATATTGTTTTTATTTAAGTTTGGGAACCTAAACTCTACAGTAAAAGGGTCATTCTTTGACCTGCAAAGTCTTTTCGTAGACACATTCTATTCCGAGTTGATTTCAGTTGCCTTCCGCTAAGCATGATCTTCCCTAATATTTGAATTCTACATTATCAGTTTTTTTCATCGTCTCATTTGTTACACTAACGCTAAATAAATCCTCTGCGAAAATTTTCTTCTTCGTCTCGACTGGTGCTGAATCGAAATAATTGAGCAAAGATTTATGATCATGTTCATCTTGTACTTACCGTAAGAACTAGGACAGGCGTGTTCGCAAGCCTCCCTGGAGCCAAACCGGTTGTTGTTGCCTCCGCAGCCACTGTAGTAGAAGGGCAAGCATCGGTTCTCTGACTGACTGAATGACCAGTCAGCTTCCTTCTCGGTACAATGGCCTACTTCTTGTGGCTGTGAGCACCGAGCTGTTTGTGCAACCCATTTGTTAGAAAACATTCACAAACATACAAAATGCTAAAATGAAATAGGGTGAAATTCTTCAAATATCTCTTCGAACTTTGACGTTGCATTTGTGAATTTTCTAGGATGTGCTTAAACAATTGAATCCGCATTTGAATCATTTGCATTCACTTGAGTAAAGTTTGTAGTTTCTTTAAAACAGCAATCTAAACCCCACTCCGTCTTTTTTCTTACCATCCCTGTCCCGTCTATCGATGTCGAAATAATGAACCCATAAACCTAGCGTCACGACTTACGTTGTTGCTTGCCGGAACAGCGCATTTGACAAGCTATCTCGGAGCTGAACCTATTAGAGTTGCCTTCACAGCCTCCCCAGGTGAACTGTTCGCAGCGATGGGCCTCAGAGTTGAAGCCCCAATGGCTGTAATTACCAGCACAAGAGCCTTGGTCAATTGGTAGGCTGCATTGGTCTGAAAAATAATTATTATGTAGTTTGATCTGCTATATCTTTGTTTAGTCATAAGGAAATGGTTTTTAAATTAAGTTTATTTATGTTTTGCCTCACCTGCAATAGAGCTTGGTTCGCACTGCTTCTGGCAGAGCTCCCGGGTGTCGAAGTTATTGGCGTTGCCGAGACAGCCTCCGTATTTGAAGGGGATGCACTGCTCCCGCGTGCTGTTGTAGTGCCAGCGTTGGTAGTCCGCGTCGCAGTCACCCTTCACGCTTGGTAATTTGCAGGCATCTGGGAAAAGCGGCAAATTACAGTTAGACAGCAAGTAGAATGGAAGAAGAAAATTAAGTTCTTCACACGCTAGAAATCAGAGTTTCACAATCTTTTCCTAGTCTGTCCTTCTCATATTACCGATTTTGTTCATTCTCCCTTTCACATTCAGTCTATTCTTCTCTGGAGCACTCTTTGTCTCGAAATCAGCCAACTACAGCAGCTTTAAACTCCTCACCCGCGCTCTCTGCTGCCTTACTTAGAAATAATGTATATGCGTGCCTTTTGGAGTTTAAGTTTCAACATACGAACCCCCAGTCTATTTAAAAAAGCTTTTAAAGGTCTTAATATTAAATCAACAGAAGATCTTTGGGACTATTTTAGAGTCTGTAAATCAATTTTTGAGACCATTGTACCCTATTTAGCTTTCATATTTAACACTAGTGTCGATCAAGGAGTTTTCCGGACCTCATGAAACACAGTAAAGTCCATTCTTTAAATCCGGGGATAGCAAAGAAGCCAATATTTATAGGCTGGTGTTAAATCTGCGAGAACCAGCCGATTTGACACTGGCCTTTAATTATTGCTTTCACTAAACACTTCTTTTTAGTAAAATCTTCAAAAAGTTAAAGCTCAACCAATTGTTGCGTCATGTTAACAAATATTCCATAATATTTTATTATTATACCGGCACCAAAGGGAGGTTTAGGGTCGGACGTCGGTGGTTATCGACCTGTAGCCGTACTGACGGCGTTTGCCAAGGTTTTTGAGTCAGTGTTACACAAATCCATTTACTCGCAAGTTAGCCCTCTACTGCAAGATGCTCAACATGGTTTTCATGGTGGTCGGTCTACGGGAAGAAACCTGCTGTCGTTTGTGTCGTATGTGGTGCCAGTAGTGGACGCTGGAGGGCAGGTGGACGTTGCGTACTTCGACTTTCGGAAGGCTTTTGATATGGTGGATAATGACATTCTATTGGCTAAATTTGTTGCATTAGGTTTTACAACTCATTTGCTGAAGTTTTTTGCGAGTTATCTTAGTGAGCGCTGGCCGTACGTTAAGTACGCCGGGCACAAGTCTAAACCATTTTACATATTTTCGGGGGTAAGTCCACTGGAATTCATTATTATGGTTAATGATCTCCCTGAGGTCGTGAGCAGTGCAAGGTGTTTGCTATTTGCAGATGATATTAAAGTTACATCTAGGTAGCGAGCGCCTCGGATGGTAAGCGGCTTCAGCGAGATCTCGATAAGGTGGTGCAGTGGAGCCAGGAAAACAAACTGGTCTTGAATGTGACCAAATGTTGTGTGATGACGTATAGTTGCGCGCGTATCCCGCTACAAAATCATTATGAGATGGATGGTATAGTGATGCTACGTGTCACGCAAATGCGATATGTTGGGGTTCATATGGTGGCCGAGTTGATGTTTCGCAACCACATTATAGATTTGTGTATCTTTTAGAAATTTGCGGAATTTCATCTTTTACGACAATGTACGGATTTTAAAAGTGTAGCAGTGGTAAAAATACTTCATAATGCTTTGGTTCGTAGCTATCCCGAGACAAGTGCCATTATATGTGATTGTCCATGTGGACAAATAAAGTCTAATGGTCGAAAAGATTCAAAATAAATTCACTAGGTATTTATATTTGAAGCAATATGGAGTTTACCCATTCTACCCATTGATGTATCCGAATCTGTTTGTGTTGGGCATGGTCGGGTGCACTAGGCTGGCGGTTAGGAGGGTCGTCGCTTTAGTAAAATACGTGGTGAGAGTGCTGCGCGGGCTGGTGCATCTCCCAGACGGGTATGTGGGCGCGCGCCGCCGCCCCACTTTATTAGATGTTGACATTTATGATTATGACAAATTTATTAAAGTTTGTCCCTTTGTCAAGGGCCGCGCGTATTATAAATAATATGCCATCGGAAGATGTGTTCTATAGCCTGCCGAAATTTGTGTCAGGAGCACAAAGGTGCATTGAAGGAGGCATACAAAATTTAAATTGTTGCATTTTTTTTTTTTTTTTTTTTTTTGTGTTAAGTTTTTATTTTTAAATATAGTGTAATTAGTGTATAACATTATTTATTCTGGGGTATAACATCGTCTTAGAATACTGAAAGATGTTGTACTTATTGGTGTAAATAAATAAATGTGACCCGCTTAGCGACCGGCGCCGTACTGCGTCCAGGGTAGACGGTGTGAAGTGGACTACTGGCCGTGCGGCTGTAGGAGACCAGGCAGGGCACGGATGCACTGTTACTGGAATGCCTCTAAAACTCCGTCAAGTCCAGAAGATAGGTACGTGGAATGTACGTGGTTTACTTATGCCAGGAAAATTTGAGATCTTGGAAAAGGAAATAACCAGATGTGAATTAAATACCACGGAGGAACAGCAGTAGTTATAAGAAATAACATAAAAAAACTATGAACTAGAGAAATACCAGATAGATAAAATACAAGCAACATAAATAAAAGTGTACAACGATGAAGTTGATACAACCATAATGTCTGCTGTGTATTGTCCACCCAGACACACGATTACTGTACGAGCATCGCCACATGATATAACTTGTTTTAGTTTTTACCTGAACAAGCAGTCGCCAATTCACCGATTATTTATGTACATTCGCTGACTAGGCTATTATGCCCGCCACAACTCACCTACTTTAGGTATTATATAATTTATTGTTTTGCCTAATAAACTGTCAATCATTAACGGACACATAGCAGTGATTTTATTTCCTGTACACATCCCGTGTGATTCGTCCATCTACATTCTACATCTCAGTGTGCGGAGCTATTGCCCGTACATTTTTGGTCCTTCGAGCCGGATCGCCACTACTGCAGCAAACAGTCCTGCAAGTCGCACAGGTACGAAGTGTTTCTACTGACGATAGCGAATCGGTTTGACTGGTCTTCCACAAGCGGATCGCCCCAGTCAGATTGAGAAGGCGCACAATATCTTACAGAGATTCCTTCGGACGGCGATTGCCACAGGAAACATCAACATTTGGTGGTTCGGGAACAAGAATACACAACAAATTCAACAGGGAAGTCAACAGGTCTAACGTCCGTCAACAATACGCATACATACCCGTATAACAATTATGGACGCTAGACAACAAGAACTTCTCAAGCGGCAGGGTATCATCGCAGAGGGCATTCGGAAAATTGGTGTCAACTTCGGAAAAGATGGCCCTGACCGCAAAACCACAACATACATCCGGGGTAGACTGGATACCCTCCAGGCGCACTGGAACGAGTTCGAGATGAACCAAGGCGTGTTACAGGGCGCCACGGACCGGACCGATGTATACTACAGTACAAAGGTGTACGACAGAGTCAAGGCGGAATACTCAAGTATACAACATAAGCTGCAAGCATGGTCTACCAGCACTGCGGAACCCGCGTCTTACCAAGGCGAAGAGAGCAAAAACACTGGAGTCCTTTCAAAATCAGACGAGCTCAAAACTCATCAAGCAACTAACTTCAGAGCCTTCTCCCGGTTCACCAGCAACTTGTGCACTGCTGAGATTATTGAGAAATGGGATATAGAAGACAAGCTCCGGACCTTCGAATCTCGATGGAGGGTGATTGACGAAGTACACTGGCAGCTTGACAACATTCTCGTCGGTAGCGACGTTAACTACGAGCTTGAGTTTTCGAAGTATGAAGAAACGTACGAGTGCACAAAGCGAGATCTTAACCGCAAGCTCAACCTCGCTGTCCAACAACGGGACAATGCACCGAGGATCGAAATACCAACATTCTCTGGTAATTACACACAATGGCCGACATTCTTCGATCTATATGTTGCGGCCATTCACAACAACCCGTCCCTCTCGAAGGGGCAGAAGATGCAGCACCTGAAAGGGAAGCTGAAAGGGGAGGCTGAACGCCTTGTGCAACATTTGACTGTTTCCGAAAGCAACTACGACTCCTGCTGGGAAATCCTCCACCATAGGTACAATAACTTACAGCTTCTCTTCACCAAACAAATGCAAGTTTTGATGAGTCAACATACGATTCAACATCAAAACGCTTACGACTTGAAGCGCCTACACGACACCAGTCTTGAAACCGTGCACGCGTTGCGTAACTTGGGCATCGACACGACATCATGGGACCCGATTTTGGTGCACATTCTGGCCGGAAAACTGGACACTCAGACCTACTCTGACTACATGGAGGCGAGGAAAAGTCCAAGAGGGCTTCCCAATTTCAAAGAATTCATCCAGTTCATCGAAGGGAAGTTCACGGCGCTAGAATCAGTGGTGAAGAAAACAAGCAAACCAAATAAGCAAACAGATGCAGACACAGGCAGCTCGACTACAGCAGCACAAAGGGATGCGTACAACAGATACAGACGCTACCCCAAAGCAAACCATACAAGCTCCGACAGGAATTGTCCTGTATGCAAAGCAAGTCACATTTTGCTCCACTGTAAAGCGTTTCAAGAGATGACGCCAGACATAAAAATTAGGACAATTGAGCAATTGAACGTTTGCAAAAACTGCATGTATCCGCACAACGGAAAGAAATGCAACTCGCAAGAAAGATGCAAGGTGTGTAACGGCGCACACCACACAACGCTACATGACCTAACACGTGATACTACGTCAGCGACACTGTCGTCAAGTCAACTGACCGACAACGTGACTGACCGCAACTCGCAGCGAAAAACTAATCACGTGTCAGGAAATTTTAACGAAGTTCTTCTAGCGACAGTACAACTTAAAGTCAAAGCCGCAGATGGAACCTACACCGTACTCCGATGTCTTCTAGACCAAGGTTTCCAACTGAACCTTATAACAGAATCGGCTGTGCAACGACTTGGTCTTCCGCGACGCAACCACAACTCAACCGTGTCGGGAATCGGAACATTTTCCAGCCAGAGCAACGGAACCGTTCAGTTGGACTGTAAGTCCCTTTACGGAGATTACGAGTTTTCAACGCCGGCGCTAGTAATGGCCAAACTACTCAACAACCTACCTAACTACTCCTTCGAAAAACAGGATTGGCCTCACATAGAAAATATTAACCTGGCTGACCCACAATTCAACTTATCAAGACCGATTGACATTCTTCTTGATGCCGGAGTATACGGCGATATAGTGATGAGCAGCATAATTCGAGGAAACATATACGCACCTATAGCACAACAAACTAAACTCGGCTGGGTATTAGTTGGAAACACAAATACCTTCAATTGTCATGTCGTGGTAGATACTAACGATATCTCTCGTTTTTGGGAAATTGAAGACATAACGTCAGACGACAAGTCCACGAGTGTTGAGGAGGAGTACTGTGAGAGGCTGTATACTGACACAACAAAAAGACTTGAAGACGGGCGATACGAAGTTAGAATCCCCACGAAGACCAACTTCGAACAAAATTTGGGACGATCAAAGCCTCAAGCAGTCGCGCAATTCAAGCAGTTGGAAAAACGTTGGGCTAGAGACGAAAACCTCGCTTCAAGTTACAAGGCTTTCATCGACGAATACAAAGCTTTACAACATATGAAAAAGTGCACAGAGCGCAGTACCCTTTGGCGGCGGCTATTCTCTCCAACCAACTATACATGGACGACTTACTAGGCGGATGTCACGACTTCATAACAGCACAGAAAGCTCAACATGAACTAATAACAATGCTGAAAGGTGGTGGGTTCAACTTACGAAAGTGGGCTAGCAACAAAACGCGCCTACTCGAAGGCTTATCAGATGAATTGATAAGCCAGAAAATGTTCGACTTCAAGGACGCAGACACAAACAAAACGCTAGGCATCACTTGGAACCCGCGCACGGATTAATATACATACAAACAAATATCACTCTGCAACAAACGTGATGTCAACACAAAACGCACACTACTGTCGGATATATCAAAACTGTATGATCCACTTGGCTGGGTGTCACCAGTTATAGTGAAAGCCAAGCTAATCTTTCAACATGCATGGTCGACAACAACGAGCTGGGATGATCCACTCCCAACAAATATACAGCAAGAATGGGAGCAATTCCGCAATCAGCTCGCGCACATTCACGACATTTCATTTCATTTCATTTATTCATAAAACAATTTACATTGTGTTGAATTTATACACAAGCAATTCACATACAAATACAAAGAACTATAATTTATTAATTAATATTTCAAGTGAAATTCAAGCAAAGTACTAAAACAGATTTATATTAATGTCCATAAGTTTTAAAAATAATGTCCAACAGTTATAAAACTTAATATTAACAGAACAGGATTAAAATATAATGTCAAACAGATTCAAATATAATGTCAAACAGTTATAAAAAAATAAAAATAAATGTCAAAAGATTCTAAATTCTATAATGTCAAACAGTTATAAAAATAATGTCAAAAGATTCTAAATTCTATAATGTCAAACAGTTAAAAAAATAATGTCAAAAGATTCTAAATTATACAAAGTCAAAAGAGAAAAACAAAATATGTAAATCATTTATTATTGTTTGACCTTAGTTCCGATATATTATACAGACATTTTTCTAATAAAAAAGCTTTTAATTTTGTTTTAAACAAGTGGGTGTTATAAATCAGGATCTTTATCTCAGAAGGCAACGCATTAAATATCTCTACAGCTTGGTACTTTGAACAATGCTCTACTATATTAAATTTTGGTGATATTAGCTGCTTAAAAACTTTTCTCCGCGTGCTCTCTCTAATCTCACGTTCTTCCTGTGATTCAAACTCATGTACATACTTAGCAAAGTGAGTTAAGAGGACCAATATATATAGGCTAGGTACTGTTAATATGCCCAACTTTTTAAAGTAATCTCTGCATGAGACGCATTGTGCAATTCTGACTATAGTCCTTATGGCTCGCTTTTGTAAGATGAACGCTCTCTGCCAGTTATAACTGTAACTATTTCCCCAGAGCACGATGCTATACCTTAACCTAGACTCGACGAGCGCATAATATACAGTCTTTAACTGTTCTATGTTTAGTTCATCCCTAAGGCTCCTGAGAGCGTAACATGCTGACGATATGGATGATTCAATAACAGCAAGCTCCGGTTTCCAATTTAAATGCGAATCTATATTAATCCCTAAGAATTTAACTTTGTCTACTAATTCAATCCGGTCTCCATTTACTAGTATATCTAATTTGTCATTATTACGAGTCGTAGTCTTAAATAACATGAGGTTAGTTTTACCTGTATTTAGCAATAAGTTATTGGCTGTAAACCATTCGCATATTTTTTGTATAATTATATTTGTATTCAATGTCAATTTTTCTATGTCTTTTGCCCCAATGATTATGTTTGTGTCATCTGCGAAAACAACAAGGTTCTCGTTCGGCTGAGTTATATTCATGAAATTTAGTAAGTCATTCGTAAAAATTATATATAGAATAGGTCCTAAAATTGAGCCTTGAGGCACACCACGTTTTACATAGGTCATTTTTGACTTGAATATTACTTCGTGATTATTCTCGTCTATACTTTTAATTTCTACATACATTCTTCTATTTTGCAAGTACGATGTCATAAGCTTTAATGTCTTGCCTCTTATACCATAATGTTCGAGTTTAGTAAGTAGTAGTTCATAATCTATGGTGTCAAAAGCGGAGCTGAGGTCAACAAACAATCCAGCTACTTTCATTTTTTCATTAAACTTATTAACTATATCATTTATTAAAGTGTTCATAGCATCCGCGGTACCAACGCCTTTCTGATAGCCAAACTGTCTCAGGTTGATAATTTTGTTAATACCTAAATGTACCATTAGTCTATTTTTAATTATTTTTTCAAAGAGTTTTGATAAGGTGGGTAATAAGGATATAGGGCGATAATTCTTCGGATTGGTCTTAGTGCCCTTTTTATGTATTGGAATCACCTTGGCCAATTTCAACTGGTCTGGAAAGATTGACTCATCGATGCATTTATTGAAGAAATCGGAAAGAGGCGAAGCCAATATCTCTATATTCTCCTTTATAATCGATACCGGTACGTCGTCGAAGCCGCATGAATGTTTATTAGCCATTTTGCTAACTAACTTTGCAATTTCATTTGGTGTAGTTGGCTTGAAAGTTATATCACTTTCAACTCTTTTCGTCGTATCCATCAGAAAAGACAATGCTCTATCCTTATCTTTATTAGCTATCGATGATTTGAATACGAAACTGTCGTTAAATATATTTGCAATATCCTGAGGATCAGTGATTATTTTATTGTCTACATTTAAGATAAGATTTTTACGTTGCCTCTTTTTCTTCTTTTTAGTATGTTCGTTTACTATTTTCCATGTTTCTTTAACTATATTTTTTGCGCTGCTTAAATGCCGTGATATAGCTTGTTTTTTGGCTTGCCTAATAACTTGTCTATGAATTCGAACGTACTTTATTTTATAATTTTTGATGCTGACATTATTTAATGTTCCAGAGCACAGGACTCTTTTCATTTTACTTGATACTTTAATACCTTTTGTAATCCACTTTATTGTATTGTTATTTTTGGACTTTATTCTAATTGATTTTTTGGGATAACAATCTTGGAATATTTTGTTGAAGTAGCTTAGAAACTGATTTATACCCATATTACTCCAAGCTTTTTTAGTAAGACTTCTTTTAAAAACGGAATTATTTTTGTCATTAAAAGATCTTTTAATTACTGTGGTGTACTCGACCTTTTTTGAATTTTTGTTGATGCCTTCAAGAGTCAGATAACAGAAGAGTCCAGCATGACCATCAGCTAAGCCATTATGATCCACAAAACACTGCCCTATGTAGTCACTATCAAGATTTGTGATTATGTTATCTAAACACGACTGAGAGTTATTTCTGATAAAGGTCGGAGTTCTCACAAGATATCTAAAACCATAACATGTCAATGTGCTTAAAAACTCAGAAGATTTTTTGTTTTCAACAAGTACGTCAACATTGAAGTCCCCACATATAATACAGTTTTTGACAATAAAGTGTTCTAACAATTTTTCTAAGCTAGAAATGAAGCTTTCGAAGTTGTTATCATAGGGACATCGGTAACAACAACAAATGTATAACCCTGTTGCAACATCTTTTGCACCACATATCTCGAAACTTTCGGCTCTGTAAAACTTGCTGATTGACTCAATGTTTTCGCATTCTTTCATTTTATGTGCCAAAATAAGAGTGCCTCCCCTTTTCTTGTTCGGCCTAGTGTTACATGCGACTAAATTATAATTTGACATAGCAAATACATTGGCAGATTTGTCATTCAAGAAATTTTCCGATATACACAAATAGTCTACGAGATTACCTGATGTTTCAATATATAATTCGAGTTCAGTTTTTTTATTGCTTATTCCACATACATTCTGATGAAAAATCTTTAAACAACTAGTATCAGATAATATAGTGCAATTACTTACGTCATATGGCATTATCTCTTTATTCTCGAAAAAAAATATTGTCATTTATAATTGTAGGTGAAACATTTGTTTGTGTGGATGAATTTACAACCACTCTAGATGTAGGTGTTTCACTTACTTTTAGTACCAAATTAGAAGTAGTTTGTGTAGAAACATTTTTAAACATCCGTTTTGCCTTTTGATCTATTAGCACATTATGCACATATTTTTGATAGTTGATCCTGTATTGTAACCGCAATATATCCCTATAAATTAATTTACATGCAGTTAGCTTGTTCAGTAAGGGTCTTCTATTATAGTCAAAATAATTGTCATCAAGTGTAATAAAATTTGAATTTTCACAATTATTGCATACAAGTTTTAAGGTACGATTAACATTTGATACATTTAAATATTTATTATTATAAATCTTACTGACTAGGACGTTTGTATTTTTTATATTTTGCAAAGTGTGATGCAGATAACTTAATATATTTAACGGATTTTTGTCGCTAATACCTCCAATTATTAAAACAAAGTCAGATTTTGTGAAGTCCTTACACATAGTTGCACATGTACTTAATATGTAACTAAGAGGTGCATTTGGTTTAATTACCGACGTAACACTAAAATTATTTCCCACTACTTTTTGAAGTGTATCTCTAATTTTATATCCGGTCTGATCAGCGAAGATAGCGATTTTATGCTTTGGTGCCGGTACTTGCAATAGTTGTTTACAGGATCCATTACCTGTCAGTTTTTCTACGCTTCCATTATCGCCCATGTTTTGTTTAGGCGTTGAAAATGACTTGTTCTTGCTTGTACCCTGTATTTCCCTATCCGTTGATATATGTATACCTCCATTTTCTTGTTCCTCCGCGTTGGATGTAGTTGACTTATGGATATAGCTGACATGTAGTTCCTTGTAACTGTCTGTAGGCGATAAGTTTCCTGTTCCTGTCACTGATGATGACTTATCTAAATTGATTTTTATAGGTGACTTATGAATGAATGCTTCCGACGTATTACCATTTCGGTTCATTGACGATAAGGCATGCATAGTAAACTCTCTAGAAGAGGTTCTGGGTAATCCTGTTTTCATAGTTATTGTCCTGAGTCGACGTTGATATTGTGGTGAATAGAACCTCACAGGTGTTGCCACTGTATCTGAGGAAGTAGAATCCTGTAATCCTACTGATTTAAAAATCTTTATTTTGCTTTCATACTTTCTAATTTTGTCCTTTAGTGATATATTTTCTAAGTTTAAATTATCTTTTTCTGAGTTGGCAGACTGTAGTTCCAATTTTAGTTTGTTAATTTCTTCATTCTTTGCGATGATATCCATATTTCCTGAGTTATTATTGTTGGGTAAGCTTTGATAAGAGATATCCATGTCATATTCAAAATCGCTTACATTTAAATTACGTTGTGTTTGTTTTCTTTGCGTGACGTATATATTATCATCATCCATATTTCAACTTCAGAATATTTACAAAAAGTCGAACCTATATCCAGTTCCGAACCGGCGACCAACAACACCTCAGTCCGAATGGATCCCAATGCGCCACCTGGGTTGTTTTTCTTAACTACCAAAATGTACGGTAGATTCCACATGCAGACATCTGTTTATCTGCTTTATCGACTTTCGGTTTCGGTGTTCTTAGACTAGAATACTAGATGTCGCTATTTGATGTTACGTTTGGCACTGGTATTTTTAAATATATATTTTTTTCGTAACGGTTCAAGTAAGATCAATTTATGAATTTATATGAAAAAACTCACAATTTCTGCAGTACCACTTGACTTGTTTGATCCCAGCATGTATTTATTTGAGTATTTTAGTCGAACACGGCACAATCATTGTTTATTTTGTAGTAAAATTGCGTTATTGAGAAATGTAAACACTGAGATCAGTTCATAAAAACAACTTGCAAGATCCACAAAGTTTTCAGCGGATAACACTGTCACTGAATGTTTATAGCTTAAAACATTATATAGAATATATTAAATGATCCAAAAACTTATCTCACTATTTTTAAACAATTAAATCTACAGAGCAGGTGTAACTCGTGACGGCAGCGCCATCTTTTTTTTTTCACTGACATATCCATACCACGCTGGGTCGGCTACACTCAACAACCCTTCGAACTACATGGCTTCTGTGATGTATCTGAAAGAGCCTACGGATGCGTCATATATTGCAACTACACGGACTTTGTCAACGAAATAAAGCCAACATGACTATATCCACACAAGTAAACACAAATCAGCTGTTGCTATGTAACCTTGACTTACCTATATGTATATGGAATAAAAACAGCCACAAAAATGTGCGAAGCAGACATAATTAACAATCGAGGAATATCAAATTGCCGCACTGAGGTATCAAGTTGCAGCAATGAATGGAAAAAGCTACACAGTAAGGGGGCTTGGCTATTTACGTGTTGCAAGGAATGCGCTATGCGCATTTTCTGTCCAGCTGGAATTACGTCACAGACACTACAAAATACAGGCATAATCACTTTAGCGACAGGTTGCATAATGCGCGGCGATAGACACCTAATTCATTCGCACTACAATATGCAAAGCACAATGGAATTAGGCAATGAGCAAGAGATCTACATACCAGAGATAAACCTTAACGAACTATTAACAAGCAATAGTCAAATTACAAACATAACTAACATGGAAATGGATACACATGAAGAACAACTAAAGGATCTTAAGAGAAAAATTGAACTGGTTAAAAAACCACAGGACATCCAAATTGTCAATTCCGTGGCAGCGGAGCAGCATCACTACGTCCTGTATGGTTTTATGATAACCTGTGCAACAATATTCAGCATGTGGGTATACTTTCAAATAAAAGCACGCTGCGTCCGTGTACCTCAAGGAAGCTTAAGAGTAACGCAGGCGCACAAGGAAGAAATTGAGATGGTACCAAGTCATATCCCTAGGGAAAGACAAACAAAGGCAGATCCACAGACAATAGAAGAGGTCATCGGGCATCGTTCTATCAGCAACACGGTGGATCGCGAAACGTCGCCAATATCAGTTAGCGGCGAACGCAAAACCGTCTAATAACTTTCTTTACATACTTTACTTACTTATGATACTCCATTTTACTTGTTATATTTTGTACTTTTATAGTTGGCAGGATGTACGAGCATCGCCACATGATATAACTTGTTTTAGTTTTTACCTGAACAAGCAGTCGCCAATTCACCGATTATTTATGTACATTCGCTGACTCGGCTATTATGCCCGCCACAACTCACCTACTTTAGGTATTATATAATTTATTGTTTTGCCTAATAAACTGTCAATCATTAACGGACACATAGCAGTGATTTTATTTCCTGTACACATCCCGTGTGATTCGTCCATCTACATTCTACATCTCAGTGTGCGGAGTTATTGCCCTTACAATTACCAAAAGAGACTTTAACTCGTACTTCTCTACTCTCAGCTCCAGATTTATATGTGGTGGGGATTATAGTGTAAATGACATTAACAATACAATTAGTAGTCTAATAAAGTGACTTGACAATAATAATTTAGTTATTAATCTCCTTCCAACGAAAAGGCTTTAGCACCGTAGACCACATACATACGCTGCGGCAGGTTATACAGAAGACCGAAGAGTATAACCTGCCTCTCTGTTTAGCGTTTGTGGACTACGAGAAAGCCTTCGATTCGATCGAGACTTGGGCTGTACTGCAGTCTCTCCAACGGTGCCAGATCGACTACCGGTACATTGAGGTGTTGAAGTGTCTGTACAAAAACGCCACCATGTCAGTCCGTCTTCAGGATCAGACCTCGAAACCAATCCTTCTCCAGCGCGGCGTAAGACAGGGAGACGTCATTTCTCCGAAACTGTTCACTGCTGCGCTGGAGGACGTCTTCAAGGTTCTGGACTGGAAGGGGCTTGGCATCAACGTTAATGGCGAGTACATCACTCACCTTCGGTTTGCCGACGACATAGTGGTCATGGCTGAGACCATGGAGAGCCTCAGTAAAATGCTCGATGACCTTAGTAGAGCTTCCGAAAGAGTGGGTCTTAAAATGAACATGGACAAAACCAAGGTCATGGTGAACGCCCATGTAACACCCACTCCTATCAAGATCGGAGACTCTACACTCGAAGTTGTAGACGATTATGTTTACTTGGGACAAACGGTCCAGTTGGGTAGGTCCAACTTCGAGAAAGAGGTAAACCGTCGAATCCGACTCGGCTGGGCAGCGTTCGGGAAGTTGCGTGGTATCTTCTCGTCCAATTTACCGCAGTGTCTCAAGACAAAAGTCTATGACCAGTGTGTGTTGCCAGTGATCACCTATGGGACCGAGACGTGGTCGCTCACAATGGGCCTTATCAGAAAGCTTAAAGTCACCCAAAGGGCAATGGAGAGGGCTATGCTCGGCATTTCCTTGCGTGATCACGTCAGAAATGATGATATCCTTAGGAGAACCAAAGTTACCGACATAGCCCGAAGAATTGCCAAACTTAAGTGGCAGTGGGCAGGGCACATTGCTCGCAGAACGGATGGCCGATGGGGCCGAAAAGTTCTAGAATGGCGACCGCGAACTGGAAGACGATACGTTGGAAGGCCTCCCACTAGGTGGACCGATGACCTGGTTAAGGTTGCGGGCAGGCGCTGGATGCGAGACGCACGGGATCGGTCAATGTGGCGACGCCTGGGGGAGGCCTATGTCCAGCAGTGGACGTCTTTCGGCTGAAATGATGATGATGATGATGATTAATCTCCAAAAAACTAAAATCATGCTCTTTTACCAAAGATTATCTTCGAGCGATATGGATAAACTACAATGATCAAACTATAGAAAAAGTAAACGTTACAATTTTTATTGTAATCTTAAATTGACAGTCAGTTAACTTGGAAGTCGCAAGCGGAAGATGAATGTAAACGTTTAAGCACGACCGCGTTTATGTTGCATATTTAAAAAAAAAGTAAATTTGCCGACAATATTAGTGGCTTACCATGGTCTAGTAATTTCCATTTTAAGATTTGGTATAATATTTTGGATTCACTATGGTGAACGAGAAAGCATTTTCAGAGCTCAAAAGCACTGCCTAAGAGCTATATTTGGTCCTAAAGTAACCGACAGTTGCGTACCTATATTTAAGTCTCATAAATTATTAACATTCCCATGCCTTTATATCCTTGAATTAGCAAAAAGCAATTATTTGTAATAACTAATCGATGTCTATTTGCAACTATACTAGAAACTAGAAAACGAAGTACAGCCATGAGATCCCAATACCAGAATCTATTACGCACAGGCATTTTTAAAACTAGCTAATTAAAAAGAAATGTTATCTGTATGGTATGTTAATTAAAGATTACAGGAGTAATCTTTAATAAAATACCTGATCAACTTAAAAACTTACCGTTGCAAAAGTTAAAAAAAACGTGTCACAGAATTACTTGTAGATAAATGTTATTATTCAGTGCAGGATTACTTAAATGATATTTTTTTTGTAATGTCTTTAATAACCTATAATTTTTATCACTTTTGCATGCTATATTAAGGCAGAATGTACATGGATCCTATTTTATAATGTAATAACTTATATTTATGTACCTACATTCTAAGCAAATAAAGACCTATTCTATTCTATTGTATTCTGCCATGTTGTCTCTTCACTATCCTTGGTTGACTGGCAGAGAATGCCTATGGTTTCAAATCTGCTATTGTACCTTTGTGAATGAAGTTTCAATAAATAACTAAGACAAAAGACAAAAAGACAAAAGATATTTATTTCAACTGGGCCACCAAGCGGCACTTTTGAATGTCACAATTTAAATTTAAATGGAATACAAGTTGATTCTACCGTGCATTCGGAAAGTAGCTAGTTATGGAGAAGAATGCACAAGAAACTCCATACCTACTCTTTTAAAAAAAAAAATGATTTTTACAATATTTAGGTACATACATTAATAAATTCACATATGTGAGGACAATGCACCCAGAATAGCACTACACACTATACTATGTAAAGGTATAAAGTATTAAAAGTACTCACACATGTACTGTGCAGTTATACAATAGGTACTAGAAAAACATCAACATCCGAAGCAGTTGAGTTATGACCAATCCCAACTGACGGCGCCCGTTCACGAACATGACGCATGAATCGGCACCACCCAGCTCAACCATCATGAAGGGAACCGAATAATCCAACACACGCGCCACCATCAGAGAGACATTTGAGAGAGCATGACACACTCAACTGCCAGGGCACACACAAGTCAACGAACGACACATAGGTATAGCAAATGGTAGATTTACAGTTGGGTACATAGTACCCACACACGTGCTGTGCAGCTATACAATAGTAAAAGAAATCGAGTCTATACAACACAAACATAAACATATCATTTGTTTTTGCGCCCTAGTGGTTGTGGAGCAGGACTAGCATTGAGCCAAGCATTTTTATCAGTGATATAATCCCCCAACTTATAATATGCCTGCCTGCATAGTGTGCGTTTTATACAATTTTTAAATTTCGTCTCATTCAGTTCTAGAATATGGGGAGGAATTTTATTGTAACATTTTGTACAGTACCCCATGAAAGATGAGGCCACTTTTGCCAGTCTGAAACCTGGTTGAACTAATTGGTCCCTATTTCTAGTAATGTAATTATGTCTGTCTCCGTTTTTACTAAAAAGATGTAAATTCATTCTCACGTACATGATGTTTTCATAAATATATTGACAAGGAACCGTCATGATGTTAATGTCCTTAAACAGTTCCCTTAGAGAATCACGGCGGCGAAGATTGTAAATCGCTCTGATGGCTCGTTTTTGCAGAATAAAAATAGACTCAATGTCTGCAGCCCTTCCCCATAGTAAGATACCGTAAGACATTATACTATGAAAGTAACTAAAATAGACTAGCCTAGCGGTATCCACATCAGTAAATTGACGAATCTTTCTGACAGCATAAGCTGCCGAACTCAGCCGCCCCGCAAGTGATACTAAATGAGGACCCCATTGTAACCTTGAGTCTAGCGTGATCCCCAGGAAAACCGTTTTATCGACGAATTCGAGCTTCTCCTTGTTTAATATAATGTCACAATCAGTACTTTTGACATTTTGCAACGAAAATTTTACGCATTTGGTTTTTTTACCATTTAATACTAAATTATTGGCAGTGATCCAATCCTGAACCTGCCGTAGCGCGTTATTTACGTCGTCAACCTGACATGTACGTCTATTTACTTTAAAAACTAAAGATGTGTCATCAGCAAATAACACCATATTTAGTTTGCCTTCGAATAAATGGGGTAAATCGTTTATGTATATTAAAATAAGAAAGGACCTAAAATTGAGCCCTGGGGTACCCCCATTTTCACATTTAACCCCGACGAATTCACACCGTTTATTTGAACTAATTGTTTTCTATCACTCAAATAAGATTTAATCAAACTTAACGCTGATTGACCTAGCCCGTAATGCTCAAGTTTCAGAAGTAATGTTTCATGATTAACGCAATCAAACGCCTTCGACAGGTCGCAGAAGATACCTATGGCATCCTGCGACTCTTCCCACGCATTAAATATGTGTTTTAATAGGGTGACACCAGCGTCAGTTGTACAACGTCCTTTGGTGAAACCATACTGTTTATCATGTAAGATGTTATTCGTATTAAAATGAATGAGCATTTGATTTAGCATTGTCTTCTCAAATACCTTGCGGTAAACCGGCAACACGGATACTGGTCTATAATTATTTGTGTCTTTACTGTCTCCGGATTTAAAAAGTGGTATAACCTTACTATATTTCATTAGATCCGGAAAGACTCCTTGATCCACACACAAATTGAAAATCAAAGCTAAGCACGGCGCTATAGTCTGAATAATGGAGGTACAAGCTTTGATGGACATTCCCCATAGATCTTCGGTCGGTTTTATCTTGATTTGCTGAAATTTGCTGAAATAAAGTCAAATTCAATAACCTCCAAAGTTTTCACTGACGAATGCGTCAAAACCGGCCAAGTGCGAGTCGAACTCGCGCACGAAGCACGAAGGGTTTCGTACCATTATTCCAAAAAACGGCATAAAAATAACGTTTGATGTATGGGAGCCCCACTTAAATATTTATTTCATTCTGTTTTTAGTATTTGTTGTTATAGCGGCAACAGAAATACATCATCTGTGAAAATTTCAACTGTCTAGCTATCACGGTTCAAGAGATATAGCCTGGTGACAGACAGACAGACAGACAGACAGACAGACACTGAAGACGACGACGGACCGTGAAGTCTTAGTAATTGGGTCCCGTTTTTACCCTTTGGGTACGGAACCCTAAAAATGAAACCCTTTGGGTACGGAACCCTAAAAATAAACGGCGCATTCTTCACTCTTACCTTTAGAAGAGGGTTGTACGCACACATCCTTGCATTCTTCCTGGGTTGCGAATCTATTACCGTTGCCATCACAGCCTCCATACCAAAAGGCGGCGCATCCTCCGTACGTCATGTTATAGTGCCACATTGCCGTAAAGTTACGACATGAACCAGTATCCGCAGACATACTGCAAGGAGCTGGAATAAGAAGAAAGGTTAATAAATAACGAAAATGTCAAGCGTGTGAATCAAACAATAATTGGTAAGCTCACCTTGTTTATTTTCAGGTGCATGAGTACATCCAAGGAATTTTGGTCCAACAGCTTTAGTACGTCCATCTAGGCAACATCCGTGTCGGCTAGAAGAGCAATCGCACCCGGCGGCTTCAGGGCCGGTGGCAGGAGTCTCGCCGTCTCCGCAGCAGCCGAATGTAGATTGGCGGCAGTGGCAGCCCTGCTGTGCCGGACCCTTCGCGATAGTCACGCCATCAGCACAGCAACCGAACTGATACGTGTTGCAGGCACAGCCTTCGTTGTTAGGTCCAGAAGCCTCAGCGTGTCTGGGAAAAAGATAATTCTAATAGGAGTTTTGTTTTGAAAGTTTGGAGCATTTTAATAACGCAACAAATTTTATTGTACTTGCTTCTACCAGTGGCTTCACCGGCGTGATAGTCGGAAATTATCCCATGAATTCATACTACCGAAATAAAAAGTATGTGCTATTTCAGACTATCTCTGTGCCAAATTTCATCCAGATCCTTCCAGCCGTTTAAGCGTGAAGAAGTAACAAACACACTCATAAACTTTCGCCTTTATAATATTAGTGTGATTCTTTCGAGTGTCCGTCCGTAAGTAATAAAATTATTCTTTGTGGTTAGTTACCTGTCAGGACAGCATCCATGTTGGGTGTACTGACAGCCACAGCCCTGGTAGTCTGGGCCCTGCGCGATGGAGATGTTGTCGGGGCAACAGCCGTGAAGTGCGTACTGGCATTCGCAACCTAAGGATAGCAGCTCCAAGTGATATAACATACTAGCTACTTGTAAAAATACTTACAATCCTATAAAATGAAACAATTATTCTTAAATCAACGATAAATTCTAAAAAAATATATTTTATACAACAATCGATGCGATTGAAATATCAGAATATCGAATCAGAAATATAGAGATCCGCAAGAGAAACCAGGGTTACCGACATAGCCCGAAGAATTGCCAAACTTAAGTGCCAGTGGGCATTGCACATTGCTCGCAAAACGGATGACCGATGGGGCTGAAAACTTCTGGAATAGCGACCGCGAACCGAAAGACGTTGCGTTGGAAGGCCTCCCACCAGGTGGACCGATGACCTGGTGAAGATTGCGGCAATCCGCTGGATGCGGAACGTACGTAACTGGTCAATGTGGCGACGCTTGGGGGAGGCCTATGTCCAACAGTGGACGTCTTTCGGCTGATATGATGATGAGTTGAAATATAGAATTGCAGAGAAAAATGCGGCAAGAATAGGCAGGTACCTTCAAAATTTGGTCCCTCAGCTGGTTTGTGGTTATCTGGGCAACATCTGAAGAGTTCGAGTAAGCAGCACCCTTCGAACTCGGGTCCGTGGGCAGGCGTCTTGCCGTCTTGGCAGCAACCGTGCAGTGTTGTACTGCAGAGAACTGAACAGCTTTCATTTTCAAAGCCTAAAGCTATAATGAGGCATACAAAAAGAATTGTAAATGTAATATCCCAATACCTTTTTTAAGGTCTAGACTTAACTAAAGAGACTCATTGTAAGAATTGATCAATAACATTTTATTGTTTATTGCTGTGTATAACTTCTGGGTTTGAAAGTCTATTTGAACTGATGAACTATGGGACTTTGGCCCCTGCCTGACCAATGTTTCAAATTATTGCCTAATTACCGGTTTAAAATTTGGAGTTATTGTTTACCTGGCGACACACCATCAGGACAGCAACCATACTCAGTAGCGTTACACGGACATCCATGGCCGTCGGGACCGAAGGCTTCGGTCTCGTTGTCAGCGCAGCAGCCGAACTGAAAGGCACTGCAAGGATCCAAAGTGGTGGTACCGATGACGTCAGTGGTGATCTCTTCGATGGTGCTATCTTCACTAGTTTCGAAGGATTCGGTCGAATCTGTTGTCGATTCGGTAATAACATTACTGGTCGAGGATTCTGGAAAGTAATTAATATTTAGGTCATTTGTCTAGTTCTCGAGTTGAATTTTAAAGTATACCTACCCGCGGGCTTATTACGTAAGGAACAGCTAGTAGCAATAATTGTACAATTATTGCGCGATCAATTTAGTGACCTGGCTACTGAGGCCTTTAAGTCAAGTTTTTTTTTTTTGACAGTCACTTTTAACAGAAGCTATTTAATCTGTCCGATGATTTATTAAATGTATCGTTTGATGAATTAACCAGCTTAAGAAAGAGCAACACTTCGTGGAGGCTGTTTATTTACAATAGTCAATTTTATTACTATTTAGCTCCAATATTCCGATAAATTAATATTCGCAGATGTAAAGTATTTGTGTAAAGTAAATAAGGCAGTGAAAATTTGACATTTGCATTTTATTTACATATATGTCAATGTGTAAAATCAATTAAAATTTCTTCGAATTGTTGCGTGTTTTAAGAAATCGAATCGATAACGCATTAGAACATCACTTTGTAGACTACATTATCTCGTATTTGAGCTATGAAACATAAAAAAGATTTTTCAAATTTAATTCAGACATTGGCAGAATAGTCGACATCGGTGTTTGCCATATAAAAAAAAAATATTATAGAAGATACTTATTGCGGACTTATCACATTCTCATGTGTTTGTAAGTATTTAGTAGTAAACATATAAGATTCGCTGAGGTAGCCAACACAGGATTTTTTTATACTGTATATAAAAAAATCCTCCACTTTACCGTGATCCCTTCTGTTTCAATGATTCAACAAATAGTCCAGTTGCGTAGACATTAGAGACTCAAAACAGCACCAATTTGACATTTACATTTACAATATTCACTAGGAATTTGTTATTTCAATATTTATTCTTATAGTATTATTCTAATTTGCGGATAATTAAAGTAGCCACAAAATAACATACGAAAAAAGCCGCCAAAAACTCAAAAACTTCTGTACCTACTCAGCCATCAGCGAGCGATTAGCAATCGACCAACAACAAGGGAAACAGTAATCGCAATTTGACAGCCACATTTGCTCGCCGATCGCTGTCGCTCTGCTGTCAAAAATCATACGTAATACGAAATTATCGCGATCAACTTGCGATAAATGCACATTTCAGTTAACAGATTTTTATTGTTAGCAGTGCTGTCGTAAAATTATTATGGTGTGGCTATAGCTCATATATAATGCGGATTCGCGATTGAAGAGCAATTATTTCGCAAAAATCAGCCTTCAAATTTTTTGACGTAAAGCGATATTCGCGCGATGATTGTACTATCTCTGCGCAAATATTGTTAATTGCTGTTTAATAAGTAATAAGCCTGCCGATCTAACTAACTGTAGCTAGTAAAAAGTAAAAACCTATCAGGGACAAGGTGCAAAAGAATATTGAATATTTACCCTACTATCTTAAATTCTCGGTTTCAATGTCAAATAACCCTTTCCTTGCAGCCGGGTAAAAACTATAATGCTGCCTCGGGTCCCCAATCGGCTTATTCAGTCACTAAACATAAAATGTGGCTTCATGTAGAGATAATTAATTCCGTACTACAGTGGAGATAACCGAATTTTGACCTTGGTTGGAGATATAATTCGTTACATAATTCATGTGTTTAATTATTCTACACTCAAATTTTTATGATAATCTAAAGCAGCCAAAAGATTGTTCCTAGAAGAGGCAATATCTGCCATCAGAATTTCAGATAATTTATGTAAACAAAGGAATCTCGAAAAAAGTACGTTACTGTTACTTTGACACAACCATGTACTATGGCAGTGGTGGAAACATACATTAAGGCCAGTATTCCAGATGCTCATGCTCGACTCCAAACTCAACTCCAAATTCAACTGCCAACCTACCCAAATTTAGTTCTATTTTTAAAATTCATTCCCGCCCTAGAGAAGAAAGCAATTACTAGGAGTATTTGCCGCCCAAAGGTGGGGAGCAGCGTCTTCCACCCAGTACACTCGGATCAAACAAACACTGATTTCCGAGTATGAAAAATTAAAATACCATAGCAACACGAAGTTTCCTTTTTGCTTTCCCATGGAGTCGTATAATAGTTTACCTTGTGCCACTTGAGCAACTAACTACTAAAAAGTAACTAATCTCAAGAAATTTTCTAAAATTCCAATGCCTCCTGTTATTTCAATTGCAGATATTGCTAATCTATAATCTTACCAGTGAACAGCGGTCCAGGCGTTTCAGTGGTGGTGGTTGTTGGCGTCGCCCACCAGTCGCTCTCCACGAAGATCCCTGGAGGCTCATACGCGCGCACAATGATCTCCCACGCCGCCGCCTTGCCTGCTCCATTATACGCTCGACATGTGTACGGCCCAAGAGCATCAATACTTAGGGTTCTGATGAGAAGGTCGTTATTTATCGCTTCGTACATCGTGTTGTTGTACAGCACCTCGTCAGCTTCACGACCGCGGTACCAAAACACGCAGGGTGGCGGATTTCCGTACGCTTTGCACGGAACATGCAACGGTTTTTCAAACTGCCCGATCACGGTGGCGTTTTCATCTCCAGCAATTCCGGCAGGCATCCTCACAGCATCTACCAAACCCCCGAATTACATATTTTCCGATAAATACATAGTTATATGAAGTTGTGTTAAAAAATAGCGTTATATTTAAATAATAAGTACCTGGCGACTGATGTTGAAATATTTAATTATACCAAACCGACGGCATTCAATCTTGTTTGTGAAAAAATAACTCAACTCTTGAACGTGATGGCTCATAAAAAACTTTAAAATCGGTTACTTAAGTGAGAATAATCTAAACTGGTAACCTAATATCTAGTGACCAAAACAAATACTGAAACGGACGAATAAAAATAGTAACAATTCGACCCCTAAAATTAAGAGTCCATGACACCTCAATTCAACAATTTTTAAACTTATCAGTCAAGAGTGTAACGAGCTCAGAAACTGTGAGAACACACGGCTCACCATCACGGTCCCTAGGTCCACCCGGAATAACATCATGATTAATTTACCCGGTTTCACCGAGTAAAGATAATTGAGCCAACTATAATGATTATTATTAAAAATATACGCTTAAAAGTTTTACTCGAACAATAATTAATCGCAGAAGAAAAAAATGGTGCCCATTCTGAATTACAGGTAAATCCAAATATCTATCTCTCAACTCAAAACGCGTGTGCATGTTGGCTTTGCACAATTGCAAAATTAACTTATGAAAATTCATTATCCTAATCATAACTCATACCAGATAAAAAAATGGTTTTATTCCCACCTTGTTTATTATCAGGTGCTGTACTAAATTCATAAATTTTAGGTGACTGGCAGCTCTTTTGTTTACGACCGTTTTCTATGGTGACACAGCCAAGCTCAGTAGCGTTGTACGGACATCCCAGTCCGTCGGGCCCGGAGGCTTCAGTCTCGTTGTCTTCGCAGCAGCCGAACTGAAAGGCACTGCAAGGATCCACCGTGCTCGTGTCAATGTTGTCATTGGTTCCCTCAATAGTTGTGCTTCCTACACTTGTTTCAAATGATCCAGTTGTGTTTTTTCTCATTTCAAGTTCTGGCTTAACCGTGGTGTCTGAAAGGAAATCAATCATGAGTTCAGGGGCCATACTACAAATTGTCAACGCCATCATGTTTCCGTTGTGGTAAAGCGATGGTGCTATTCGTCCTGTATACCTCCGACTTTCTCTCAAACCGGCTTCATGATGAGTTTAAGACGCCATAGTAGAGCCCCAGTGCACAAGTGGTTCAAAGTGTCTGCCCACAGCTACTAATATGAAAACACCCCTAAATTTGCGAATCAAACAGCTATTCCATCCATTTTGGTGATTCATATGAACACTAAGGAACTGGCGATTATTTATCATTTATTTTGTTATCGTATGATTCTATTAAAAACATCAAAGTTTGTTCGGGTTTAAGGCCACACTCGTTGTGTTTAATATCCCTTTTAGCAAAACAGACAAAAAACCAGAATGTGTAAAAAAAACACAGACTATTTCCAAGTCCTTGTTAACGGGATCAGCTGAAAAGATTATTTATTCCTACAATTTTATATTCAAGTCTTTCGCTTATTACTTACCCGTATGAATATCAAAATGATAAATACTTCTATTGGCACCTGTGCCAATTTTACCAGGTGCAAATAAAGAAAATAAATTCTGCTGGAAAGCAAGAAAATAATCATTGATGCTCGTCAGCGCGACTGGTGCTAAGCACAGGAGACTGCATCCCCGCCGGCAGCACTTGCCCACTCCTCGGCAGTCGGCGTCGTCCGCACACTCGCGAGGGCAGGTGTCGTTGTGCGGACTCGTCTCCTCTACTGGACAAGAACCCGCCTTCACCACTGATGAAAAAACGATTCATTCAGAAAATGGTAAAGAATATGGACATCAAAACAAAATTGACAACAATCAAAAGTCACCGAAATTTTACGTCTCATTTCACTGTCTCCATTAATCTGGCATGCTAGTGTTTTGACACACTGACCTTGTGGCCGCTTTGCTAAAGTATTTATAGTACGCTAGTATCTCTAAGTAGTCTGTGATAGTGTGTATCTGAGATAGGTTCGCAATGGGTCTAATTGTGAATGTCTATATTGTGAAGGCTTGTTGCAGATCAAGATAATAAAAACTTGTACGTTACTGATGGCGATGACGCCCAACTCCTTGTAGGCTTGTCTTCCATTCAGTATGTCGGAAAGAGACGCAATGGCGTGATGAGGTGACGTTCAAGAGCTGTGAACACCCAAATACCTGAACTACATACATACATACATAAACTCACGCCTTTTTCCCATGGGGGTAGGCAGAAACTACAGAATGCAGGTGGCGTTCTGTAGTTGCTACGATCCTTACATACTTATTTTGCTTCACACACATTCATACATCTAGTCCTACACACACGCCGGTTATAGGCACGGCGCACTTGGCCTTTCTGAAGAATATCACCTATAAGGTCTATGTATGTCTTTCTAGGGCGTCCCCTCCCGGCGTTTCCATTCACGTCTGCCTTGTAAATACCTTTCGTTAGTCGCCTTTCATTCATCCACTCAACATGGCCAAACCATCTTAACATACTCTTTTCAATTTTAGTCACTACATCTTCTTTTAAACCACAACGTTGTCTTATTACCTCATTCCTCAATCTATCAGTTAAAGTTACACCACACATACTCCGCAAGGAGCGCATTTCTACTGCATTAATCCTACTTTCATGTCTTTTTTGCCATACCCAACCTTCACTTCCATACATAAGTTTAGGCACCAGCACGCTGTTGTGAACGGCGAGTCGAGCTTCCGGAGAAATCGACTTACTGGTCACAACTGTATGTATAGCACCATTCACTTTATTCCCTGCATTCACTCTCCTTTCCACATCCTCTTCAATCTTTCCATCCCTTGTGAACATACTTCCCAGATATACAAACTCGTTCACTTGCTCCACACTCTTATCATTTATTTTCACTTCATACTTCGATACATCGTCTTCTCTTTCAAACACCATTACCTTAGTCTTGTTCACATTTGTACTCATCCCTTTTAACTTAAAAGCTTCATTCATCACAGTCACCATGTCTTGCAACTGTTCTGCTGACGATGCAAGTAGAACTTGATCATCTGCATAGAGAAGGCATTTGACAGGCAACTCATTCATTCTCAATCCGCACTCATGCTCTTTCAAACCTATCAGACAACTATCCATGTACAAGTTGAACAGCCACGGTGACGCTACACAGCCCTGTCTAACACCCCTTACCAAACTAAACCAGTTCGTATACGCCCCATTAATCTTAACACAAGCACTGGAATCTCTATATAGAGATTTCAGTGCCCGTACCAAGTGCCAGTCCACACCGTACCCGGATAGCGTCGACCACAGTTAATCCCTCCACACACTGTCATAGGCCTTCTCCAAGTCCACGAAAGCACAGTAGATTTTCTTGTGCTTAGCCAGATGTTTTTCAGCTATGCTCCTCTAGGAGAAGATCTGATCCATACAGCCCATTCCCTCTCTAAATCCTGCTTGCACGTCCCATAATTGTTCATCCGTCACTTTTACCACTCTATTTATTAGAACTTTCGCATATAATTTGCCGACAACACTCAAAAGGCTAATGCCGCGGTAGTTTTTACACTCCTGCTGTGAGCCTTTTCCCTTATATAGTGGTACGATTACAGCCTTGCACCAGTCATCCGGCACGCGGCCATATCTCCAACACATATTAAAGATCCGGTATAACAGGCTTGCTACCACCCCGTCACCGCCCTTCAGCATTTCAACAGATACTCGGTCATACCCTGCAGCTTTACCAATCTTCATCCCACTCAGTGCTTTTATAATCTCATCCATTCCTATTTCATTCTCATGCTTTTGCTCTTCGTCCGAGTTTGGGTCTTGACAACTTGCCTCTGCCCAGTTACCCACTCCTTGCACACTATCCTGACAGCTAAATAAACTTTCAAAATATCCCTTCCAGCGTTCCAAGAACTTACATTCTTTACTCAGTAAGCACCCATCTTCTGCTCTTATTCCATTCATGCTCGATGTTTTTGTCACTCCGCGAGCCAATCTTACCTGTTTCCAGAACAGCTTAACATTGGCCCTGAAGTTATCGTTACTTCCTGTTATATTTTTCTTCCTTTTCATCCTTCTTCATTTTTACCACCTCTTTGACTTTTGCTTTAATTCGTTTGTACGTTACTTTCACTCTTGCCAGATCATCCGACACGTTTGTTGCCTCATTCATTCTATGTTGGGCCTTACAGGCTAACACATTAAACCAAGCCTCTTTCTTCTTCTTCACCACCTCTTTTACTTCATCATCTACACAAGTATCATTCGTTCTACTACCACGTTTCCTCTATGCTATACCACACAACTTTGCGGCTACGTTCACCATACTACTTTTCACTATTTCCCACATATCCTCTAAACTGAAATCATTCATATCATCAAATATCTTATCCGTCTTCTGTTTTACTTGCGTCTTATATTCCTCGTTTACTTTAAGTTCTTGTAATCTTTCTACTTTTATTCTTATTAACGCGGTCACAGGAACTTGAACTCGATGACGCCAATGCTTGAACAGACCAGCCACCCGACACATAACCAGATAGTGATCAGTCCCCACATTAGCACCCCGATAGGCTCTTGTATCTGCAACTTTGCTCTTCAATCTTTCATCTACAATTACAAAATCAATCATACTTCTACTGTCTTGCTTTTCCCACGTATACCTATGGATCTTTCTAAGATCAAACATAGTGTTCATTACACACAGGCCCTTCTCTACACATACTTCTAGTAAATTCCTCCCATTCTCATTCACTCTATTGTCCCCGAATGCCCCTAATACTCTTTCAAACCCATTCTTCTTCACACCAACCCAACTATTAAAGTCGCCGAGCATAACAATCTTCTCGTTAGACCTACATTCCTTCACTATATCTCCTAGACTTCCCCAGAATTCTTCTCTCTCAGAATGTGAGCATCCCATATCGGGTGCATACACGCACAAAATAAAAATAGGGTGTAGGCCCACCTTAATTCTCACCCAAAGAATCCTAGGGCTCACACAAGCGTAATCTTTTACACACCTCATCATCCGCTCTGAGAGGATAACCCCCACACCCTGACAGGCCCTCTTAGTCTCTTGAACACCGGACCAGATAGCGGTCAGGGACCCGTGTTTACAAATATCCACTCCCTTTCTTTTTGTCTCATTCACACATAACACATCTATCCTTTTGTCCTTCACTATTTCACATACTTCATCCATCTTATCTATCATCCCTCCCTGCACATTCAGCGTAGCTAAGCGACACTCCGCAGCTCACTTTTCGCCCCATGAGAACAATTGACGTGGTGTGTGGCGAGCATCACCGCCGTCTCCGAGTAAATTATTTAGCCTCATTTTGTTCCCACGAATAGCAAGGGAAATTATGTCCACGCTCTACAGAGCCCCGCTTGTAGAGGTAAGGCTGGATAGTGCCTGGGGGTGCCCGGTCCCAGACAGCAGGCATACTGATCTGTGTATCATATTATCGATGCGTAATATGTGCCGCAACAAGCATTATTTAAAAACAAAGAGGGACCTACTAGTATTACATTCCGCGAAAAATTGAGGGTCCTGATCATTTAATGGATTCATGGATTTTTGCAGCACGCACCGCTTGCCTACTGCGCAGGATATCATCTTACATGGATTCTGTTTACATTTGCATCTGTAAGTAAGAACAAATCAATGAAAATTACTGTCTCATGCTTTATGAAAATGGATAATATTTTTGTGTTCACCAAATATACTGAATGTGCACCAAAATATGTTCATTAAAATATGTCATAACGAGCATCTATTTAACACTGAAATAAGTTGATCTACGAATAAATTATGGTCAAAGAATCAGTCCAAGAGCGAGCGAAGCGAGCTCGGGAACTTAGGGCACTCCGACACGGACAGGTTAGGTTCGAACGAGATGACGGGAGCTGAAGTGAGCGAGCAAAGCGAGCGAACCTAGCTCCCGTCATCTCGTTCGTGTTAGGTTACTTTTGACCCTGCAGACAGAAATAGAAGCCCCGCGCAGCGGGGCTACGTCGACTTATTCGAAAAATCGCTGTACGCTGCGAAAATAAATTAATGAACATATTTTGGTGCACATTCAGTATATTTGGTGGAACACAGGCAAAATTAGGTAAATGAAATGGGAATAAATTGAAGTACTTTTAAATACCATCCTATGAAAATTAAGTACCATTTCACAGAAATGTTATTTGGTCTCAAATAAGTTTTTATAAAGTCGAGCTCTCAAATTCAGTGTAGCAGGCGATGCTACGCAGGATTTGCATGGAGAAGTTTACCACAGTAGGTGCGTGATTCATTTGTTTCTCAGAAACATATTTGTGCGCAGCGTGCGTGGCCTTGGATCACAGTGGACGATCCTGCTACATTTTTATACAAAGAAAGCAAGGCTAGATAGTGGTCAAACGCAAGCCTATTACATATTAAAAAAAAGGCTGAGTTGCACGTGCGTAGCTTAGCCGTGGCTGCTAAAGCAAGACTATTCATTCATAAGCCATTACCTCTCGCAGCCGTCAGCGCCGGTGATCTTCTCGATGTCGAGGTCACAATGGAGTGTTTTGCACTCCTTCTGAAACGGCTCGCAATCAGGACCTGCGAAATGAATTACCGATAACATCAATATTGACCTTTTTAGCTGATTTAGCAAGATTTATCAATGGGTAAATTGTGCTCGTTCAAATATTTATAGGATAGTTATGATTTACCAGGGAAACAGGAGGCGGAGTACCAGTCTCCCTGGCTCGCCCTGCGCTTGACGCGCACACAGTGCTCGTCCGTCGAGCAGTTTACTCTGATGCACGGGTCTTCTTTGCATATCCAGCTATTGGGAATAAATTGTACTAAGATAACGTTTTAATTTATTTTTATAGACTAACTAGTTTATGAACTGATAAATAACATATATACAAAGTCTTAATCATTCATTATTTTCTAAAACAATTATGTTTACAAAAATAGAATTCAAGGATTCTACCAATATACATCATAGAAATAGGTTTTTAGGGTTCCGTACCCAAAGGGTAAAAACGGGACCCTATTACTAAGACTCCGCGGTCCGTCTGTCTGTCTGTCTGTCCGTCTGTCTGTCTGTCTGTCTGTCACCAAGCTGTATCTTATGAACTGTGATAGCTAGATAGTTGAAATTTTCAAAAATGATGTATTTCTGTTGCCGCTATAATAACAAATACTAAAAACAGAATAAAATTAATATTTAAGTGGGGCTCCCATACAAAAAACGTGATTTGTGTGCAATTTGTTGCGATAATGGTACGGAACCCTTTATGCGCGAGTCCGACTCGTACTTGGCCGGTTTTCTTTAAATAAATATAGAGAGAACAGTATGTTGGTTGATGTTAAATACCTGATAGTATTTGGTGGCAATTGACCTGAAGGTACCACAGCGAGAGATGTTAATGGAACCACTGTTTACCGATCTGCGGTAACTTCACATTTATAAAAAAGCCCTTTGATTATACCCTAATCGCGGTAACAAATCCATAGTGACTTCTAATTCGACACCAACGCCATCTATCGAGCACGTCGGAAGCTTTACAAAGAGTTAAGTTGTAAACATTTCAGTTTATTGCGGTCCAGCTACCATCTAGTTACACAGGATATCATCTTACATGGATTCTGTTTACATTTGCATCTGTAAGTAAGAACAAATCAATGAAAATTACTGTCTCATGCTTTATGAAAATGGATAATATTTTTGTGTTCACCAAATATACTGAATGTGCACCAAAATATGTTCATTAAAATATGTCATAACGAGCATCTATTTAACACTGAAATAAGTTGATCTACGAATAAATTATGGTCAAAGAATCAGTCCAAGAGCGAGCGAAGCGAGCTCGGGAACTTAGGGCACTCCGACACGGACAGGTTAGGTTCGAACGAGATGACGGGAGCTGAAGTGAGCGAGCAAAGCGAGCGAACCTAGCTCCCGTCATCTCGTTCGTGTTAGGTTACTTTTGACCCTGCAGACAGAAATAGAAGCCCCGCGCAGCGGGGCTACGTCGACTTATTCGAAAAATCGCTGTACGCTGCGAAAATAAATTAGCTGGCTCGCCCTGCGCTTGACGCGCACACAGTGCTCGTCCGTCGAGCAGTTTACTCTGATGCACGGGTCTTCTTTGCATATCCAGCTATTGGGAATAAATTGTACTAAGATAACGTTTTAATTTATTTTTATAGACTAACTAGTTTATGAACTGATAAATAACATATATACAAAGTCTTAATCATTCATTATTTTCTAAAACAATTATGTTTACAAAAATAGAATTCAAGGATTCTACCAATATACATCATAGAAATAGGTTTTTAGGGTTCCGTACCCAAAGGGTAAAAACGGGACCCTATTACTAAGACTCCGCGGTCCGTCTGTCTGTCTGTCTGTCCGTCTGTCTGTCTGTCTGTCTGTCACCAAGCTGTATCTTATGAACTGTGATAGCTAGATAGTTGAAATTTTCAAAAATGATGTATTTCTGTTGCCGCTATAATAACAAATACTAAAAACAGAATAAAATTAATATTTAAGTGGGGCTCCCATACAAAAAACGTGATTTGTGTGCAATTTGTTGCGATAATGGTACGGAACCCTTTATGCGCGAGTCCGACTCGTACTTGGCCGGTTTTCTTTAAATAAATATAGAGAGAACAGTATGTTGGTTGATGTTAAATACCTGATAGTATTTGGTGGCAATTGACCTGAAGGTACCACAGCGAGAGATGTTAATGGAACCACTGTTTACCGATCTGCGGTAACTTCACATTTATAAAAAAGCCCTTTGATTATACCCTAATCGCGGTAACAAATCCATAGTGACTTCTAATTCGACACCAACGCCATCTATCGAGCACGTCGGAAGCTTTACAAAGAGTTAAGTTGTAAACATTTCAGTTTATTGCGGTCCAGCTACCATCTAGTTACACACCATCAGCTACTATCTAGTTATACACTCCACGACGCAAAGGACAGGCACAGATTGAAGAATCACCTCAAAAAAAGTTGATCTGCCTTCGGGGGAATCATGACCCTCAGTAAAGAGGAACACATTGCGAGAAGGCTTGAAGTACGTTTTGCGGCGAAAATGATGATAAAAACAGGCGCATTTGTTTCAAACCTACATATTGACTCGATTTTTTCCTTTATTAATATGGAGTTGCAAGCTTAGATTCGCAAGGTTGTCAGTTGTCATTTCTAAATTCAAAAACAGATTATCTCAAACCTGTTGCAGCCATTCTGCGTCCAGTTGTGAATGCCGTACGGGCAATCAACCGGGTCGTACTCCTCATGGAATTCAAGACAGGCTTGGCCTTCGAACGGATCTAGAACATAGACTTATAATCTTAAAATATAGATGGCAGAATCTCAAAAATATAATGAAAGTGAAAGTCTGGATGTTTGTTAATCAATCACGGCTCAACAGCTGAACGGATTTGGTTATCACTAGGCACATGGACAGACCATGGACTGTATTAGCATATAGTTTTTTTTTTTCTCTGTTGTGGCGCCATATCTTACAATATGTAACCAATGACCAAATTCGTTGACAAGGAATTCGACATTTCACGGGCAAACCTCTTCCCTTCCCGGATGTATTATGTACGCCTTTACCACGTCAGAGCGAACCAAACCGTTGACTGTGAAAGGACTTCGTATCTTAACCATCAGCTCTTCATGCCACATGGCTGAAGACTGATGCATCCGATTAGTTGGATTTCAGAGAACTTCATAAACTGTGTCTAGTAACCCGCTTTGTGGATGATAATTGTGGTAGTGCGTGTGCTCTGAATGTAATTGATGCCGTCGAATTTTGGAGTAAGACAATTCCACCTGCTCGCCGCCACACGTGGGCTAGCTTCGATCATCAGGTAAGGAGTTTTATTCCCTCATTCCCTTACTCATAGATCGCCCAATTTTCTATCCGTGAATAATTGCCCGCTTATTTCAACAACCATTGATCAGACCCATCAAATAAAGTGCAAAATTTATAATAGGCACAAAGTTTAATGAAGTTTCTCAAACCGCTAAAACACTCAATATTACGTTACCTTGGATTGACCAAGGTAACGTAATATTGAGTGGTTGAGCCGACTTTTACGCAAGCAAAGCCGCGGGCAGAAGCAAGTCTAAAATATTTAACGAGCGGTTTATACAGATATTATCTAATCAAAACAGTACGAAGTTCCATCATTTTACGGCTCAAGCTAGCCTATCCTGTATACGTATATTTATATCCTCAAGGTCAAATGGATAGGGATATCCGCTAAGAGATAAATTTATTTTAACAATTCTGAAAGGCAATGAAATATAATATTAGAAGAGTACAATCGAATAAAGAGTTTGGTGTACAATTATCAATAGATAAAAAAATGTTATCTTTTCACTTTATTTCTAATTTCCTTTTTTACTTTTATTTAGGATGTTGGAGGATATTTTCGACGCCATATTTTAGTTTATAATAAAAATCTAGTCTCCTGCCTGTATAACAATCTCCTTGTTCGACTGTACATCTGCAGGATTTTAACTGTGTCAAATAATATCAGTTCTTTTTTATCAGAGCTGGTTCACAGTCCCAAGGTCATTTGAGTAAACAGCACTACCAAACCCACGTTCGTACTGTGTCGACGCCAAAAATCGTAAAAAAAAAAACTGCCGACGAATTGATAATCACCCAACCTTTTTTTGAAGTCGGTTAAAAATTATGTCTTAGCCAGCCTTTTAATCAGGTTATTAATTTCAGAGACAAAATTTTGCAAAAAAAACACTTCATTAAGATAATTTTTATGAAGATTTTTAGTGGCCCCATTTTCGCGGACCACTTTTGTTGACGCTGCCACCCGGGACAGGCGCAATACGGGCCATAAATGGCGGCCATTATCTGAGAGACTAGATTCTTAAATAAGTATAACTTTGAAAAACTGGTTTAACAAACAATACACAAGAATAAAATCGGGTTAGGATCAGAAGACCATCGTCAAATTGAATGAAGCTAGGACGAAAGAAAAATTTTATTTTTGATATAAAAGTTGGCCATATAAAAGCCATATAAAAGCCATGGACGAGAGTCAAATACATGACAACTGTCTCACCTTACAGCAAGCCAGTTCCAAGACTCGTTGATTTCCACCCACACTCACCATTGACTGCCAGATGTACCTGCTGCATGTCCACTCCGAGGCTATTGGCTGCCATGCATATGTAGACACCGGTGTCGTTGCGGTACAGGGGCTCGATCACCAGCGAGCCGTCCGGCGTCTGCTTGTGGCGGCCCGCGTTACTGACGATCTGATAAAGATTCAGATAAAATCAAAGTAATTAATTAAGTTTTTACGTTTAAGACAGCAAATGTCAAAATACAGATACTTAGGCATCAAGAATTTTATCCGCATCACTGGCATTGTGTAAAATGCAAAACTACGTGGGTCCCTATGGTCCTAGTGTTTTATTGGCATTCCCAAACAGCTCAAACATATAACGCCCAATAAAGTTGTATATTTGCGCCGTTTGAGGTTTTCTATACCAGACCAGCACAGACAGCTGTTCTAGGAAGATAGATTTATGAGAATTAGGAAAGAAGTTTGGCAAAGTCGAGAAGACAGGCTGACATTCTAAGTTGATGTTGATAGCATCTTTGGTAATATTAACATTATTGGAACAAAAACAACAAAGATAAAATGTTCGAATCGTATATGAACTCAAGATCAATATCTATTTTTACCATATCTGTTTGAAATTATTATTTCTTCTAAAACAAGACATTTGGATTAAAAACAAGACTCATAATATCATCAAAAAGTAGAAAATTAGCATAAAATGCATGATTGATACATTGCAAGTCTTCTATTTCAGCAGCCTGTGCGTCCTCCACGTCCAATACAAAAACGCATTTAAGATGCTGTTGGGTTTGCAGCGAGCATGCAGTGTCTCAGGTATATTATTCCATTATACTGATGGCTGTTACTCCATCATATGAGGCGTAAGAAGATAGAGGTTCTCATAAGAGTTTGCGGTACTAACATCACTAGTTTAAGCTCATGCAGAGCTTTATGGCAACTCTATACTAAAGTACTGGATAGACCTAGTCACAGGTACTGTTAACTGAAATGTTTTTTTTTATGATTTTCTATTTTTCTCTTGGTGTGCTTACTAAAAGAAATATAATTTATTTCAGATTTAATTTCTGAAACAGATTATTTGATAATTAAATTTGGTTGTAAATATGGTTGAGGAACATTACAAGATACGATGTTTTTATACTTACGGTCTGTGCTCGGAAACTCCATGTGATCATGGGTGGTGGGTTGCCATGGAACAGACAGCGCAGTGTAGCTCTGCCTCCCTCAAATGCCACTACGTCCGGCTCCGACGCCTGAGGTGCTGCTGGCCCGTCTGCCAACAAGCTAACATATTTAATACCGATCACAGAATCATAAAATTTATATTCGAGCTTAGCCACGAATGTAATTCTATAATCAAAAAAATCACGTCGTTCACCTTCGTATGCGCTTACGCACGCTAGCAGCGTGGCGAGCGCGAGCAGATAGACGCGCGACATGTCAACCGAACCGAGCGACTGATGAAGAGTAACAGCAACATCTACTGCGCAAGTGTACGAGTGATGTACATACTCCTAATGATTACGTCAAATATCCTGATTAGGATAAAAATATAACTGCGAACGATTCTAACGAGCGTATTAACTCTAAACCTCTTTCCGTGTCTTTCGGTTTTGCTCATACTTTTTTGGCCATCTCACACCACTTCTATGTTGTTTGAGACTTTTCCAGCGTAACCCATCTCAATCATTCCTGTTAATATAAAAGGTATCACGACTAGTATGGTTTGGATGGCCCAATACAATACTTCCTGTAGTCATGCTTATCGTTTGTACCGTGGGAGAAACGTTTAGAAAGATTACAAATACTGACTGGAGACAATATACACAATAATGAATATAATATGATTAAGCATTATTGACTTGATTTAAGATGAAAGTTAGTAAGTTTAATCAAGTTAAAGCATGGAAGACATCAAGACGAGACATATCCGAAGAAAATTTAATTATTTTTAAAAATCATCTCCAAAACTTATCGTCTTCAGATATATATAGCACAGAGGATCTAAATGAAACCTATGATAACTTTTTAGAAATATTTGAACTCCTGTAAGAACCACCTTCAAAACAGTCATATTAATATCTGAAAAAAATATCAAAAGGGTATGTAGAGGTGCAGCAAAAAACATTGCCTATTACTCTGGAAACAAAGAATTAATCCTACTACTGAAAATAAGACGACATTTAAAGAGTATTCAAAGAAATTAAAAAAATTGTCAAACTGACACAGAAAGCACAGAACAATTTTCTATTAAAAAATTAGAAAAACAAATCTTAAACATCCTGGCGAATAATAAATAATACAAATCTATAAATGAACCCATAACAAGAATAAAAAAAACATGATTTAATATTAACTGGCCCCAATGAAATAGCTCAATCATTCAACGATTTCTTTATTGATCAGATCTCAGAACCACCCCTGAACACAACTTAAAATACTCAAAGAATAACGTATAACCCTCATTCTATTTTTATGGGCCCTGTTGTCCCTCAAGACATTATAAGGTTGATCAAATCTTTAAAGAACAAGAAGAGTTATGGATATGACGGTATTTCATAAAACTTTATAAAATTTGTCTGTTCTACTATAGCTAACCCTCTAAGCCACATTATTAACGCAAGCATATCCGCTGCAACATTCCCCGATAGTCTAAAAACCACTATAGTTAAACCACTCCATAAGAAGAACAATAAAGAAGACATGGCTAACTATAGACCAATAGCTTCTTCTTCTTAGCGTGTCGATGGCAAATATAAAAATCTAAATATTGTGGTTGGCCCAGAATTCAGCCACGGCAACACCATTCGGTGACGCAGTCATAAGGTCTTCGCGAGTACAGGTGACAGGGCATGCTGCGCACTCCTTAAGGTGGACCATGGTCTGCGGAGATATGCTGCACAAGCACTGAAGACTAGTGCCATCAGAGAACCCCCACCTGTGGAGGTTGTCTTTGCTGCGGCCAACCTGAGTGCGGAGTCTATTTAGGGTTTTCTAGGTCGACCACGGCAGAGTGTGCCCAGGCGGGAGACTCTCCGATGGCCCGATGAAATTTTCAGGAGGCTTGAGTTTCTCTCGCCAAAGGTCGCATCTCGCTGAAGAGGAGTTGCCATCACATAGACCCACGCATCCTAGAAAACTTTTCCGGCTTTTTAGGCGCTGGGGCACTGAGCTGTAATTATGCATTGGATGGCGAGGGTCGTTTTCTAGTTTCGCCCTCTCTATGCGACTTGCTATAGTCCTGCGAATTTCCGGGGGCGCGATGCCGATAAGTGGATACAGCATTTGTACAGGAGTCGGTTTGAGGCAGCCTGTGGCAATCCGGCACGTCTCATTTAGAGCTGTATCCACTAATTTGGAGTGGGCAGAGCGGCTCCATACTGGACTTGCATATTCACCAGCGGAGAAACAGAGTGCTATGCCAGTCGTTCGCAGGACTTGAGGAGACGCCCCCCATCTGGTGGACGTTAGGCGGCGGAGCAAGTTATTCCTTGAATGCACCTTCCACTTGACATTCTCGCAGTTCTTTCTGTAGTTGAGGGACCTGTCCAGAGAAATGCCGAGGTATTTTGGGTGGGAACAATGGAGGATTGGCATCCCCTGCCATGAAATGTTAAGCGTTCGGCTCGCTTGTCTATTACGTAAGTGAAAAGCGCACGACTGTGTTTTTGAGGGATTTGGCTTCAGCGCGTTGTCAGCATAGTATTGGCTGAGATTCGAAAGGGCGGTGGAAAGATTAGCCTCAATCTCCTCAAAATCAGTAGCTTGACAGACCAATAGCTTTAATCCCCGTATTTTCCAAAATATTTGAAAAGTAATTTATTAGTCTTTCTATCAAAATATCATATATTATGTGAGGAAAAAAAGGTTTTTGTAAAAATAAAATATAAATATACGATCTAATAAATAAAATAATGGTTAATGTGGCTAAAAAAATACCAATTTGTACCATTTTTACCGATATGACCAAAGCTTTTGATTACGTGAACCGCTTGAAAATATATTTAATATATTTTTCCTGTCACTACAATCTACGTTCCTTATTTTATTAGTTAAAAACTAGTTTTAACATGGCAGCAGAGCGTGGTTAAGGGAAAAAAGAAAATAATAAAATCAGAGTCTGTAACTGACCTATTGTTCTAAGCGTTCCGGCAAGGAAAATTTCAAAATGCAATCGCCAAGTTGTAAAATTGATATTGGCCACCTGGAAGGCACGAAAAACTGGTCTACATGGAAATTTAAGGCTACGCTACTACTTAGAGGTATGCCCGGCGGATTAGATGCAGTTACTGGTACACTAGTGAAACCTGTAAAACCTATTACTATCAATCCTCAAGAAATTTCGCAATACCAAACGGCTCTTGATAAATACAACCAAATAGATAGTTCCGCATTACTATTACTTACTGCGAATATGTCAGACGAAACTCTTAAAAAAATCATGCGCTTCAACTCGTCTAAAGATGTTTGGGATGAATTGCATCGTTTATTCGAAGGCACATCTGAAGACAAAAGTTACGCCCTTTGTATGGAGTTTTTCGGCTATCGTAAAGATCCGTCACACGACATTACGACTCATGTCTCAAAAATCAAAACCTTTTGGTCAGATTTGAAAGCTGAACTAATGAAAATAGAGAAATACGACTTACCAGATATCCTCTTAATTTGTAAGATTCTCGATACTCTACCTCAAACCTACTTCTCTTTCAAATCGAGCTGGATGTTAATGTCAAAGACAGACAAAACAATAGAAAATCTGACGACGCAACTCTGTGCCTATGAGCGCTCTATCTCGTTGAGACACGAAGGTCCTGCAGAAGCTCTAAATGTACAATACAGTAATAAGTCAAAAAAGAAATGTGGATACTGTGGAAAAGTCGGTCATAAGGTCAGACAATGCCATAAATGGAAAGCTGACGGGAAACCATCCAAGCCAGAAAACAAACAGCCGAGCAATCTCAACTTAATGCTCTTGCCAGTCACCATCACCTCCGACGTAAATTCAATGCATACAAACAGCGATACTACAAGTTGGTTTGTCGACAATGGAGCAACGAGTCATGTCACTTGTCGAAACGACTATTTTGCTAGTTTTCAGCCTTTTAATGAAACTCGGACAGTGACTACGGCTAATGGAGCTGCTGTTAAAGCTGTTGGTAAAGGTACTGTTGAGTTAAAAACTGTTATCAATGGTAGAGAATCCAGATTAACACTCTGTGATGTATGGTACGTACCTGATATAGAGCGAAACCTATTTTCTGTACTGGCCGCTCAAGACAGACTAGACAATAGTGTTTTCATGTCTGAAAGGGATCACTGCTTGCTGAAAGTTGCTGAACAGTTAATACTGACTGGCAAAAGAGTCAAGAATGGAGGCTTGTATAAGCTTAATGTAGAGACTATTACAAAGCCAATACCAGATTTGAACGTCTTGTCAACAGATAATTTGTTACAACTTTACCACGAACGATTAGTCCATCAGAACAAGAAACACGTTAAAGAAGTTATTGAAAAGGAACTTGGTATCAAAGTTCGTCTTGATTCAGAATTATGTACTGGATGTATTTATGGTAAAACACACAGAAATGTATTTGGAACAAGAGAACGAGCTAAAGTACCTGCGGAAATTATACACGCTGATGTATGCGGTCCATTTCCCCCTTCTTTCAACAAATTTCGCTACTTCGTTCTATTCAAAGACGATTACAGCAAATACCGACACGTTTATTTCATGCGACAGAAATCGGAAGTCCACCTAAAGCTCCGACAAATGTTACAAGAATGTAAAGTGGCTGGACATACTGTTAAAGAATTTCTTAGCGACAATGGAGGCGAATTTAATAATGAGAACGTCAAGTGCATTTTACAAGAAGCTGGAATAAGACAAAGGCTCACGATGCCATACACGCCACAACAAAATAGGCTCAGTGAACGTGAAAACCGAACCTTAGTCGAAGCAGCTCGCACATTGATGCATGCTCATGAAGAGTTACCCCTTGCTACGTGGGCAGAATTGATTAACACCGCTGCATACGTCTTAAACAGAACTGGTCCAACTATAGAAAATGGTAAATCGCCATTTGAGTTGTGGCATAAGAAGAAGCCAACAATCAGTCACCTTAAAATAATTGGATGTGAATGTTATGCTCATGTTCCTCAACAAAAGAGAACAAAGCTATCCAAAAAGGCCGAGAAATGTATTCTCATCGGATATGACGGTGACGAAGGCTATCGCTTACTGAATAACAATGGTAAACTCATAAGATCAAGAGATGTTACATTTAATGAGTCAGTACTGACGCCTATTGGCCTTACCGAGGATTCAGAAGAAAAACCCTCGGTAAAAATCTATTTTCCACTTTCAACACCACCGATGTGTAATGCAAGGGAGGATGATCGTAACGAAAGCAGCTCAGATCGCACTTCAAGTAGCCCTGATGAGCCTAGCTCGACTATGCCTTCCACATCGTCGGATCCAGTTTTTAGTCGGGAAGTAGAAAGCAGCCAAGATAACCCTACTGAACCATTTCAACGATCACTAGAAGCATCACTGCCAGGATCACCTCCTTATGAAGATGCCCTAGATGATGTTATTGATGATGAGGCACCAGAACACTCAGATAATATAGCTGAGATAACTAATAGAATGACTCTACGAGATAGAAGTCAGATACGACCGCCTACTCGATTTGAAGATTATGTCATGTTAGCTGATGTTTTTAAAGGGATCAATGAACCCAACACCTACAAAGAAGCAATTACTAGTTCGCATAAAGATCAGTGGGTCAAAGCAATGGATAGTGAGGTGAAGTCTTTAAAGGAAAACAAAACCTGGATACTGGTTGATCTTCCAAGAGACAGAAAGCCTATATCATGTAAATGGATATATAAAATTAAAACCAATGCAGATGGCTCACTAGAAAAATTCAAGGCAAGGCTAGTTGCTAGAGGATATACACAGAAAAAGGGCATTGACTATGATGAGACTTTCAGTCCAGTTGCTAAGATGACAACGATAAGATCTGTCCTAAGCGTTGCTGCAAATGAAGGCTTAAAACTCACACAGTTTGATGTATCAACCGCATTCCTGTATGGTTCATTGAATGAAGAAATCTATATGAATCAGCCTGATGGCTATTGCGATGGATCGAATAAGGTGTGTAGACTCAAGAGAAGTCTATATGGTCTAAAACAATCACCCCGGTGTTGGAATAAATGTATGGTGGATTATTTAAAAACAATTGGATTTAACCAATGTGATACAGACCCCTGCCTATTTATCCGAAACCGTAGCAATAACAAAATCATTATTGCGCTCTACGTAGATGACGGCCTTGTAGCTGCAACAAATCAAGATGATTCTGAAAAGTTCATTAGAGAGTTAAAAAGGAGATTTAAAATAACTATAAAAGATGCAACATATTTTCTTGGTTTAGAAATAAAGGAGCAGAATGGCAATATAAAAGTATCACAGAAGAACTACGCTCAAAAAGTGTTAGACCGCTTTGGTATGAGTGATTGCAAACCTGTCACCACTCCTATACAGAAAGATGGACTGCCAGAACTGGATAAAGAGTTGGTAGAACCTACTTCATTTCCGTATAGAGAAGCGGTGGGTGCACTTGCATACCTGACTGTTGGAACAAGACCTGATTTAGCATACGCTGTAAGCGTTATATCCCGAACTTTAGAGGATCCTTCCAAAGAAGATATTCAAAAGCTTAAACGTATCCTAAGGTATATCAAAGGAACTTTGGATCTTGGAATAATTTTTAAGAGGAGTTGGAAAGCTGGAATTCTGGAATGTTACACCGATTCTGATCACGGTGGAGATAAAACTACTGGACGATCAACATCAGGTATATTATGCTTATACTCTGGAGGAGCTATATCTTGGACAAGTCGACGACAAACATGTGTAGCAATATCTAGTACCGAAGCCGAATTGGTTGCTGCTAGTGAAGCTGCCCGAGAGATTGTCTGGATCAAAAGACTCTTTGGTGAAATATCAAACTTGAAGGAGATACCCAAATTGAAAGTCGACAATGATGCAGCCATAAAGATATCACATAACCCAGAGCTACACAGAAGAACCAAGCATATTGCGATAAGACATTTTTATGTTAGAGAACTTGTAGCTGATGAAGAAATATGTGTGGAATATGTTCCTAGCGAATTTCAACTAGCGGATCTGCTGACCAAAGCGTTGCACAAGCCACGAATTGTATCAATTACAATGCAGATTGGTTTGATAGCGTAAGGGTTAAAAAAAAGGGAGGATGTTAAGAAGAGTAGAATGAAACCTTGTTTATTAATACCTCTTTATATTTTTATAAACCTATAAAAAAATATAAAGAGGTGGAGAATGGAGAATGTGGAGAATCGCCTATTCCTTGAAACGCTTTTGGCCAAACTTGATGCTTACGGTATACGAGGCAATGCTTTACGTCTAATAAAATCATATCTAAGTGGATGTCTTCAATATACAGAAATCGCCAAAATATGCGTCAAATCAAAACGTGAGGTTAAATATTTATCTGGTCCCAGGGACATAAAACATGGTGTTCCGCAGGGCAGCGTTCTTGAGCCATTACTATTCTTGCTGTATATAAATGATCTACCCGGACACATCCCATACCCTTGTGTGTTATTTTCCGATGACGGTACAATCCTGATAGACTGCCTCAACAAAGAGCTTTATGAAAATGAAATAAATAATTCTCTAAAATTAATAATAAACTGGCTCAACGACAATAATCTAATCATAAACCTCAATAAAACAAATATAATGCATTTTTATCAAAAAATTCTACCTTTAAACCTAAAAATTTATTATATAGGACAAACTATTGATAGCGTTAGCGGGGCTAGATTCATGGGTTTATTGATAGACAGCCAATTAACTTGGAAACCGCAGGCTGAAGAAGTTTGCAAAAGATTAAGCACGTCTGCGTATGCTCTCTACAATCTGTCCAAGAAGGTTGGCGTTGATACATTAATAGTTGCATATCACGGTTTGGTGGTCTCTGTTCTACGGTTTGGTGTAGTATTCTGGGATAATTGTACTAAGAAGGAGTCTATATTTTAAGGCCAAAAACGGTGCATATGATCCATTTTTAATCTCAAGGTTACAGATAGTTGCATTCGTTATTTCAAGAAACATAAAATACTAACTTTTCCTAGTATAAACATTCGCGAAGTAGCTATATTCGTTAAAACTAACAAGCATCTATTTCCCGCATTGAATGATACGAGGATGCGAACTACTGCCCTGAGATCGAAATATCAGAGTCTATTGTGTACTGTTAGATATATCACTGCTTTGCTTAAAAAAAAACATTATTGGTATGTCACCTGTTATATTTAACAAATTTCCAAACTGTATTAAGGATCAGCCCTTAATAAAATTCAAGAAACTCCTATCGTCGTTGCTGACAGAGAAATGTTATTACTCTGTTACCGATTTTATAAATGATGAATTGTAATATTTGCTTCACTTTATCTCATTTACTATGTAAATTAATTATTATGTAAATAATTTTAGACTAGACTCATGATCTCGTTTTGAAGTAATATCTGCATTCTATACAAATAAAGAAATTATTATTAAGCGATGTAGAGTCGAGACAGTACCCAAGTCCCGTCTGCAGCGGACACCAGCTTCAATATCTCTGTCGGCTTGCACTAAGAGTCCACCTTCACCTTACTTCTTCCCAGTGATAATGGATGTGCTCAAAATCAAAATCTATTTATTTTATTTCAACTAAACCATGTGAATGTACTTTTGAATTGTCAACGAAAATAGCAACTAAAATGAAGCTAATTGCACTTTCGCAAGCGTCAGCAGGTCTCTATGGAGAAGAACGTTCAAGAAACTCCACGGACACTCTTTTCCATCATACATACATACATACATAAACTCACGCCTTTTTCTATGGGGGTAGGCAGAAACTACAAAACGCCACCTTCTTTTCCATCAATAAATTGTAATTACAAGTGTAAAGGCCAGGTGCGTAGTTCTCATAACCGGCGTGTGTCTTGGATCCCGCAACGAAATTAATCAGAAAAGAATAACGGAGGAGTAGGAAAAATGTAAATTTCCACTTCCCTCCATATCAAGCAGGAGACAGAACAAACAAGGCCAATAGGCACAAAGGGTCATATACAACTGGGATAAGCCCAGTTGCCTAGCACCACGGATAAAAAAATAGCATTAATACATATTAATGGGTCCTAACATTGTGAGCTGTTATATTTGGTTCATTCTCCGGGACTTCGTCGAGCTTCATTGCCTCGGCGCTTTTCTGGTGGTCGCCACTGTTGATTCTGGCTTTCAGGAGTTGCAGTGGTTTGGGAATAGTGCGGTGGGATTGTCCCAAAAAAAAAAAAAAAAAAAAAAAACCGGCGTGTGTGAATGTGAGTGGAGTGACTAGATGTATTAATGTGAGTGAAGCAAAAGAAGTATGTAAGTATCGTAGCAGGTGGCGGTCTGTAGTTTCTGCCTACCGCCATGGGAAAAAGGCGTGAGTTTATGTATGTATGTACAAGTATTTGGTTACATAATTCTTGTTGGAAAATAACACAAATATGAGAACGATGTAAAAAGACGTGCACGTAAAAGCGTCTAGAATAAAACAAAATTTATAATGGCTTTGTCTAAGTAGTCGCAGAACAAAATATCTTCCAACACTGACACAACACTTTACAATACATTATCAATACATGTATTGTCTGTGTAGTTCGCGTTGGTTCCTTAAACACATGTGACAAATTAAATTATTTAAAGAGATTTAAAAAATTACTTTTATCTGAATTATTTCCTATAATGTTAATATTAAAGTCACCACAGACCATTACTACCTATTGCAAGTTTTGCCAAAAATATCTTCCAACACTGACTCAAATATAGAGTAGTTCCTAAAATTAGGGGGTCTGTAAACGCACACTATGACATACACAGATATAAATCTAACTAGATAACGCATTGTATGTATTTCGCGTGTCAAAAAAGACAGTAAAAGTACGAACAATATTCGTACTTAAAGCTTTTTCATTTAATATTATCAGTACCGGACATCCACCGAAATCTAGAAAAATACCTAATTATACCATATTGAGCTGTAAAAATTGCTTAGAAATAAGTTGGCCGAGGCAATGGAAATATTTTCTGTAAATTTGTTCTTAAATTGTGTGTGAAAAAGTGGCACACTCGGTTTTCATACAGATGGAGAGACTTGTGTTATCTAGTTAGATTTATGTCTGCAATGAAACGCTTATCCAGCTCAACACAGGACAGTTGAACACTATGTTCAACTGATAGGTCTATTATATCTTTACGAGGTTTTGATTTAATAACATTTTAATTAATATAAGTGAACCGCCACGCAACATAATATTTCTCGGTATAATTTTCAAAATTTATTAACATTGACATGTTCCAGCAAATGCTCAGTGAAACAACCAATTTTCAAATATTGTTCACAAAAAATAAAAAAATGTTAATAAGCATGTGAATGTAATTATTTTGTGTGTGTGATTATTATGTTCTGAAGTCAGTCATCCATCCCTGGTGTGTGCAATTCGCCGATCACGTTGTGCTGGTTGCTGAGAGCGACTTAAATATCCAGCAGCAAATAGAAGGAGTACTGGCAAAAACTGGCAAATGTTGGCCTAGAGCAGAACCAAGATGAAGTACCTGTTTCGTGGTGTCCAGGTATCTCCAGTTTTGTTACCACACGGACTCTTTTTTTTACTTACCCAGCTATTATTTAGTCTTTGACAATAAACTTTCTCTTAGCATTGATCAGACACAGCGTTTTGTATAATGACGATTGTTTTAATGACTTTAGTTACTTTTGGACGAAAAAAAAAGTTGACGGTCCTTATAGGACAAAATACCAATAAAATATTTTCGCCCAATAAGGTTCAACAACTTTTTTTTAACTAATTTATTTCATATAGGCTTTCATTTATACACAATTCAGAAGCTAATGCAAAGTTCGAATTGATCTCTATAGAGAATAACTAGCAAATTATTATTTAGAATTTATTAATCATCATGTTAATCACTACCAAATTAATGTAATGAGCCAAAAACTCAACAAAAGACGAAGCAGGCACCAGGCAATCCACATGTGCATTACCAAACGAGCTTGGGCTTTATTTATAAAAACTTTTCCCACGGTGAAGCGAAGAAAATATAATCTATATCGGTTCAGCGGTTCAAGCGTGAAAACGTTATAAACAGACAGAGTTACTTTTGAATTTATAATATGATAGTACGTAGGCGACCGAGCTCTGATTGGGTGAAAATAGAGAAAACGATGTTTTCTAAAAATTAAACCTAGCTAGATCAATTTATCACCCCCAAAACCAAATAAATACATACATACTAAATTTCATGAAAATCGTTGGAGCCGTTTCGGAGATTCGGATTATATAATACTATCTAACACCCACGGCTACGCTCCCGTCAAATGGCTATCTACCTACCTACCACCTACCTACCTACCCACCTATCTACTCAACCCTACCCTACCTACCTACCTACCAATTTGTAAAACTATGGTTACGAGCTGGGGTTCAGGGATAAATTATTTAAACAGCAGACCTTAATTGATCACACTTTATTACAAAAACACTTCTTAAACAATTATATTACTTCGCACTATTTTTATTTTCCGTTCGCTCTGTGTCGCTTCCAAATCGAAACAGACCCACGATGAACCCGACCGCTCTTTAAATAGCACGGAAGATGTTTCTGGAACGTTCCATACGGTTCTAGATAATTCGAGAATCTTCCAGAACAATCGACATACGAACTTACTGTTCTCGAAGCGACTAGAAACTTCGAGAAGATTAGTACCGCTATTCGATACTAGATGGCGCCACTAGTAACAACTTAGTTCTGATCCTCTCGTCACTCGATGGCGTTGCCTTATCTATAACATTGCCTCCCTCTTTGACATGCTCGTCCCGAGCATTGTTAGGTCCATGATAACTGGCCAACAGATCCACATGAACGACCTTTGATGCACCTCGGGTCCCATTTGAATTCGGTAGGTGACGTCATTAATCTTAGTAACTAAGCGATATGGTCCATCCCAATTTGCTTAAAATTTACGCGATTTTCCTTTGCTGCGTACCGAGTTATGTAACCATACCAAAAATCCTTCATCGAAGCCCTTATTGTTCGCCTTCCGATGGAAGTGAGTTTTTATCCTCTCAGACATGCTGATGTCTATGACAAGACAGTTAGGTCAGCTGGACCTTTCTGTCTGATGTGCTCATAAACATCATTCATCCTTTTCCGTATTTTATTCACATAATCTGTTACACTACTTGGAGATTCAGGTGGGATGCCAGTGATTAGATCTGCAGGTAATCGTAGTTTTTTCAGTTATTAGCAAAAGCTGTTGTTACTGTTGTGCTTTCATGAACAGCACTGCGATATGACACAAGAAATCTTTGAATGTGTTTGTCCCAATCCTTCTGTCTGCTTTCCACAACCTTTGCTACATACCTTTCTAGCGATTGGTTGAATCGTTCAAACATCCCGTCTGATTGCGGATGATAAGCAGTAGTTCTGGTTTTGTGAGCACCCATCACACGACTCGTCTCCTTGAACATTTCTGACTCGAAGTTCCGGCCTTGGTCACTGTGGATTTCTAAGGGTACCCCGAACCGACAAAACACACGAAGTGTTTTGTCGGTTCGGGGTACCCTGTTGAGAACTAAGTTTTCGGCCACCGTAACGGCTTCTTGATTGGGGATTGCAAACACTTCCGGTTATTTTGTGAAGTAGTCCATGACGACCAAGAAGTACTTGTTCCCGCTTTGGCATTCCGGAAATGGCCCAGCTACATCTAATGCTATGCGTTCTCATGGTGCACCAATATCGTAAACCTTAAGTGCCCCTCTACTACGAGTTTGTGGTCCTTTTACAGACGCACAACTTGTGCATTTGCGGCACCATTCCTCAATGTCTTCTCGACAATGGATCCAGTAAATTCGTTCTCGTATCGTGGTTAGAGTCCTCTTAACTCCCATGTGGCCCCCTGAACTTTTATTGTGATAGATTTGTGGGACCTCCGGCACCTTAACTTTAGGTACGACCATTTGTAGGTGACACTGGTCACCGCGACCATTCTCCTATTTCCGGAACAGAAATCCATCCTGGATAACTAAGCTTTCCCACTTTGCCTAATAACTCTTGGCAATGGAACTGGTTGCTGCAACATCACTCCAGAGAGGCCTAGGATCACCTGATTTCTTCGATTCATGGATCGGTTTTATGTCTTTGTCTTCCTGTTGAGCACTCTGCAAGGTTTACTTCCACTCTTCGCTAAGATCCGTCTTCAAAACCCGGACTAGCGTTACCTGCTTAGCTTCTTGTCTCCACAATGAAAAATGTATCAATTATTGACTAAGTATGACTAAGTTGTAATGTGTATATATGCAATTGTGCTTTGTGTTTTAACTAGGCGTTTTATCATTTTAGACTAAATAGGTTTTATGTCTTTTGAGTGGTATATCTGACGATTTTATATTCAACATATGTTATGCTTATAAAAAATTGACATTTTAAAATGATATCAATCGTTTACAAGATTAACTGATCATGGCTGACTGTCTTAGTTAATCTTGGATGTCGTTGACAACGGTAAAGGAAAACATCGTGAGGAAACCATACTTATAGTGAGTTTATTATAAGATTGTCCTCCATTGGTGTAATTGCTGCAAGGCGTTCCAGTGCGAGAATAAATAAATATCAAATAAAATTATAGATTCAGTTATCTTGTAAATATTAGAGACTAGCTGTTACCCGCAGCTTCGCCCGCGTTAATATAGATTATGTCAATCAATTCTGTTTGTCGACATACAGGGTGAGAAAAATCCTGTTTTGCAGTTATAGTTTTAATCAAAATCGGCCCCGTGACTCCTTTGATTGTTTTGTGCTATTCTTCATTGTGATTATTTGGCCATCCATGCCCACTTGGAAAACTCAGCCTGTAAAAGTACAGGAAGTATTATCGTTAAAACGATTAACTTAATTAATTGAAGACGTTGGTCAATACAGGTATAGATTAAATAGTTACAAAAGGAAATGAATAAACTAAAGAGTCATAGGTTCTACTTCGCTTCGAATTGAAGATAGCACTCTATCATACATTTTATCTACAGTTAATTGATATTCCTTAATTATGCCATTAATCATGGGTACAACATTTTAGGACGCTGCTATATTCTATGCTGTGTGTTCTTTCATTTGGTGTTAATACATATACATTCTGGGCCCTGGACGTATGCACATGTAGCTGGCCGTGGGTAAAGAGAAAGCATGCAAGCAAGCATGGCAAATGCACCCCTGCTACCCATGAGCTTTGTTAATAGTAAAAGCAAAATCGGTTCATAATAGGAAGTTGCATGTTAAGAAGTTAAATACAAAATTAACTCTCGCCCCCAATTCTCCAACCTTCGTTTTTTATGCAAAAAGAAGTAGTCTATGTCCTTCTCAGTGTCTCAAACTATCTCCATACCAAATTTCATCTAAATCGGTTCATAATAAGAAGAAGTTGCATGATAAGAAGTTACATACAAAATTAACACTTCTCCATTTATCCCGCTTCATGTTTTATGCAAATAAAGTAGTCTAAGTCTATGTCCTTCCCAAGGTCTCAAACTATCTCCTCCATACCAAATTCCATCTAAATTGGGTCATCGGTTTAAGCACTATTAAGAAGGTTCATACAAAAGTAACGCTCTATGCCCAATTTCTCCCCTTTCATATTTTATGCAAGTAGCCTGTGTTCTTTTCATGGTCTTAAACTATCTCCATACCAAATTTCATCTAAATCAGTTCATAATTAGATGAAGTTGCATGTTATGAAGTAACAAACAATATTAACATTGCCTCATTTCTCCCCCTTCGTGTTTTATGAAAAAACAATAACCTATATCCTTTCCCGGGTCATGAAATTTGGTATGGAGATAGTTTTACTATCTTTATACCAAATTTCATCTAAATCGGTTCAGCGGCTTAAGCCACAAAAAGAAGTTTCACACAAAACTACCCAACCCCCATTTCTCACCCATCGTGTTTTATGTAAAAAACGTAACGTAAACGTAGCCTATGTCCTTTTCCGGGTCTCAAACTATCTCCATACCAACTTTCATCTAAATCGGTTCAGCGGTTTAAGCGTGAAAAGGTAACAGACAGATAGACAGAGTTAATTTCTCATTTATAATATTAGTATGGATTTTGTAATTATATCATATATTACTTACTCTTATTTATCAGGGTGACACAGGCGTCAGCTATACATACAACGACCCGTGGTCTGTATTTAATTATTTCATTAAAAATGGAGAAGTCTTATGGCTTTGAAGTATATTCTTGATTCTAGCAAGCGGTAATCAAACGCAACATTTAGCTTATGTTTTTAGTTTCATCTATTATATAAGGATTTGCTTAGAGGGTTATTAGAAAGGAAAATTAAATTAATTTATTTACCACAGACTAAAAGACACAATTTAGGTACTAGATACATAATAATATACATCAGATAAAATACAAATAAAAATAAATAAAAAAGTGTAAAGTCTGACGTAAGAAGTTAGCAGGAACGTATGTGTATAAGCGTATTTACACTACCACATATCTAGGAGCGGGAGAAGTCATTGGATGATTTCCCAAGCAAAAAAAAGGGTCACAGATCTATGAATGGCTATCGACTTGTCCTCCATTGCAACCATATTTGACGAAAAATAGTATCATTAAACTATGATAATGTAAAACACAGATATGATTCTAGAGGTCATAAATTTAGGATAAGAGATAGGATCCTATGTATGCCCCTAGATACATGAGAGTAAAAAACCCCTTAAACAAATTATTATGACTCTTCAACTAAATAATGAATACATATGCAGTATTTAAAGGGAAATTATGAATTTATCTAACAATGTTTTATAATCGACCACGTCTGATTTTACTCTTTTTAAGATCTTGGTGAAGTCTAGTTCTTCAACAAGGTCTGACCCGTTTGAAGCTCAGCCTCCTGAGGGTCAAGCTGACCAGCCTCTACGCATGACTTGCAACAGAACCTGAGGACAATAGGAAGTGGTTAGTCGCGGCCTGACACAAAATGACAAAACAGGTAGAGATCGTATTAGTATACCTTTATTTATATACAAAATAATATACAATGCTCAGCCATAAACCGCGTCTTTAGTAACCGAGTGATGTATACTTCCCGTTACGTAAAAATAACGCTGGCCGTTTACCTGTGAACTGACGATTGATATTCCAAAGTATTACATATCTTATAAGATACCCAATATACAATACAATACAATAAAACTATTAAACTTTTAATATGAAACAATAGCCTAGTACTATAATAAGAAGCGACTGTACTTGTAAGTAGACATAGCCCCTCTACTGTCGCTCAACGTTCTTTTTATGTGACGGGAACTAAAATGGCTTCCCCCGCAAGGTAATTACGTAAATACTAACGAAAGTACAAAATTTTGTTACGTGTCGACGTAAGAGATAATCGGTTGATGAATATTAGGTACGAGTATAAAGGATAAAAATTAACATTAAAATAAAATATTGTAGAGGCCGAATCCACCGTGGATCGATGGAATCAAATCAAACGCAAGAGATATATACCTGATATATTTATTGCTCTATTAATTAACCTCACTTATAGATTAGGATGTACTTACTTCAAAAAATAATAATTGTGTCTGCAGAACTTGCTGCGCACGATCGTTTCACAGGGAGCAAAGTATTCATCTACGCAGTTAGCTGGAACCACGAGGTCTGCAATATTAATAATTAGGTACATACATACATAAACTCACACCTTTTGCCCATGAAGGTAGGCAGAAACTACAGGACGTCACCTATTACGGTCCTTACTCATCTTGCCAAATTTACATACATCTAGTCCTACACGCACGTCGGTGACCGTAGTACCGTGCACCTGGCCTTCCTTAAGAACATCACCAACAAGGTTCATTTGTGCCCTTCTAGGGAGTCCCCCTCCCGGCGTTTTAACTCTCGCACTTCTTACTAATATCAAAAATGTGAAAGTTTGTATGGATGTGCGTGTAGATGTACGTTTATTACGACAGAAAGGCTGAACGGATCTGGATGAAATTTGGCACAGATATAGATTATAGTCTGGAATAGCAAATTTAATCATTTTTATCCCAGTGTAATGTTACCTTACGATGATAAAACACATTTCACGCGGGTGAAGCCGCTGGTAAATCAATCATTCTCAATCATAATTGAATATATATTTGATAGAACACTAGTATGAGCAGACTAGTGCTATTTGGATAGTTTATTCATCTTTGATATTACCTAATTAATACTGAAAAAGATTAAAACTGAAGCGATAGTAAAGCCAGTTTTCAGAAAATTTGCTGTCATATATTTTCCTGAACATCATGAACAAAAATCAAGACGAATACCTACCAACACGTATTGTTAGTATAAGGTTACAAGATTTGTTTACAACCTTTGATGCGTCTGGTAGAAATTACCGCCGACCGGAAAGTGTCTGGTAGTATGATTTCTAACTTGTAACGTTATTCTGTACAGCATCCATAAAAATCTGTTCGGATACTTCATTAAAAGTGAGCACGGTTTTTACGTACCTTTAGCACCTTGTACCAGTAAATAGACCGTCGGCCCAAGCTTGCAAGTATGCGTTCGTTCTAGGTCCTACTCAATCCCACACATTTTGTGTAGAAAGAAAGGTAATGTCTGCGGCGTCTAGGATCTTGCTCTTAGATGTGATGATGACTTATTGAAAAAAATAGGGCGTCTGGGATCTAGCTCTTAGATGTAATCATGTCTTATTGAAAAAAAGGTTCACAATTTTCGTATGGTGTAAATTACATAAAGTACCAAACTATATGAATCTGTCTACCTATTTCTCGGCTTTTAATCAGCTAGACAGGTCCATATAGTAGACAGGCCCTGAATCTTACCGGAGTTGATCATCACCGCAGTAGTGTGTTCGTCAGCAATAGACTCGTTTTCAGTGAAAGTCTCCTCAGGCTTATACGCTTGTACAACGATCTTCCAGTATACCATGCCTTCTCCAATGTGCGCTAGACATGTGTAAAGTCCAAGAGTTTCGACAGACAGGCTTCTGATGAGGAGGTCTTTCTCTGACACTCCGTAGTCCGTGTCGTTGTTCAGCAAGTCGATTCCGAGGCCGCGGAACCATAACACGGCAGGTACCAGGTATCTGATCCCAAGGCAGCGCACGAGGAGTGGTTTGCCCATCTCCCCAATCACCACGTCGTTCGCATTTCCAGGATCTGCATTTATAAATGCAGATTACCAACCCCGAGATTTAGCGAATCAATATTGTTGGTAAATAACCCTTATTAAATAATCTATAAACATAATTAAATTGCAACTCGCCGATGTATGTACGTAGAAATATTTTAGAAAACTTAATTTGAGGGGTGCAGTAGTTTTGGCGTGATACGGGTACAAACAAACAAAATTTTTAGAAATGTTTTTTTTTTTGAGTTCATGCCATGTTTTAGCCTTAATCAAGGTAAAGCAAGTTAATACCTGTAAAGCTATAAACGTATAATAAAGAAAACATTGTACGTGTTTAGTAAATAGAGAATAACCCTGTAACAACAGCGTATCACGCCAAAACAACTGCACGAAATTGGATGCGGTTACAGTTACATAATAATTCTTGCAGATCTAACTTAAAATTTGGTAGATATATTGGAAGCCAAGTTACCTATACAAGAGTGTTTTTAACTGAGTCAGTACGGGGAATCGAAATTCATAGCAGATGCACGAAAATTGTGGAACCTTAAAGTGTGAAAACAAATTTGCGAATTTACATGTATAGACGTACATGTAGCAGTCTATTTAATTAGCAGTTTTAAAGAAAAATGCTTTAAAGTGATGAAATCTGGACAAATCCTTCCGGTTAAAATAATATTTCCAATAATATTTTGATTGCTAATAATAAAATGCATAATTGTATTATTTTTTGTCGCTCGTCGTATTTTCCGTCCAAACATAGACCACTTGAAATGTTTATTATTTATGTTCCACTCACCTATTTCTGGGTATCCTTCCTTCACAGGTCCAGTGGCTTCAGTCTCATTTTCAGCGCAGCAGCCATATCTATAAAGAGATATTTATTTGCTCAAACACGTATATACATGCAGGCATAAATAATACGCGCATGCAGGATAACATAAGAAAAGTACAAAATATTTGGATATGTTTGCCACATTCTATGGCGTGCAAATATTTTCAAAGTTATTATAATGAACAATTACAAAAATGAATCTAAACACAATAATTCAACAATAAAGATCTGAAAATAAATAATAACTTTGTCAAAATATAAATGGAAATGTCAATTAATTAATTATCTCATATAAATAAGTAAAATATCAAACAAATGTCAAATAAAATGTATGTAATCTGTGTCAAATAACAATCAAATGCATAGCAAATAATATCATACCAAATTAGAAAAAAATATAAATTAATTTAACGAGGAATAATACTTAAAGTCCAACAGGAACAGACTGAGCTAAAAAATAAAAATAAATGTATAAAAAGTGACATCTATGGACAGGAGGATATACTGCGATGTTTACGTGCGCTGCGCCATCTCTGTGACATCAATGACTGCTAAGATATCCTAACCAGAAATAAACAAAACTGATGGCGCTCATGTAAGCGACCGCTAGGTAAAATCCATCGCATCCTACTCGTAACTATTGATATTTTAACTTCCGAACGTGTTCCATGAAACTATGAACATGAAATAAACGTGAAAAATTTCTAAAATCTCACAACAGAATATTAAAATTGACGAACCTGGACCCCATAACTCACGAGTCAAGCTGCTATACCGCTGCGCTATGCTGATACCTATAATACATGTGAAATACATTGATATGTTTATAAATCATCTATCACGTCATTTTTGTCGTGCATATGTAGTCCTTGCTGCGATATACACTAATTGTATGGGAAATAGTACCAACCATAACAGATCATTTATCACTCAAAAGAAATGTGTTCGAGCTATTCAGGGCATTCCAGCGGACGTATCTTGTCGACCAATATTTAAAAACTCGGTTTGCTACCACTACCCTTACTATGTTTATATTATGTAACATGTATGTTTGTACGAAAACACAAAAATCTTTTCAGAACAGTAGCAGATGTATGCTCTAGAAATCGGAGTGACAAATTTAGACTTGTTTTAGATTTATTTAATTAACACAATATAGTAAAAGCTGTTTAGCTATGGCTGTACACATATATATAATTAGAACACATAAATACAACTATTTTCATTTAAAAACTTTTAAGCAGTTTCACATAGAGTTTAATCGTGAACTATATAAATACAGCGAGCTAAAGACTTTATTGATCAGACGTAAACCGAGTATATCCGACGGACGGAGACGGATATTATTTATTTATTTATTCATCAAACAATTTACATTGTGTTCGAATTCTACAACATAATTACATTTGAAATTACAACAGAAGCAACAATCAAATACAAAGCAATCAGAACCAGTAACAAATAAAAAAATACTATGTATAAATCAAAAACCGTTTACATTTCAAACCATAAAAAGCGCAAAAACAACCATGTCTATTCAAATTAAAATAAATCAGTCAAGAATTAAATGTCAATCAAATTACTGTTCACATGTCCAACCATAAAAAGCTCAAAACCTAAAGTTAATAAAATGAGAATTAGATGTCAAATTGATACAAATTAAATGTCAACTGAAATACCATAATATCCATAATTGTCCATAAGTCAAAATAAGTACACAAGAGTCAAATGCAAACTACAAGTCAATTAAAATTAAACACACATTAAATAAATTAAAATGTCAATACAATATCAAATATATCACACACAATTCATCTGGAATCTTTCAACGTCAAATCGGATACTGAATACAAACATTTTTGTAATAGGAAGGCTTTCAGGTTTGCCTTAAATAAGTTTGTGTTATAGACTAAAGTTTTTAAATCAGTAGGTAACTTATTATATAACTCTACTGCTTGGTAACGTGAACAATGCGTTGCTATGTTTAATTTAGGCACCATTATATTTTTAATGACTTTCCTTCGTGTGCTCTCTCTCAGCTCTTTCTATTTGTGATTCATATTGATGTATATACTTTGCAAACTTGCATAACAGAACTAGTATATACAAACTGGGAACTGTAAGAATGCCTAATTTCTTAAAGTATTATTTGCATGAGTCACGCTGTGAAATTTTTACAATGGTTCTAATGGCACGCTTCTGAAGCATGAATGCGCCGGGTTAAAGGCAAAACCAATTATTTAGTCCAAAAAAGTCAATATAAAGTTTTGCGTAAGCGCATTTGGAAAGTTTGATATTAAAATTAAGTCCTTAATAATAAAATTATGTGTGTCGCAAATTTAAGAGCGTGTTCTTTAATTATCTGAGTTTCCGTCTGTTGCATACTAAACACAAAAAAATACTTCATTTGTCCTAAATAAAAATAAACTAATTTTAACCCCCTCCTTTTAGTTGGTTTTGCCTGTATAGTACAAATACAAGCATATCTGGAAAACTACTTGTCCTGTTTCTAACAGACTTTGCATTTACGTGAGTTAAAGTATTGTGTTAATAATTTGCTTGTAAGACTGATTGTTGAAACATTCCTTTTGAAACAATTTAAAAAAATACGAAAACATAGTTGGTTTTGCCTTTCTATTTTCTAATAGATGTCTTTGAATGAAGAATGCAAAATTGTACTAAAATTACAAGTTACTGATTTGTATTGCTTAAATCATTCAAATTGTGTAATCTCATCCAGAAGAAGAAAACATACAAAAACTAAAATTGACAGGTAAAAAGAAGAAGCATTTATTGTATAATGCCTTACTTTGTATGAATATAAAAGTTTCGTAATGTAAACAAACAATAATTGGTCAATAAAAAATATCTAAAAATATTAGTCACTCATACTCCAAGTCCTCTGATTCTTCAGAAACCGTAACATCAGGTATACGATCCACTGTTTGGTCATCAGCTCTCAAACTTTGGAACCATCCATGATATTCGTCGGGCATGACTCCTTTGTCACAAAGTTTCAATAAGTCGGCTTGTTTGGCTTTTGAAATGGATAATAGTTCTTTATATAACGGGTACAGTATCTGTGGAAAACATGAGTCATTTGTGACTTGTGGTGGTGGTTCAGTCACAACTTTTTTGGCTTTGGTCTTGTGTTATTGACTGTGATTCCAAAGAGGATTCTATATTTCCGAGACCTATATAAAAGAAGTTTCAGACATGTCGTAATTAAAAAATATTTCACTTTTAATGTATCGCATTCTATTAATTTTAAGCCACTTGACACGTTCAACGGTCACGTTGTCTATTACTGGTTTTTGCTTTAATAATCATCATACTGATGGCTAGTCTCTTAAGATCTTTGAAAGCCGTGTACTGCATTGCTTTTTCACGATAGGATTCTTTCGTTTGGCCCTTACTTTTTCCTTTGCATTGACTTGATGATCGGGCCTGTCGACAAATATTCAACCATTCTGTAATTGAGTATAAGTTTGAGTGTTTTTGTGTAATCCCCCAACTTATAATATGCCTGCCTGCATAGTGTGCGTTTTATACAATTTTTAATTTTTGTCTCATTCAATTCTAGAATGTGGGGAGGAATTTTATTGTAACATTTTGTACAGTACCCCATGAAAGATGAGGCCACTTTTGCCAGTCTGAACCTGGTTGAACTAATTGGTCCCTATTTCTAGTAATGTAATTATGTCTGTCTCCGTTTTTACTAAAAAGATGTAAATTCTTTCTCACGTACATGATGTTTTCATAAATATATTGACAAGGAACCGTCATGATGTTAATGTCCTTAAACAGTTCCCTTAGAGAATCGCGCCGGCGAAGATTGTAAATCGCTCTGATGGCTCGTTTTTGCAGAATAAAAATAGACTCAATGTCTGCAGCCCTTCCCCATAGTAAGATACCGTTAGACATTATACTATGAAATTAACTAAAATAGACTAGCCTAGCGGTATCCACATCAGTAAATTGACGAATCTTTCTAACAGCATAAGCTGCCGAACTCAGCCGCCCCGCAAGTGATACTAAATGAGGACCCCATTGCAACCTTGAGTCTAGCGTGATCCTCAGGAAAACCGTTTTATCGACGAATTCGAGCTTTTCCTTGTTTAATATAATGTCAAAATCAGTACTTTTGACATTTGGCAAGGAAAATTTTAAGCATTTGGTTTTTTTACCATTTAAAACTAAATTATTGGCAGTGAACCAATCCTGAACCTGCCGTAGCGCTTTATTTACGTCGTCAACCTGACAAGTACGTCTATTTATTTTAAAAACTAAAGATGTGTCATCAGTAAATAACACCATATTTAGTTTGCCTTCCAATAAATGGGGTAAATCGTTTATGTATATTAAAAATAAGAAAGGACCTAAAATTGAGCCCTGGGAAAATGGGGGTACCATTTTCACATTTAACCCCGACGAATTCACACTGTTTATTTGAACTAATTGTTGTCTATCACTCAAATAAGATTTAATCAAACTTAACGCTGATTGACCTAGCCTGTAATGCTCAAGTTTCAGAAGTAATGTTTCATGATTAAAGCAATCAAACGCCTTCGACAGGTCGCAGAAGATACCTATGGCATCCAGCGACTCTTCCCACGCATTAAATATGTGTTTTAATAGGGTGACACCAGCGTCAGTTGTACAACGTCCTTTGGTGAAACCATACTGTTTATCATGCAAGATGTTATTCGTATTAAAATGAATGAGCATTTCATTTAGCATTATCTTTTCAAATACCTTGCTGAAAACCGGCAACACGGACACTGGTCTATAATTATTTGTGTCTTTACTGTCCCCGGATTTAAAAAGTGGTACAACCTTACTATATTTCATTAGATCCGGAAAGACTCCTTGATCCACACACAAATTGAAAATCAAAGCTAAGTACGGCGCTATAGTCTGAATAATGGAGGTACAAGCTTTGATGGACATTCCCCATAGATCTTCGGTCGGTTTTATCTTGATTTGCTTAAAAGCTTTTATTACTGTTATGGGGTTTATATGTGAAAAGTTAAATTCATTGGGGCAGGCTGAAACGTTCGCGTTTAATAATCCAAAAGCGAGCGAGGGCGAAGAATTTAAGGTTTCAGTAGTTTTAATTGGGATGTTGGTAAAGAAATTTATAAATTCTTGAGCAACTGTTTTGTTATCTCTAATAAGTCCGTGTGTGGTCTTAAGCGTGTAATCAGTATTATTTCTTTTATGATGATGAAGGTTTCTACTGTCTTCGATCAGGCTCCAAGTGTGCTGTGATATCCAGTCTTCGCGAGAATGAGTCGGTTTGTGTCCTAGAACGACGGAGCTGGTTTCTGTATAGGCCACTTTGATGCGTTTCCACCGAACCCGTATCAAGTCCCGAAAAACGATTACGTAACTCGAGTTGAAACATTTTACGGATGCCTGGGTCACGCAGTTTGCTCACGTCGAACCTTCTTCCGATCTTGCCGGGTCCTCCAGCCGCACGGGCCACTGCAACCTTAAGCCGGATATCAGCAACTACCAGATCGGCCGCTATCAATATCGGTGCCCCTGCGGTTTTGGACTTCGAACAATGAGGTACGCCATTTAGCGCTAATGGCAAGGTAGTCAATCTGGTTCTTGGTGACTCCATCGGGTGAGTTCCACTTGTACTTGTGGTGGTCGCCATGTATAAATAATGTTCCTCCAATGGTCAATTCGTGGTTCTGGCAAAACTTGACAAATCGGTCTCCGTTCTCATTACAATCTCCAAGCCCCTGCGTACCCATGAGCCGCTCGTGGTTTGTGTTAACGCTCCCAACCTTTGCATTCAGGTCCCCCATGACTAGGACGATATCTTGTTTCTTGATGATCCTAATGGTAGCGTTGAGGGCGTTGTAGAAATCGTCTTTGGTATCCTCTGGTGATGCATTAGTTGGGGCGTATCATTGTACGATGGAGATCTTCCGGGCTCTCAAGTAAAAACGGGCGTACATGATTCGGTCTGAGATCGGCTTCCAGTCCTAGCCTCCTGAACTGGAAGTCGATCTCAGACCGATTCTTAGCTATATTAGAAAGGAGTAGCCTTACGCCGTACTCGCGCACATCTTTTTAACTTTCTTTACCAGAATACAGCAAAGTCAAGCCCCTGGACGTTCACAGCTCACCGAAGCCGTTTCTTCTCACTTCGCTTAGACCGAGTATTTGCAGGATGTAATTTAGCATTACTGCGTCTGCTTGGGCTAGTCTACTGTCATCGCTAAGCGTTCTCACATTCCAAAAAGCAATTCTTGTCCGTGTTTTATAGCCAAAAGTCGTCGGTAGGGTATCGGTCCGGTTCCTTACTGTTTCGGTTTCTTGAATCTGTTATTGTCGAGCAAAAGAGTGATTAGCCCACTGTGCCTTAATCCGCTACTGGGGCTGCCACTTTAAGGTAAACGTGCACCTAGACGCACCGCACTCGCCGCACGCGCCGCAGTCATCGCATTTTCTCTTGGCCCCGCGCTTTCCGCGCCGAACGCGCCGCACGCATTGTATCCACTTCTGTACATCTTGAACTATATTTTCATACAGATACGGATCATGTTGCCGCGCCGCCCGCATCGCCCGCCGAGTCTGATGACGTCATCCGCACGCGCTGGTGGAATCCGTATATCTACAGCATTTTGCTGAAATGCGGCTCGTGCGGCTCGTGCGGCGCGGATAGGTGCGCGAGGCTGCATACAATTTCATATAAAGATTTATAAAATGCGATTACTGCGGCGCGTGCGGCGAGTGCGGTGCGTCTAGGTGCGCGTTCACCTTAAGAGCCTACAGATTTGCTCAGGTTTTTTTCCGGGTATCCTCCCTAGTAAGTCGATTCTGTTTTAAGGCGCAGAATATTCGCCCTTCGTCCTGCATCCGTTAGCTTAGCTGCAACTTGGGGTGGGGAACTCGCGGCGGCGCGGTTGCAGCAGGTCCCAGGGAGATCGACGGGGCCGTGGATGACTCGGACTGGCTAGGGCTCTGCTTGTTACGGTACGCCACCACGAGTACAGCAGAAGGTATTTTTGCCACTTTATAGGTAATGCTGTTCTCACCAACGGCGATTACCACCAAAACTTACCCTAGCTTCTCTTCCCATGCAACCAGAGATGTCCCAGTAAACTTTGGGAAGGAGCATCGGTGGTACAAGGGGCATAACTTCCTCTACAAAGACGAAGCATCCTGGCCAACAGAACAAGCAACGTCAACGCCTGCTGAGCAGGTAGGGGAAGAAAAAGTAAAGCACGTCAGCGTCATTTGCAAGCAGAGGATAGCTGAGAGTCTTCCAGATGTGTTCAAGATTTTCTGGAACTGGGTCCACTCAGGACAGCAGGGTCAACAGTGAGGGTCCTCTTATTCACCCAGGCACAGGCAGAAACCTGGTGGACCTCGGCACCGGGCTGTAGGTAGTCCAAAGAAGCTCTGCCGTCTTTGGACATTAGGCTTACCAGTGGTCTGATACGCCTGGACAAGAATGGCCTGCGCCTGGTGACGGGGACCATCACGGGACACTGCTCACTTAACCAACACAATAGGCATAACGGACAGTCCACTATGCAGGGCATGCACGAAGACTGAGGAAACCGTTGCGCACATTCTCTTTGAATGCACAGGGGTCACCCAGATAAGAACACAAACCCTCAGGTCACCCATAACCCAGATCTTACACAGACGTTCTAAGAAAACCAGGAGCCCTAATTAGCTTCTGGAGGGAGGTTGGCTGGTTGGAATATTCCACCCAACGGCCGCCATGGCCCACGCACAATGGTCCACCTGAAGGACTAAATGCGGAAACCAAACCCCATAACATAGAACATAGTAGTAGCTAAGTACATATGTAAGTAGATATCCTAGCCTAGGAAACTACCTAGTAGTTTTATTTAAACGCGAGCGTAGTTAGGTCACTCATGTGTCACTTTATCATCCTAACCACTTCAATCAATCTGACTAGCCTTATCCCAACTATATTGGGGTCGGCTTCCAGTCTAACCAGATTCAGCTGAGTACCATTGTTTTACATGGAGCGATTGCCTATCTGACCTCCACAACCCAGTAGCTGAGATCTTCAAATGAGAGCCGGACCAACGGCTTAACGTGCTGCCCGAAGTACGGAGGAAACTCGGTATGTTGAAATGGTCACCCATCCACGGACCGACCTCTTTAATCGTTGATTAACCTTGAAGATCGACCCGTGCGGCTGGTATTATTTAGCCACGAGCTCCTCATCGTCCTAACCACTTATTTATTTATTAATCCTGATATTTTACTCGGTGCAAAAAGCGAAATACCTACCTCATAAGAAAAGAAATAAATTACGTACTAGTAGGTTAGGTACATACAATTTCTTTTAGTCTTGCCTTCCGGAGATTCCAGACAGGTAACTAAAAAAATGTTATCTCTAGGTGCGGACTCATAACTTGTATATCTTCAAAAAACCGGCCAAGTGCGAGTCGGACTCGCGCACGAAGGGTTCCGTACTTGGTAAATTGCGGTTTACGATTTATAATGTATTAAAAAAAACTACTGACTAGATCTCGTTCAAACCAATTTTCGTTGGAAGTTTACATGGTAATGTACATAATATATTTTTTTTAGTTTTATCATTCTCTTATTTTAGAAGTTACAGGGGGGGGGGGCACACATTTTACCACTTTGGAAGTGTCTCTCGCACAAACTATTCAGTTTAGAATAAAATTATATTAGAAACCTCAATATCATTTCCTATTCATAGATACCTATTCATAGATACCCCACCCGTATGGGTTTGATGAAAAAAAAAAATTTTAGTTTCTGTTTCAAGTATGGGAACCCCAAAATTGATTGTTTTTTTTTTCTATTTTTGTGTGAAAATTTTATTGCGGTTCACAGAATACATCTACTTACCAAGTTTCAACAGCATAGTTCTTATAGTTTCGAAAAAAAGTGGCTGTGACATACGGACGGACAGACAGACAGACTGACATGACGAATCTATAAGGGTTCCGTATTTTGCCATTTGGCTACGGAACCCTAAAAACGGCCTGTCTTATACCTACTGATAAGAAAATATCAACTGTTTACAGCTAGTTTATTTTACTGGCAGATAACATATTATTATGTTTCACTCTCGGGAATTCCAAGTTACGGGTCAGTAATAACAATTCTAAGGTTAATCGATAATTAACTTATCATCAACTTTTATAGAAGAATTCAAACAACCAAAAACAGCACAATATACCTAGTCTAGAATTACTCTCTGCCATATTGAATAAGTATTAGTAGTATTTATACAATATACATCACACCGTTCGTGACTGTTTGTGACTGTTGTGTGAAATGAAGGCTGAAATCAAGGCGCGTAGGTATGACTCGCGTTCCGACCGTTTGTACGGAGATAGACTAGGTACTGTTAAATATGGGGTGCGGGTCAGGTAACCTCCACGTTGGCCTAGTTGGTTGCTGGTCTCTTTCGGATACGTCCGGGGAGAAGAGCAACCCGTTGGGCTGGTGCACCCTGGGCACCGTCAATAACTTCCCATTCGTGGGTTCTTGTTGGCGGTGGCGAATATCTGACGGGGGGGGGGGAGGGATTCGCGTCGCTCTGGGTGTACCCCTGGGTGGGGGTGGCCGCGGCTCGGGGGCGGGAAGTGGGCCCACGAGGAGGTAGTGACTTGTCGTTGCCGACCCTCCTTTGACGTGGGATGGTCGGCAGGGACAAGTCAATGGTGGGAGGAGGCGGCGGAGCGTCGGTCTCGACGCTTCGCCGCACACGCGGAGGGTGGCGTCTGGCCTTCGCGGGCCAGAGGCTGCATCGGAGGGGGCCGTAAGGTCCAGCGCGGTGAGGGGCACGGCGCGGCACACCGTCTAGGTGTGCCCAGCGGGGGCGTAGCTGCGCCGTGCCCTGAGGAGGAGGTTGTGTGACAGGTCCTCTCGCTTCCCGGTGTGGTAAATCCATGCTGGGGAGCGGGGAGGCCTGGGCGGCGGTTGCCTCCTTTTGCGAGGACGCCATGTCGCAAAAGGAGGCAGCGGTGGGGGTGGGAGAGGGCGGTTGTACGATTGCCTGCGCCCACCTCCTGGTGGTGATTAGCGGGCGGCAGGTGCGGGGGCGCCTGGCGTCTGCATTGCACAATCACCACCCTCGTCGGGCGGGAATGGCCGATCACTCACGGTCATTCCCGGGCCCCTCCACTGAGGGAGGGGCGTGCGGGGCCCGCCATAAAGGTGGGCAATCGTCGGCGGAGGACTGAACGTAAAGGCTGTGCCGGTTTCTCAGTCCTCCTCCACACAGACGATGCGGGAGTGCGCTGGTTTATTTTAGTGGGTATACCGGGCTTGCCCGGGGAGTCCCACATAGCCCGTCCATTCCCCCGATGGGCGGGTATGCGTAATGCATTTTTTTCCAGCGTTATCAAAAAAAAAAAAAGGTACTGTTAAATATCATTACCGTGCTATCATTGTTAATATCAGCCGGCGTACTTATGACTTGAGTATTTGCAACGCTACCGCCTGGACTATCTTGTTCACCATGTTTTGTCGTTATTATACCTATATAAGTATATATTATATACTAGTTTGTCTATATTATAAATTAAGATGTTGTAGGTAACATCCAGTGTGTCGTATATTTTATATCGAGCCGTGGTGGACCGGTTATTACAGAACTAATCAACTTAAGCTTTTTTTATAACACAAAATGCAGTTGGTACGTAGGTACCAACTGCATTTAACTTAGAAGCATTTTTAGAAAATACGAACCTCATTCGTCAGGTTAATATGAACCTCAGTTGATATACAAATTAGAAAATATGAACCTACTGTTAGTTAAGCTTACGCGATATAATAATAATGCTTTATTAGTTAAACAAAAAATAAAAACCAACAATCAAGTTACAAAAGACAAATAAACAATCCTATGAACAGTAAATTTGGTTTTGATTTCAGTATAAGAATCGCAACAGACATCTTAGCTAGGTTACAAAATAACCTGTGTTAAGGATGCCAGTTCCATTCCCCAAAAGCTTAAAATTATAGATTTATCAATTTAGGAGTATAAGAGGTTTCAGTCTTTTCACAGACTATAATCACATTTCAAAATAAACCAAAATGAAACTAAATCCAAACCAATATATAACATCACAATTTAAAACTAAAATAAGATACAATTAAATTTAGATTAAAATAAAACATCATAATTCAAAATGAAGATAAAACGGTGTTAAGTTTGAATTCGTATCAGACATCACAATTCAAAATTAAAATCAACCTATAATGGCATCAAATTTGAATTAATATAAAACAATGTTATTATGTAATTGGTAAAAATAAATAATTCATTAATTCATAAATGTGATTACGCGATATGTCTTAAATCATCTGATAATGTCAGTGTAGGAACGTTTACCTCTTATTTCAAACTAGCGGACGCCTCGTGGTTTCACCCGCGTAGTTCCCGTTACCAAAAGAATACGGGCATAAAAAGTAGCTTTTGTCACCCGGGGATAGTGTAGCTTCACAGCGGTGAAAGAATTTTTGAAATCGGTCCAGTAGTTTTTAAGGTTATTCATTACATACAAAAATACAAATCTTTCCTCTTTATAATATTAAGTATAGATAACCCTCAAAAATAACCTAAGCTTTCATCATATTTTATATAAAAAAAATTACAAAAAAAATACTACCGACTTCCAAATACGAAAACTACAAAGCGAAAATTACTTTATTTTTGGAAGTCGGTGTCTTTGATAAGTACCAATTTTATGCGTTATGGACACCGACTTCCAAAAAAAAAGTTATTTTTACTATCTAGTTTTCTTACGTCAAGCCGTAAATGGGTGATAGACCAAGTTATAACAGTTCTCAGAAAAATACGAAAAACAATCTATCTCATGTTTTTAAAAATTTATAGTCACTTTAATAATTTACTAAAAAAATCAATCCCTGTAATGGTTCTTTAACTCCAATTGCTACAAATCCCATAATTTATCTAATTTTTTTATTATTATGTAATCTTGAATAATGCTTGTGTAGATTTTTGCCTAAAATTCAAAGCCAACTCCTCCTACTTGGAAGAAAATTAAACTTTTTCAAACCCAAATTATTCAAATTTACTATTTCGCCCAACTTTAACTGACTGTACTGAAAAAAAAATGTACTACGCTAGTTTGGCAAGTAACATGAAAAATTGGCGCATTTAATAAGGATTCAAAAATGGTGTAACACTTGCTAGATTACGTTTTCAATAATTGGTCAAGTTTTTTTTTGTAAATAGTCTCAGTTTTTAACCGACTTTCCAAAAAAGAGGAGGTTCTCAATTCGACTGTATTTTTTTTTTTTTTTATGTTTGTTACCTCAGAACTTTTCACTGGGTGAACCGATTTCGATGATTCTTTTTTTATTTGAAAGCTGGTGCTTGTCATGTGGTCCCATTTAAATTTTATGAAGATCTGATGAAGAACTTTGGAGATATACATCAGAACTCTTCAATAAATGACGGCAAATCACTCGGGATAGCTGCAATCGCATGTCTGTTTATTGTTTTTACCATTACATAACATCACACTAGTACGCTCTAAAGCAGTACGCAGGTGTGAACAGTTAACCCTGGTATACTCTCATTCCACCGGTTTTGTTTAAGATTCATGTTATTGTGATAATCAATTCTGGCTTCACTTTGGGCATTATAGGTACCTAACATATAGAACTATAGAACTGGTCCATTATGTAACACAACTAAAAAGTGAAAAATAAAAAAAACTTTTTACAAAAAAATACAACCGACTTCCAAATAAAAACACTACAAAGTAAAAAATAAATTCAATTTCGGAAGTCGGTGTCAAAAAACGAAGAAACGAAAACAGGAACACCGACTTCCGAAATTGAATTTATTTTTTACTTTGTAGTGTTTTTATTTGGAAGTCGGTTGTATTTTTTTGTAAAAAGTTTTTACACAAAATGTCCATACTTCCTTAAAATGACTTTAGCTTACCTAAAGCTTTGCTAAACTCCGTTTCTAGTTCGATAGAGACGGAGAGAGTCATTTTACGAAGTGTGAGCGAGACAGAGAGTGACGCCACCTTTATCAGTGACACAACCTTTATCATGAAACGGAGATGCAATTTACCGATGAGTGCGAATGAGACAGCAGTAGTTATTGTTCTGTTTTGTAAGCGCAGACGCACACACAATTACAAATCAGTACGTTACGCTGCTTTGTTTACTGCGCATCTCCGTATTCGTTCATGTTGATTCCGTACTTACCACTTTTTGCGTTGTTTTCTGGACTTAATTGCTTGTGATTTGGACTGTTTGATTCCTCTTTCTGACGACCTGTGCTTTACTCTGGACTGTTGCTGATCCTGTGATTGTGTAGTAATACCATGGCTGTGTACACTGCATTGGAATATGCGAACATGCACCTCGTTTATGGGGAATGCAGATGCAATGCCAATGCAGCCGCTAGACTTTATCGTGAGAGGTACCCGAACAACTTTTTTTTTTCTTTTTTTTTTTCACTTTTTAGTTGTACCTATCTAATAAGCAACTAGTTTAGTAAGGTACCCATAATGCCATAATAGATAACCCGAATATCATGAAACTGAACATAAGCGGTGAAATGAGTGTTGTTCTAAGTTGAACTATACACACCTGCGTACCCCTTTAGAGCGTACTGGCGTGATGTTATGTTATGAAATGGTTTAAAAAATAAACAGACATGCGATTGCAGCAATCCCGATAGATTTGCCGTTATTTATTGAAGAGTTCTGTTATATATCTCCGAAGTTCTTCATCTTCACCTTCACCAAATTAAAATGGGAGCAATATCGAAACATACTCTTTTAGCAAAAAAATATTTTTGCAAAATCGGATCACAATTGACGGAGATATCGGTGAACATACACAAATAAAAAACATAAAGTTGAACATAGAACCTCATCAGTTTTGGTAAGTCGGTTAAAAATGGAGCACATAAGAATTCCATTCATTATAAATTATATTGCTGTTGGTGTGGACCTTTTCGTTTCTTCCTTCCTAGTAGATGAGATAAATACATCTTTAGAGATTACTTTTTTACTATTTTGGTAAGTCTTAAAAAATCAATCGGGTGGCTACTCCAGCGCTGAAGGTTGAAATGATTCTTACAGCGTGATATCTTTCAAGTGATAGATTTATCAGCTTGGAGCTACAAAAATATAAAGTAAATATAAATATGTTAGCTAGTTAAATAATCCGTAGGTACTGGGTTTTTTACTGTATTTACATATCTATCACTATCATAACTTGTTTATGTGAATGTGATAGATAGTGGTCAAGCAGGACACTATCGAAAACAAAATTATAAATTTAAAAAATATATCGGTGTGTGATGTGGAAATAAATGATAAGAGCGTGGAGCGATTGAATGAGTTTGTATAAGTATATCGGAAGTATGTTCACACGACGCAAAATCGCAAGAAAAAAATACGTCAGAAAGTAGCAAAAATGGGACTACAAATAAACATTCGGAAAACCCAACAGATAAAGACTGGTGTGAATAATTCTTCAACGTTGCTGATTGCAAATGAGTGCGGTGGCACAGTGGAACGCGTCCATAAAACTTACCTCGGGAACTTCGTGTCAGATACTGGGAGTAGTGAAGAGAACATCGCTTCATGGATCGCCAAAGCTCGAGCTACCTTTGCACAGCTGAGGCCTGTCTGGCAATTGAGGAAACTGACCCGAAGGATTTAACTCAAAATCTTCGGGTCCATTGTCAAATCCATGCTGCTCTACGGATGCGAAACATGGAAAGACACAAAGGACATTTCATGCAATATCCAAGTTGTTATCAACCTATCTTCGTAGCTTTTTCGGTAACTACTAACCCGAGAACACCTGCAACATACAGCTGGTAGAGAACTGCCACAAGAGCCCGACTGACCGCCAGACCAAGCATCGCAAGTTGAGATGGATTGGTCACACACTATGAAGGGGTCCCAATTACTTACCGAAGCAAGCTTTGGGCTGGAATTCCCAAGGGAAAAGAAAGCGTGAAACCTAGTTTGTATTGGCGGAAGCGAGAAGCATCGAAATGACGTGAAACGAGGCGAAGCGTGTAGCTCAAAACTGATCGTGATACAGAAATTCTGTGGACGCCCTCTACCCCATCATATAAACATAGGGCATTAAGACAAGTAAGTCATGTTTGCAATAGATGAAAATATTGAAACGGATGTGGAAAGGAGAGTGAATACAAGAAATAAAGTGAATGCAGCAATATTCACTTCGATTTTGTCCGGCCAGTGGTAATCCCAAAAGAATCGACTCACTGTTTGCAATAGTGCAGTAGTTTGCTGGTGCCTAAACCTATGTATGGAAGTGAATGACGGGTGTTCAAAAAAAATGTAATATAAATGCTGTAGAAATGCGTTCCTTGTGAAATATAGTGAAGTGTGACTTTGAATGATAGATTGAGGAATGATGTGATAAGACAGCGTTGTGGTTAAAAAGGAGAGGCTGTGGTAAGGTATGCTTAGATGGTTGGGTCATGTTGAGAAGACGAATGAAAGGTGAATAACAGAAGGTATTTACAAGAAAGACGTGAGTGGAAGCACTGGGCAGGAAGTCTCTAAAAGGACATACACGGATCTTATTGGTAATGTTCTTCAGATGCTCATAACTGGCGTGTGTTAATGGTCAGATGCATGAACGTAAAACAAGCAAAAGAAAATCGTATCTATGCAAGGGTCGTAGCAGGTGGCGTTTTGTAGTTTCTACTTGCCTCCATTAGAAAAAGGTGCAAGTTAATGTAAGTATGGTTAACACTGAAAAACCAGCAATGTAACATAAAAAAACTTAACTATAATTAATAGCCCGGTATTACTTTCAGATATTTTCTTAATTAACGAACCAGTTTAACTTACTGCCCTTCTCGTTATTGTCCTCACCAGGTACACCAGCACCCAACCAGATACAGGCGGGACCTACCCACGTCCTTTCTAATCCCTGGAGGGGAGGGCGAGGGCCCGTGGGCGGAATGGGGAGGGGTGTCCCTCTGCTCTAGGACCTGCGGAGGAGGTGTGGCCCGTCAAAAGAGGATATGTTTGCAGCCTGGGTACTACCACTATTATATAAAGACAGAAATATTGCATTCTAGTATATTGCACGAACAGAACAACACTGCACTAAGTCAAAATAGCAAATTTTTCAAAATCGACGAAACACCGTTATCTCAATTTATGTCAAAGTTATTGCGAATGTCTTGATGATTTCATGTGAAGAATCCAATCCGTATCAGCATTTTATAGATCAGTTAATTCAAAACGCGTTAATAAAGCAAATACACTCGCGAGCAATGAAAAAGTTCCAGTGACATAGCACCAAATTACTCCTAAACGGGAAAGGCTACCTTAATGACGCCATCTGCAGTATTGAAGTACATTTAACAGCGCATCAGAATATTACCAACTAAAACGTAAATATTGTGTAAAAATTTTAAATTAAATGTTTAAAAAAATTGGGGTCATTTGGCAAATAAAACCATAAACCATTTGGTTTTATTTGCCAAATGACCCCAATTTTAACCATTTGTTTTTTTTTTGAATGATGATGATTTCTCTAAGTAGGGGTTTTATTAGGTGTAAACGTAGGTTTTGATAATTTGCTGGCCTGTAAGGCTTCAATCCTCTTTCGGAAAGACGACTCCTGACTGTCCACTCGCTTATTGGCTCCCTTCGAACTTGCAGAAGTTGTTGTTGAACCGCAACTCCCGTCTGATGTCGATTTCTTAACATGGCTGCCGCAATGAAACGATCTTCTCGGACTGTTGTGCACCTTGACTTGCCAGTACCTGGTCTTCTCAGGTTTAATCCAGTCTCCCTAAACCTCTGGATCACTCGTCGGACAGTAGTATGTGTCACGCCCATTATTCTGGCCGTATTTCTTTGGCTGGTCCCCAATTCCACCATAGTGATGATTCTCGTACAATCCTCGGGTGATAGAGGCATGATATGGGTACGAGAGCCGTATGACTTTATAATTTAAGAATTCTTTCACAACGGCGAAAACAAGGATGAAATCAAAAGCAAAACAAAAAACCGGCCAAGTGCGAGTCGGGCTCGCGCACGAAGGGTTCCGTACCATTTTCGTAAAAAACGGCAAAAAAAAACACGTTTGTTGTATGGGAGCCCCCCTTAAATATTTATTTTATTTTGTTTTTAGTATTTGTTGTTGTAGCGGCAACAGATATACATCTCTTGTGAAAATTTCAACTGTCTAGCTATCACGGTTCATGAGATACAGCCTGGTGACAGACAGACAGACAGACAGACAGACAGACAGACAGACAGACGGACCGTGGAGTCTCAGTAATAGGGTCCCGTTTTTACCCTTTGGGTACGGAACCCTAAAAACGAAACAAATGTATTCCGGAATTTTCAAACCACAAAATTTAGTTTTTCTACTTTTTTATCTATGGCTTCAAAAATACCAGTATTTAAAAGAATTTAAGTTTGCATAATAAAATAGATTTCATTATACTTTTTAATTTATGAAGCTAGGTTCTATGTCTAAGGAGATATTAGGGTGTTTGTCGGCATTTTGTGGGTGGAACTTTTTTATTGCTCGGCAGTTTAAATGTAGTAAGAGTAACTTTAAAACTTTCGCGTTTCATAATTGAAAACAATATAATTATCACGGGAAATTTAACGCGATGATTTCGATTGTTTGTTTACCTATTTCGCCCGACGTTTCGGCCGTGTTGCAACGACCGTGGTCCCGGGTAGACTGGTGTGTGTCTGGTGTGTGTAGTTTAAATGTATTTTTTTATTTTATTCACTGTTGTGGAATGACTGAACGAAATAAAAAAATATTATTTCGAGTTACGTGCTTTTTACTGATTGATTCTGAAGTAAGCAACTATCATCCTACTGTTTTTTTATTGTGATTGAATCAATAATACCGACCCATTTGTTTACTTTTCAGTAATAAACCTATTAAAATAAAATCTACGACAAAAATTTACTAAAAGCGGTAGGTACTTAAATCATAAACATAAAAACCGGCCAAGTGCGAGTCGGACTCGCGCACGAAGGGTTCCGTACTTGGTAAATTGCGGTTTACGATTTATGACGTATTAAAAAAAAACTACTTACTAGATCTCGTTCAAACCAATTTTCGCTGGTAGTTTACATAGTAATGTACATAACATATTTTTTTTAGTTTTATCACTCTCTTATTTTAGAAGTTACAGGGGGGGGGGGACACATTTTACCACTTTGGCAGAGTCTCTCGCGCAAACTATTCAGTTTAGAAAAAAATGATATTAGAAAACTCAATATCATTTTTGAAGACCTATCCATAGATACCCCACACGTATGGGTCTGATGAAAAAAAATATTTTTAGTTTTAGTTTCAAGTATGGGAACCCCCAAAATTTATTGTTTAGTTTCATTTTTGTGTGAAAATCTTAATGCGGTTCACAGAATACATCTACTTACCAAGTTTCAACAGCATAGTTTTTATAGTTTCGGAATAAAGTGGCTGTGACATACGGACGGACAGACAGACAGACAGACAGACAGACAGACAGACAGACATGACGAATCTATAAGGGTTCCGTTTTTTGCCATTTGGCTACGGAACCCTAAAAAGTACTCTTTTTTGGACCCATAGTATTAATTAAAACATGTAATTTACAAAAGTGTTACAAATGGAAGAGTAAAACGTGTTGCGCCGACCCCAAGTAACATGGGATAAGGGCAGGCAGATGTTGATGAAATTACAAAAAACAAAATCTTCTTAAAACAAAAAATAAAAAATGACAAAGTTGATTGAAATAAAACAATTATAACACAAAACTGTTGGAATAAAAAAAAACAAAGTTATAACACAGTTACATAAAACTAAAACTGTTTAAAATAGTATAATTAACATATATCCAAAATACGTGGACTGCTGGACAAGCCTTCCCCAAGTGTCACCACATTGAACGGTCCCGTGCGTCTCTCATCCAGCGATCCCACAACCCTCACCAGGTCTTCCGTCGACCTAGTCGGAGATCTTCCAACACAACGTCATCCGATTTGCGGTCGCCACTCCAGAAATTTTCGGTTTGTTCGACCATCCGCTCTGCGAGCAATGTGCCCTGGCCACTGCCACATAAGTTTGTCAATTCTTCGGGCAATGTCGGTAACAACCAGAGTTACCGACATAGCCCGAAAAAATGCCCCCATACACCAATTGCGGATGTCTTCAGTTCTGACTCGATCACGCAAGGAAACTCCGAGCATAACCCTCTCCATTGCCCTTTGGGTGTCTTTAAGCCTTCTGATGAGGCACATTGTGAGCGACCACGTTTTGCTCCCGCATGTAATCACTGGCAACACACACTGGTCATAGACTTTCGTTTTGAGACACTGCGGTAAGTTGGACGAGAAGATATCGCGCAGCTTCCCGAACGCTGCCCAGCCGAGCCAGATTCGACGTTTGACCTCGCGAAGTTAGACCTATCTAAGTGAAGCATTTGTTCTTGGTAGACATGATCATCCACAACTTCGAGTGTAGTTACCGATTTTGATAGGAGTGAGCGTAACATGGGCATTCAACATGACCTTGGTTTTTATGACCCACTCTTCCGGAAGCCTACTGAGGTCATCTTGCATTGTTCTTAGGTCCTCAGCCATGTGCACTATACCTATCATCAGCAAACCGAAGTTGAGTGATGTACTCGCAATTAACATTGATGTCTAGGCCTCTCCATTCCAAAACCTTGAAATCCAATGCAGAAGTGAACAGTTTCGGAGATATGACTCGCCTTGGAAATCTGCCTGTCTCACACCGCGAATTTATCTGATACTTCATCGTCTGATGCTGCCACTGTTGACATCTCAGTGGTTGATGCTGCAACGGTTGTATTTTTGACATCCTTTTCCACGCACGATAGTATGACTTTGGCAGAGCGTCATCACCAATAGAGTTAGCGCGCCATCTTTTGGACAATTTTGCAGCTATAAATATGCCTGTCTTCGTGGTATATGCGTCAATTTTTTGGCTATTCGTTGATAGGTACAAGTCGATTTTGAGATTTTTCGACGTAATACAGTGTTGTTCTGGATGTGCGATATTTAAACAACAAGCAGCTAGGTAGTTGAAGGAGTCAGTACACGTATTCTGAAGCCTAGGCCGCAAATAGCAGGCATTATGTAGGTATTTATTTATTTAAACTTCATGTACAATGATTATACATAGGCGGACTTAATGCAGCAAGGCATTCTCTACCAGTCAACCTTTGGGTTCAAGAGGACACAACAGTGGTAGGTGTACAAAATAAAATAAAAAACATGAACAATAATTAAAATCGGATATTAAATAACTACCTAACTAATAAAATACATAAATAATTTATAAAACAATAGACTAATAAATATTACTATCGAGTTCAGGATAGATGGGACCACGTTCTTTGACATCCGTGCTTAATGGCATGCTAAAGCAGGGGTCATGTCCAGCGGCAGCAATGGAGGGAGTGTCCGGTCATAACAGGTCCGTTTGCTCGAAACACTTTATCATTTTGTATGTTTACATGTTTAGGCCAGAAGGCCTGTCTCCGTGTACGGGAGGTGACACAAAGTACTTCTCGTGTCAAACGCAGGACTGTCCCGATGGCTCCGGCGACTTCAGAGCTGAACAGTGTGCCGAGTTCAACGATAAGGCCTTCAGGAGCTCCAAATACAAGTAAGTTCTTGCTTAGATAACCAGAGTTTATCTTATCAACCTTTATAAAAATATTACGATTTCAAAAATCTAAACGTGACGGCGTCACTGGTGTGAAGAATGGTTGATACTTGATTACTTAACGATGCTTTTGTTACAACTTCATTGATATCTGAATAGTCATTAGCGATGGATAAAACATTAAACGTATATATCATTATGTCTTGAAATTGTTTTTCATCCACAGCTGGGTGCCATACATGAAGGCTCCAAACACTTGCGAGCTGAACTGTATGGCGCAAGGGGAGGGGTTCTACTTCCGGCACAAGCTCCAGGTCATAGACGGCACCAGGTGTGACGACGTGTCCTTTGATGTCTGTGTCAATGGCAAATGTCAGGTACTCTCATTTTTAATCTCGTTTGATAGGTTTATTGTGATTTTTGTATCAAGATCTGCAGAAAGTTTCGTTCTTCGGATAGTAGGGCAAAAAACGTAAAACGGCTATTCGCTAATAAAATTAGAAAGAAAAACCGGCCAAGTGCGAGTCGGACTCGCGCACGAAGGGTTCCGTACTTGGTAAATTGCGGTTTACGATTTATGACGTATTAAAAAAAAACTACTTGCTAGATCTCGTTCAAACCAATTTTCGCTGGTAGTTTACATAGTAATGTACATCATATATTTTTTTTAGTTTTATCATTCTCTTATTTTAGAAGTTACAGGGGGGGGGGACACATTTTATCACTTTGGAAGAGTCTCTCGCGCAAACTATTCAGTTTAGAAAAAATATATATTAGAAACCTCTATATCATTTTTGAAGACCTATCCATAAATACCCCACATGTATGGGTGTGATGAAAAAAAATATTTTTAGTTTTAGTTTCAAGTATGGGAACCCCCAAAATTTATTGTTTTATTTTTATTTTTGTGTGAAAATCTTAATGCGGTTCACAGAATACATCTACTTACCAAGTTTCAACAGCATAGTTCTTATAGTTTCGGAATAAAGTGGCTGTGACATACGGACGGACAGACAGACAGACAGACAGACAGACAGACAGACAGACAGACATGACGAATCTATAAGGGTTCCGTTTTTGCCATTTGGCTACGGAACCCTAAAAAGGGCACGAAAACAGATCCAAAAAACTATCGGCCCATTTCTTTATTACCCACCCTCGCAAAAATTTTGGAAAAAGTTTTAAAAGATCGCTTAGGTAGACATCTTGGTTTAAATAAAGTAATACATCTAAGACAATTTGGATATCAGAAGAACGTCGGTACAGGAGATGCTATTTATACCTTGCTAAATGATGTGGTTAATAAATTGAATAGTAAAATGAGAGTGGCTGGTATTTACATGGACCTAAGCTCAGCTTTCGACACGATTGACCATAACCTACTTATCATAAAATTGGAACATTATGGTGTTAGAGGTAAAGCCTTACAACTCTTCTCATCGTACTTAAAAAATAGAAAAATGTTTGTTGAAGTTGATTCCACCCACATGAATGGTCTAAAAAAAAACTACAGGTCATTTATGTTGAATATTGCAACTGGTGTGCCCCAAGGATCAGTTTTGGGCCCATTATTATTTATCTTGTTTGTTAATGACCTCATCAATTTCCTTCAAAATCTTTCACCTGACATTCAACTGGTAGTCTTTGCGGATGACACCAATGCTGTAGTAGCAGCTAACGACATCCAAAAGCTTACTGTAAAGGTGAATACAGTTCTGGCTGCCTTTCATTCTTGGTTTAGTGCAAATATGCTCAAAATTAATATCACTAAAACAAACGTAATGCTATTTAAAACAACTGCGCGTAACAATGATAAAATGAATATAGAACTGGATCGAGTTAAAATTGACCTTGTTAAGGACGTTAAGTTTCTTGGCATTTATATAGATGAACTTTTAAACTGGAAAAGAGAACTAGCGGCACTGGATTCATCATTGTCATCTGCTTGCTATGCTTTAAGAATCCTTAGGGACGAGGTTAGCATTAAACATCTTAAAATGGTGTATTATGCCCTGATCGAGTCCAAGTTGAGGTATAGCATACAGTTTTGGGGCAACAGCTATCTCTATAACTGTCAGAGAGCATTTGTTTTACAAAAAAGGGCGATTCGTACTATTGTCCGCATTCCTCAATGGGAGAGCTGTAGACCATTTTTTAAAGAACTTGGCATTCTGACAGTCCCTAGCCTATACATATTAGTTCTATTAAGCACCTTTAAAAAATACATTTATAACTTCGAAACAGGTGAAAATAGGCAGGTTAGGGAAAATACACGAAGGAAAGACTTTGGAAATAAATTAGTGACTCAATTTGGAATTGCTAAACATAGTCCACAATATCAGGCCGTTAAAGTGTTTAATAGATTACCTCTTGACTTGAAAAGCATTTTTTATACAGGCTCCTTCAAAGCAAAGCTCAAGGTATTTCTTTTGGAAAAATGTCTATACTCTGTAGATGAATTATAGGTTTGTGTTATTTTTGTGTTGTCAATTACCAATTAATTAATTGTAATCGTATTATTACTTATGTCTGCATGTTATCTAATGAATTTGATTTAAGCTTAGTGTTTACTTTTAATTTTATTGTTATGTTTTATGATGTTAAAATTTCGAACACAATGTATATTGTAAATGAATAAAATTGAATTGAATTGAATTGCATCCGAACCACCCTCCCACGCCGAGTTGTTTTCTCTTCTGTCATATCTGTTTTATTATGTCCAGCTCCTTGAAGTTCTTCTATCAATTCAGTAGTCTTCAATTCAGTCATGGAAGGTATAGAATTATTAGAAGACTGACCTGGTAATTCCTATAAACGATTCAGAAAATTAAAACAAGCTTTCCCAATTTCACGATTTTATGACGTTCTCACAAAATCACTTTATATATCTACTTGAATAAAACACTTTTAAAACTGATACACGTGTTCACTCTGCGACTGCCTACGTTGACAGTGACTTGCTGTCAACCGACAAAAGTCAGTTTAACAACTATATTGTCATTTCTCTTTGGAACATGGTTACAATTTGTAAATAAATGTATTTTTTTTTTTTGGGACAATCCCACCGCACTATTCCCAAACCACTGCAACTCCTGAAAGCCAGAATCAACAGTGGCGACCACCAGAAAAGCGCCGAGGCAATGAAGCTCGACGAAGTCCCGGAGAATGAATTTACCTGTCTTGGATCCCGCAACGAAATTAATCAGAAAAGAATAACGGAGGAGTAGGAAAAATGTAAATTTCCACTTCCCTCCATATCAAGCAGGAGACAGAACAAACAAGGCCAATAGGCACAAAGGGTCATATACAACTGGGATAAGCCCAGTTGCCTAGCACCACGGATAAAAAAAAAAAAAAATAGCATTAATACATATTAATGGGTCCTAACATTGTGAGCTGTTATATTTGGTTCCAATAATAGGTATGGCAAAAACGCTTGAACGCACGGAAATTTGTTCTAGTTTCCACAAGGTCCGTATAGTAAACAACTCCTGATGCAGCCTGTACATTATTCAACATAATATTACGTTCATTCTGCCAAAGAATACACTCCCATAAGATATGATGTGCAGATTGTACATATTCGCAGTCAGATGTAGAACACTGACATAAAGGCGAGGCAACGAGCTTGAAAGAAAATAATTTACTTTTAAAGTTACCATGTCCCGTGAGAAATTGGGCAACACAGTGATCCACTTCCAGCCACGTGCTGGCCAGCCGCACGCGAACGGATGGAAAGAATTGGTGGAGGTGTCGGCCCTTGATAGAATTATCCCACCTACATTGCCATTCGGATAAAAGTTCCTCCCAGACGTCAATAGGTGGTTTAAATAATCTAGAGATTTTCTCACGGTCACTCCGCGTTAAAAAGTTCGCGTCCGCGGTCTCTCGTGCGGAATAGTACATTGCAGCACGTCGCTGCACTTCAAGGTCGACCGGAAGTACACCAGCAAGTATCGGTAAGGCCTCAGTACTAACCGTCCTGTATGCTTTGCATAAGAATATCAAAGCCAAACGCAGACTTTGAAGTAATTTACGTCGTACCGCCCCTATGGTGGCCCTATCAGCCCAAACAGGCGCCCCATAGCACATACAACCCAAGTAAGTAGCCCCATAAATAGTTTTTAAAGTTAAAAAAGACAGACCCCAAATAAATGTATAATAAAACTAGCTGACCCGGCAAACTTTGTTTTGCCATAAAAAGACCAAATATTTATCTACCCTACCTACCCTACCCTACCCTACCCTACCTATAAACCTCAAGGAGCCCGAGACCTTTCCAACGAATGCAAAACCGTGGAAATCGGTTCGTGTGTTCTGGAGAAATAGCGTCAGGGAGGAAAACCCGACTTATTTTTATATAGTAGATAAATCATTTAGTGTATTGTTTTAGTTAAATATTCCTACAAATTAATAATAGGCTATTCCTGATTATTGTTTGGTGTCCGTCAGGATGTACGGTCACCAGGCGTATTTAACGTTGAATTTATGCCCACGAATTGCTTCCCTATTGCTTCCTATTCTCAAACAATTGCTTCCATCGTATTCCAGAAGAAAATAGTTATTTATGCTACAAGTGCGGAAGGTAGGTGATTTCCGGTGAGCGGCATTTTTATTCACGAGCGAGCGAAGCGAGTGAGTGGATAAATCGACACGAGTCGGAAATCAACTTACGTACGTGTATCATACAACATTTTACTATGCATTGTGCGAGGAAATAAATAAATTAATAAAATGGCGGGCTTATTCAAGCGCGTTCAGAATATCCACAGATTAACTAATAGTTCCTCGGGCATATCTACTGCGCATGTGCAAATAGCTGTCACATCGTAACGCAATAAGACACGAGCAAAATATACGTTCTGCCAAACATATTTAATGAATATTTAAAATTAATTTATTGATCAAAATCTAAATCTAGTGTAATTAAAAACGCCTATAATGAAGTAGTTTTATTTTTATAGTTTTATTTTACCTTTTAGATGAATGATAATATGTACATAACTAATTTTTAAAACTTTTCTCAAATAATAAAAACTCTATGCGGGCTGACGTTGGAGTTAAAAATTAAAAAAATACAGAAAAGTAAAAAAGCACTAGTGAAAAAAAGTGACACTTTCCGCACAGTTTGGCTGCTTGGAAAACCGCACTTTTCGAGGACATGCATTGTAAAAACATTTTAAGGGCGGGCGTACACGGACTGCTCGAGCAGTTAACGGCTGACCGACGTACACGGACCGCTCGAGCGGTCGGCGTTGACTGCTTGAGCAGTCGGTTGTTGACTGCTCGAGCTGTCTCTACCAACCGCTCGAGCAGTTGAATTTCTACCGCAGTCTGTCATGGATTCTGACGAGGAAGCACTGCTTTTGCTGCTTCTGCTCAAGCGGAGACGACGGCGGCGACGTCAAAAGAGAAAATTTTGGGTTCATCCAATTTTGGAATTTTCATTTCATATATATCATTCCCTCCATTTTCAAAGATCAGTCGACAAATGAGACGAGACAGAGAGACACTAGACGCCTCGAGGCCAGAAGAGAAGGGAGGGGGAGGTTGTAGAGCTGTCGACTGCTCTAGAGCCGCCGACGGCTCGAGCAGTCAGTGTATGCCTCGCGACTGCTCGCGAGCGGTCGACAGCACGATGGAATTTCATCATGTAGTTGACGGCTTGAAGCGGTCGCGACTGCTCGAGCAGTCGTGTGTACGGCAGCGAATGAATGGCTATAGTTCACCGCGCGGTCGCGGCTTCAAGCAGTCGGTTTTAACTGCTTGAAGCAGTCCGTGTACGGCTGGCCTAAGGGTGACCGTTCATTCTGATATCAGGACGGCCGGTCACCGAGTCATAGAGTCCCTGATAAATAGAATTATTGAAATTCACGGTGGCCGTTAATTACTTCCCGTTTGCTTCTCTCAATGTTTTACGACGATAATACTGTAACTATAACGGTAATAAAGATATCGACAAAAGTTTTGATTATCAATTCGATATTTTTAGTGCCTCACAAAAAAATAATAAAGCAAAACTCTAATTTAACATTGCAGTTATGTTTGAGTAGGTCATCAATCTATCGTATTGTACCGGCGACCTACAGCTAAGTATTATGTTATTAAACAGAAGTGCATATCGTATTTAGTGACAAAAATTTATACAAGGGGAATGCCCATTTTGTAAGGGAACTTGGGCCCCTTTGAAAAAATAGTTGTATCTTGATGAATTTGGTTGTATATTGTAGAAAAAACATGTTATATTCATAATTAGAAAACATTTTTATTTATTTTGCGGGGTTCACGAGATGTAACGATGTTTCTGTTCTTAAAGTGAACCCTTATTACAGTGCAATAAGGTGCATACAAATGTCCAAGTGAAGGAACCTGATCTGTTATTGTCTCTACATATAAAGAAAAGGACATGGATGGAAAATAACACAAAATATAAATCCTATTTTTGTATAATATTGAAATCGCAGACACGTTACCTCATAAGGGGCCTGTGTATGGGCAATCTCCTTTAATAAACACCTTTTAAAAGATAATATTTCAATTCTTAACTTCATAAGGAGTGTTCTTAAGCCGCGTACAGACTGGTGAAACGTATCATGAACTGTAAACATGCAATGAAAGAATTTGCCGTCCACATTGTCGCAATGAATCATGCAATGTAACAGAATTCCCATAGTGTGGACGGCTTGCGCGCACGAACCGAGCTCAATACGCGCACGAACATTTCAACTCGTGCGCGCCGTGATCCGGCATTTGTCGGTTTTTTCGCCGAACACAAAGGGGCGCGCAGTGTGCACGGAGCGTCAGTGTGGACGGGTTGTGTGTGTCTGTGCTGCGGAACGCGCGCAAACGCATTCTCTTCGCGTGTTCTCGGCAGACTGTGCTATGTTCGTAAACAGATGTGAGTACGTACATGCTCAGCTCGTGCGCGCCCTGCGTCCACACTTATGAAATGCTCCTTTATTGTTACATCGCATGCTACGTTTCGCAAATCTGTACGCGGCTTAGGTGCTAGCCACTTTACCTTATTCATTTATTAATAACCGAGGGTAGATTTGTTTTTGCTACAAGCATTTGTTATTACTTTGACGTTAGTAATCTATGTTATCATTGGAAGTTACTGTTTATTACTGGCGAATTGTGATAGTTGAATAATATAAATATAAACTAATATAGTTTTTCTACATCATGAAAAGGGGAAGAAAATATTTTGTGCCCTTTTAGGAACAAAAAAAAAGCGTTTTAGTATACAGAAATGTTTTCCGTGAACCTCTTCCACCAGCAAGTGATCCCGTATTTACAGAAATAAAATGTGTGTTGTCGAGCCTTGTTACCGAAAAAGGACTTTTACTTTCTGTGAATTTTCTCTTATCTCTTTAACTCTACTATGTACATATGTATGGCAAATTTCTTGTAATGCAATAAAATGCTACACTTGAGTCGGTCCAGCAATATTCTTGGATTTCATTGATACCTAAACTCCGTTTAGCTTCTGCCAATAATCTAGATCCCATGAATTACTAATGTTAATTCTTACCTAGGTATTGATGCTTTTCCTGGAGGAGCGACTCTTGCTTTTGCAGTCATCATCTGAACGCTAACATTACCATCTTTTTCTAAGCGTAGGAGTACACATGCCCCATAGGCAGATTTACTAGCATCGCAAAATAAATGCAAAATAATTGTTTGTGAATATTTTTGTAGTGACATTCTTTGATAAACCTGACTGTATAATAGTGATTTATAAAAAGTAAACGATTAAATATGTAGTAAATAAAATGAAGTGAAAAATTGCGAACCAGACATAAATCATAATAAAATGCAGTCAGAGGCTTGTATTTTAAGTCAGTCACATTACGGAAAACATAATTCGCAGGTAGCCCTCTTCCTGGCCATTGCACAACCTAAATGAGTTGATAGACACCTCATTTAAATTCACGCAGCCGTCAGGATGCTACAAGGATGCATGGTATCCCAAATACATTGTCATGCATTAAACATTACCTCGTCTTTGCTTTCGCGTAAGAAAGGAAATGAGAGCATCAACTAAATACAAATCCATATTTCGATACTTAAACTCATTCAAATATGCTATATACCTTCAACTGTCCATTTCCAGACACAATAGAAATTACCATTGTTCTAATCCGATTCGTTCTGGTGGACAGATGACCGGTTAAGTGAGAGTAGATCTGTTTATTACGTTTTCACGTCTAAACCACTGAATCAAGATTGATAAATTTGGCAATAGAGATAGAATGGACTTTGGAGAAGGACATAGGCTACTCTTCAAAGTATACATCAACGTCGTAGACACCAGCTAGTATTTAATAATATACATGTAACATTGCCACATAAATGGTCGGCTTATCAGCGAGTGTCCCGGTAACTTGCATGCCTGCGTCCTATTGATAAATATATTATCTATGTTCACAGGAAACCAGCGGCCAGACTACCACAGTGCAAAAATTAAAATTACTAAATAATAACGAATTTTATTAAAAATTTGGGAAAACCCATATGAAGCCCGCTTATCACAGACAGTCTTCCCAACAGGATATGGGTTTTGAGCAACAGTCATGTAGCTGCCTATTTATAACGTCATGTTCACATAAAATTATCAGTTCACTGCTGTATTCAACGAGCTATCATCCAGAGTGGACGTTGATGAAACCACGTTGTTTGGAGACCAAGATGTACATGCGAATAAATTGCTGTTGTTAGCGTTGCAGCTGGCAATAGTGCAGTGCTTCAATTGGGGTGAGTATAAAGTTTTGAACGATAATAATTTAGTTTAAATAAATTTTATTCTGATTTGAGTTTATTGGCATAAATAAGAAAGAAGAAAAAGAAAGAAATAAAAAGTGTTTATTTGTCACAACACGACATACACACAATATAAGAACATACTTATGCTAAACCCTTAAAAATTATAGTACTTAAATTATGTTAGTAAAGACGAGAAATAAATCAAACAATAATTACATTGTAAGTGTATCTTCTGTGTACGTGTTGTTGGGTGTTATGAGTCATGTAAATAAAACAACTGGTTTCGGTGAGCACTAGTACACAACTGCTATTTATAATTATTTATTTGACCATTATAATATTTGCTGTGCATGCGACATGTAATGTGTCGATGCACCACATTATTTCCCCCTTTTAAAAACAAATAAAAAAATCGAGTACACTTACATAATAAAAAGTTTACATAAAAAATAAGACAAAAGAAGTATTCTTTCTACACAAAATATAGTCATACACGAACAAAAATAAAAACGAACTTAATACTACGCGGTTACACTTTTCTTCTGTTTTCCTTTTTCCCGATTGCTGCTGTCTTAAACGTTTTGTGGTCCCTGTCCTCCGTTTGGGTGCTGACAGCAACGCATGGAGACCGTTGGAATCTGAGCTGGTTGCGTTTGCCTGGCGTCGACGTGCCGTGTCACGTTCTTGTATAACCGCTTCCTACACTTTCTGTACATGCAGTACAGTAGCACTGCAACGGCGATGATGAAAATGCCCCCCATAGAGATTTCCGTCATTGAGATGCTGGATCCCCCTGACCCAGCGGCAGTTTGTGCCACCACGATCTCTTCCTTGGAGCCCCAGCTGCCCATGTTTCCGAATATTGCAATTGTCTTGATCTTGCTTTACCAGCGTGTTGCTGCTGCGGTAGTTTGGTGGTTTGTGTGGACGAAATTATGCTTTGCTTTATTCCGTGTTTTTCTTTCGTTGATCTGGCGGTATTGTAAATCGTACCACCGGATGTATGACGCGGCCTGAGCGTGTTGTGTTTGGTGCGGTCTTATTAATTTCTGCTGGCTCAACGTTTTTGTCGTCGTTCACTTCGCTACTGCTACTTTTCTGGTGTTCTAAAGGTTCATTTACCTTTCCGTCCATTAAAATGTATGCTGGTTTTAATCTGTCCACCGTTACTATTGATGTTTTCTTCGGCAATTGAATCTTGAAATGTTTCTCTTGCTTCTCTAACACTTTATATGGGCCTTCGTAGGCTGGGGTCAGTGGTTTCTTCACAGCATCCGTTCTGACGTATACGTATTCGCAGCTTTTCATGTCTGGATGTATGTACGATTTGTGACTGCTGGCGTGTTGGTTGTTGCTAAATGGGCTTAGCTTTGCCATTGTCCTCTGGAGTGTCTGTGCAAAAGTCTCTGGTGATGTTACTTGCGTTTTCGGCTCGATAAACATTCCTGGCAGACGTATGTTAGTTCCGTATAACATCTGTGCTGGACTTGTATTCTCTTTCAGTCGTAGTGCTGCTCGTAATCCTAGTAGCACTATGGGTAGTTCGCTTGACCAGTTCGTTGTATTTCCGCGCGCGACTAGCGCGGTTTTCATTGATCTATGCCAGCGTTCAACCAAACCATTTGACTGTGGATGATAACTGGTGGTTCTGGTCTTCTTAATACCGAGTGACTTGGTCAGAGTGATAAATAAGTCTGACTCGAACTGTCGTCCCTGGTCCGTTGTTATGGTGTTTGGGCATCCGAATCTCGCTATCCAGGTGCTTATGAGAACTTCCGCTACAACTTTTGCTGTTATCTCTGCTACTGGTACAGCTTCCGGCCATCTCGTTTCTCTGTCGATCATTGTCACGATGTATCTGTTTCCGTTGGATTCTGGTAGTGGTCCGACAATGTCTACGTGCACGTGGTCTAATCGTGCTGTGGGTGGAAAAAATCCGATTGGGGCCGAGTTGTGCCTATGTGTCTTGCTTTTCTGGCATGCCTGGCATGTTTTCGCCCAAATGCCGACGTCAGTATTCATGCGGGGCCAGAAATAGTGCTCGGAGATCATTTTCTTCGATAATCTTATTCCGGGATGTGTTACGTTGTGCATGGTGTCGAATACTTGTTTTCGAAGTGATTTCGGCACATACGGTCGTAAACTTGGTTTTGTATTTTCGCAGAGTAGTTGTCTTGTTCCTGATAATGTCGTTGTTTTCCAGTTAAGGTTGCAATTTTTTAACAGCTGAGTGAGTTCAGTGTCATTGCGTTGCATATCTGCTAACTCAGTCCAATCCACAGGTGTGGGGCAATCTATTTGCTCGAGTCGCGATAACGCGTCGGCCACCGGGTTCATGTTACCGGATAGGTGACGTATGTCTGTCGTGAACTGTGCGATGAACTCGAGGTGACGTAGCCGTCTTGGGGCTATCGTTTTACTTGTGCAGGTTTGTTTTGTAGTGAAAGCATGACATAACGGCTTATGATCGGTGTAAACTATCAACTCTCTTCCCTCGACATAAGGTTGAAAATGCGTTACTGCCATGTAAATGGCTAGCAATTCCCGATCATACGTGCTGTACTTTGACTGCGTTTCACTCAGTCCCTTTGAGAAAAAGGAGAGTGGCTTCCAGTTTCCGTTTTCATACTGTTGTAAAACGGCGCCCACGCACGTTTGAGATGCGTCTGTCATTAGTGATAGCGGGCAATGCGTTGTTGGTGAAGACAATGTAACGGCGTCGCTTAGACTTGCTTTACATTGATCGAATGCTTCTAATGCCTCTGGAGTCCATTGTATTTCGGTTTTGTCATTTTTCTTCGATCCAATGAGGTATTTGTTTAACCGAGCTTGGTGTTTGGCTGCTTGTGGTATATTGTTCCGGTAGAAGTTGATCATGCCTAAAAATCTTCTCAAATCTTGTACGGTTTTTGGTATAGGGTATTTGGTTATTGCTTCGACCTTGTCTGGTAATGGTTTGATACCATCTTTTGAGATCTGATATCCGAGGAACTCTACTTGCTGTTTGCCCAGTATGCATTTGGCTTGATTTATTGCAATGCCATGTTCGTCTAACCGTTTGAACGTTTCTCGTAAATGTCGACGGTGTTCGCTGGTTGAAGCTGACGCCACTAGTATATCGTCTATATATACGAATACGAAGTCAAGTCCTGCTAAGACTGTGTTTAGGAATCTGACAAAGGTTTGCCCTGCGTTTCGTAGTCCAAACGGCATTCTTGGAAATTCGAATAGACCGAACGGGGTTATTACTGCAGTCTTTTCTACGTCTTGTACTGGAATCTGATTGTAAGCCCTTTTTAAATCGATCGTTGAATAAATACTGGTTCCTGGTAGTAGGTATGTGAAATCTAGTAGTCTCGGAATTGGGTATCTGTCCGGTACCGTGATCGCGTTCAATCTCCTGTAGTCACCACATAGTCGCAACTCGCCGTTTTTCTTCGATGTCACGTGCAAAGGACTTGCCCACGGACTCTTGGAAGGCCTGCATAACCCTGTCTCTAGCATGTGTTCTATCTCCTTCTTCACTCTTAGGTATTTGTCCGCTGGCAAAGGTCTTGACTTGGAGTATACAGGATGTCCATTGGTGATGATTTGGTGAACAACGTCGTGCTTCGGTCGTGACCCTGTATCGAGAGGTTTCAAAATGTTCGGGAAATCTGCTAAAATGTCTGCGTAGTCTTCGGTTAATCTTACGGTCCGAAGTGTAGGCGTGCTTGACTTCATTAACTTTGCGTTACTCTGAAGTCCAGTTGTACCATCAATCAAACGTTTATTCCGAACATCCACCAAAATGTTGTTTCTTTCTAGAAAATCGGCTCCAAGTATTGGTTGCGTAATGTCAGCTACGATGAAAGTCCAACGGTACGGGCGTCTCATATTCAGATTCAACGTCAGCGTTTTGTCGCCATATGTTTTTATTTGTGTACCGTTTGCAGCGTATATTTTATATGTGTCGTCAGCTTTTAAACGATTCCCTCTTCTAGGTATGGCTGAAATGTTAGCGCCTGTATCTACCAAAAAACGATACCCACTTTTTCGGTCGGTAACGCATAGGCGGTTTGACGGTATGATAGCGCTGACGACCGCCTCTGTCAACGCTGAATTTAGTTTTCCGACGGTTTCTTCCAATTGCATGGATTTTCACAGTTCCGAGCTCGATTCCTGTACCGATGATGATACCTACATAACCAGTTGGGAGTAGTAGGGATTCGCCGTTTCTAGATCAAGGAAAATCCTCGGCAAATCCTGTGGTTGTGGACCGGCTCGGCTACTAGTCCCACATGCCGCGAATAAAGTTTATTACACACGTCGCGGTTAATTAATTTAATTACACACGCGAATTACATTTATAGCGCGCGAATCGACTTTATCGCGGACTACTCGCGGTTCAAATATTTTAAGGTAGTAGTAGGGATTCGCCGTTTCTAGATCAAGGAAAATCCTCGGAAAATCCTGTGGTTGTGGACCGGCTCGGCTACTAGTCCCACATGCCGCGAATAAAGTTTATTACACACGTCTTGCGTGCCTTACACCTCTGCTAATTCAAAGGTGGTGTACTTATACCTTGTGTGGACGACATACTTTATACACCGCGAATTAACTTTATTGCATGCTCATCAAACCTCTAATTATTTTATCGACTTGCGGAGGATCACATCTACTTACTACCTGGCCCGTCTCATTGTTGCATCCTGTGGAGTAATTATAGCGATAAAAAACTAAAAAAAAAAATTCCTTCAGACATATTGTTCTTACACATGTATTTGTTATTCACGTCGATTCCTGTCTGGCCCGTACCTCAGACCTTTGCTTAGGACAATGGAATTCTACGGCCATTATGTTTTCACCGTTTCAAGGTATCATAAAAAAAGGTTTATTGCTCTCCAATGTATTGTTAGGCTTACTCATTGTTGCATCCTGTGGAGTAATTATAGCGATAAAAAAACTAAAAAAAACATTCCTTCAGACATATTGTTCTTACACATGTATTTGTTATTCACGTCGATTCCTGTCTGGAGTGAGAAACCCGTTATGTCCCTATAAAACAGACGACCGAAAGCATACAGCATCGTATTATCTTCTGTGCTCTACACCAAACACGGTCTCCTGTTGTTTATATAGTGAAGTGGTGAAGCTGCTGAATAATGACTGTAAGTATCTCATCTTTGTTTAAAATATGTTCGTTTATGTCTCATTTACTGTCGATTTATTTATTATTGTGTGTTTACCATGTTGTTACGCTCGTTCCTTAACCAATTTTTTATTGTTTCAGTTCTCTGAAAATACGTTTAAGAGTTACTACTATCCAGAGCTGCACGACGAACCCAGTGACGAGGAAGGTACACTTGCCTACAAAGTGAAACAGGCAATATCCAAAAGGTCCAATAGCATCGATGACTTTTTTGAAAAACCGAAGAAGAAGAAGAAGCTTATTAAAAAGTCGTCGAGTGTTGGTCGTCGCTCATCGTCGAACGGAGGTGTTCAATACATCACCTCAAATAAAGAGGACGGTGAGAAGGCATCCCACCTTATCAAAATAGAGATATATGATCTCAACAGGATCAAGAATGTCGCACCGACGGACCACTGGAAACATGCAGACGTCCGTGTTAAATACTATGCAGAAGTCGAGGAAGACAAACACATGTTAAGTGTGAGAGATGTCATATTTGATATTACCAAAGAGTTGGCAACAAAAGACGATTGTGTAAAATATTTTATAGAGACTGATAAGTGAATAAGAGAATGTGTGTGTGTTGGTGCTTAGAATTTAAGTCTTTTTTAAGAACATTGTAAATTGTTTTATATTTGTGCTATTGTAATTTGAATTTCACTAGAGTTAAGTCATACTATCTATTCAGGTACTTATTTTTAAGAACGTTGTAAAGTGTATTTTATCAGTGCTATTGTTATTAGAAATTCGCTAGAGTTAAGTCATATTATGTATTCAGGTACGAGACTTGTTTCGAAGAACTTTGTGTATTGAACATGTATAAGTGTATTTTGTTAAGAATTGTAAAGATAATAAAACTGCATATTTATTTAAAATTCGTCTTTAATTCATTTCTTGACTTCAGCAAAGTAGCAACATTACAGAAAAGGTTATCTAACAACTCTGCATTAGGCAGATCTGGTCTTGTGGGTTTTACTTTTAAAATATGAACGGAACATCTTGTCAACTAATATATCATTGAATAATGTATTACTGGTAAATAATTTAGTAAAATTCAGCATCGTACATCCGTGAAATTTATGTAACAAATACATTAAACAGTACTCCCCACAAACTAAAGTAAAATCATTCTGAATCCTACTTATATTCCAGTCCCATCTTTTGCAATTCCTTCTTAAAAATTGTAGATAATATCCGGTTGGTGCCCGTCCATAGGAATCAAAATATTGACCAACACCATTCAAATCAATATTTATAGCTACCCAGTGAGAGCCTGGTTTATCATCAGCGTCCAGGTTACCTATTATATATGTTGGTAGCTGGGTATAAACTGGTAACCTGTTTGCAGCATACACATTTTTTGCTAGACCTGGATGAATTTTTTTTAAGTGTTTCTGTATGTCTACTGTATCCATACTTATTAAACAAACGGTGAGAGCTATGACAGTACTAATCTATGCTGTGGGTAATGTGTAAATGTTTCATTTTAACTTGATTATGTATAATATAATTTGAGAACTAAAGTTTTCAATTATATATTTAGGGGGTAAATAAAAATGGAAATAGTTTTTACATAATTGTTTATTCAAAATTTCAGTTTATACAATGTTTTCTTATATCTTACACTATTATACATTTATTCTTAACTACTATAATCTACAGTTACATTTCTGTTTTTATCAATTTCAATTATATTATCAAATTCTGCATAAACAATGCAGTTAATTGTTTGTATAAGTGATGATTCAAAACGAACCTCTAATCTTACACTACCATGCTTAATGAGATTCCAATGTCCTGATGAGTTAGCTGATAAATCAGGTGTTAAATCGAAAGCCAACAGACAGTATCCTTTAGCATATTGCTCTCGAGATATTGCATTACCTTCATTAAGAAAATGTATACCAGTTCCAGAGAAAAGAGTGTGATAAGCAGATGTAAAAACATCTTTATCAAAAGATGGTTGTAAAGCCTTTGAAGGAACTTGTTGACCATCAATGTATAAGCTAAAAGTATTAATACCATAATTTTCAAAATTGAATGGATTTTTAGTAAGAGTACCATTAAAAGCAGCATTGCTTACGAACCCAACTATGCATCTTTTGGGTACCTGTCCTAGAAAAATATTATCAAGAGTTTTTCCCTGAACACCAGATGGAATTGTTAAGACTTTAACTTCAGCTCGAGTGATGGGGTATTTAGCTGTGGTAGAAGCTAAAACTTTCTGATGTGCAAGTAATACAGTTGGATTAATTCTTGCCCTTCGAACAATGAGAGTTGCATCTGTAATGCACACTTTAAATTTTGTATCGCTCGAAGAAGCTATCAAATTAAAGCTTTCTCTTGAACGAACCAATTTTACACACATTTCAACACCATTAATCATAAATTTTTCTTGATTAAATATATCACCATGAAGATGCCCAATCATTTCAATTTCTTTACTTTCAGTAGTAAGTTCTTGTCTTTTAACAAATCCTTTGTTTTTTTCATCTGTAGAATTCATTTTGCCTGCAGTATCCTCATACCAAAGACCACAAGTGAGATGAGATTGTTTAGCTGCAGGAGCATAGTTTAAAAGCGTTTCCATGTAGGCTCGATAGGCATATGTATTATTGGGTGGTGATACTAGTTTTTGATTCAAATAAACATCAAGCTGACTGAAGAGTGAATGCAACCAATTGTTTACTGGGGCAACCACCGTAGATGATAACAGGTTTGATGAATCCTGATTTAGTATCTTTGCCTTTATGTGGAGTAATGTGTGTGACAAATCTATGTAGTCATCACCTGTACCCGGAATTTGAAACTCTATAGGCCCATCATCAGCAAGAGATGAAATTGGTTTATAATGAATCCACAATCCATTTTCAATGCTCGTTTGTGTAGACGGTAAAGCAAACAAATCCAATTCTGACTTAACACACTCACAAGAATGATTGTGAAGAAAAGACATAATTAATTGGAAAATATATCTTTGATATTATTTGGTTTTAGACCTGATTTTTTCACAGCTTTCACTCTAGCAGTTAATGGTGGAATGAATGAAGACAATCGTTTCTTTTGGTTATATACCCAGAGCCAGACATGTTGATTCTATCAATTTTGTCATCGGCTTTTCTTTTTAAGTTTGAACCAACTTGCTTGAGGCGAGCTTTAATCGAATCTTCCATGGGACGTGCTTGAGCTATATCAGTCAAGAGTCCTATTCCTGCATTTAGTGCTTCTTTACCAATAACTCTAGCACCACTCGAAAGTAAAGGTAAAACTGATCTAAATAATCCACCTAAGAAACTCCCGATACCGTGACCACGCTGGTATGATGATCCCTTATAAATTACTCCAATACCGGACCCAGCTTGATGTGTATAATAATTTTCGTAAGGGCATTTAGTATGATCACGAAGAGAATACATTACAATAATTTTCGGAAATGCAGTTTAATACACACGGTTCCAAACTGGAATGGTATTTTTTGTCCTGTGCTCGATCTTATATCTATTTCCAGTGTATCAAACTCTCTTCGCATAACAGGTAAGTAATGAGGTGGGGAGAAAACGTGCATTTTATTTGCACCATAAATGTATTTTGATGGATCTAATGAAATTATTCTTAATAAAGGAGTCATAACATCACCTACAATCTGAGGATCGATTATATCACAATATACAAATAGTTGAGATGGTAACCCTAAGTGTAAATTAGCAGGACACTTTCCAAAATTTCTCTCTAAGAGATTTGTATTTGGCTCATAACCTAGTTGTAAACTTAATTTTGGTGATAATGTTACGGATGATATTTTTTTATCCAAAACAGCAACATGCACAAATTTAGTTATTTCATCATAACGAAATCTTAAGTTCTCTTTGATACCATTTAACGCTTTCAAAATATGTTCCACGTTATCATAGTTGGTAGCTGGAATATGTTTTTTGTAGTACACTGTTGAGGATTTATCTTCATTAGGCATTAACATGGTTTTTGTAATATATATAACATTTTCATGATCTTGAACAGTAAACATGGTACATGGATATTGAAACTCAACAACCCCAACCGACCATTCACCTTCTAATTTAATAGCTTTTGGTAATTTTGTTGAAAAATTTGTGGTCTTGTTATCAGGAAAGTAATCCATTGAACTATTGCTGAGCAAAGTTAAATAAAAACTTTCTTTATTCATATTTCTTTTAAATCAGTAGCTAAAATCCAACTGTTAAATTTATTTGGATAACCTTTCCACTTCACTAACACTTCTTTTCTGATACCTGAATATCTAGAACGAATTATTTTATCTATTTTATAGTTTAAGGTGGGGTTATAAGACACCTTTTGTAATTCTTTTTCATAAAAAGTGCCAACGATTGGTTCATTTTCTAAATCTGTTATTGTATAAACAATCCATGGAGACCTATCAATTATTGAGGATATAATAAATACTTCATCACTCCAGTTCGATTCATAACCTTTTTGGAATACATGCTTATATTTTGTTATTCGAACGTAATCACCAACATTTAATTTTGGTTTTGGACCATTTAAAGAGATTTTGTTTGGTCCTCTGTCATAGAGATTAGTCCAGACTGTCATAATATTGTTAGAATTTACATCACAAGGACACATCTTAATACTGGAGTGAATGCTATGGTTATAAGAATATATTAAATCTTGTAAAACGTCTACGTACTTATATGTATTTTTATGAGTGAAATAACGCCACATTTTCATTTTCAATGTTCTTTGAAATCGTTCGACAATGCTGGCCTTAATATCAGGATTGTTAGTCGTATAGTAGTTAATCTGCTTAGATTTGAAGTATCGTTGTACATCTTTTGAAACAAATTCAGTACCTTTATCAGATTGTATGTGTGTAGGAGTTGTATTAGCTTCAGTAAATATACTTTCAAAACATTCTTTGGTAGTATCTGAATTTTTCTTTTTCATAGGTCTAGCAAAAGCATATTTACTAAAGACATCAATAACACAAAGTATATAGTTAAAACCATCATTATATTGAGAGTAAGATCGCATGTCACTCAAATCTGCTTGCCATAGTTCATTAATATTTGATAAAATATATTTATTTCGCGAAAACTTCTTCCGAACCGGTTTGTGAAGTGTGTACGTTTCTTGTGATTGTAACCAATTTTTTACACGTTTTTTGTCCATTTTACCATTCATAGCTGTTGTTAGTTTATCAATACTACTATAGCCAGCAGGATTTGATGGGTCATAATAAATTCTATTAATTTCTTCTAGTACGGAGTCCATTTTTCCCAATCAATCTTTTTTCTTATTTTTTTTATGAGCTTCTTATCCCCACTACTTGGTGTAGTGAATTCTTCAACTTCTGATGGTTCGCCTAGATCTTTTGTTTGAAGTTTATTGATGAATTCATATCTCTTTGGATTACCAATGTAAGTCAGTGGTACTTTAATATCTTTTAATGCTTTAGCAAATTTGTCCCACCCTATTGGGTCACTTCTTTTCAATGGTCTTAGTGAATCATTTACTAAATCAACAATATTACTTCCAGGAATTTTTTCATTGTCAATTATAACTGTACCTTCGTTGTCCCAATGTATTTTACTTTTACTTGATTCCACTAAATTTAATAGTAACTCACCTTTTTTATTATAAGTTTTTGGTATCAAACTAAGTATTTGGGAGGTTGAGTAGACCGGTTTTGTTGTAAAATTATCTTCTTTCTTAATAGGTTCAATGTCTCGCAACGAAGCTTCGTTAGTAACTATATGTTTATCATCCATTTCTTTATTTTTATAACTATTCTTAGATTCATTTATACCATCGTTAGAGATATCATTATAAATTGGTAGTTTATAAGGTTGACGGTCTTCTTCAGCAAAGTGGAGATATCTTTGTAGAGTTTGTAAATATAACATCCACTTCTTTCGATCTTCAGTATTACTTTTCATAATATTTTGCATTTCAGTGTCTAATCGAGATAAATTATTGTTACCCATGGTTTCATGTTTTAGTTTTTCAATTAATCCAGGTTCTATAAGTAGCATCTTTTTTGCATTTTCCATGTTAACTTTGTGAAGTAAAACAACTTACGAAAGCACTCAAAATTGATCCTAATATTATAGGTAAGAAAGCTCCTCCTTTTTGAATGATTATATTTTTTCTTAGTTTAGTTTTACACTTTCGCACCAATTTCCGGAGAATATTTTTATATTTATTTAATTTCTTCTTTTCTTGATCTTTGAGAGGTACCTTCCCTTGTAGAACGTTATGAATGCATTCACATAGAAAATTTATTTCTTTGTCATCACAAGATTTGATAATTGCTTTTTGATACTTCGGTTTAAGTGTATACAATGCGTTTAATAAATTTCTATACGTTGTTAGTCTACGATGCATTGTTAACAAATGATAGGAACTGTTTGATTCTTGAAGTATTTAAACCTTTTTGTAGGTACGTATACTGTGCAATACCCATTAAATGGGAATATTTTTGTTTTGATACGGCACAAGTCATTAGTATTCTGCTTTAAATCAATTAATAAATATCCATGGGCTTCTGATGTAGCATCCTTGTAAGCATCTTCAATAAATTTTGCATCATCTGGGGATACCTGTCTTGCTAAATATCGTATTTGAGTTTTATCACGAGGATTTTTAAAATAAATTATGTAACTTGAATTCAAGGAAATGTCCCTTTGCCCTTTACCCTGATGAAATAAGTTTTGTGATATATAAAACACGCTTAAATTTCTGTGGTGACTACCCTTGGTAAATATGTCAACAATTCTACCATCTGATTCTCTCATTAGATCATCTATTATAACGAGATGTGGTTTCTCCCCATCAAACATGTTAAGGTCGGGAATACCTTGATGATAGTTGACATTTTGTAAATTATACAAAGGTTGCATTTCGTCAAAGCACCATGTAATTTGATTAAAATCACAATTACATATTTCTTTTATAGATTTTATAAAATCCGTCACAAACTTCGATTTCCCACAAGCACTCGGACCTGCGACTATGGCAGTAAAGGGGTGGAAAAAATGGATCATTCTAAATGAACGTGTGAACTCTACAGGTGTATCGGAATGAATAAAACATATCATTAAAATTAAAGCTATTATATTTGGTCAAAAATGTTAAAATAAATCTACAACTAATAAAAAAGCAAGAATACATATTTACATACACATATTTTCATGCACATATAATTGAGAGGTACATCTTTTAATATACAGAAAATAATAATATTAAATGTTCTTTATTCTATAATGACCCCAAGCGAGAGTGTCAGTAGAATTTCTTAATAAATATCGTTTTGTGTCACTGTGCGATAGTGATATTTTGTTTATTTTTTGAGTATAAATCGCGTGTTTTATTGATTTAAATCTTAACATTTCACTATAACGAATTTTCTTTTCGAACAAACATGTTTTATAATCATTAAGTTCAAATTTATTTGTGATACATTTATTAATACCTTTTGCTTTAGCTACAAGTTTATTCTGCACATCCATTGCATACATTTTTGCACGAAGTCCTACAAATTCTTTGAGAATTTTACCATTATTTTCATCTTTAAAAAAGCCTAACCGTTTTTTATTTATTAATGGTAAACCATATTCATTATTAGGTGGATAGTCAGACGTATCAAAATAATATTCTAAGTTGTCTTTGATATCATCATAAAAATTGTATGTAAATATTTGATAAATCAAACTGTCAGTATCCGTGTAAAGTAGTTTGAGATTATCTTGATACTTTGATTTCATAAAATCATAATGAAATTGATACATTAAGGTTTTTGATAGATCTAATATACAAAACCCGAGGTAAATTGGTTTGTTATATAAAACTTTAGTTTTCTTTAATTGTACTGCGACTAAATCTTCGGAGAATATTGAAATACTGTGAAATTCAGGTCTTGCTATCAAAGCTTGAGCTCCTTGAGTTTTCCCACGATTCAACCAGTGGTTGACTAATTTAACATTCACTCTTTTTTGTACGTTTTCCATTGTTTTACCAAAAACAGAGTTGTTCATAAGTTTAAAAAAGTCTTTTTCGAAATCTGAAGTTGCCAAAGAACGCATGTGTGTGTTTAAATCTATGTAACTTTTTAACCATGCGGATTGTTCAAATTTAAGGATTCTATGAACTTTAAGTAATCGCAAACCTTTTTCTAAACATTGTTTAAGATTTCTATAATGAATAACATAGTTCTTTTTATTATTTAAATTTGGAATCAATTTTCGATCTTTGCTATCACCTAAACATATGTTTTGAGGACAAAAGGGTAAATCTGAATGAAAATCATGTAAATTGTTTGGATATTCTAAATCTACTTCTAAAATAAAACCGTGCTCGGCATCGTCGGGGATGTTAAAATCAGTGTTTACATCTACCCATTCAAATTTGCCGGTTGGGAGGCACTGGGACATAGCCCAACCGTAAAGGTTATTTGCATCTAGGTACATCAGAAAGGAAGATGGTGTACTGGGATCATATTCTGTCATAAATAAGTTATTTGCTTTTGCGTGTCTATTACTGCATTGAGATATACCACCCCTGATATTGTTCGCAATGAAAGCAATTTTATCGATATCTGTAAGAAGTTCTAAATTTATTTTAGTAAAAATTAACATTGCATCCCAACTTAATCCAGGTGCTGTATAATAATGAGCTGGGTCCAGACTATATGTGTTAAGACAAACGTTTCTAAAATTTTCAAATATATCTGCTAATAACAAAACATCCGTTTTTAAATAAAGATTTGAATAGTCACCCATGTTTTGACAATTGAAGTGTTTCCATACATCATGAGCGTGATGGTAATCATTTTCGGAGATGTGGCTATCATTCAAAGAACTATAAAATTTATCGCGAGTAGGAAGAGAAGTTATTTTTAAAGAATCAAATGAAGTCATGTATTCGTATGGATAAACACCCTTTCGTATTAATCTTTTGAAGTCTTCTTCACGTGGAAAATTTAATTTGAGCTCGTTAAATTGTTGGGGTAGTAAATTTTTAGCTAATTTGTCAAGACTACTGGACATAAATTTAAGTGAATCAAGAAATCTTAATTTCATAACACGGTTATTAATACGTAAAACCTTGGAAAAAGAAATATATTTCTCTTTATTCTCAGGAATGAGTTCTATATTACCCTCTTCAAAATTGAGACCATGAACTATAAAATGAGCATCATAATTACTTAAGTTGTGAAAAAATACAGGTAAAAAGTTTGGTGTTCGGTATTTCTCAGAACAAAAAGGATGGGCGACTCCTTCATACTCGCCAGTATGCCAATTATATGAAATTGTGGAATGACCATTTATATTATTATTACAAATATAACACGTGTTGCTTTGGCTAATATCTGTAATATTTTGACTCGTTAACGGTAATGGGCTTTTAACACAACTATTCTTTTTACAGATACTTTCTAAATCTTTTTTAATGAATTGCATAAATGTGAGTGCACAATCTTTACCAGTATATGTTCTATATATTGAAAAGCTATCATTATAAGAACATTTAAGATAGTACCCAAAACTATACATTTCATGTTTTTGAATATTAGAAGTTGATGATATACTCGGATCGTTAGAACAACTGTCGATTGGATTTAAAAATGCTTCAAAGTCAGCATATACAACAAAAGGAACTCTTAACTTACGTTCATAATTATTAAATGAGATTTGGTTAGATGGAGTTATTTCATTGAACCAATTTCTCTTACTGTCACAGTTAGATGGTAATTCTGTGCATACGTTGAAACAATCATTTTCTTGATGTCGCTGTAAATTATCGCGTGATGTAAAATGTAATAAACAACCATCACAAATATGAACTGCATGCTCTGATGCTGATAATTGTTTAGAAACTAATCTTGAAAGGTTTTTAATATAACAATAATGACCGTTACTACCTTGAGATAAGTACAATAAGTTTAAATGAGTAGAGTTCCTTTGTTTTGTTAAATGTAATGGTCCTACAACTTTATTCGCCTTACTTGTTAAATCGTATTCTAGACCAAAAACATTAATACTTATATTATTGAGTTTTTCAAATTTATGAATGTCATTAATTTTTAAAGGAAAGCATAGTTGATCAAATTTTAATTTATTTTTATGTTGCATGTAAGCTGTTACTCTATTACAGTTATTTTTAACTGGGTACAATCCTGACAATACGGCCCAACGAAAGCATTCGTTATCATTATTTTGAACGTTGATAACAGCTTTCTTATATTTTATATCTAATGGTAAATCTATGTACGACGATCCATGTAATGGGTTAAACTTGTTAACATTCATGTCTAAGTGTTTTATTTTAACTAAACTCCATCCACTATCCTTTTTCTCAAAATTTGAAATTTTATTTGTTATTTCAGTAACAATAGATGAAAAAATTATTCCCGTATCATCCCCACGACAAATAACATAATTAGACATTTGAAAGTCAAAAGTATTAAAAAGATTTTTGGTTTCTTGGGTAAAGTTGGCATTAAGAATAAAATTTACTTTCACAGCAAAGTGTTCTATAATACATCGTTCTAGTAATTTATATATTAAATCTTTAATATTTTCTAAAAATAATTCCGGTGTTTGAAATGGTTGGTCTGAATTTATATTCGATTTTATTCTGTAAGTAAGAATTCTATTCCCGAACGCACTTTCTATTATTTGTACGTTTGTTAATTCTTCATCAGATCTTAAAACATTGATTTTATGGGTATTACTCTTGAAATGGTTGGTTAAATATTTCCTTGATACAAATACGTGACATACAGAACATTCAATTTTATCATTATTTTCTGTACTCACATTTTGATTTATTGACACCGACGATGTTGATGTTGAAGGACTTTCATCATGTTTTTTCGTCCTCTTCTTTGCCCGTTCCTCTTCTATCAGGTCCGTTGTCGCCGGTCTTTTCTTTCTTCCTCCACCAATTTGAATAGATCTGTTTAAAAAAGAAACCAAAATAACATTAGCAAAATTTATCAACAATTACACCAAGTATAGTATTCACCGATTACACATAAAGTACTAACATGATTATTGACACCGTAAACAATACGCTTGCATTGGTAAAACGCCATCGAAATCATCTTGACCGGATTGAACACTGTGGTCAATGATTGTATGTCCTTCACATGGGGTATAATATGGAGTTATATCTGGATCTCGCAACATTGATTCCGGTAACACATTTTGTATGAACCAATACCGTATTAAACGATGAAATTTTTTTTAAATGAGACTTTTTCCCATACTTATAATGTCACTCTGAGATAAAATATCAAATTCAAAGCTGCGATACATTTTCTATCGTTGTAGTAACCAAAACACGGTCCAAAGAAACGAATGATTTCAAAACACGCTACTACAACTTTAAGTACTCAAAATTCCATCCCCTCCTCATCGATTACCAAAACATGTAGCAACAAGTTAATTTATAACACAAAAGACTACTCACGTTTCAAAATGGTCCTTTTCTGCTTCCTCACAGAGCTCGTATAATTCTTGATCGAAGCTTGAAGACATCAGTTCCAATGATTCGATGTCTTCAACAATCAAGATGAGCTCTGAGTTGTACAGGTCACAGCTTAGTCTATCCATGGTATTGGATGAATAAGAAATGATGAACTACAAGTTACTTTTTTAGCTTTATATAGTATTTACCCACACCCAACTCATTTAACAACGTATTGTTAATACAAAGTTCTTCGAAACAAGTCTCGTACCTGAATAGATAGTATGACTTAACTCTAGTGAAATTCAAATTACAATAGCACAAATATAAAACAATTTACAATGTTCTTAAAAAAGACCTCACTCCAGACAGGAATCGACGTGAATAACAAATACATGTGTGAACCTGTGTAAGAACAATATGTCTGAAGGAATGTTTTTTTAGTTTTTTTATCGCTATAATTACTCCACAGGATGCAACAATGAGTAAGCCTAACAATACATTGGAGAGCAATAAACCTTTTTTTATGATACCTTGAAACGGTGAAAACATAATGGCCGTAGAATTCCATTGTCCTAAGCAAAGGTCTGAGGTACGGGCCAGACAGGAATCGACGTGAATAACAAATACATGTGTAAGAACAATATGTCTGAAGGAATTTTTTTTTTTAGTTTTTTATCGCTATAATTACTCCACAGGATGCAACAATGAGACGGGCCAGGTAGTAAGTAGATGTGATCCTCCGCAAGTCGATAAAATAATTAGAGGTTTGATGAGCATGCAATAAAGTTAATTCGCGGTGTATAAAGTATGTCGTCCACACAAGGTATAAGTACACCACCTTTGAATTAGCAGAGGTGTAAGGCACGCAAGACGTGTGTAATAAACTTTATTCGCGGCATGTGGGACTAGTAGCCGAGCCGGTCCACAACCACAGGATTTTCCGAGGATTTTCCTTGATCTAGAAACGGCGAATCCCTACTACTACCTTAAAATATTTGAACCGCGAGTAGTCCGCGATAAAGTCGATTCGCGCGCTATAAATGTAATTCGCGTGTGTAATTAAATTAATTAACCGCGACGTGTGTAATAAACTTTATTCGCGGCATGTGGGACTAGTAGCCGAGCCGGTCCACAACCACAGGATTTGCCGAGGATTTTCCTTGATCTAGAAACGGCGAATCCCTACTACTACCTTAAAATATTTGAACCGCGAGTAGTCCGCGATAAAGTCGATTCGCGCGCTATAAATGTAATTCGCGTGTGTAATTAAATTAATTAACCGCGACGTGTGTAATAAACTTTATTCGCGGCATGTGGGACTAGTAGCCGAGCCGGTCCACAACCACAGGATTTGCCGAGGATTTTCCTTGATCTAGAAACGGCGAATCCCTACTACTGTTGGGACTGTCGGGTGTAATCCTCGTCCTGGAGTGTGATCTTGTGCGCGACTGGCTTCGGTTGCGCCTGTAACTACGGTGTCTACCATTATTTGCATTGGATTTCAAGGCTGCTATTTCTATGGTTAGCTTCTTCATTTGGTTGACCATCTCAACCATAAGCTGTGTTTGTCCGCTTGATATTTCCGACACTTCGCCTGATCGTCCTTCCAATATCTTGTCCGCTATGGCGGCGAGGTTGTCAAGTTTCTGATCTTGACTGACCGTTAACACTGCTCGAACGTGATCGGGGAGTCTTGATATCCACAAACCATGGAGGGTTTTTTCGGCCACCTGACTCTTACGTGCCAATTCCCTCATTCGTCTCAACAGTTGCGACGGTTTTTGGTCGCCTAATTCCACTTCACTGACCAGCTTTTGAAATTGCCGCTCCTCCGATTCTTCGTACACGGCTAGGAGTCTTTCTTTAACAGCACCATATTTATTAGTGGCGGGGGGTGACATTATTATGTCGGCCACTTGACTTACTGCGTCTTTGTGGAGCTTGGACAGTACGACTCCGTATTTTACTTCGTCACCCTGTTTTTGGGGAGCCATCATTGTCTCAAACTGCGCGAACCACACCCTGGGCATCTCTATCCAAAAATCCGGGATCTTCGAGGATATTCCTAATGCTGCGACTTCGGCCTGACTGTTGTCCGTCGCTCCGCATGCTGGTAACACACCACAATTTCCACTTGTGCTCATGTCTTCGGTAACTATATGCCTCTTGAAAACCAAAACCAGTGAGATCCGCTTGTGGAAGGCTGGTAAGGTTGTGCAGTGCAGTTACCACGACACGAGGAAATCACTTTAAATCGCGGCGCGTGTTAATTCAAATCGGGGTCACCAGATGTAAGTGTATCTTCTGTGTACGTGTTGTTGGGTGTTATGAGTCATGTAAATAAAACAACTGGTTTCGGTGAGCACTAGTACACAACTGCTATTTATAATTATTTATTTGACCATTATAATATTTGCTGTGCATGCGACATGTAATGTGTCGATGCACCACAACATATACTACCTAAATTAACGCTTACCAGAATCGTACCCATTTTACAACCACAAAAAAAACTACTTTGTTTTGGATGGCTGACCCCGCCAGGGTAAGCAACACGTACCACGGTCAGTCTTGGGATGGGTGACCACATTTTTTTGGTTCGCTTTATTTTGGATGCGTGACCCTGCCTGGGTAAGCAACACTTACCAAGGTTGTAACATTAATTGTTACATATCTTAGTTTTAATTAATAATATAGAAAAGAAATATAAAATTAATCAATTATTTACATTTATCTACATTATTTACAAATTAGGAAAGTAACTATTTACAATACTGAAAAAAAAACAAAACAAAAAGAAACTAATAATGAACGCACCAAATCAGAATTCTGCATAGCTACAATTTATCAACACGTTCGTATTCAAATAAGCGACATTTTAGGCACCCAGAGACAGTTCCTTTGTTCTCGGCGCAGGCGCATCGTTCATGTTGTTCATTCACGACAGAATGATTCCACGTCGCGGTCGCGGAGATTGATTCTTGGTGTCAAGGCGAACGCACGTCAATATTATCGCGATCTCTGATACGGACAAACCCGTTAAAAGAAAGAAACGGTCGTCATCGCGATATTTATTCTATTAACGGCGTCACTACCGTTCCCTCGACCATTTTATTTACATACTTAATTATTGTGTGTGTGATTTGGAAAACCCCATTTGGGTAAGTGTTGCACAATTTTAAATTAGGCAGTAGCTAAGCAAATTGTAAAGGTTTATTTCTCTTTGCTTTGGACCTTTAGCAATTCTGTATTTGTGTTCTCGCCTTTCTTCATTTCTATTAGACGCTCACTAGTTTTTTCCTTTGGTTTCTACCCGCAGTTTGTAATTACATTATTTTATTATTTTTCAAAATGTTTCCGCTACTACTGTCATCTCCGTATCTGATAGTGAACATCCACAGCAACACAGCTACATATTAGTGCTTCCCTACTAAGCGTTGCTGTGGGTGCTCACAGTCTACGGCCAGTAGGTAATGCTTTCGCTTGTTGCGCATTACAGGGTTCAAGGATCACCCTTATCCTGCTCGCTTCCCCGCGGTGGACAGTAGCGAGTCAGCCCACCTACAGCTGCACCTGCATCCTGAGAAACCTGGCGATCGACACGCGAGCACTCATCTCCAGCAGTGGGCAGTGACGTCAGGGAAGTACTGGACCAGTGGGGGAAGTTGTAATCGCTGTATAGGCCTTAACCTACTAAATCGACCCACCTACTGAGCTAAACTTTTTTATTAATATAAATGTTCCGAATTTTCTACCTACCTGTTTTTTCATTTACCCTCCTCCTAGGAACCTATGCCTAGGTTAGGTGGAAAAGGTAAGAGGTAGTTCTAGAGACCGGGACACTGGCGCCCTTACTCGTGGTAGATATACAGCTGATTACTTTCTTTTCTCACTGGTTTTGGGTTGTGTATGTTGGTGGCTGTCTGTGTAAAACGTCTTATTTTTCTTATTATATTTTTGGTTTTACGGTTACTAATGTGTACGAAATCCATTCGTTTATTTGCATAATTTAATACTGATATAATTAACTTACCCTATATTAATAATTATTCATGAGTCGTTTGGTTTCATACTTTGTTCAAATATTTTCTTCTACCCACATGTTTAAATCTTGGGCACCTAAAACGACGCTTTTGTAAAATTGTTTCTAGATTATTATTTTTTTTGTCTACAGTAATTCATACATAGTAAATATTGTAAATTGTGGTTTATAGTACACATTAGTAGCATTTTGTGTTATTTTTTTTTGTCATTTTGCTTGTTTTTTATTCTGTCATTGAATAAAATATATTTTTTATCATTTTTTTAAATCATTATCATTACAAAAGAAAACCAGACGTTCAGTAATTTTATATTGTAACAGAACGGAGAACGTGTTGTTTTTTTTATTCTCATTTGTTTTCATCATTTTACCAGTGTAGTACTTTTATTTCTTTGTTGAAAAATTATCATCATGCTTCCTATTAAGTTTCTGTCTTTGCAAAAGTCTGAGTTGGAGTATGAAGTCCGAATTAGAGGCGCGACTCCTGCACCTTCTGTTGAAGAGTTACGTAAACAAATCTTAAAATTGTCTCCAGATTTGCCCTCGGAATTCATACTAGAGTCACCACTCGATGTAAGACAGGATCTTAAGGGTTGTTTAGAAACTCTAATGAAAATTCAATCAAATCTTGATGCCGGTGAACCCAGTGTTGCTTCACTAATGAGAACACAGAATATGCTGAATCATTTACATAATCGTGTCGAGAGAATAACGCGTAGTGACGACATTAAAAAGGAATATGACGACATTCTTAGCAATTATAAAATATTTTCGCAAAAGCTTTCTTCCCTTTTAGCCAAAAAGCCTTCTGCGGGTACACCCTTTAAGGTCACTAGTGCTAGTTCTGTCAATGAATCGACATCTACTGTGCCGGAACATCAGAACGTAATTTCTGTGTCGTGCGATCGTACCTCAGCTGATTTAAGTAGGCTAAAATTTACTGGTAAAACTTGCGTTCGCTCGTTTATACAGCGTGTTGATGAATTTATTCAGGCAAGAAATATACCACAACATAAAGTTTTGAGTTTTGCGTCAGAAATTTTTCAAGACGATGCCCTTCACTGGTACCGTGCGGTAAAGGACAGAGTCAGTTCATGGTCTGATTTGGCGCGTTTATTAAAAGAGGATTTTAGTCAAACCGACTACGATTATCGATTGATTTCGGAAATTCGTTCTCGGACTCAGGGTGAACGAGAGAACATAGCGATTTATCTAGCAGTTATGAATGGGTTGTTCTCACGTCTTTCCACACCTCTGTCAGAAGCCGATCAATTAGAAATTCTTCTACATAATATTAGACCGTGCTATGCCAGTACGTTAGCAGCAGCTCCTCAGATTTCGACCATAGACACCTTGCGATCTTTATGTCGTAACTACGAGTCATTTCAGACTCGACTTTCACAATTTCAAGAACCACCTAAGGTTACATCCGAGACGCTAGCGCCTGACTTTGCGTACACTAAGGATGACAATAAAACTGCAAATAAGTCTTATACTAGTTACAATAAATATAATAGTTCAAATAATAATTACAACAATAATAATCATAATAGGAATAATAACTTCAATAACAACAATAAATCATATGTTCATGCAATTGAGGTAGTTAAAAAGGAACCCTACTGTCCTAGGTGTCGTAATAACACCCATCACATTCGTCAATGCAAGGCTCCACGAGATATAGTATGTTTTAAGTGTGGTATGAAGGATGTGAAGACGCCTGATTGTCCTAACTGTCGAAAAACCGATAAAAATACAAAAAACTAATAAAGCAGAACTGTGACAAATTTAGCCAACAAGACTGGGATACTTGGCTAGATTTTGTGAGAACATTCTCTTCTTCTTACAAAGTTGCTACAGTTCTGCTATCAAAACCATTAAATGATTCCAGGCCTTATGTTAATATTAAAATTAATAACATCGATGCGTGTGGGTTACTTGATTCTGGAGCTGCAGTTTCTATTCTTGGCAACAATTCTCATTTGCAACTAACGGACTGCACGTTGCACCAGGATGATCACACTAAAATTGTAGCAGCTGGCGGTCAGCAATTAAATACCATAGGTTTCATTTATTTACCAATTACATTCGAGGGCCAGTTTCACATTGTTAAGGCATATGTAATTCCTGAAGTCGAAACTTCTATTATACTAGGTGTTGATTTTTGGCGCGTTTTTCAAATTTGTCCAAAATATATAAGAAGCATTACGATGTCCGATACTCCATTGGCTGAAATCAAGGTTAGTAGCGGTGAATCTATTATCAACTCCTACGATAATTTAATGGCATCACAGAAAGCGATAGCCGATAATATAATTGCGCAGTTTCGGTCTATTTCTGCTGAAGAAAAGGGACTTGGTAGAACAAATTTGATTTGCCATCGCATCGATACCGGTGACGCTCAACCTATAAGACAGCGTTATTACAGGATGTCCCCCGAAAAGCAACGCATTTTAATTGAGCAGGTGGACGAAATGCTGTCACTTGATGTTGTCGAACCCTGCGAAAGCGCTTGGTCTTCTCCTGTGCTCATCGTCAACAAAAAGAACGGACAACCGAGGTTCTGTTTAGATAGCAGGAAGTTGAATGCAGTGACTAAGCGCGATGCATATAATTTACCTTATGTTTCCGAGATATTAGACAACCTTCGCGATGCAAAGTACCTGAGTAGTATCGATTTGTCCAAAGCTTTTTGGCAACTGCCTATAGCACCGGAAGACCGCGATAAAACCGCATTTTACGTTCCGGGCCGTGGCACCTTTCGTTTTAAGACCACCCCGTTTGGGTTGACGAATGCCCCCGCAACGCAACAACGTCTCGTAGATTTATTATTCAGTGACATGGAGTCTAAGACCTTTGCTTATCTAGATGACGTCATCGTTATAAGCTCTAGCTTTGACGAGCATGTCTCTCGTTTATTGCGCGTTCTGGACAAATTGAAACAGGCAAATTTGACAGTGAACTTCGAAAAGTGTAAGTTCTTTCGAAGCGAGCTTAAATATCTAGGATATGTGGTAGATTCTCGTGGTTTACGCACGGACCCTGATAAGGTGGAAGCCATCCTTAACTTTCCAACTCCTACCAATAGGAAGGAATTGAAGCGCTTCCTCGGTACTGCTACTTGGTACCGACGTTTCGTCCCTAACTTCAGCACAGTGGCTGGTCCACTCAATAAGCTCACTGCTAACGGAAAAAAGGCTCCTTGTTTTCAGTGGTCACTTGAAGCCGACGCGGCCTTTAACGCACTAAAAGAATGCCTGGTTTCCGCTCCAGTTCTTTCCTGTCCGGACTATACCAAACCATTCGAAGTGCACACTGACGCGAGCAGTTACGGTATTGGCGCTATGTTAACGCAGACTATTGACGGTAAAGAACACCCAATTGCCTATATGAGTAGATCTTTCACCAGTCCCGAGAAAAATTACAGCATAACCGAAAGGGAGACCCTTGCTGTCTTAGCTGCCCTCGAGCACTGGCGATGTTACCTCGAAAACGGCCAAACATTTACGGTTTACACTGACCACTCTGCTTTGAAATGGTTTCTCACTTTAGAAAATCCCACAGGACGATTGGCACGATGGGGGGTTAGATTGTCTTCATTTAATTTTGTTATGAAACACCGTCGTGGTGTAGACAATGTTATTCCTGATGCCCTGTCTAGGGCTTTTAACGTGAATGCCATCAGTCTTGCTAACGCCAAAACGGATGATATGTGGTATAAGAATATTTTCAACGGTTGTCTGACCACCCCTACAAATTACCCTAATTTCACCATAAAAAATAATTCCTTATTTCGACTAACTAAAAATATCACAAACCAATTAACGTCAGAATTTGACTGGAAGGAAGTCGTACCGATCGAATTTCGTGAAAGCATTATAACTGAGAATCACTCTGAGCCGACAGGTGGACATCTTGGCATTTTTAAAACTTATCGGCGCTTGTCATTAAACTACTACTGGCCAAATATGCACCAAGATGTCGTTAAATTTGTAGGATCCTGCTCAGTTTGTTTATCTTATAAGGCGCAGAATCACACTACATTGGGAGAAATGGGTCGTCCAAAACAATGTTCGAGACCATTCCAGATGATCTCAATTGATTTTGTGGGTCCTCTTCCCGTCAGTCGAAAACAAAATTCGTTTATATTGGTCGTTACGTGCTGTTTTTCCAAATTTTGTCATATTTTTCCAATACGTCGTGCTACTGCGGATATAGTTATTAAAATATTAGAAGAATCAGTTTTTTTAATTCACGGGGTCCCTCAAACAATATTTTTGGACAATGGGGCACAATTTACAAGTTCTGCTACTGTCGCACTATTTAAGAGATATAAAATCCCTAACGTGTTTTTTACGCCGAAATACACGCCACAAGTCAACACGGTAGAACGTTATAATAAAACTATTGTAACAAGTTTATCTACGTTTGTTGGAAACGATCATAGATCGTGGGACATTTCCATCCCCAAGGTTCAGTTTGCGATAAACAATTCCGTCAATGAAGCCACCGGTTATACACCGTCATTTTTAGTCTACGGTAGGGAATTAGTTTTATGTGGATCGCACTATACCGACAATGACCTGGGCGATGAAGTGTTGTTCCTTCCTCGCGACTTGTACGCTGAAAACTTAGGATGTCTTCGCTCGATATTCAATGATGTGCAAGCTTCATTGTGGCATGCACATGAAAAGAATACCGCACACTACAACCTACGTAGAAAACCGGCTGAATTTAATGTAGGAGACATAGTTTATAAGCGCGCATTTGTTTTAAGTAACAAAGATAAATATTTCAGTAAAAAGCTGGCACCAAAATTTTTAAAATGTCGTATAATTGGCAAACGGTCTCCTCTTGTTTATGTTCTGGAAGATATGTCAGGCAAAAACATAGGCGTTTGGCATATCAAAGATTTAAAAAAACACTAGATATTAGTTAACATGTTTTTTTAAATAACTTTATTTTATATATTGGGTCAACTCATCCCTAAAATAACATCTTACGTCTAGCATTGGTCTTCTGTGCGTTCTATCACAGATGACTTGTCTATGTAAGGACGCGTCAACATAAATTATTTTGTTGATGCTATTTTGTAAGGCTGTTTGTTTGATATAATGAAAGGAATTTGAAAGAAATTGGTATGAATGTGTAGTGCTAGTGGTAATCTATAGACGAGTTTTATTTGAGAACAAAACTCTTTCTGAGACGAGGGGGGTAATGTAACATTAATTGTTACATATCTTAGTTTTAATTAATAATATAGAAAAGAAATATAAAATTAATCAATTATTTACATTTATCTACATTATTTACAAATTAGGAAAGTAACTATTTACAATACTGAAAAAAAAACAAAACAAAAAGAAACTAATAATGAACGCACCAAATCAGAATTCTGCATAGCTACAATTTATCAACACGTTCGTATTCAAATAAGCGACATTTTAGGCACCCAGAGACAGTTCCTTTGTTCTCGGCGCAGGCGCATCGTTCATGTTGTTCATTCACGACAGAATGATTCCACGTCGCGGTCGCGGAGATTGATTCTTGGTGTCAAGGCGAACGCACGTCAATATTATCGCGATCTCTGATACGGACAAACCCGTTAAAAGAAAGAAACGGTCGTCATCGCGATATTTATTCTATTAACGGCGTCACTACCGTTCCCTCGACCATTTTATTTACATACTTAATTATTGTGTGTGTGATTTGGAAAACCCCATTTGGGTAAGTGTTGCACAATTTTAAATTAGGCAGTAGCTAAGCAAATTGTAAAGGTTTATTTCTCTTTGCTTTGGACCTTTAGCAATTCTGTATTTGTGTTCTCGCCTTTCTTCATTTCTATTAGACGCTCACTAGTTTTTTCCTTTGGTTTCTACCCGCAGTTTGTAATTACATTATTTTATTATTTTTCAAAATGTTTCCGCTACTACTGTCATCTCCGTATCTGATAGTGAACATCCACAGCAACACAGCTACATATTAGTGCTTCCCTACTAAGCGTTGCTGTGGGTGCTCACAGTCTACGGCCAGTAGGTAATGCTTTCGCTTGTTGCGCATTACAGGGTTCAAGGATCACCCTTATCCTGCTCGCTTCCCCGCGGTGGACAGTAGCGAGTCAGCCCACCTACAGCTGCACCTGCATCCTGAGAAACCTGGCGATCGACACGCGAGCACTCATCTCCAGCAGTGGGCAGTGACGTCAGGGAAGTACTGGACCAGTGGGGGAAGTTGTAATCGCTGTATAGGCCTTAACCTACTAAATCGACCCACCTACTGAGCTAAACTTTTTTATTAATATAAATGTTCCGAATTTTCTACCTACCTGTTTTTTCATTTACCCTCCTCCTAGGAACCTATGCCTAGGTTAGGTGGAAAAGGTAAGAGGTAGTTCTAGAGACCGGGACAAGGTCAGTGTTTGGATGGATGGGTGATCAAAATTTTTAAATGTTGCTTACCCTAGCGGGGTCACCTATCCATAAACAAGCGATCCAAAAAAAAGTGGTCACCCATCCCAAGACTGACCTTGGAAAGTGTTGCTTACCCTGGCACGGTCACCACCCTAGCCGCTTCAAATTAAACAATCATATCCAGAAACTGGCCTTGTTAAGTACTAAGTACAGGGTACAGTCAACACTGACCTGATCGAACCTTTCTCATGCGTATTAGCGTGAGGTAGGTTCAAATGCGCATGAGGAAGGTTCAATTCCCAGGTCAGTAACAGTTTCTTTATTTTTTTTTTATTTACATAAAAGCAAAATACCTTTTTTTGATATTTGTATCAAGTTTTATACAGTAATTAATTTAAAAGCTTTGTAATATCCTATTTCTTTTTTAATCTTGGAAATGAAATAATTGATCTGAATTTTCGCCGCACCCTATTATCTTTTTATCGTAATATATACCTAATATTAATTTAATCTGCGAATAATCGACCAATTTCCAACAATTATGAATTAGGCTTGTTGACAAGAGATTAACATTGAAAAAGGTTCTCAGAAACGCAAAACTGCTGTAACATGTGGTTAATTTGAGGGTTTTCTCAAATGTGACAAATTGTCAACCACTTGTCACACTTGGTGTTGAGAAACTGAAAGTAGAATTAACCGGCGATTATTCGCCTATTATTAGTCAATTACGTTAACAGCCCGATAATTGAGAGCTGGGAAACCGACAGTTATTAGTCGCTCACAAGCATAGTTATATAGTATGTACAAGATATACAGAGTCAGATGAAAAGCGAAACCAAAAAAATAAAATCTATGTGTGGTGGAATTGTCCATGTGTTAGTAAAAAAAAGGGATGTTAAAAAGTCCATTTTCAGTATCGATATCGATACTTGGTGAACACAATAAGAAACACGATTAGAACCCTCTAATCGTGTTTCTTATTGTGTTGGATGTATTGAACTGTAATCAGAGCTGGTCAAAATACACAAATTACAAAATACTATCTCGCATGTATTTAAAATATGTAATACAAAATACAGTATTTTAACTACTTTTATTTAAAATATAAATTACAAAAGAAAAGTCGATCATCCATCGTGACATTCGTACTAATTTTTTTTATTAATACACAGAAGTTTTGTGAAAATAACCGTTTGAAATGAAAATGACAATTGACAACGTACTTGACAATTTGACGTACGCGGTCGCTGTTTTGCTTACGAAGCTATTGAGCGCTATTTTCTGCAGAATGCACCTATTAAGGCGGTACCCCGAGCAAAACGCCGCGCAAGCCGTTTTTTGTGCTGTTTTTAGGAGCTATCTACTCGTTATTTAAAAAGAAATATCAATTAATAATAATACATTTAATTTCTACATAATATTGATTCTAAAATGGTAGATTTAGTTTTTTTTAAATGTTGTATATATTTCACTAATCTACTTCCAAAAAAACATGAAAATGAGAAATAATTATTGATATTATGCATCTCCTCGTATAGTGTTCATTGATTATTTTTTGTACTAACACTAACGGATAGACAATTTAATAACGAACATTTTTGTAGAATTATTTTTCTCAAAAGACCAAAATTCGATTTTATAAAGATTTTATTCTAAAATCTGGGCGTATTCACTACTGTAATTCATGCGCCACCAGTGCCGCTGGACCAATAGGAACGCTCATATCTCATGCCGATTTTTTGGTCAGGGTACCGTCTTAATAAGACCGCTAAATGTAATTTGAACCCAAAAGTATTTGAAATACTAACTACAAAATACCGCAGTGTCATTGTATTTGAAATTGACGACACGGTTGCCGTAGTGGTTGAGCGATCGGCTGCTGCGCTGCGTATCGCGAGTTCGATTTCCGCACGGAACAAATATTTGTATGGCCTACAAATAGTTGTTCCGGATCTGGGTGTCTTGTGTTAATGAGTTGAAATGTTTGTAAACGCCCCTGCGACACAGGAAGAAATGCCTAGTGAAAACAATGTCTAAAAAAATATAAGTTTACCAAAATTAGCGATAGAAAAAATCGCTAATTTTGATTAATGGCTAAGTAATCTTTTATATGCAGCTATAAAGATTTTTACGGTTGGGTTATTGTTGAATCCCTCCTTTGATCTTATAGCGCCGAAAAACGTCTCCAGGTGATCCTGTGACAATTTATATGTAGGTAAAATTTTAAGTTTTTTTTTTTAAGTAACCGACGTACAAATATTTTAATGAAATTATATTGTCAAATGATTATGAATGAGATGAATAATTTTACCTAATGTTTTAGAATTCACATGGCTTTCATCATTTCCAATAGTACCAGTTATTACCTAATTTTGAATAGTACTGAATTAAACAGGATCACAATAGATTGTGGCATAGGTCTATCGGGAAACCACGTTAAAAAAATGCGCATATTATGAAGAATACAACTTTTTCAACCATTATATCTCAGAAACGGTGACATTTAGGAGAAAATTGTGCAGACAACATTTATAGATAATTGCATAATCTACAATTTTTATCTGACATTTTTTATCATCAAACATACCGTTCGGCTGAAAAACGCAAAAAACATATTTGCGAACTTTGACCTTAAATTCAAAAATTTACAAGTGTGGGATCGATGGGGACTTTTTATATTTCATTTATAATGGTGTTCCGAACATTCGTACTAATTTGCAGCTCTATGCGAATTATTGTAAACCTACCCCTATTTTTTTGTCTAATTTGACCGGACTTTACAGTTTAGATAAAACATCTTCTCAATCCTAACTTAAATCTATTTTAACAAAACTTGTTTAAATAAGTTTGTATTCATGTCATGATGTCACTAAAAAACTATTATTTTTTATCGATACTCATGACGTCACCGCTTTGTCAAGCCCTAGCGTAAGCAAACGATTTACTGTTTTACATAATATTTTCGCAAATTTAGTTTAAATATACGAAATATACTTATATAAAACAATGGTAATCAATATACTATTGTAAGAATCTTTTTCTGAGCTGATTACTAGCAGAAATTCGTCAAAATATGGTTCGAAACAATCCAAGGACAAAATTGTATTTACCTATGAAACGTGTATTTATTGGGGTTATTTCGCCTTGTAACATCACATTCACTCACAGAACAAGCCATCATAGTTGCATAATTAATATTATCAATTTAAATCTTAAGATTATTATTTAAATGCACGAAATTCACCGCGGCGTAAAACAGATGGTCCGCTAGGTTCACTTAGTCGCGAAAAAAATGACATATCGGTACATCATTCACTCTCTCTTTTTCTCTTGGCTGGTTTGTACTTGATTAGAATTTCTCGCTCGCACGCTTCGTGTATCTTTTTGCGTAGCAAAAAAAAATCTAAATCTATGCTCACAAGTGATTTTGTTTGCGATTCGAGCTGTCAGAACTGTCTAAAAGTACAACTCACACTCGCGAAAAGCATGTTTACGCTAATATGAGTGCTTAGTGACGCGCTTACTTGTGAGATGTAGTCGATTGCCACTAGTGACGAAATATTTTATAAACTTGCACTCAGAAATTATAGTTCTCACTTACGGCACTAGGTGGCGCTTATGCAGCGCCATACTTTGCGTAAAACTCGCAGTAAGCAAACAGAATAGTGTACGTTACCCCAACAGCATAGTGACTCCTAGAGAGATATGAGTGGAACGTATAATTCGTGCGTAATCTGCTGTGAATGTGCGCCACATAAAAAATAAGTGCGTGTCGTCGTTTTTGAAAAAAACGGAAAAATAGGTTCCTGCTGGGGTAGCGTTGTTCCAGCAGGAAAATTCTAAACGAATGATCGGAATGAGAAATATTGTGCATGGGCAGAGAACTTACTCGTATATTTGTGCAAAAATGTGCGCCGAAAATATAACTGGTGCGTCATCAGGTTTTCGAGATATTGCATTTCCTGCTGGAGTAACGTTTTTCAGAATCGTGTATCTCTAAAACCATTGTACGTGAGCCTAAAGAATAAACATACACAAATAGCTCTTGATTTGTGCGTATTTGTGCCGGAATTAGATTTAAGAAAATATTTATAATTTTCAAGTAATTGCGTTTTTCGAAAACCCGAAAAAAAATCGCGGCGCCTAAATGATAAAACGTATAAGCTCGCTGAAAATTGTATTGAGTCCATCTTGAAGCTTGTAATAACCATAAAAAGATTCAAAAGCATACATGCTTGTGTTATCGAATAATATTGCTACATGTCAAAACGAAAGTGTCATAACTTTGACGGCAAAATACATGAAACCGACTCAACCCAAGATAGGTAGGTGTAAACCACAAGTATGTGCGTTAAGTCAAAAATATATAGTGAAAATATTCAGCTTGGAATGTTCCGCATTAAGTAGATTTAAACAAAAAAACTAAACATGTAAACAAAGGCTGGTTATCCGACCAAATTCGAATTACTACAAAAAAGCGACGGATTCATACATAACGATGACCTTATTAACTTTACTCACGAACCGGTTGTAGCGTGTTGTGTCTGAGTACACTGAGGTTGCAAAGTTATAAAAAAATTAACTTGTTATTGGATTATACGTATTTATTTATTTATTAAAACTTTATGCACAAGTAAGTACAAAGGCGGACTTAATGCCTTAGGCATTTTCTACCAGTCGACCTTAGGGTGGTGCAGAGATAAAATAAGGCAGGTGCAACTAAATGAACGAAAAAATTGAGAAAAAAAACATATATAAAAAGAATATACTAGCTGTTTCCGTGACTTGCACTTGATTAGGTAAGTACATTAGAAAAAGTATTGCCAAGGTATAACCTATCTTCTTTATTCCAAATTTCATTAAAATACATTCAGTATTTTGTGGACACATCCAGACATTTGCCTTTATAATATTAATAGAAAAAAGTACTTTAGAGACCAAAAATTTGATGGAGTCTATTAAAAAAAAAAGTTCAAGATATGTGTGATGAATACCTACCACAAAACATAACCTACAGATACAGTTTATATATTAAAAGCCAATTAACACAACAGTAAAAAAACAACGTAAGTATCTACATACATTAATTTAAACCGTAGGCCTTAGATCAAATAAAAAGTCAAGATGGAACGTTGCAAACAACAAAGTGAAGCCGGTTCAAACTATGCCATGCCGTATAAATACACAATTACACACACACACGTACAACGAAATACCCCTTAGCTTATCAGTTGAGCTTATTTTATCTGTGACCTCGAATGACGAGTGAGTTGTGAGTGCGTGTAATTGTGTATTTGTACGGCAAGGAATAGTTTGAACCAGCGTCACTTTGTTGTTTGCAACGTTCCATCTTGACTTTTCATTTGATCTGAGCCGTAGGCTAGATAAATTAGCATTGAGTTTTTAGGGTTAAAAACGAAACGGAACCCTATTACTAACACTAAGTAATTTATGTAAATGAAAAACTGATCTGTGACTTTAAATAATAATACTACACACGGTACAAATAATTTGATTGAACTATGTGTTCTAATATCAATAGGTTTGTAATTTAAACTGTGATTTGATGCCATAATTACTTTAAGAAACAAAATTAAGAGAATAAAAATAATAATTTCAACATTAACAACGTCTTTCATTTGTTATGGTGTGTGTACAAGGTGCATTTAATGTATTTTTAATTAGCCCCCAAAATATGGTCATATCAACAAACGTTTGATCGCGACTGTACGGACAACAGCTTAGGTTTAATACGTCCAATTAAGAAGGTCATCGATATGTATGAATCCGTCGCTTTTTTGTAGTCATTTGAATTTGGTCGGATAACCAGCCATTGTTTATATGTTTAGTTTTTTGTTTAAATCTACTTAATGCGAAACATTCCAAGCTGAAAATTTTCACTATATATTTTTGACTAAACGCACATACTTGTGGTTTACACCTACCTATCTTGGGTTGAGTCGGTATCGGTTGAGTATTTTGCCGTCAAAGTTATGACACTCTCGTTTTGACTTATAGCAATATTATTCGATAACACAAGCATGTATGCTTTTGAAACTTTTTATGGTTATTACAAGCGTCAAGATGGACTGAATACAGTTTTTAGCGTTTTAGCGAGCTTATACGTTTTCTCATTTAGGCGCTGCGTTTTTTTTCGGGTTTTCGAAAAAGCGCAATTACTTGAGAATTATATATATATTTTTTTTAAATCTAATTCAAATACGCACAAATGAAGAGCTACTCGTATATTTTTATTCTACAGGCGCACGTACAATGGTTTTAGAGATACACGATTCTGCAAAACGTTACCCCAGCAGGAAATGCAATATCTCGAAAACCTGATGACGCACCAGTTATATTTTCGGCGCACATTTTTGCACAAATATACGAGTAAGCTCTCTGCCCATGCACAATATTTCTCATTCCGATCATTCGTTTAGAATTTACCTGCTGGAACAACGTTACCCCAGCAGGAACCTATGTTCCGTTTTTTTCAAAAACGACGACACGCACTTATTTTTTTATGTGGCGCACATTTACAGCATATTACGCACGAATTATACGTTCCACTCATATCTCTCTAGGAGTCAATTTGCTGTTGGGGTAACGTACACCACAGAATAGCATTGCAGGTCAATGGCGGGCGTCGGGCGGCCTCTACGTATAATGTTCGTTTGGGATAAGAAAACACTTTTCACGTGGGTGAAGCTGCTGGCACAAGCTATTTGTTCTATAGTTTGTACTATCAATTTAAAAAACAACGAAAATACAAAAATGTTGAAGCTTCAGGTTATTTAAACCGTTTCCGTTTTCAATAAAGGGTTTAAATGTTATGTAACTTTTGAAAGTTCTAACTTGTTATGGTGTATTTTATTATATGTCATTGTCCTTACATAGTTTAAAACTAAGTCACCCCGCCCGTCCCGCTGTCTGTCTGTCCCTATGTATGCTTAGATCTTTTAAACTACGCAACCGATTTTGTTGCGGTTTTTTTTTAATAGATAAAGTGATTCCAGAAATCTAGAGGAAGGTTTGTATGTATAATAAACGCACTAACGTAACTGGCAGGAATGCAAATTATTTGGCAATAATTTGTATGAGCAGCGTATTTTATGAAAAGATGAGGAAACAAAAGTTTTAAATTAAATATTATCTTCATGTTTCAGACATAGTCATAGGCATAGAAAAACGACTAGAGTTTTATTACAATGGAACACTTACGCACACAGAAGACATTCCATTGGCTACAGATATTCAATCCACAACTTATGATCCAGTTCACTACAGGGTAATCTTTGCTGACAACAAATACCGGAACTTGTCAATATCCAGCTTCGACTTATCAACCAGGAAAATACAACATATAGTTACGGGAAGATCCACCTTTAGCGTGTCTGTCGCTTACGACCCGGTCACACAATTACTGTTTTGGAAGGCTGGATATAAAAATATTTACTCGTTTCCATTAAAGCCTGTATCTTCTAATAAAGCAGTTGAAAATCATATAGTTATGACCCATGGGATCTGCTTGGATATTGACGTGAATAGTTGTGGAGGGTACGTTACTATATGTGATATAATCATACATACACCGGCAAAATTAGCGACCATTGCGGGGTAGTTTTTTTGGTTTTATAATATAACCGAATATTCCCTAGTTTTAATAACTATAAAGAGGGAAAGTGAATTTTACGAGTTTGTCTAATTTTATCTGGAGGGTGATCTTCGCAACCATTGCTCCTATAAAAATTCTTTATCGCACATACATTGTGGGTACATTATTCCCTTCGATCAACAATACAACTAGATACCGGGTCGGCGCAAAAAGTACGTCTTTATAAATAACAGCTCACTTGAGACGTGAGCTCTTAACTTTGTTTAGTTCGCTTGAAACACAGCCAATGTTAACACGTTTCACAATGCCTCAATGTGTATTCAAAACTTGCAAAAATAATACCCAAAAAAGGAATTTACCGGCCGAAGTGTCTTACTTTCAGTAAGTTCATGTAGAATAAGTTATATTTTTATCTTTGAACTAATAAATAATATCACATTATAGAACAATAAAATTACCGTTTTCAAAGCTACAAGTTTTTGGCCAATACAAGGCGTCACGTATGGTAATAACGGGAAAAAGTACTTTATTTATTGTTAGTTAAGATTTTTTTCACACTAAATGTTATTTAACCTATGCCTTAACATTTCTAAGTGACAGAAGTAATTTATTGCTAGTGGTGGCCCAGTGGTAACGGCCGCGTCTTACAAGTTGTAGGTTGTGGGTTCGAATCCAGGCAGGCACTTTACTCTGTGTAAATTATTACATCACCACTGCTCTAAAACGGGGAAGGAAAACATCGTCGTGAAACCGATTTCTTAGAACCTTCAATTGAAGATTTGTGACTTTATTTCTAGGTGCCAAGGTTGTAATTAGGTTGAACTATTAAAACTGTTTTAAAACTTCTCAGTTTGTTACCGGTCATCTGTCCATCAGACCGAATCGGATTAGAACAATGGTAATTTCTATTGTGTCTGGAAATGGACAGTTGAAGGTGTAAACAATGTAGTTGTAGTAAGTAAGTATTGTAAATGTGGGATAGATGTGTATATCCACGCGAACAGAGTTTAGCATTGATTTTGTACGTGACGCGTTATCTAGTATGTTAGTCTGTTGTATTGTTGATTGAAGATTATTCCGAATGGACACAGGCTATAAATTATGTAAATATATGTGAAAAAGTAAAAGTAATGGTGATATTCGTCAACTAAGCGTGTCTGACTAACCTTAAAAAATACACCAAATGCATTTTTCACAAAATTCAAACTAAAATTTTATATCACTTAAATGAGTTAAGTTCATTCAATATTAATTTATATTAATTGTTTTCAAAAAAAAGACCTTGTGTGTGTTTATGCCGCTATTTTGCTATTGTGTGTAGTTTTATGACTCAACAAAATCGTTTTGAACTTTATGAATTTTCATACTTATTTACAAATTACAGATATATTTACTGGATCACAGACTTTGAAATAGAGAGGGCTCGGTTTGATGGTTCCGAGAGAGAAATTCTAATAAAGAAAAATATTTATTGGCGATATAGTTTGGCCATTGATCCACAGATACAGAAAATGTACTGGATTCAATACAGTTATTCACATCAGTTATCTATTGAAAGTGCCAATTTGAATGGAAAGGACGGAACAACATTATATGTTCTCAAAAACGAACGAGATGCAAATTCATTGTCTGTATCAAAAGATTTTATCTACTGGAGGAGCAGAAATGAAGTCAAAATTTGGCAATTACAGAAATACCCGCATCAACGTGAGGAACCTAAACTATTTTCAATTTCTCACGCAGAGTTTTGTTGGAGTTGTCAACATATAGCAGCCAACTATACAATAAAGGAACAAACTCAAGGAAATCTAAACTGTGAACCTTTGAAAAATCTTATACCGAACGACTCGGCACAAGAGTCATCAGATGTAAGCGTTCATTGTTCCCATAGTACGGAAGTGACTGAGGAATCTCGTTATGAATATACACCGGGTTACACTGGTGAGAGATGTACAGTTTCAATATGTCAGAACTATTGTGTGCAAGGAGATTGTAGTGTCAGTGCTGGCGGACAACCAGAATGCAGGTAAAACATGTTTGTCTCATTAAGTACTAGCATCGTCGCGTCACGAAGCGTCTCAGTTTAAGCTGACCCTAATAACTTAACCTAACTCACGTCACTTAAAACAATCCCTTGATAAGGTACATATTGTTTACAGATCTTAAGCATTCACATTATCCCTATCACTGCTTATCAGTAAGAGAATAGAAAACTTCGAAATCTAGATTCGAGACGAACATTATTGCATTATTTAATACAACTATATTTCATACTTATATTATATTATTACTACAATTATTATTTATATTGTTTTCCCTCTTTTTTATTTTTGTTTAGTCTAAGTTTTCTTTTTTTAATTTTTCTCGTGTCAAATAAATGTGTTTTCTTTCTTTCTTTATTATCTTATCGTTCTTCTTACTTCTTATTAGTATTATAAATGCGAAAGTAACTCAGTCTGTCTGTCTTAAACCGCTGCACCGATTTAGATGAAATTTGGTATGGAGAAAGTTTGAGACCCTGGAAAGAACTTTGAATAGTTTTTATGTCGGAAATAATCTTTAAGAGGAAGGTTAGAGGGATAAAAGTTTTTATGGTGAACTAAAGTAAGACGGCCCACACATCTACAAAATTATTGCGCGATATAAAAAAAATGTTATTCGAAGTACTACTTAATAGTACGCAGCCGAAGTTACGATTAAAAGCTAGTAACAAAATTAATGTTGATGCTTATAGTGTCTTGTGAACTTTTGTTTTAAAGAAAGAATAGAAAAAAAACATTTATTCTACAAAGACACAACACAACTGCGACAAACCGACACAGACAAGTGAGGTACAGTCTCCTATAAAGCGGGTGAACCATTGGCGAGCCGGCAAGCTAACGGTATAAATCGTTAGCTCGTCGACTCGCGTTGGTGATCCATTAGCTTACCAAACAGACTACTCTCATCGTTGGCGAAGTCACGGCGTGCTTTCAGACGGAGTTACTTTGTAACTTGGCTATACTGATAGAACAGGAGGAAAAAAAAACAATTCTGTTTAGTGCCACAACTTGGGTTTATACACTTCATCGGCCCCTGATCCAGTCCCCATGCTAGTTTGAACCTATTTTCTCTCCTTCCTGTGACATGCTCGCTCGATTATATGGTTTTTTTAACATCAGAAATAATGGTACTGTTGGATGGGTTCATGTTTTTAGTAGATATCAAAAGTTTAGTATGCGGACGTTTTTAGCAGTTTATTTTTATTGATTTTTATAATCTCTGCTGGTGTACTTCCATAGACAATAATGTTCCTTAAAACATTTTATAAACTCCAACACAAATCCACGACGAAACGAACGTAAATCCATTTGAGTAGCTACTGGACTTTGCCGAGCAGCACGTGCTGTCGCCACCAAAGTGGCAAAAAGACTGTCGAGTGTCAGGTCGCCGGATCGACTGATCCACTGGCGATTTTATGCACCGCGGACTAAGAATTTCAAGAATGCACAAAGTGCCAGCGAGAAAATCCGCCGGTTTTTAAGTCCGCAGATTTTTAAGTGCTCCTCCATTGGCGGTTTAGACCTTTGGCACCTTTAATTGAAAAAAAAACCATTTATTCGACAAACCGACACAGAAAAGTCGAGGTACAGTCTCCAATAAATTGCATCTTCAAATTGACAATGGCAACTATACTACATAGCGTAAAATCAGCAAAATCAGTTTATGGTCAAAATTCACTGACCAAATCTGATTTTGCTGATTTTATGGTACTTGAGTTGCGATTGCGAGGTCGGATAACTAGAGACTGAGCAGTGTTTGGACTTTCTCTGTAGACAGGCTGGATTGGTTTTTGGTTTCATATTTTATTATGTTGTTATTTCATGTGTAAAACTGGTTTCTCCGGCGAAAGGTGCGAAGTCAGCGTGTGCCATAAGCATTGTTTGAACAGCGGTGTCTGTTCAATGAATGAAGAAGATGGGCCGGTCTGTGAATGCACAGCAGGTTATGATGGTGAAAGATGCGAGGTTTCCATTTGTAAGGACTATTGTTTGCAAGGAAACTGTAGTGTCAGTACAGAGGGAAAACCTAAATGCAGGTAAATCGAATTGTGAATCGAGGTGGAAAAATTCGTTGCAAACAAAATATAAACACTTTCATCAATATTAATACATGCCCCTTATTGTCCCACTGAAAACGACGACGACAAAAAGCAATTTAAAAGTCTGAATTCCATAATCGTAGTCAGTGTTGTCAAATAAAATTATATACAGAATGTAACGGAAAAGTGTGACCACTGTTTAAAACCTGCTTTTACCTATGCATATTAATAACTTTCTCCAAGGAAGTCGTAGGTAATTTATAACAAAAAATGTTAATCTTCCATACAAATTTTGGTCAGTTGACGATAAATATGTATGGAAAATCCAATTTTTAGGTTTTTTTAATTTTTATTTTTAGGTACATTTACATGGGCAAAACGAGTTTTTAAAATTGGATTACACCCTTCCGTTACACCCTGTATAGGGCGTCTGAAACGCGGCACAGTGGTCCTTTCACCGTTAACTAGAGACCATCCGAGACCAAAACTATATTTTTGGCGGAAACCGAAAGAAAGCTCATAAAGAAGGTCTAAGAATGTAGTATTTTCGAGCTTATATTGAATCAATTTGGTATTTTCATTTCCCGGCAAACCTTACTCGTAGAGCACCGATGTTAATTCAAGTCGTTTTTGCTTAGCCTCATTTTAATGCCCTTTGTGCTTATCATGCAATTTTGATAAATTTTGTTCTTAGCGGTGCCCAATGAAAGCGATTTTTTGTAGATAGCTTTAGATAAATCAGTAGTGCTTTTGTCGAAAAATTGCCAAAACGGTATTTTTCTTTTTGTAGCATTATACGTACACAATAAAGAGTGCGTGAGTTCAAGACCTTAAAAACGTTGACTTTGTTTAACTTACGTTTATTAAAATTAAAATTGCTAGCATAGCATAGTTTAATAAATGAAAATATTAGTCTACTTATCGTAAAACTAATCAGAAATAGTCCATAGGTTTATTTATTTGTAATGCTATCAAATGATTTTTTTTTTTAAAACGGAAGATGCTGCCTGTTTTAAAAAAAAACCGGCCCAGTGCGAGTCGGACTCGCGCACGAAGGGTTCCGTACTTGGTAAATTGCGGTTTACGATTTATGACGTATTAAAAAAAATCTACTGACTAGATCTCGTTCAAACCAATTTTCGCTGGCAGTTTACATAGTAATGTACATCATATATTTTTTTCAGTTTTATCATTCTCTTATTTTAGAAGTTACAGGGGGGGGGGACACATTTTATCACTTTGGAAGAGTCTCTCGCGCAAACTATTCAGTTTAGAAAAAATATATATTAGAAACCTCTATATCATTTTTGAAGACCTATCCATAGATACCCCACATGTATGGGTGTGATGAAAAAAAATATTTTTAGTTTTAGTTTCAAGTATGGGAACCCCCAAAATTTATTGTTTTATTTTTATTTTTGTGTGAAAATCTTAATGCGGTTCACAGAATACATCTACTTACCAAGTTTCAACAGCATAGTTCTTATAGTTTCGGAAAAAAGTGGCTGTGACATACGGACGGACAGACAGACAGACAGACATGACGAATCTATAAGGGTTCCGTTTTTTTGCCATTTGGCTACGGAACCCTAAAAAATGTATTCCAATTCAACTCGTTTGAGCAGTTTTTGAGTAAAAGCAAACATGCATGGCAAAATAAGTGAAAATGTTTTAATAACAATGAACATAGTCCAGTTCCTTTTTTTTTGCTTATGCAAAGAAATAACTCTTTGTTAAAATCAGTTCAATTAGAAAGTGTATTAAAATATTTATACGATTCCTCCTCTAAAAAGCTTATTTTATTCACTGAAAACAGTGAATAAAAAGCACTTTTAATCACTGTTTTGGTGTTTGAATTTGGAACACACCAATGTATTAGACATAGAGCAACACGGACCACCGGCGGACCGCGCCGGTGGTCCGTGTTGCTCTATAGTATTAGACATCCATCTCAATGCTATGTAACCTCCTTGCGCAAAAATACTCGATACACAAACTCCTTCTTCGATTTTAATTTTGACTTTGTTATTTAGGATTTTAATAATGATTTTGATTTTAGTCTAAGATATTTATTGAATACTTGTTTCTATTGTAATTCTAATATTAATTGCAATGGTATTTAATCAATTATAATTATGTAACGTAACGGAGGTGGTCACTGGCCCCTGAAACACAGGTGCTGTTACCTAGCTCAGGGGTCAGGGTTTAACATTTTTTGTAAATTTTGAAGGCAATAAACCATTTATTTTTAATTTATTAATATTCCTTGTGCTTAAATCTTTCTTTTTCTCGTAGTCATGGTATAAAATATAGTATGCAACTCTTGAATAAAACGGATTTATATCGAGGGCCATGAGTCACTCGCGTCGCTCATGATTCTAACACTTGAATCACTCGCTATGCTCGTGATTCAATCATCATGAATCACTCCCTACGGTCGTGATTCAGTCGTTAGAATCCTTCACTTGCTCTTGATTCATCTATGGCCCTCGCTTTAAATCCGTCTTTTATTCACTAGTTGCATAATATACTATTTTTCTTCGACGATGACAATTGACAAAAACTAATAAAACTCAGACATAACAAAAATATTTGTTAAACCGGCAGCCTAATTGTGTAAGTAAATTCGGCAAAGGAAACAATCTGTTTATTTCCCAAAAACACACACATACACAAAAAAGTTGAATCTTTATTCACTTTTTTTGTATAAGTGTGTGTTTTTGGCAATTATCTGTCTATTTATCTGCCGTAATCGCAATATTGCCACACTCACTCAAATGCCAATGGTGGAATAGTGCGATCGCCCGGTAGCAGCGCACTCGAAGTAACCAGAGCGTTTTACGAAAATTCACGAACATTGTTTCGACCAGGCCGAAAGTTACGGCCGATTTTTGGCCGAAACCGAAATTTCAGGCCGAAAACAATTATTTGGTCGGTCTCTATCTTTTACAAATATCATACATATTTGTTGTTTTTTTAGTGCAGATAACTCATCGATGTCTTTGTTATTTTACAGTTGTTTTGACGGCTACTCTGGGGAACGTTGCGAAGTTAACGCGTGTCATCAGTATTGTTTAAACAACGGTGCGTGTTCCCTGAATGAGGAAGATGAGCCGATCTGTGAATGCACAGAAGGTTATGAGGGTAAAAAGTGTGAAGTTGCCATTTGTAAAGACTATTGTTTTCAAGGAAACTGCAATGTCGGTACTGAGGGACAGCCTAATTGCAGGTAAATCGAATTATCTATAAAATTTGTTGCAAACATAATATATACACATTCATCAATATAAATACCTGCTCCTTATTGTCCCGTTGAAGGAAGAAGGATAATTTGAAGTCTGAATTCCATAACCGTAGTCAGCGTTTTCAAATAAACTTCTATACAGGGTGTAACAAGAACAGGGTGTAAGATCTGACCATACTTTAAATACAGCTTCTGCCCATGAATAGGAATAATTTAATTTATGAAAGTCGAAAAATTCTATCTACCATACAAATGTTGGTCAGCTAATGAACACTTTGTATGGAAAATCCAGCTTTTTTGGGGAATTGCCTAAGGCTTCTTTAGAGAAAGTTGTACATTTATATGGGGAACAGTAGTTTCTAAATTTTGATTACACCCTTCCGTTACACCCTGTATAGAGCGTCTGAAACGCGGCACAGTGGTCGCGCACCTCATGCGCCTGTTACAAGTAGTCATATATTTGTGTTGATTTTCTTGCTTATAGAGTAACTCATCGATATTTTCTGTTTTTCAGCTGTAATGCCGGCTACTCTAGAGAACGCTGCGAATGTAAAGCCTGTCATGACTTATGTTCAAACAACGATGCTAGTTCCCTAAATGAGGAAGATGAGCCGATCTGTGAATGCCCTGAAGGTTATGAGGGTAAAAAATGCGAAGTCTCCATTTGTAAAAACTATTGTTTGCAAGGAAACTGTAGTGTCAGTACAGAGGGAAAGCCTAAATGCAGGTAAATCGTATTGTACTTACTTGCAAATATAATAATTATAAACACTTTTACTAATATGCCTGCCCACTTTTGTCTCAACTAGGGCAAATGACAATTCAAAGTCCTAGTTCCCTCACCGATGTTCGTATTGTCTATGATGAATTTATAGAGTGTCTGAAATGCAGCGCAATAGTCGCACACCCCATTCGCCGTTAATACCAATACCCGAAACTTATAGTGAAAGTCTAAGAATTGAGTATTTCTTCGCCCGCGTTAATATAGATTTTGTCTATCAATTCTGGTTGTTGACATACAGGGTGAGAAAAATCCAATGTTGCAGATTTAGTTTTAATCAAAATCGGCCCCTTGACGCCTTTGATTGTTTTGTGCTATCTTCAAAGTGATGATTTGGCCATCCACGCCCAAGTGGAAAAATAGTTACAAAATGAAACAAATAAACTACAGACTCAAAGGTTCTGCTTTGCTACAAATTGAAGATACCACTCTATCATAAATTGTATCTGTAGGGTATTTTTATTTTTATTATCTATAGGCTCGCGTTTGACCACTATTTCGCCTGATGTAAAGCGAAGATGTGGTATATGGTGAAGCACGCTTGCCTAGAAGAAATCTATTCACTCTTGACTTAAAGACCTCAAGGTTGTAGCTATTAGCAAAACGCTTTATGCGTATGGGTGGGATGTCTACCAAGTACCGATGGCGCATAGCCGTACATCTTGTAGTCCGATGAAGGAAAGGGCTAGGTGGAATCAAATAGTGCAGTTCCGTCGCACACTCCCCGAAATGTAACTGATAAAAAACCGACAGGCTGGCAACCCGGCGTCGATTTTCGAGGCTCTGAGGCTTCGACGCGTCACGCGACCAGTGCATCGTTGCCAATAAGTTAATTGATAATCCTTAATTATGCCGGTAATCATGGGTACAACATTTTAGGACGCTGCTATATACTATGTTGTCATTTGATGCTAGTACATACACAGTCTGGGCCATGGACATACGCGAAAATCAGCAGCTACGTAAAGTTGGCCGTGGGTAAAGCTTGGCTTTTCCAAATGTACCCCTGCTACCCCATGCTTTACCAAATGCATCCCTGCTACCCTTGAGCTTTGTTAATAGTAATAGCAAAACTTAGTTTGATAAGAAACTGGAGACCTTGAATTGAAATGCTAGGTCAGTGGGAATTATTGGGATTCAACACGTTTTCCCCTTTTTTCATACATGTTAATATATTGGCACCTATTATATTTTGCCCATATTGTGTAATACGAAGCCTCATCCCATTAGATAATCTAAATAAATTTGTAGATCTCAATTATTTGTTATCAAAAACATGCCTGCAAAATTTCAACCAAATCGGTAGCCGCAATAAAAAGTTTCATACAAAGTTCAGCTTGCCCCATTTACCCCCTGAAAATTCAAATTTACAAAAATCCTTTCTAAACTAACGTTTACTGCCGTTATACTACCACCTGCCATAATTCAGCTTCATGAAGAAAATTTTACATCTTATCTTTACAACCCCAACCCCCTTTTAGGGGTAATTAAAAAAATGAATACTCTTTAATTATTTGTTACGGAAGTATTGCCGCAAAATTTGAAGTGAATCGATCCCCATAATAAGAAGTTTCATACAAAACGAACCCCTCCAATTTCACCCCCTTCGGTTTTAACCACAAAGAAGTAGCCTATGTCCTTCTTAAGGTCTCAAACTATCTCCATACCAGATTTCATCATAATCGGATCATAATAAGAAGAAGTTGCATGATAAGAAGTTACATACAAAATTAACCCTCCTGCCATTCCTCCCCCTTCGTGTTTTATGCAAGTAGCCTAGCATATGTCCTCCTCAGATTCTCAAACTATCTCCATACCAAATTTCATCTAAATCGATTCATAATAAGAAGAAGTTGAATGATAAGAAGTTACATACAAAATTAACACTCCCCCCATTTCGCTCCTTCATGTTTTATGCAAACAAAGTAGTCTATGTCCTTCCCAAGGTCTCAAACTATCTCCATACCAAACTTCATCTAAATCAGTTCACCCGTTTAAGCCATAATAAGAAGTCTCCTATAAAACTACCACACATCCCCATTTCTCCATTTTTGTGTTTTATGAAAAAATAGTACCCTATGTCCTTCTCAGGATCTCAAAGTATCTCCATACCAAACTTCATCTAAACCGGTTCATAATAAGAAGAAGTTGCATGATAAGAAGTTACTTATAAAATTAACCTTCCCGCCCATTCCCATACTTCGTGTTTTATGCAAAAAGATGTAGCCTATGTCCTTCCCAAGGTCTCAAACTATCTCCATACCAAATTCGATCTAAATCGGTTCATCGGTTTAAGCCCTATTAAGAAGTTTTATAAAAACTAACGCCCCATCCCCCATTTCTCCCCTTCGTGTTTTATGCAAACAAAGTAGTCTATGTCCTTCTCAAGGTCTCAATCTATCTCCATACTAAACTTCATATAAATCGGTTCAGCCGTTTAAGCCATAATAAGAAGTTTCCTACAAAACTACCACACACGCCTATTTCGCCCGTTTCGTATTTTTTTTTTTAAAGTAGCCTAAGTCCTTTCCCGGCTCTCAAACTGTCTCCATATCAACTTTCATCTAAATCGGTTCAGCGGTTTAAACGTAAAAAGGTAACAGACAGACAAACAGAGTTACTTACGCATTTATAATATTAGTATGGATTTGGTAAATTCATTGCCATTCAATCTTACTCGTAGAAGACCGAAGTTAATTGAAGTCGCTTTTACTTAGCCTCAATTTTAATGCCCAAATACAGAATGTCTTTACAAAACATGTCTGTAATTTTCTTGAAATTTTGATAAATATCGTTTTTGGACTTAGTATTTTTTTTACCTTGAGATAAGTCAGTTGTGCTTGTGTGAAAATAATATCAACGCAAAACCAAGCAGAAATAGTCCATAGATAAAAAAAAGTATCATTTAATCATTAATTCCATCAATTAACATTATTAAATTGAATGATAATAGATATTTGTTAAATAATTAAAAAGAAAAAACTACCAGACCGAATCGGATTAGAACAATGGTAATTTCTATTGTGTCTGGAAATGGACAGTTGAAGGTGTATGAACGTAACTAAAAATATAAAACAGAAGTTGATGCCTGATTTTCAAAAACATAGATAATTAAAAAAAAAAACAATCCAACACGTTTGAGCACTTTTTGAATAATTGCTAACATGCATGGCAAAATACGTGAAAAAAATATTTAAAAACACTGAATATAGTCCAGTTACTTTTTTTGCTTATGCAAAGAAATATCACTTCGTTAAAATTAGTTCACTTAGTAAGTATTTTTCTTCGATACAATTGACAAATACTAATGAAACTCAAAGACATAAAAAAGATTTGTTTAACCGGTAATCACAAACAGCATTGGCATAATACGTCCATGGTATTGACATACTCACTCAACGCAATGGTGGAATAGTGCGATCGCCCGGTAGCAGCGCACTCGAAGCAACAAGAGCTTAATCGCGTTAACGTAAAGGTCAATTTGTATTGAAACTGGATAAGCCGTCTGGGGACGGTAAGGAGAAACCTCTTTTTTGTATACACTTTGACATAAGAGATCGTTTAAGTTAACACGAGTGAGTATCACACAGCTACCTGCCTAGCCTTTTTTTCCAATTATTGTTGGGGTCGGCTTCCAGTCTTACCGGATTCAGCTGAGTACCAGTGTTTTACATGGAGCGACTGCCTATCTGACCTCCACAGCCCAGTAACTGGGTAACACGATACCTCTTGGTAAGACTGGTGTCAGATCTCAGGCTTAGACTACCCGTAACGATTGTCAAAGATCTGAAAATGATAGCCGGGACCCCAACGGCTTAACGTGCTTTCCGAGCCACGGAGGAAACTCGGTATGTTGAAATGCTCACCCATCCACGGACCGACCTCGTCAAGCGTTGCTTAACCTTGAAGATCGATCCGTGCGGCTGTTATTATTTAGCCACGAGCTGGGTATCACATGAAATGATAGCATTAGTATCACACAGAGCGTTTACGAAAATTCAAGAATGTAGTTTCGGCCAGGCTGAAAGTTACGGCCGTTTTTTGGTCGAAACCGAAATTTCCGGTGAAACAGGAATTTTGGCCGAAACAGGCCGAAAACGAATATTCGGTCGGTCTCTACCTTTTATAAATATCATACATATTTGTTGTGTTTTACTATAGATAACTCATCGATGTCTTTGTTATTTTACAGTTGTTTTGACGGCTACTCTGGGGAACGTTGCGAAGTTAACGCGTGTCATCAGTATTGTTTAAACAACGGTGCGTGTTCCCTGAATGAGGAAGGTGAGCCGATCTGTGAATGCACAGAAGGTTATGAGGGTAAAAAATGCGAAGTTCCTGTTTGTAAAGACAATTGTTTGCAAGGAAACTGTAGTGTCGGTACTGAGGGCTAGCTTAAATGCATGTAAATCAAATTGACTATAAAAGTTGTTGCAAACATAATATAAACATTTTCTTCAATATTAATACCTGCCCCTTATTGTCCCACTGAAGGACAAAGGGCAATTAGAAGTCTGAATTTCATAACCGTAGTCTAGTATAAACTTCTACACAGGGTGTAACGGAAAGAGGATACTTTATTTTAAAATCTGCTTCTACCCATGAAAATTAATAACTTTCTCCAACCATGTCGTAGTCAATACTTAACAAAAAAAATCGTATCTCGGTATACAAATTTTGGTCAGGTGACGAAAACTTTTATGGAAAACCAATTTTTTTAGGTAATTGTCTAAGAAAGTTGTACATTTACATGGGCAAAAGCAGTTTTTAAATTTTGATCACACCCTTCCGTTACACATTGTATAGGGCGTCTGAAACGCGGCACAGTGGTCGCGCACCTCATGCGCCTGTTACAAGTAGTCATATATATTTGTTGATTTTCTTGATTATAGAGTAACTCATCGACATTTTGGATATATTATTAATTTTGTACTTGTTTATTAATTAATTGACATTATCAAATATTTCCTTGAAAATTATTTTTTTGACATTTATTTTTGGGTTTTTTTAGATTTTCCTGTGGACTATCTAAAAATATTTAATTGATTTATTATTTATTTTGACATTCTTGTATGAATTTGACACTAGCCTATTTTTATTTTTTGACATTTTTGAAATGTTTTATTGTTTTGATACTTGTTTTGACATTGTAGTTTTTATTGAAAATTAATTAATTGTCAGGAGAATAATCACTATATTGATTTTTTCTACACTTTCTATAATTTTTACATACCTAATATTGTGAACTTAATGATGAAACATTTGTACGCCTAATGACAAAGCATAGAGAACTTACAAAATTGTAACATCTCACACACCTGTTTTTGTATATGCGAATGTGCATACGACACCTGTGTGTGTTGCTGTGCGCACGCTGGGACGACTGGGAGATCGTTCAATAAAGTAGTATGACTAAGTATGACACTGACGCAAGAGTAAAAATGTTCTGTGCACTGACGTGTGGTTTGATTGCACGTGTTTATTCCCGCTCCCGTTAAATACCTAACCGTGGCGACGAGGATAAAAAATAAACGAAAGTATGTTTTCCAATGGAGCTTTTGGTTCAATAACCAACTTCGACCATCTCACAAGCGAATGGGATAATCACGGCTCCAACAGTGGTTTATTGCAAATGAAGTAAACGATGCGTCGGACAAAGCCAAGGTCAAACGAAAGGCAATATTGTTAAGCGCATTGAGTGAGTCAAGCTACAAACTAGCGAGTGACTTGGCGCTGCCGCAGAAACTTGAGGAGGTAGAATATGGCAGCATCATCAGTCTGTTGGACAGCCATTTCAGCCCGAAATGACTTGGTTTCACGGAGCGGTACCTACAACTTCTACTCAGCTACGCAGCGCCAAGGTGAGAGTCATACTCAGTGGGCAGCAAAGATTAGAGGATTGGCGGCACATTGCGGGTTCAAAAGAAGTATATTATTGGGCATTCTATTACACCTGTCGCTTCCTACGGCTCACTTCATTCACCTTCGTCGCTTTCGATAAATGAAATCTTACATAGTGCAGTAATGCAGTAAAATACTGGTTCGACGGCTATTCCACAACGTTTGTGGTTTAGACGCTACTCCACTTTTTGAAACTCGTTTGGTTACGAATGGAACGAAAAGTTTTCTAGAATGTCCTTTGTGGGTGGGGGAAGGTATAACTTAAAAATAATGCTTTTCAGTAATTTAACGCTACATTCGATTCTTACTATCGTAGTGAGAAGGTTGTATCACGAAACAAAATACAAATAACTAAGTTAACTACAAAGCATGCTACAGTGAAATCTGATATAAAAGACATTTGTAAACTTATAATCAAGAATTCAAGCGGCAAGATTATATTTTTTCGAGATTTGCACACTGATCAGAAAAATACAGTTAACGATTCATCAAAACACCGGACAGCTATAAAAAACCGCACAGAAGATTTTTTCCAGCGACAGATGCAAGATTTGGTGAAATCTCATTTAGAAAACACTCACTATCTTTTATTGAAGGACAGCCATGGTGAGGTTGTTCGTATATTTGTTCGAGTTAGCGACAATGAGTTATAAATTATGTCAGTGTAGATTTTGATACAAGTGCGGATTGCGTACGAGGCCGAATGAACACCCGAGCCGTAAGGCGAGGGTGTTATGGGGCCGAGAAACGCAATAACAAATTCCCACGTGTATCAAACGACGTTTTTCAATACACTTTCGAAGAAATAAAACTAATAAAACGATACGTATTTTTGTAATAAAAATATGTAAGTATTGAAACATAACTGAATTATTAGGTGCAATTATTGAAATGATATACAGCCGATTTTGCTGGCATTTTTACGGTTTGTGAAATGTTATTATTAAAAATTTCACCAATTTCACTGTTTTGAGTGAATGTTGGAGATGACGGAATACAGGGGGTGGAAAGATGTTCTGATAGCTGTTCAGTAGTTTTATGAGGTGCCAAATCATTACTGGTATGTGGAGTAGAAGGGTACGGTTCAAGGCAAAACTTCTTAGGGGCTGGCTCCAAATCTATTCGTTGTGTTATTTTGGCGCTAATGTTCGTCTTGTTGCTTATAGAGTCTTCTACATATGATTCAGCAACAGTATTAGACCGCCATCCGCCATGACGTTTTAATGTCAATATATCAGCTCCAGCATCAGCAAGCAATGTAGCTGTAGTTCTTCTAAAGCTATGTCCGGTGTAAAACTCCGCATCTGGTAATCCTAAAAACTTTGCTATTTCCTTTGGCATAGCACCAAATTTGTTCACACCAATAGGATGAGCCATACATTTACCTTTTTAACCCCCGCCGGAAAAAGAAGGGGTGTTATAAGTTTCACGTGTGTTGCTGTGTATCTGTGTATCTGTGTGTCTGTCTGTGGCATCATAGCGCCTAAACGGATGCACCGATTTCGATTTAGCTTTTTTTGTTTGAAAGGTAATTTTGTCGAGAGTGTTCTTAGCTATGTTTGAATAAAATCGGTTCAGCCGTTCAAAAGTTATAGGCATTTTACTGTTTGAATCGGGGTGTTTTCGCAAGATAAATGCGTCGGGGGTTTTTTAAATTGTGAAATTTTACTTGTTGATAGTTCTGAAAAAAGCGATCATTTGTTGAGTTTGTGGTACGTAGAGCTTCGTATTTCTTTACTATGTCATAAAAAGGACCGTGAATTGTAAATGATCGCGGAACATTGTTTTTAGTGTGTGGGATTTTGACCAGAAGCAAATTGCCATGAATTTCGATATCTTTTGTTTTTATACAGAGTTCCTGACGTCTACATGCACCATTAATCCCGAAAATTAACGCAACCTGCAACGAGATAAAACATAGTTTAGATAAGCAGAGGTCGTTTAGTGTACGGACGTAGCGCCTAGGTAAGGTTTTATAGATTAGATATTGATTCAACTACTGACCTTTGTTGCCAAATACTGGCTATCCGGAGCTTCTTTCAACTTCATTTGGAGACAATACTTTTGATTTTTGTCCAATATATCCGACGGAGTGTCTTTTTAACCGACTTTCCAAAAAGGAGGAGGTTCTATGTTCGACATTTTAGAAATGCAGTCAGGTTGCAATATGATTTTATGTTAACACCGTGATTTTGCAGAACCGTGCTTTTTAGCATGGAATATATAAACCATAGCGTGCTAGGCTAATATTTAGTAGCGAGTTCATTGAAATATGACAAAAATACTTGCACCGAAAATGACGACGCCTTTTTAGTAACTTTCCACTGAAGAAAACTTTGCAAAGCTGCCATATATTTCACCTTAGATTTAGATGGCAACAGTCTATCGCAAGCATTTTGTGCCTCAATCACAATATCCGGCGAAGTACCATCTAAAGAATTCTCTTCATAACTTAAATTCGTCATTTTTCACAAATAACTCAAATTATTAAGACTAACTTTCGTTTTTTTCCCGCGCTTTATGTTCGCAGGTTAAAGGAGAAGCAAAGGTATGAAGCCGTTAAACAGCCTCACAGGAAAAATATAAAATTCAAATTTTAATTAAGACTAACTATGGGTTAAGCTCGCCTTTGTACATAAATTGTCCTATTGTATTTGTATGTTTTTTTTTTGTACAATAAAGAATAAGAATAAGAACACAAATAAAATGTTAACTTGTTCATAAAAGTAATATTTGTTTAAAATAATGATGTTTATTAGTAGTATTCTTTTTATAAACACAATTTAAATATTCAAAAACTATTTACGCTGTAAAGACGCAAATCAAAATGACGAGATTAAAAAAAAAACACGCCTTCTCTATATTAGTCAGTGGTGTTTTTTTTTAAATTTCTTATGTTTTAATCGAATTACCGCACGCGTGCGAAATATGTTGCATGTTGAACCTAATCGTAGTGCAATAAGAGCTAGTTTTCGAAGAAGTGTATTGAAAAATAATTGATTGACTCATTATTAATATAACCGTTCAAGCAGTTGCCATGAAATTTGTAAAACAACCACAATCGTTACAAGGAAACAAACTTTGTGTTCATTCTCAGGAGGCTGGTTTTCGCCATGGAGAATTATTACGTAAATCGGTACGATGCATCATTTGCGGATCGTCAAATTGTGGAAAAACTAATTTACTAATTGGTCTTCTTATACTCGAGAGTGGTTTAAGATTTCAAAATGTTTATGTTTTTTCGAAAACCTTGAAACAACCTAAGTATCTTTTTTTAGAAAAAGTCTGAAAACCTTGCAACAACATAAGTATCTTTTTTTAGAAAAAGTCTTGCAACGAGTAGGTACTAGGCATTTAATTTCAGAAACATCATGAAAATGAGCAAGTACTAAGTGTGCAGACAGCAAAACCGAACTCTGTAAATGTATTTGATGATGTTGCTTGTGAAAACCAAAATAATATAAAGCCCTTTTGAATTATTTTTATCTTGGTGCACAATAAAGTATAAATAAATTTGTTCGGTATTGCCAAAAAATATTGGACGCTTTCATTGGTATTCTTTTCGAAAGAATCGAATAATTTATGGCATTACCGAACAAAAGGGAATTTGTCAGTCTTTCATGGGGTCATACCATAGAGCAACACGGACCACCGGCGGACCGGAGGGGAGTAGCCATACGCAGGCGTTCCCCTCTGTCAAAGTACAAGTCCACGCGGTCCTATGCGTACACTAAAACTAGTTGCAGCCGCACTGCTCAATAGACTAAATCTAGTAGCGCGACTGAATCGACGTCCTAAAAAAATGCCGAATTGTTCTGTTTTTTGCTGCAAAAAGAGATCTGCCACGTCAAATTTACAAAAAGATGGCGTTATCTTTCATATGTAAGCAATGTTTAATCACATTATTACTATTTACTTCTATAAAACTTAAAAAATACAATATTATCGGTCGGTGACGTTTGGGATTTGTTTACCAACACAGGCCGCTCGCCCTCATACAATATGCGGATCGGTCGAGCAACTGATCCGAGTCTGTTTCCGAGTAGTCGCCTGTCACCGAGCGATAGTGTTGTTACCGGTTTGTTTGTAGATAGTTATCGATAAAAATGGTCAAGGCAAAGGAGTCTATATCCATACAGATACATTTTTGAGATTGAGATTTCTGATTTATTTATTGTAAGCTTTATTTTAGTATACAGACACAACCACATGACAGTCAGACAGTCCGAATGATGATAGACGATTCGGGTACGTTGATTATGGTTGTGATTTAATAAAAAATAATACAGATGAAGCAACAGATGTCCTAGTATTTCTATAAGTAGGCATTAAATACTCCATGGAAAGTCCCAATCGGATATTTTTTTGTTAAAGGCACAAGTGCTAAGTTAATCAGCTTGTACCTAAAGCCTTTGATTTAGTACATGAAACTGGAGTGGAAATAAAAGCAATAACGTATGACGGCGCAAAAGCAAATTTAGCGATGGCCACAGAACTAGGTTGCTGCTTAGTTGCAAATAAATAGCAAACTACCATATTAGAAAAAAAAAGGAAAAAATTATTAGATTCACCACGATACACAGGTTTTTTGGCATTTTGATCTGTATTGAGAGTACCAAGTCCATCTTCCAAGATATAATACAAAACGAACAAAATGGCCTTAAATATATGCCACTCCACAGGATAAGTCAAGATCACATCGAACTCTTTTTTCGATTGTAAGAAGTCATGGTGGTTGTTGCGATAATCCCTCAAGCTCTCAGTTTGAAGCAATTTAATAAAAAAGATCTTGTTAATACAGAATTAACACAAACTGGAAGCGGCACAAACTGCATACCATTGAAAAAAAAATCGATACTAAATTGCACATCAAGAAGAGAAGAAGTCAATTTTACCAATTTTACTAACGATTTAATTGATGAGATTGAAGCTCTAACTTTTTTATCCCCTTTTGCCGAGAAAGTTGTAGAATACATAGCTGGATTTGTTATTTCCTCGACATCAAAAAAAAATGCATTACGTGCATAAAAGGTTTGCTTGGGCCGATTGATGAAAAAAGTTTAATACACCAAAAAAGCAGAGGACAGTTACTTTTTGCTTCAAAATAGGTAATACTTTTATGGCCAGATTTGTGAAAAAGAAATAAGACGACGTTTATGTGACGACAATAAACCTACACGATCTTGTACTACACATGAAATCGTGGCACATGCCTTAATAAAGTGTATTGGCAAAGACTTGTTTTCCTCTATCAATTACCATTTACACAAAAATGATTTTGCAAATCATAATTTGGAACTGGCAAGATTAATAATGGAAAAATATACTGCTACAAGAATTTCGTTCTAAATGAAAAAGCAGACCCACAAAAATGTATTCGTCATATTTATACAAAACTAATCTATTTTAAAAACCAGTGATAGATACAACTATCACTGGTTTTTTAAATTAACATTAAGTTTATTTGTTGGATGATAATTATTGTAGTTCATAATAAATAAAGTCAATCTTTATAACAATGATAACTTTGTATCACTTATTAAACCGTATATCCCGAACCGAGTTCTTGAATTTATCGATAATGAGTATCGACAGTAGTTACAACCACGGCTATAAGCAACTTATCAGTGTAGTTGCGTCATCTTATTATACTGTCATGACACAGAATGTATCCATGTGTGTGTAAAATTGTATTTGTATTTATTTTTAATTTTTATGTGTGAGTTTCGTAGTAACAGACGATTATTTTTGTGTGAGAATTTGTTAAAGTGTGGGTAGAGCAGATTTCCCCCCGCAAAAAATGACAGACAGTTTTGTATCGGGAAAAAACGCTATGGCTACTCCCCTCCGGCACGCCGGTGGTCCGTGTTGCTCTATGGGTCATACCTTTTGCTCTGCCGAACTCACTTACGCAATAAGGCTGCTGGTCCCATGCCCCCATTAAAGATAAACAGAAGTAGAAATTAGTTCTTGAGATTTAGTCAAGCGGACCCACCACTCCGGCAAGCACGACCGACACGTCAAATTCTGCAGGATATGTACGAAATTGCGCGTCATAATAGGAATATAGCTTCTCTACGCTTGGACTCTGTCCTCAATGTGTATTGGCCCTATGAGCTCACTTTATCAATCCCCCTCGCGTTGTCTTCATTACAGAGGGTCGTGATTCCCTTGAAAGGAGATCATAGAGTGCATCATGCAATGCGGTATTTGGTGTTACACGGCTTTGGTCAAATCACCTGATCGTGCTGCGACCCCGTGGCTTCATCAATAGATTATTTTAAATTAGTTAATTTGAAGATGTTACAGATGTACAATAAAAAAACGTATTAGTAAAATGTGTTTAATTACCGTTTGTCAGAATTAAATACAAAGCTGAATATTATAGACAGTGTGATGGCGAGGCTCGTTGGATCCCAGCAATAGAACAATCAAAGCTTAGTAGAACATTAGGTACTAAATCAAATACATTTACTGTTATAATATTCAGGAAGTCCTTACGTCAACAAAATAAAAAGAAACATTGCGATAACATAAATTTTTATTTACATTCCGAAATTCACAATCAAATATAACAATAAACGTCCTACGTCCAACTTACCTGTCAATGAAAGTACAGTGAGAAACACAGAAGTCTACGGGTGATTTATCTATATACACACATACATTCAGTTGTCGGTCCGCCCCGGGGCCAGTGCCCTAGCTAGCTAACTACACGTTATTGTCAGCTCGTCCGCGGTCCTCCACTATTCGACACCACGACTCCACTGAGGTGGCTAGGCCTGTACACAATTTACTACCAAATGAGTTATACAATTTATTTCTTCGTATAGTCAGCCGCCTCCGACTACTCTTATAGAGCAATACAGCGATACATACAATAATATATTCTTAGAATACAAAAATTAAAACAATAAGTTATATACATCAAATTATAATTTCATGTACACGTGTGTCGGCCGGCCGCCCCGCCGGCTCGCTCCGCGCTTCTCGCCCGCACGTCGACTGCTCCTTAAATATCTTACCGGGCGCCGAGCGGGCCCATTTTAGTATCACAATGCGTGTTAAACTAAACAGAGGTCCCACTAAATCCTAAACGCCTACTAAAAAAACTATATAAAACCGAAATCTTCTACTAGAAAATAAAAAGAAAATTCATTACGAATAATAATAAAGTCGTTAGAAAGGTGTGTGTCGTCCGGGCGGTGTTGCAGACGGCGCGGCCGGGCGGGGCGTGTGTGGCGTGTTCGGGCGCGTTCGGGCTCGTTCGGGCTTGCTCGGTGCGGGCGCCTCAGTCGAGCACCTGGGACACGATCTTCTCCATGTCGTGGTCGATCTCGTCGTTGGTGGGCGGCGGCGGCGCCGGCGCGGGCGCGTCGGGCGCGGCGGGCAGCGTGAAGGGCTCGTCTAGCTCCTCCAGCCCCGCCGGCACCGGCAGCTTGCCCAGCTCCTCCTGCAGCTTCACGTAGTGCCGCTGCAACAGACAAAACCAGTTCAGATACATTCGTCACCTTGAAGTCTATTTTCCTTTGCTCCATGTGTATGATACAATCCACTTTATTGTAGTGAGAAAATGTAACACTGGGAATAAAATAAAACAGATCTGATAAATATTGCCTAAAATAGGCAGTCCTTTCAAAAGGATTTCATCAATAATAATTTCAGCCGAAAGATGTTCACTGCTGAATATAGGCCCATCGACCGGTCCTATGCTTCTTGCATCCAGCGGATGCCTGCTACCTTAACCAAGTCATCAGTTCACCTAGCAGGAGGTCTCCAACGGCGCATCTTCAAGATGTCACGTCGATGTAAAGGCTTACCTTGAGCGCCATGAGGTTGAGCTGTATGCTCCTCTGCGTGCGCTCATCACCGCTCTGGCTCTCCAGCTCCGTGATCCAGTTCGCCACCGTCTGCATTATTTCGTTGCGTTTTATCCAGAAGTGCGTCTGGATCACCTGGTGAACGAAACAATAATATTAATTAACGGCCGAAATTAATAAAACTTCTAAATCAAGATCCAGGACTGCTGAGTTTATTTTAGAAATCGCCTATCAGTACGTTGAGACATTAGAGAAGTAAAAAGAAACCCCGTACATAAATTTTTCCCCAAAGGGGAAGTGAAAGAAACCCCGTACACATATTTTTGCCGCAAAAGGGGAATAAATAAAAAAACATCATCAAATACATCATTAGGTATCATAGTATATATATCGTATATATATACGATATGTATATATCGTATATATATATAAATATGATATGTATATATATACGATATGTATATATCGTATATATATACGATATGTATAAATCGTATCATCAGTGGGTATAAAGTCTTCCAAAGTGCAGGAGTATGGGCACTTGGGACAGTTAGCAACATAGACGTACCTCCTTGAAACAAGGCTCCGGGTTCTTCAGATGGTCCAGCATGGCCCAGCGCACGCAGGCCTGGTAGATGTTAGAGTTGTACTCCAGCGACGCGCTGGAGCCTACTCTAGTCCCGCGGCTGCGCTCGTAGCCCGGCTCGTTGAAGTACGGCTCGGGGACCAGGATCAGAGACTGGATTGATACCAGCACCTGAACAAGACGAATATTTAGAGGTTAGTTTTCAAGGTTATGAAATTAATGGCATTTTAGGATGATACATAACATTTCTTTTAAATCCCACATACTTGCCTGTAATGAAATCAGAAAACAGCAAAAAAAACGGGTCCTTCACAAAGAGCTCCACTACCATACCACGTGCCATTAAGGAAACTAATTAAAAAAACCGGCTAAGTGCGAGTCGGACTCGCGCACGGCGGGTTCCGTACCATTATCGCAAAAAACGGCAAAAACAATAAGTATGTTGTATGGGAGCCCCACTTAAATATTTATTTTATTCTGTTTTTAGTATTTGTTGTTATAGCGGCAACAGAAATACATCAACTGTGAAAATTTCAACTGTCTAGCTATCACGGTTCATGAGATACAGCCTGGTGACAGACAGACAGACCGCGGAGTCTTAGTAATAGGGTCCCGTTTTTACCCTTTGGGTACGGAACCCTAAAAATGTGCTTACAAATTCTCTCACTCAGGCGCAAAGGTTCCACCATACGTTTCAATTGCTTGCGGTTTTCTATCATTCACAAAAATATCATACAACTCTATTCCTAAAAACGGTTTCGCACTGCATCCGATCCGAATCCGAGAAATTTCGGTCCGAAGTAGCCGTAGTATAGTAGTCACAGCGGATCTTAGTGTATCTGAAGTTGGCTCTGCGAATCATTGCGCAAGAAACAGTTTGTCATCGAGTATACTGCATAGAGCAAGCGACAAACTCAAGCGAGTGAAACAAGCAAGTTATACAATGCTATCTTCTACTTCAACATTGACACAAAAATAGCTACTGCGCAGGGTCTTGCAGCCAACTTCAGAGACACAAAGTACCGCTGTGAGTAATTATACTTCTTGTAGAGGAGTTTGCGCACTCACTGTATCCGAACTGCGTCCGTCTGAAATCAGTACAATTCCAATTCGAATGGAATTCGGATGAAGATCGGATGCAGTGCATTGTATGACAATCTGTCAACTGAACCTCGTTTTAGCAACTAACTCGTGAGTGAGGTGTGTACCTGTAGAAAGCTGCTGGTATGCGCGTTCCACTTCTCCTCGGGGCGGCCGTGCCAGGTGTTGAGCACGGACAGGCACACCTTGCCGTCGTTGTACAGGTTGGGGTTGAAGCGCACGGAGTGGCGGCCCGTGGTCTCCAGGTTGATGAGCATGGGCACGGCGGGGTACTCGGCCGGGAAGTACACGTCCAGCACGAAGCAGCCGTTCGCGTACGGCGTGTCCGATGGACCCGTTATTAGGACCTGGAGGGGAATTGCAGATTTATTATTATATTCATAAAAAATCTAGCGTTTTTCTAACAGAAAAATACTAAGCGATAGTCGTTAAAAAGCGTCTAGAGTAAAAGAGTGTACATACTTTCATGACGTCGAGGCGGTCGGCATCGGTGCGCACGAACACGGAGGAGGAGTAGGACAGCGGCAGCGACGTGGCCAGCGTGGCGGCCTCCTGCGCCAGGCGCTTCATGCGCGCCGGGTGTGCGCGCTCGCCCGCCGCGCGCACGGCGCCCTCGAAGTGGTACGGCACCAGGAAGCGGAAGCCGCTCTCTGCGCACTCCGCTATCATCTCGAACGTTTCTGTAACCATACACAACATAAAGTTAAGACAGGCTGGTAACCGCAACTCCACGTCATAGTGCGTATTTTGCATGCGGTTGAAATATTTTTTTCATTCAATCCACCCCAGCTCTTCGAGGAAGGCCAGCAGCACATTCGTGGTCCTAAATATCTCCTGTAGGGTACTTGGGTCTCCGAAGTATTTCGTCCTACACAAAATTCCACGAGTTAAATATTAGATTCTACATCATAAAATTCAGTAGTAGTGAATGCGTGAAAAACCCCCTACTGATCTTAGCAGTAGGAACTGTGGGGTTTTAACTCAATAGGAGTCCAACTAACTCTCCGTTCTCCTTCAGAAGGACAGTACGATAATTTTATTCCTATAGGTTATCTCAAACCGAGACGCGACGCAATGGTGCTTGAAGAGACTAGTTATTACAACGCTGCGTAGTGCGGCACCGCAAAATGCGTCATGAAGCCACGAGACTTACTCAGATTGTGATACTGATTTTTTTATGTTTTGGGTATTTTATATTGCATCGCTATCTTTAAAAATGAACTGCTCGCAGCACTAACGTTTCCATCCTGAAAGAGCTTCGCATCAAACAAAGACTTTCTTCGATGTGCAAGTACAAATCCTTAAGATATTTCGACACATCATTCGTAACGAAAGCTCACTGGAACATTTAGGAACAGTAGAAGGCCAAGGTCTTCGCGGCCGATCACCCAGATGGACAGACCGCATTAGATCCTCTACGAAGTGTTCCCTTGCTATAAGAATACAGTGCAACAAATAGAGAAAGATGGAAAAGTGTCTCAAAAGCCGCAACCATAGGTTGGCAGACGATCCATGACCACGACCATTCCGCCAGGAGTGTACGACTAAGAAGAGGAATCTTCAAAACTGTCCTTATGTAAGTACCGTGCTACCACGGTACTTACATAACGTACACTACACTACGGCCTACTACTACTAGTAGGCCGTACTGTGGTTAACCGAGCAATTTTGACTCGTGTAATTTTGTGATGTTCCTATATCAATACAAGCTAATGCACTGGCGGTATTTTTCCGCGACTGATCTACAAAAATGTGCGCGGGACAAAACCAGCAATAATTTGTAGAATCGGCACGGTTTTGAAGCGAAATGCGTACAAGTTGAGCGGTTTTGCGGTTGCAACGAAAACTGCCGGGGGCAGAAACCCGCCAGTGCGGGTGCTTCCGCTAAGGGTGATATCCACTTACCAAATTGCATGGTGCGCATGAGTTCGATGTAGCGCGCCTCCCGGGACGCGCCGCTCAGAGCTTGCGGGGCGCCGCTCGTGCGCCCCGGGTCCGCCTCGTTCTCCGCGCGGCACATCAGCGCTGACGTGGCCTGGGGGAGAACAATATTATAACACTGTCACCGCTAGTCACGACTTACTACGAAGTGCCAACACCGCTTACGTTATGCGGTTCACACACTGCCCCGCTATACGCTGCGGGGTGCGTGGCGACGAAGTCTCGACACTGCGCCTGAATGCGTTTTCTGTGTGGTGCACTATAGGCGTTTTCAATGCAAAGAGGGAAACTTTCAAGCAACGTACAGCAACACGCACTCCCGCGCTACGCTGCGTAATGCGGTGCAGTGTGCGAATCGCTTTATTCATCTTTGCATTATCAATAACAAAAGTCAAGTGAAATTAGGCGGCGCGGCGACTCAGTACTTTTTGAGCATCATAATTTACAAGGTCCGCCCTTCACTAGGAGTTTATCTGGGAAATAGTCACGTTGTAAACTTTCCAGCAGCACAGACACGTACATACGTTCCCACAGCCGGCGCTCGACTATATTTTTTCTCCAGAGACAATCAGTGAAAGAATCAGTGTCACTATTAGTTTCGACGGGCTGGAATACGCAACTCCACGTTCTAAGCGCGTATTTGGGTACAAACGGAGTCACTATTCGTAGTGATCTTTTTTCTCTTTAACCATTTATTATTAAAATATTATTAACTTACTTGTATATCGGCAATAAGCGCGGCAAGTCCCTCGTCCTCTTCGGACAACTCTGAATTACTTGAAGTACTAAATCTTTGGCTATATGTCATTTTACCGAATATATTCTTCTTACTCATCCTGAAATAAAATAGAAATACGTAAATAAATGTGTCAGTTTTTTTTATTACTGATAACTAATAAAAACTGATGCCCAGTCAACTCCGGCAATTTATTTTTAGTCAATTTTACTGAACTCAATGTTTATTTTGCACAAGCTTTTACCCGCGACTTCGTCTACGTAACATTAATACTTTGAGCATCCAATTTTTTTTAGATCGTAGGTGAGTGAGCCGCCTTTACTTGAGAAATTATTGGTTCACCACACAAACTTCCACACCCTTGAGGATGATATACCCTTGCCAGGGTCCTATCTCCATACCAAATCTATCTCAGTTCAGCGGTTTAAGCATGAAAGGTAACACACAGACAAACAGTTACTTTCTCATTTAAAATATTAGTATGGATTACAAGGTAGAGAACAGACTGCCCACTTGACCGTGTGGTACTGTTGGTGTAAACGTACCTTAGCTTGGTGGCGTAGGAGTTGGTGGTGCGGCTCATCATGGCCAGCAGGCGCGGCAGCGGGCGCAGCGCCTGCGTGAGGCGGTGTTAACGTACCTTAGCTTGGTGGCGTAGGAGTTGGTGGTGCGGCTCATCATGGCCAGCAGGCGCGGCAGTGGGCGCAGCGCCTGCGTGAGGCGGTGTTAACGTACCTTAGCTTGGTGGCGTAGGAGTTGGTGGTGCGGCTCATCATGGCCAGCAGGCGCGGCAGTGGGCGCAGCGCCTGCGTGAGGCGGTGTTAACGTACCTTAGCTTGGTGGCGTAGGAGTTGGTGGTGCGGCTCATCATGGCCAGCAGGCGCGGCAGTGGGCGCAGCGCCTGCGTGAGGCGGTGTTAACGTACCTTAGCTTGGTGGCGTAGGAGTTGGTGGTGCGGCTCATCATGGCCAGCAGGCGCGGCAGTGGGCGCAGCGCCTGCGTGAGGCGGTGTTAACGTACCTTAGCTTGGTGGCGTAGGAGTTGGTGGTGCGGCTCATCATGGCCAGCAGGCGCGGCAGTGGGCGCAGCGCCTGCGTGAGGCGGTGTTAACGTACCTTAGCTTGGTGGCGTAGGAGTTGGTGGTGCGGCTCATCATGGCCAGCAGGCGCGGCAGTGGGCGCAGCGCCTGCGTGAGGCGGCGCGAGCTCAGCGCGTGCAGTGCGCGCGCGCAGCGCAGCACGTGCACGTACAGGGGGATGTGGCGGGACATGTCCAGCACTGTGACACATAACAAGCATATAATTAGAGTATACGAAAAGATTGGTAACGGGCAGGTCGTGAGTATCATCAGAGTCACCATTCTAGTCTGTAGTCTCAGCTGCGCCCTCTTCGTGAGACCACTTCTCTCCTGGGCCTAGTATGACGTTAATACCTATGGCAACACTCACCCGAGTCGTTCCTCAGATAGGAGCAGATGGCAGGCACGAGCGAGCTGTTGGCGACAAGGTCGATGAACTCGGCGGGCAGGTCGTGAGTATCGTCTGAATCACCATCGCGGTCCGTAGTCTCAGCAGCTCCCTCTTCGGGGGGCCACTTCTCTCCTGGGTTCATGTATGACGCTAGTACCTATGGTGAAAATGGCTTAGTTAGCATTTAGATACGATAAAACGGATTTTTAACGCTATTTTAATGCCATATTTGTTTAGCTACAGAGAGCAGTGGTGGCTCAGTGGTATCGGCCACGACTTACAAGTTGTAGGTCGTGGGTTCTAGCCCAGGCAGGCGCTTTGTGTAAATTATTTCTTCACCACTGCTCTCAAAACGATGAAGGGAAACATCGTGATGTCCTAGAAACAAAAATTCGAAGGCATGTGACATCCACCAACCCGCACTGGACCCGTGTGGTGGATTACGGCCCATTCCCTCTCACAGAGAGGAGGCCTGTGTCCCAGCAGTCAGAACATTAATAGACTGATGATATGTGTTTTGCTACGGATTATTAACAATTTAATGTGTTCAAAGTTACTTTGTTAATTTTTTTCATTGTTAACTGTATTCGAAGATATGCAAAATTATGTTTTTAAATCACGGTAATCTCATATAGACCAGGGTCGATCATTTTTCAAACCAAAAAAAATTACAGTAGGATGAAACCCATTAGAAAAGGAGGGGAATATGATCAAAATGAAAGGAAAAATTAATTACGGTCGATCCGAGTTTGGAAAGTGGGAGGGGGTGAGTTTTTAAGGGTAAAAATGGTTTATCTTGATTGCCGGCAAAACTACAAGTCCTATGGAAAAAAGTTAAATGGCAAAGTTGTAGGTCATAAAAAGATCTACAACTTTTGTATTTGCAATTTTTTCACATAGCCTCAAAATTTAGGTGAAAAATTCAAAAAACCAAGTTTTTGGTTTTTTATTTATATCCTTTTCAAAAAAAAAAACTACGAAATTTGGTGAAAACTTACCTTATTATGTCCCAAATACACTAATTTATTTGAATAAAAATATTTATTTTTTCGCCTCATTTCACATCCCACCCATACGCACAAAACGTTTTGGGAACACTTTTATTATGCGTACAGCTAAGGAGTGGAATTCCCTGCCGGAGTCTGTGTTTGCCGATAGCTACAATCTAGGGGTCTTTAAGTCAAGAGTGAATAGGTTATTTCTAGGCAAGCGTGTTTCACCGTCGACCACATCATCGCTTACCATCAGGTGAGATTGTGGTCAAGCGCGAGCCTATAGGTTATAAAAAAATAAAAAAATAAGCACCCTAATTTTCAATCGAAAATTCTGACGTCAAAATATCAGCTTTTTTCAAAAAGTTTGGGGGCTTTTTGTTCGTTGAAATATCTACTTTCTGATAGTGTAAAAAAAAAAATACATTACTATAGGAAATATTCTTAGAAAATGCAAAAAATTGAAAAAACCTCAAATTCGATTTTTTTTTTAAATCATTATGTACAATTTTGAGGTATTTATTAAAATTTACACTTTAATTACTCAAAAAACGTAAGATTTCATGTTTTATTGATAAACGAAAAAATTGTAAATTAAAACATACTTCTATAATTAACAAACAAATAAGTTAATAAAGTTAATAAGACATCTACAATATTTTAAAAAAGTTCTTTTCTTTAAATAATATTTGTAGATGCCTATTTATTGCTGTTTTAAGATAATTTATATACCTGAGTGACCTTCGGTGAATTTTAGCCCATTGTAAGTTATTTCATTGAGAAGTGGGGACGGACCTAGGAGGGTCTGGGCCTTACTACATACCTGCTATTTCGTAGCAGCTGTAAAAACCGTTACCCAGTATTCGAGATACAGAGTAGTGAACAACATAGAAAAATTTTTTTTTTAAAAAGATATAAATAAAAAACCAAAAACTTGGTTTTTTGAATTTTTCACCTAAATTTTGAGGTTATGTGAAAAAATTGCAAATACAAAAGTTGTAGATCTTTTTATGACCTACAACTTTGCCATTTAACTTTTTTCCATAGGACTTGTAGTTTTGCCGGAAATCAAGATAAACCATTTTTTACCCTTAAAACTCACCTCCTCCCACTTCCCGAACTCGGATCGACCGTAATTTATTTTTACTTTCATTTTGATCATATTCCCCTGCTTTTCTAATGGGTTTCATCCTACTGTAATTTTTTTTTATTTTTTACCATTTTTGAAGGCTTCGGCCCTGGTCTAATAGTCTGAGAGCTAGTTTTCCTGACCAATACGAGTGTGACTTTCAATTTAACTAAATCGCAGTCACAACTATTAGCTGCACTACTATTCCAATCGAGATAAATATGATTTCAGTGGACAGTCGCGATCTGGTAAAGGTCAGGCGAATTTGCTGGACGTAGACAATGCAGGAATGTTCATTTCAGCGTTATGTTTGCTGGGGCTCTCAATCCAGTAGTGTATGTCTAACATATGAATAACCACAAAGGAGTATGTAATCTGCCAGTTTCATAATAAAGGTAGTACTCCTGACCTGCAGCAGAACAGTGACGTGTTCCTCCTCGGTCCTCTGCCTCACGAGCGCTTGCTCCACGTTCCACGACTGCTGCGTGGAGCCGGTACCGAAGCCCGTGCCCTTCGCCCAGTACAGCTGGCTCTTCTCTTCAGACTTGCCCGTAGAGCCGTTTGAGCCTTGGCTATTCTATAATCATACGTTATTATTAGTAAAATTTACAAAGACGACTAAAAAGGAGCGTTAGTAAACCACTAATTCAGTAGATACTGTTCAACAGCTCAAATGAAAATAGGCATATTACGTATTTTTCTAGAGCAAAACGACAGAGATTTTGGCGCAATAATTGCTCATCAATTGAGAAGTTTTAGATATATTGGCGGTTTTTTTTAATAAGTGCACAGCAAGCGATTAGCAAACCAATGTGTAGGACCTAGCATACTAAAACTTTAAGTAATTCCGACTTTTATGAGATAAAGCGTTTGATCGCGCGATGATTACTGATTGCTGTTTCTTACGTAATAATCCTGCAGTTTCGTGAGGTCTAACATTCTTGGAAACTCAGATAGGCGAGGGAGGTGATTAAATAGTTTTCGTTAGTCACTTTCAATAGCATTTATAATCCATTTGAGGTAACATTAGACATAATAATATTAAATAATAAATAAACGATTATTTGGAACCATTTTGGAATTACACAGAGTACAATGGAACGATGATAGCTACATAAGTATAAACTGTGGCGCAGCTATCAGCGCCCGACAACAAGACAGAGTAAAATACAATTTGTTCCAGACTGCTATGAAAATTTTGTTACTAGACAGAAAAATTATATTTAATGAACTTATATAAAAAATCAAAAACAGGTGAAGTGTATGTTGAGGTGTAGGGGTGTGTTGAGAGTGTATTTGTGTGTGTGTGTGGGGTTAAGTGTATTTAATATGAGTGTGCTTGCATGTGTGAGTTGTTATGTTTAGTTACGTTACCATAAGCTGTTCAGTTGCATCGTAGGATATGGATTTTAACCACTCGTGTCAAATTCTTCTTTAATAAATGTTCAGTCATAGACATTTAAATAATGCTATTTTACAACCCGTTCAACCGATTTTGACTTCTATTGCGTTGGTGATATGACCAATGGCAGCTGTATGTAACAGTTAGTTTTGGTAACAGATTTATGCTTTTTATGCTATCCTTATATTTGCGGGATAGAACTCAAAATCGGTTGAACGGAATTTAAAAAAAGGGTTGTAAAAATTTCTAATATTAGGTATTTCAAATGGAGTATAGAACGAGAGTGCCTACTGTAGCGTAATCGCTACAAGACGCTTTGCTTTAGCCTTTTTTTAATTTGTCAAAGCAGGCAGGTTACATTTATTAACATTTTCATATTTCGTTTGTCAAGAAAACAGAAGACAATTTTTCTGTTAGTGACAGATGGGATTTTATAGAAAATGTTTGGCTTTGAAATCTTCTACTAAATTTATTATTGGTATTTGTATAGTAACTGCTTAAAATGACCTGTAACATTATGACCATGGATATGTCAATTCTTGTGCGGGGATGACACATTCCTCGTCGTTAGGCCAAGGGTACGTGATTTACAAGTCCACGAGCGCGCCGGAGCTCGCGGACCGCATGTCTCTGCAACTGAGCTCTGTCAGAGATACCAACTATCATTTCGCTACCAGGGCATGCCTCGTAGTTGCCGAGCGACAGATTGGAGGACTGGTCGGTCCTGCCAAGACTGGTGACGAGCTAATCATAAGAAATTGTTATGTAATTAAGCTAACCTAAAATTGGTTTAGATACTATTGTTATGTAAAATATTAGGTTTACTGTAGTTAGCGCATTAATCGTATTGGGTGTAATCCTGTAAAGATTTATGTGATAAGGTTGAAATAAATAAATAAAAATCTTGTCGCTGACATGAGTTTATGCGTCATGAATCAAAACTGGTAAGTAATGTGACTCTTCTTCCTAATTGTTCTTTAGAATGTCGATTTCTTCTGGTATTTCAGACCCTTTTGGTTCCGTAATTTTGATGGTCCGTTTCCTTGTCTGTAGATATCAGTTGAGCCGACTTCGGCTTTCTACCCCCGGGACAGAACGAATGACCCCTGGAGTACCTGCAGTCTTCGGGATTCCGAACATCTTTCAACGGGTTCCGTACATATTTTATTGTGGTTGGAGAGAAACAACCAAAAGCTGGTTTTTTTCATCCAGCGTGGATTCCCGATGAATAGCTGTTATCATACTTTTAATTTTCTTTCTTTGAATTTTTTAACTTAGCTTACCTTTTAAGTTTCCGTAGTTAAAAATTTTATTACCTTACTTATATCATGTTATGGTACTTAACTTGTATGCTTATGCCATCATTAAACCGGTTGCAACTGCGTTGAAGATTAGGCACGTGAATTCAGCTTTTAACTTTAAACCTTTTCTAAATTCAACTTTAAAGTTTTATGTATACTTAATATTTAAAAATAATTAATACAATATTGTCTATTGCGAATATTGCGATACTACTTCCCGTTTTAAAAAATATGTGTTTTACCTTTTTTATTTTCGGTGTATTTATTTCTTTAAATTTAAAATTATACGTTATCGTTGCGTTAAAAAAGTTTTATTTTTCTTTATTAACGCTACACTACATAATATGCCAGCTGATGCTATATATACAACAAGTTGCTTCATAGTTTTAAGGTGTTGATATCCATCGCAAGTCGATACAAATCCACTTCGATCTTCTTCGATCATGTTTGATAAAATTTCGCTAGCCCAAAACACCCACTTCGATAGCTTAACAGGATAAAACAGGTATACTTACATCATTAGAATTAGGTTTGTGATGCGTGAAGACCGCTAGACACGCGAGCAACAGTCTGACAGCGCCTCGTTGCAGCAACGCGCGTCGCAACGCTCGTCCGTCGTCCGTGTTGCGCGGTGCTCGCTCTAGCAACCGCGCGACCACGCTGAACGGCAACGTACCTAGCGAGCCCGCACCGCCGGAGCGACCATCACCTACTGCGATGCTACCTGTTATAATATAAAAAAAATACGTTATTTAAGGAATTCTCCAATGCCTGCACGTTACAGTAACAGGTGGATAGATATGAACTCCGTTATGTCTAAATTTTTAATCAAAACAATATAGAATACAACAAAACGCAACACGCTAAGATAATTCAGAAGACGATTTAGACGCTTTAGCTATTTTAATCCTATGAAAAGGGAAACCTGAAGAACAAAGATCGATTTAACTGATGTTTGAAATGTACCTACACCTCTAGTTTCTCTAACGACCAGACCGTAACTACTATCTATAGGCCATACAAATATTTGACATACTAATTAGCTCTCATTTAGAGACAGAAGTCTAGTCATAATAATTATTAATAGGTTTGTCGTTTATTTTTTTATTGGTATATATTAGTCTATTTTATTTGTATATGTGTATTATTAATATTGTATATGTAAGTGTATACATTTTCGTATGCAAGTTGTTTTATTAAATATTATTTTGTACCCATTCACAACGTTGTCCTTTTTAACCCAAAGGTTGACTGGTAGAGAATGCCTTGTGGCATTAAGTCCGCCTATGTACCACTATTGTACATGTAGTTTAAATAAATTTGTTCCGCGCGGGTATCGAACCCGCGACATGCAGCGCAGCAGCTGATCGCTCAACCACTGCGCCAACCGTATCACAAGATCACAAGGCGGCAATGAATATGATATATTTTTAAAGCATTGCGAATAAAACAGTTTGGTCCTGAAAACATAGCAATGGACATAGCATAGTCTCCATTTGACACCTAAAAGTACTTACGACCATCCTCATCATGAGTAACTCCAAGCAACAGCCTCAGTAGATGACAGGCCCTGGCGCCTTCATCCAGCAAGGCATCTGCATAGCCCGGCAGCTTCAGCAGCAGTCCTAGCGCGATGAGCGCATGTGCGGGCACGCCGGTACACCCGCTCTCCTCTATACCAGTGTTGGCAGTAGTGACTCCCAGTTCCACGACCTCCTGTAGATATAATGGACACTATCAATATACATACAACTGTCCTTTTAGTTTGGTGGTTATGCGGGGTGGGAGTTAATAGGAAAGGAAGAGGGTGTTGAGGTGTGTTTTTAATGAAGCGAATTGGAATTGACTAATCACAGACGTGAAGCGCTGTAAGATTTCATATTAAGTATAGGTACCGGCACGATTTAAAAGCGCTCGGCAAAAGTGGTGGGGTTTTTGCGCATGTGTACATTCACGCATACAATTATTAAGTATAATTTAAACTGATTATTTGTTTGTAGGTAGTTTAAATTTTGTGAAGAATGGATATTTAAATAACTAATTTTAACACAGTGTGGTTTAGGCACATAAGCGTATCATCATATTAATAAATGCTTAATCTGTAATAACGGATATAAATATGTCACAAAATAAATATAGATAGAAAGAAAAATACAGTTTCATGTTATTTTTTCGTGCTTGCCTCGTAAACTTATTTTTTCGGCATCTTTCATCGGCAACGAAACGAACGAAATTATTAAGTACTATGCAACGGAACTTCTTATCTAACACAATAATGCGCGACTGTACCTATGGGAAACGAGACGTATAAGCACGGCGAGACGGGGGAAGGCGACACTGATTGTCTATGGCGCCGGACGCTTCACCGTTGCACCTTACTCCCCCCGTCAAACAAATCCAAAAATCGACTTCTGCGCATTCAAGGTCAGCGCTCTTAAACCGCGACGATACCTGTACAGTTCTCTCCCAACTTTTTGGCTGCCCTGAAGTTGGCTACAATGGCTGCGCAGTATGAAATCTCATACAAAAAGCACCGCGTCGTGCCTTGCGCAATGGAAAGCCAACTTCAGGGCGACAAAGAAGTTTGGCGAGTACTATAATTGTTTATTTTCTGCTTGTCTACGCTTCAACGGAATCGCACTCCTATTGAGGGCACGGGTTATTAGCAGGAAATGGATAATGTGCTCATATGTTTACATGCTTTAATTTTATGATGGTCCCATTAGCAATAGAGTAACCATTATCAGATTTATTATCAAAAGATTGCCGACTTCAGTTGCAGCTACGCCGGTTAAAACAAACACAGCAAGAACACATCGCAACATGTTTGAGACTCTAGACCAGGCGTCACCAAATGGTTGACCGCGGTCCGGATCCGGACCGCCGACCTGTTTTTTGCGGATCTATCCAAGATAGATGCCATCATCATCATCATTTCAGTCTCAAGATGTCCAATGCTGAACAGAGGATGAAAATTTCCAGACGGATAGTTCAAGGTAAAACATCGTTCACGTTAAAATTTGAAAAAAGTCTTGGTACCTACTTACTTTTATTTACTAAAATATTTATAAGACCGGGAGCAAAGTAAGGTAAAAATTATGTCAAACACCCCCATTCCGGTCATTCATTAATTTTGTCAAACATCTTCAAATGAGCCGGAATTAACGGCTTAACGTGCTTGCCGAGGCACGGTAAAAACTCGCTATGTTAAGATGGTCACCCATCCACGGATCGACCTCGGCAAGCGTTGCTTAACCTTAGAGATCGACCTTTGTATCTGTTTTTATTAAAAACTAAAGCTGTTAATTAAAGCTTTTAATAATATTAAAATCAAAAAGTAGCAAATGAAACCTTTTCCTTTAAAACCTACAAGCAAGAACATGCAATCTGCCCCTCCATGTATTAAGTGCTGCACGTTTCTGACGGAACACGGCAGGAATCGGTTACATACGATTTGTACGAACTTGTTCACACATATATGTATCAGGGATCCGGATCGTTCACACAAATGGAACGGGAACCCGGAAATGTGTGGACAGTGCTTAAAGCTACTGCTCGATCAAAACAACAGTACATATAGCTGGAATGCGACCTTACTCCCGCCTACGACCACAAAAGATGCCAATGGGTCGAAATGTCCGAGTTATTTCTCGGCCCCTCCACAAGATAAGTTACGCCAATAGCGAGAGTCGAACGTCAGAGTGACGTCACAGCGCCAGGTACACAGTTATTTTGATCGAATAGTACACTCGTCGTGCATATTACCTCATAGGGGTCATCGAGCTTGACCCAGTCTAGATCATGATGGTGATGCACGAGCGCGGGCGGGTCGGGCGGCGGCGCGTGCGGCCGTGGCAGGCGCGCCGCCACCAGCGCCAGGCCGCCCACTGCGCCGAACCAGCGCAGCACTGCTGAGCCGCCCGCAGCCGGGGCCGGGGCTGCCGAGCTGGGGCCTGCGCTCGGGCTGGCGGGGGCCGCGCCTTCCCATGTGGGGCCGGACCATGCTTCTGTAATAAAGAGTTGAGATGTTATACTGTTCTGTGATGTCGAACTTGGTTGTGCCACTGTGACTGGCGAAAGTTGTAATAATTTATTGCAATTACACCATTAACCCCCAGTTTCCCAGCTCAAAATTATCGGCGAATTAATGTGACAAATTGTCAAGCACGCGTTATCTGCTGTGATTGGTTGAATGAATTCTCAACAGCAGATAACGCGTGCTTGACAATTTGTCACATGAATTCTCCGATAATTTTGACCTGGAAAACTGGGGGTTAGAGTCGTCTTTAGATTGTTAAAATTTACAAATAAAACAATAATTAATTCTATTCGTCCATTCCCAATATTGCTTGTTAAAGTAGCAACAGAAATACATCAATTGTGAAAATTTCAACTGTCTAGCTATAACGGTTTATGAGATACAGCCTGCCAGTGAAGTCTTAGTAATAGGGTCCTGTTTTTACCCTTTGGGTACGGAACCCCAAAACACAATGTGATATTCAAAGTTTTAGTTTTTTTTCACTGTTGGGAAATAAGCCTGCTAGAAACCGATAGTTGAGGTCTACGATTAAACGATGTCCTAGTATTCTTGCTTTGAAGGTTGACGTGTGAATTCTTAACTTTAGCAGTACATACCTCCGTTGGTGTTGAGGTGTAAGGTCAGCGCTAGATGTGGCCCGAAAACGTGCGGCACGGCGGCTGTGAGCTGCGCCAGCGTCGTGCTCGGCGGGATGAAGCCTTCCAGACCGGGGACTTGCACCCTGATCGTCGTCTCAATTAGATCTGTCAAACAATACAATAAACATTAATATTGAAGTTCTTGCAGAACTACAGGACCAGATGATCACATGAGATTGTGCTACAATGCACAACTTTGTGATTAGTCAGGAATTAACGAAAAAAGCATAAACATGACATAATATCACCCACGTCTACGTATTTCGCTGAAGGTTTGGTAAAGGGATGAAGTACACCCCTATAGAAACCATAGCAACTGATCGTCAAAGTGAAAGATTGGTCATTGTAACTGCTAGTTACAATCAGCCTAGGGTGGGGTTCTCTAATCTCACGCAATGAAAGAATGCAGTAGGAACACATATCAGGGTCGTGCCCGGGACGTGACAGGGCCGGGCCCAGGCATTGAAGCTCCGTCACTGGTCCGTGCACGTACGGGTGTGAACGAGTTCATGTAAAATGTACACACCGATATTTTTGAGCCCCTGACGGGGCACGGTCCGTTCACGTCCCGGGCACGGCCCCGATATGTGTGGATATACCATAAGGCAACTTCACCAAGCTGACTCAGGTAGTTTTACAATAACCTCACCATCAGCACAGATAATATAATACTAGCATACAGATGCCTCATCCCATACAAAAAAACCGTGCCGACGTAACTAGCGTTTTTCATCTGCTTATTCTTGTTATTTTTGTGAGTACATCAATCGCGTTTGATCCCGTTTCACGGCAATAGATGGTGTTAGCAGCGCCTTGCAAGTAAAAGGGTTTACTAGGTTCGTGAATATTTTTTTCTTTAAATACAGTGAAGTTTCGTTTTATAGTATTTTTTTGCACGTTGTTACAGTTTTTTTGCACCAATATGTGTTAAAATGCAAATTTTAATAATCGAGTTGAATGCCTCAGAAATTTAAAAATGCGCCATCTATGGCATCTATTTTAAATGATCCGTTCAAATAATCTTTGAAATGTGAATTAAGAGCCCAATATTCCATAATTTTGTACTTAGGAGAGTTAATTAAACAAGAACATACAATGTTTATGTTCAATTCCAGATAATGTTAATTTTTAACACTTCTATTGAATTGTGTGTACATGTCGCGTCATCTAGTGAGATTTATTTGAACCAAATATTCTTTCTTAGCAATACGACCCCGTGCCATCATTAACAGACAGTATGAACGCATCGTTGTTGGTCTTAGGGCTGATTTCACCAATTAAACTAATCGGGATTAGTTCAACTAAACTCAGTTTATGCAAATATAGTGTTCTGATTGGTTGAGACTGATTTATAGAATTGCATAAACTGAGTTTAGTTGAACTAATTGCGATTAGTTTTATTGATGAAATCGGACCTTAGTCTGCCTCTTCTTATTATTTTGGAAATACTTTTATTATGCGTACAGCTTCAGATTGGAATTCCCTGCCGGAGTGTGTGTATCCCGATAGCTACAACTTCGGGGGTCTTTAAGTCAAGAGTGAAGAGGTTACTTCTTGGCAAGCGTGATTCACCGTCGACCACATCATCGCTTACCATCAGGTGAAATATTGTCTCCACTCCCTTCCTGATACCCTAGTACTTGTAACAAACTCACCATCAGTAACAGACAGCACGGAGGCGTCGTTGCTGGTCTTAGTCTGCCTCTTCTTATTATTCTGCTGCTTCAGCGAGGTATTCTTCACATCCTTGACCCGCTTGTCCTTGGAAGCGCTGGCGGCCGCCAGGCTGAGCTCCCAGGCCTCCGCGACGGTGGTGATGGCGGTGTCGGAAGCGCTGCGCAGGACTGACGTGCCTCCCGATGTGGGGGACGTGTTCATACACACTTTTGTTGTGTCTTCCATTATTGGCACTGTTGGTGTGAAAGGAAATAAGTCAGTGCTTTCTTTAAGAAATCAAGTCTATAATAAGTGACTTGTAAAAAGTATCTTAATACAATAAAAAAAATACGCCGTTGCTTTTATTGAAGTAGACTTAGTCAAGGTTTCAAAATCTTGTTTTGACGGGATTACATTGATGGTATATCTGCCGCAACGGACATCGGTAGCTAAGTACTAGTTTTAGTTTTATATATTAGTGAATATGTGTGTGAATTCGATATATTGTGATAAAGTTTTATGGTGCAAGTGAAAGAAAAACGATTGAAAATTATAAAAGTGATCATTTGCTACCGTATTTCATCATTGCAAGATGAGGTCAGTTTTATTTGCTTATTGAATAGTATAAATAGTTAGGTAAACTCATAACGAAGCCACGAAAGTATAATAATATACCATGATTCATAGCAATAGTTGCCGATTTCTCACTTTTACTGAGGGCCCACCCAAAAATAAAATAAAAACGCAGCCAGCGTTCGCGTTTTAGGTACCTTGCCGGGTACGTACCGGCCTCGCGCTAAGAGTTAATAAAGTGATTTATTTAATTTTACAATGTTACAATGGTCTGTCATAATATCATTCGCAAAAGACCCAAAATGAATGTGGGGCTTGAGACCGTAAGCTCCTCTCCAAGGCCATACTGCACCCACTTGGGTCTTTGGGTCAGCTCACGCCAAGACGCGACGCGGTGTGAGCTGACCGTTAGTCGGGCTAAACAATACATGTTTTATACTCACGTGGAGGACGATGCTCAGCCAGAAGCGAGCGCACAGTGCTACACAGCGGCAGAGGCAGCACAGCGTGGCCTAAGTAAGCTGGGTGAGCGCATCCAGCCCCAGCGCCGCCACCCTCAGCCCAGCGCAGAGACACCCACACGCGCTCCGGTGATAACACCAGGCGTAGGATGAGCGCGCGAGTGAAGCCGGAGATGCCGTCTGTCAAAAATCAAAATTATTTATTAAAAAAAAAGGTAAAGACACTTTTGATTTGTCAAGCAAAAGATGAAGCTAGTCGCACATTCGTATGCGTTGGAAGGTCTCTATGGATAAGAAGGTGCAAGAAACTCTACAGACACTTTTTTCAATCAATCAATCACCTGCTCAGCCTTTTCCCAACCTTGTTGGGGTCGGCTTCTAGTCTTACCGGATTCAGCTGAGTGCACTGGTACTTACTTGTTTACATGGAGCGACTGTCTATCTGACCTCGACAATCCAGTAACTGGGTAACACGAAACCCCTAGGATAGGTTGGTTTCAGATTCAGAGGCTTCTGACTACCGGTAACGACTTTCAAAGATCTTCAAATGACAGCCGGGATCAAAGCGAAAAAAGATAAAGAAATTCGCTATGTAAAGATTGTCACCCATCCACGGACCGACCTTGGCATTTGGCAAACATAGCTTAACCTTGAAAGTTTTATTACAAGGGTTACATCAACAGTAACTGACATTTTAGAAGATCAGGAGCCTTACCATAACGTTTCAAAACTGTTAAGGTTCCACCGAGAGAGAGAAGGTGCTATACAGTATACAGGGCGAAGAGTACTATCTCTTTTTCGAAGCGAAATCATGATGGATTCAACACGTTTTGTTAATATTATTAATATCAACACGGAGGCATAATATCGCCACTTAAAAACATCTTGGTTGCCAAGATGTTCTTAGTTCCATCTTCCATTGAAGTCGCTGATTCCCAAAATTTACAGAACCATCAATTTTTTTCTTCCAAATCCATCTAATCTAATACCTTAAAACGAAAAATTCTTGTATATATGTAGATATATATATATAATCTGAATCTCAGAAACGGCTCCAACGATTTTCATGAAATTTAGTAGGCAGGGCCTTTCGGGGGCAATAAATCGATCTAGCTACATTTTTAGAATACGTCGTTTTCGCTATTTTCACCATCACAGTACAAAATCACAGTAAACAAAAACTCACCGGTACACTGCAGCCCCTCTAATATGCTGTGCAGCGTGGACGCGAATAGCTTTTGATTGGCCGGATGGCACACCGTCAGCTCGGCGAACAGACGGATGGTGCTCTCTTCCAACTGGGCGTATTGAGCGTCTTCTTGCCAGGTACTGCTGAGCAATTAGGACGTTATAAATGTGTGTTGGCTGGCATTTAGCAGTGTTTTTCCACTAACAAGTAGTCAAATAATTAACAGAATTCACTATTAGTTGCAAAAATTGGCGAGTTGTACAGTAGAAACAGCGGAACTTTGTGTCTCAGAAGTAGTTTGTCATCGAGAATAAAAAAAAAGCAAGATAATACAATGCGACAAACGTAAGCCAGTGAAAGAGGCAGTTCTACAATGCTATTTTTTACTTTAACATTGACACAAGAATAGCAACTGCGCAGGGTTTCGCTCCTAACTTCAGAGATACAAAGATGCCCTGTGACTACTGTACCTGAAGTTGGAGGGTTAATTATTGAACCATTTGGTATGCATTTATTAACAATTGATGAAAATTAACTTTGATTACCATTTTAATAATTAGTTCAGTTAACTATGGATCAAAAAACTGCTGTGCTCGCCAAACTTTTGGGCCGCCCTGAAGTTGACTTTCCACATGCACGAGGCACGAAACAGTGCTGTTTTTACCCGACTGCCGAAGGAGGGTAATGTGTTTATCGGTCTATGTATGTATGTTTGTTCCTATATGGCGTTCCAGAGACCAAACGCGTTGGCCGATTTTGATGATTCATACGTCAATCGATTCGTCTTAACCCTGCGAGTGTCATAGGCTACATTAAAATTGGACAATAGAAAAATCGCGGCATTTGGGAGCCAAATTGTGGGGGCCCAAATTTTTTTTTTCTTCCAAACCCGTCGTGTGGGGTATCAAAATAAAGGGTTTTAAGAGGTGACTTCAAAAATATATAACACTTATATGTTTAAATGTATCTAATTTGAAAAAAAACTAACAAAAATATATAAATAAAAAAACTTAATTCAAAAAATCCAAAAACCCGACTGCTTCAAAAGCGAACTAAAAAGTCGTAAACAAGGCAAAAATCATGCTGTGCAGGCGGAGACACCAGATTTTGGTCAGCCAGCCCGCGAATATGTATCCTCCGACTGCACAGCATGATTTTTCCTTGTTTACAACTTTTTAGTTCGCTTTTGAAGCAGTCGGGTTTTTTGATTTTTTGAATTAAGTTTTTTGTATGAGACTAACTACTGCGCAGCCATTGTAGCCAACTTCAGGCCAGCCAAGAAGTTTGGCGAGAACTATACTGGTTTCAAATGAAAATTATTTATGCACTACGCTATCAAAATAGGGAATTTAAGATACAAGCCAACAAAAAAAACCACAAACTGATATCTCAAATGACCATTTTTTCAATTAATCGTTAAATTTGTAACTCTGCCCAACCCATCAGGGAATAAAGGCGTGATTATGTTATTTATATCTTCACCATTTGATAGCCCAAACAAATAGTGAAGGACAGAAAAGTACCAGCGCTTGAGTGTAAAACAACCATTTTTTTCTTTTTTTTAAATACATCCTTTCGGTTCAGTTAAAACGATAGTGTTGTGCAATAATCAAAATTAAATTCAGGTGACAACCCGCCGCTTGTGTAAGTTAAAATCGGCCAAGTGCGAGTCGGACTCACGCACGAAGGGTTCCGTACCATTATCGCAAAAAACTGCATAAAACCACGTTTATTGTATGGGACACTTAAATATTTATTTTATTCTGTTTTTAGTATTTGTTGTTATAGCAGCAACAGAAAAACATCATCTGTGTAAATTTCAACTGTCTAGCTATCACGGTACATGAGATACAGCCTGGTGACAGACAGACAGACGGACCGCGGAGTCTTAGTAATAGGTTCCCGTTTTTACCTTTTGGGTATGGAACCCTAAAAAAACGGATACATTTTTAAGTATTTGATTATCTTATCTGAAAGAAATCCATTGTTTATAGCTTTAGATAAAGATAAAAATAAAAAAATAAAAGTTTGATCCCGCGCCCGATAGATGGCGATGTACCGTGAGGAACGGTTTCTGAATCGCGCTATAGTTGCGTTCACACGGACACTATAGGTACGAAAAATATTGGTGCCTAAATCGTGCCTCAATCTATTGAGTAAGGAAATTATTGGGCCTTGGTAACTCTTGGCAATGTCCTAAATGGGCGAAATTATTTTTGAATAGTATAGGTCGTCCCGGGGACTGCTCGCCTACTTTGTGAGCGGTCTTGGTGAAGCGATCTATCTGTAAAGACTACAATGCTTACGAATAACAAATTAATCACTGTAAATAAATATGACTTAATATTTTCAGCGGCGTATTACACTCAAATATCACGTAACTAATAAAATCACAAAGAGACGGAGTTCGTCAGAGGTATTGTATCTATATTTTTACCAATATTAAGTCAGAGAAAAATTTTACTCAAATTTTATTTTGCAATATACTGGTCAGCCACTTTTCATTTCATCTATGCTAATATTACAAAAGCGAACTAAAAAGTCGTAAACAAGGAAAAAATCATGCTGTGCAGTCGGAGGATACGTATTCGAGAGCTGGCTGACCAAAATCTGCTGTATCCTCCGTAAACTCTCTCTCTGGTGTATGCGCCTGCACAGCTTGATTTTTTACTTGTTTATGACTTTTTAGTTCGCTTTTGAAGCAGTCGGGTTTTTTGATTTACCTTTTTTTATTTATAACTTTTTAGTTAGATTTTTTTTTGTATTAGATACATTCAAACATATAAGTGTTATATATTTGTCGGGTTTAGTCAATAGTACGGACGTTAAAACAAATCGCAAGCACGCCATCTGGCGGCAAAGTAATAACAACTACGCATTGGCGCGCTTTCTCTAACCACTTGCGTGGTGGGGATAGTAGAATATGGCAGTTGAGTTCTGACAGCCGTAGAGCTAACACGTCGTAGAATCAGTGTCGATCCGTAATATTAGTAAGCAAGATTGTAACTGAAAATATTTGAATAAACAGTTTATCGAATAACTTATGTGATTTCATTTGCACGATTGTACCCAACGACCTGCCCACACACGATGTCTTAACCTAAGGGAATACATCCTGACTTCCCGATGGTTTACATCTATCGGCCAGCCTTGATGCGACATCAGAATTGGGATTCGGTCGTGCTAATGAGATCACACGTAAAAACAATGCTAGTGAAAATTGTGGTTACATTCTTGCAAAAAAAAAATCGCCGTGTCAGTTGAGACTACCCTCAGTCTTGAATAATACTAAACCTGTCTGGAGCGAAGCAGCAAGGAGGTTAGTAGCAACCAAGGAGCTGGACAGGACAAGGAGGAGCGTGTGGACGTGTGGAAAGATCCATACACACTGATCTTTATGCCAATCTGGTGAGTCGTTTTCATGTTGTTGTTACTATGAAAAGTGTGTTCATTATTTAAAATTCTGGTCTCGTGTGCAGTATGGTGGTCAGTGGTTCGTCGGGGCGGCCCGTGTCAGGTTATAATTTCATGTTAGTTATCGATGGTCAAGTTTTGGTGTTGTTGAAGAGTTATTATTCTACTGTCACTGGCAATAACCTTTGACTAGCCCTGGCTGACTATTAGTGTTTAGAAGGTAGAACGATATAGTGACACTGACGAACCTACCTTACACATCAGTCAAAATATTTTGATTACTTTTGTAGTTTGATAGTTTTATGTAGTGAGTTAACTAAGTTTGAGAAGAAGCATAGTATTCCTCTTTTGTGGTCGGAGGGCCAAACTATCTAAAAAGTGGTAAATCCTACCAAGCCTCGTTAATTGCGACTTAAAATGCTATGGCATTAATTTGATTCTCTAAAGCTCATATACCTACCTGGGCACTTGGGACTCCGTAATGTGTGGTTCATGTTTTGGACAGGGACTCTGAACTCACATTCGGTGTCCATAATAACACATTTTGCAGGTTTAGGTTACTACTACTACTAGAAGCTCGATGCTAAATAATAACAGCTGCACTGTTCGATTATCAAGGTTAAGCAACGCTTGACGAGGTCGGTCCGTGGATGGGTGACCATTTCAACATACCGGGTTTCCTCCGTGCCTCGGAAAGCACGTTAAGCCGTTGGTCCCGGCTATCATTTGAAGATCTTTGACAGTGGTCAGAAGCCTGAGATCTGACACGTCTTGCCAAAGGGTACTGCGTTACCCAGTTACTGAGTTGTGGAGGTCAGATAGGCAGTCGCTCCATGTAAAACACTGTTCATCAGCTGAATACGGTAGGACTGGAAGCCGACCCCAATGTTGTTGGGAAAAGGCTAGGCAGATTGATTGGTTTAGGTTACTACACCGGTGCACAGGTTAATTTCCATCAAAGCTGTGTATGGTTAAGATAACCGTGTGAACATTATACTCTCGTAATATTTTTCATGTTTCAGATACCATATTGTGTCGCAGCCTGAAGACTCTGCTGAAGGCTAGCGATTCAGATGCTGAGCGCGAAGGTTGACGTGTCAACATCTGAGAGGTTAAGAAGAACAGCATGCAAGCAGTTCGCTGGTCGTAGCCAAACGTTACGAACGTGCGCAAGATTGGAATGGAATACTCGGTGAGTCGCTTCCATGTTATTTCGATATTGAGGTCGTTGTTCTCTAGAGAAGAGATGCTAGTACGATTTTTAATAGTGTTCATGTTTGACCACTGAATTGGCAGTGGTTATATCTAGCACTATCACTAGGTAATTAAAACACACTTAGTAAAAAACCAGTAGTTAAAGAGTTTCCTATTGGCGGTAATTGTTTCGACATTTGGTTCAGTACGAACTTTAGGATGAGATATCCCATAAGAAGGAGATGAGATATCCAAAATGACTGAATAACTAGTCGTTTTCAGTGGCAAAGCGAGTTAGTGATGTCATTGGGCTAACGTAATTGTATCGAGTTAGTAACGGTACTGGTCATTTGCGTGTATTCAGAACAGATCTTGTTGCGTAACAATGTACAACCACCGTCTTCAGATCTGAATTCACTTGCTTACTTTCAAAGTAAATATTATGATAGCAGTAGATCTCGCGATCGTGTTCCGTACATAAAAACTGAGTTAGTTAGCGATAGTAAAGGGTTACTGTTGATAATCTGGTTTAAACGATTTTGATCTGAGTTATTTGTGAAGCTCCTTCACACGAGGTATTAAGAAGCAAATATTATCAGGCAAATTTCCCCTCATATTAATAGTCTGTATTTTCCAAGATCTTTAAGTAAAAGCGTGAATCTTGTAGGATGGATACCCGATCACCAAGTTCTTTGAGAGTTAGACGTCATAGTTGATGACAGTGGTAATGAGACCAAATCTGATTAAGAATGGCTTGTACACTCATACTCGAAACTTTAGACCGCACCTCATGCGTAACATGTGGCGATGGGTCTAGAAGGAATCGTTGGTACGATTTCTGTCTGTGTTGGTGCACAGAGCGCTTCATGTGTTGTAGCACATATTGCGCAAGATTTTTGAGAGTCGTTGGTGCGATTCTTGTCTGTGTTGGTGCACAGAGCCCCTCATGATGTGGTGTAGCATATGTGGCGGCAGATATGTAAAGAATCGTTGGTAGATACGATTCTAGCTTGTGTTGGTGCACAAGGGTCCCTCATATGGTGTAGCATATGTTGCGGCAGATATGTAGAGAATCGTTGGTAAATACGATTCTGGCTTGTGTTGGTGCACAAGTCACAATGAAGGTTTCATGAGTTGAGTATGCAATACCTATGAATCATTACAAACCGTTACAGAATTGTAACAATTACTTTGATTAGTTGTTGAACTTGTTGATCGGCGGACCTTTTTCTAATGAAGTGTTGTTTGGGAAACTTTGGTACGAAAACTAAATAGGCCCTTTACTTTATTAAGTCTGCAATAGGTGATTATGACAGGGCAGTGATCTTTATACACTGAAAGCTTTAGATAGGTACGCTCAGAACCTACAAGTATGCACACGGTAGGTTAAGAAAGATGCCAGCGGGTTATGTACCAGTCGATGTTGATGTCAAAGGGATTTTGATAATAATGAGCAAGCCTAAGATGTCGAGTAATTGAGTCTATCAGCCGTATTATGTTTGACCGTACCGGTAGATACTGGCGGAGGTCGGGGTCTAGAGGACCGTTGTGTGAGAGCAATACAATTGCTGGTCGGCTATAGAGCCGTGGCGTTAGAAGTTTTACTCGAGGGTTTCTATAAGCTAAGCAGTTTTTGCTGCAGCAGTTTTAAAGTTTGTCTGGAATTACTGTGGTACATGGCCCAGGGCAATGATTTAGTTAAAGAGAAGAGTTCAAAAAATTCTCTATTTTCACGAACCCAATAATCTAGTTCGCTCAGGACTAGCCGAGCGTTGTGTGTTGGCCTGGGTGGCAACTGTTGGCCTGTGTGGCGACTGTTGGCTTTTATGGCGACTGTTGGCTTTTATGGCAACTAAAGGCCAGTGTGCCAACTGGAGGCCTTTATGGTAACTGTAAGCCAGTGTGGCAACTGGAGGTATTTGTAGCAACTGTGGGCCTGTAGGGCACCTGTAAGTCGGTGTAAAAAACACGTTTGTGTAAGGAACCTTACAGAGGATTCCTGTTGAGTTATGAGGTTAAAATAAAGTAAACTCGCATAGTCACGCGAGAGGTGAGGTCACCATGTTAATGTTGATGACGTTCGAATCGTCAAGCCTTCATTACGAATATTGAAATATTTTTGGTTTTTTAATTTTGATTACTATGCGTAGGTTGTGTTAGTAAGATACACAAAGCTCAAGTACCAATTGAGATTGAAAGTGAAGTTGATGATGAATTGACGTAACATTGGACAGACTGAGTGTCTGTGTGAACAGGTTCTTAGTTCAGAGAGTTCAGTTGACTTGACATCGTAGGGCAATTGTGATAGCTAAGAGAGCTATGTAATAGCTAAAGATCGTGAATAAGATACCTGGTGTCTCGTTTCTTTTGTTTCATTAAATGTGAAATTAATGACGATCAGTGGTACTTGGACTTTGTAATCTCGAAGATCGAATCGATGATTAAGTTGCTATTTTCATTAAATTGAAAATAGAATTACTCGTTCCTTGCAATAGTGAACAGAGAGATTTAAATGATCATGTTTGATTGTTTCAAAATTTTCCTCACTCTCGAGTATGAGTCAGGATTGGACGAGTGAATACTGTTTGGAAATTTTGTGTTTCAGAAAAACATCCCTTGTATGATGGGAGACTGGCGGGTCGGAGTAGACTAAGAGGACGTATGGCACAACACGACATGAGATTGCAGTGAGCAAGGACAAGAAGATGATGCCTGCGGGTGATAGATTTGGGGATCTGTCACCTGAGAGAGGCCCGAGAAGGCGACGTGCTGTGTTCCACGTTCGACTCTCAAGAGAAATTACGGCCTAAAGAACACCATGTGGTTTTAGTCAGTAGGAGTCTGACAGACCCCTCAGCTTCCCCCAAGGGCTGAGGACATTCATGAGAATTTCCACATGATTCGATACACTGTTAACCCTGACAATGAGAAACAGACGAGGACGCCTGTCTCGCAGGATGGCCGTGTCGGGTTTAGTCAATAGTACGGACGTTAAAACAAATCGCAAGCACGCCATCTGGCGGCAAAGTAATAACAACTACGCATTGGCGCGCTTTCTCTAACCACTTGCGTGGTGGGGATAGTAGAATATGGCAGTTGAGTTCTGACAGCCGTAGAGCTAACACGTCGTAGAATCAGTGTCGATCCGTAATATTAGTAAGCAAGATTGTAACTGAAAATATTTGAATAAACAGTTTATCGAATAACTTATGTGATTTCATTTGCACGATTGTACCCAACGACCTGCCCACACACGATGTCTTAACCTAAGGGAATACATCCTGACTTCCCGATGGTTTACATCTATCGGCCAGCCTTGATGCGACATATTTTTGAAATCACCTCTTATAACACTTTATTATGATACCCCACACGATGAGTTTGGAAGAAAAAAAAATTTGGGCCCACTCAATATGGCGCCCAAAAGCCGCCATTTTTATATCGTCCAATTTTAATGTAGCCTATGACACTCGCAGGGTTAAGACGAATCGATTGACGTATTAATCATCAAAATCGCCTAACGCGTTTGGTCTCTTGAACGCCATATAGGAACAAACATACAAACATACATAGACTGATAAACACATTGCCCTCCTTCGGCAGTCGGGTAGTAGAGAGGTAAAGTTTGTGAGGTTGTAGGGGCTAATCTCTGGATCTATTGAACCGATTTAGATGACATTTGGCACAGAGATAGTTTGAGACCCTGGGCAGGACATAGGATAGTTTGTATTCCCTTGGGATGATATAGTACATTGTGATACAAGGGTGAAAAGTAGGTTATTGCAAACGAGCTGTCATTAACAAGCCCGAGCAGAAAGCGAGGGTTTTTAATGACACGAGTTTGCAATAAACTACACACCCGTGTATCACACGGCATTTTTCAAAACAGTTGTGGTAAATAGTAAAAACAAATCAAAGAATTAATAAAATCATCTTGAGTCGCCATATATCTTTCTCGAGATTTTGGGGGCAAAATTTCATCTTGCGCAGTTTTAGCCTCAGATAAAATAGCGCGTTTTTGCAACTGAACATATTTTGTTAATACTAATGATTGTGTTCAGTATTGGCAGTAAAATATATCTTTATTTTATAACAATACCTGTAATGCGGTCTAGGATGACACAGCAACGTAAGCAGTGGTCTCCAGAAGGTATTGCCAGATCCTCCGAGCCAGTCCTTGAGGCGCTTGGACCAGCACACAGCTCTGGCCCACTCCACCAGTTGGTACACACTCTTCATTGAAGGTAGGTCGGACTTGGGCTGGCTGGCTTCCTTGTCAGGGTCTATCATTTGTACGTCTTCTAAAGAGCCACGTTGCTCTTTGATTGATTCTAATTTCGCTTCGCTGAAGTCTGTAATAAATGATTTTATTTTTGAGTCACTTGAAATTATATATGAATCTTCACTATTAAATGTTTATTTGTAAATTAAGGGCCATCTCAACCCCCAATACTAAGATGTAAACATTCTAATCGCAAGGGGAACATGGACAAACATAAGCCAGTATCTCGTACATTTCAACCATCATCAGCCTATTAATGTTCCCACTGCTGGTACACAGGCCTCCTCTCTGTGACAGGGAATAGGCCACGCGGGCCTAGTGCGGGTTAGTGGATGTCACATGTCTTCGAATTTTTGGTTCAAGGACATGCCGGTTTCCTCGCGATGTTTTCCTTCACCGTTTTGAGAGCAGTGGTGATAAAATAATTAACACAAAGTAATGCGCCTGCCTGGTCTCGAAGCCACAACCTACAACTTGTAAGTCGCGGCCGATACCACTGGGCCACGACTGCTCCTATACATACATAAACTCACGCCTTTTTCCTTTTGCTCCTATATATTTTTTTTATTTTATCCTTTCACTATAAATGCATCGGCGTGGTACAGCAGTTACAACAAGGAAAAGGCCCATAAAAAGTGCGTTTTTCACGCTCGTATGCTTACTCGAGTGTACTAATTTGTGTCAGTTAGTAGCAATATGAGCTAGAAATAAACCAATGGGGCGATCTTATGCCTTGTTTCATTTGTTGTGTACTTCCTACATTATTCGTGATTGAATCGTGTTAGATATTTCTTAACACTCCGTAGTTCTCCTTACTCACCAGCAATAGCCTTGACAACAGCAGCGGGTAGCCTCGAGTGCAGTAAAGCGAGGGTAGCAGCAGGAGACATGGCAGCGGCCGCGATGGTCTGCAGCTGCCAGCCTCTGGCTTCCCAGGATACGGCGCCCGAGGGAGCTGATGATGACGGCAAGGGACTGCTGCTGCTCGGAGACTGGACCTTTGTGTCGTCTGTTAGACCTTCCATGCTGAAAATAGAAAAAACGCAAACTTTGAATAGTTTTCTTGAATGGAACCTCACATAGCATTACAAATCAACACGAGGCCGCGATCTGTAAAACGGTCAGGGCGTGAGACAATTTTCATTGTGTCAACCTGTTTTTCCTGTCAGCACTCGGGGTTTCCGACAGGAGGAACAGGCTGATTATTACAAGCTTTCATGCTTGAGCTATTGCTTTTTTAAACGTTTTTTGTATCACACACATAATATCTATACTCCATTTGAAATAACATTAGAAATTTTTACAACCCCTTTTTACATTCCGATCAACCGATTTTGAGTTCTATCCCGTAAATATAAGTATGACATAAAAAGCATAAACCTGTTACCAAAACTAATTGTTTAATACAGCTGCCATTTGTCACATCACCAACGCAATAGAAGTCAAAATCGGTTAAACTGGCTGTAAAATGGGATTATTTTAATGTCTTATGTTATCTCAAATGGAGCTAAATAGATCAACAGTTTGCTTACCAACTCGCCAATAGTAAGAATATATGTATAGTTAAATTTACCTCTCGTCTTGATCCATAGGTATATCCATATGTTCTAGGAGCATCCTGAACAGCTCCGGCCTGATGTAGCACATCGAACATAAAACTGAAAAATAAATCAGGATATTAGAAAACAATCCCTTTTGAAAGCATTATGATCAACTGCCGAATCTCATCATCATCATCAGCCTTATAATTTTCCCACAGCTGGGACACAGGCTTCCTCTCTGTGATAGAGGTAATAGACCTTAATGCACCACGCGGCCCCAGTGCGGGTTGGTTAATCTCACATGTCTTCGAATTTTTGGTTCTAGGACATGCCGGTTTTCTCACGATGTTTTCCTTGAACGTTTTAAGAGCAGTGGCCTGCCTGGGTTCAAACTTACGACCTACGATACGTAATTCGGGGCCGTTAGCACTGGGCAACCACTGCTCTATATGCGAGTTTGCTTAGATTATTGCGTAGATTTGCTAAAATATAAACAATTATTAAAAGGTGAACGGCAGAATTCGTACCGCATACTTTTTTTGTTGTTCGGTTATAGAATTTGTACCACTTATTAAGGCAACTAAGCCATTTATTTTTATGTCAGTTAACTATTTTTAGAACTTCAAATTAATTCATAATATCAGTAAAAAGATTTTAATAAATAAACGTAATAAAATCGTACATTAAACGCAGTTATGTTTTAGAAGTTTCCTTGTTTAAAATAACACAAATATTGAAATGATAATTAATTATTTAGAAATACAAATAACACTAAATATAATCAAACTCATCATTATCAAAATGTTGCCATCCGCTGCTGGACATAGGTATCTTATAATGCCCTGAGTAGGTACAATCCTCATCTCAATCTACCTACATAATGGTAAGTAAAACACTACAAAGATAGCAAAAAACTATTTAGAACATTTACTTTACACATTATGTAACATTTACCTTTATGTAACATTGGTACACTAGTACATAACCTTAAAACTTAAAACTGGTTATAACTTTTACGTCCTAAGTTCTAAAAATCTAAGAATTTAAAAATGGATATCATATAAAGTACCAATTAAAACAAAAAATATCCCAAAACAAGAAAATTTACTAGCGGTACGAAATTCCCATACAAACCTGCCGTTCTCCTTTTGATAGGAAACCTCATATTAAAAGATCCTTAATCCATACTAGTACCATTATAGAACGTGACACAAGTCCAGTGATGTAATGTTTTGATTTTACAGTTTACAGTACTCACTAGCATCGAGCGACTTCTTGAGCAGACTCGACTCGGGCACGTCCTTGACCCACGTGTACACCAGCTCGAACAAGTCGTCCGTTATCAGCTCCTCTAGATTCTCCAGGATACGCTTCTCTTTCAGGGTCCATAATACCTGTAAGAGAAATTAAGATTGAATTTTTGCTCGAGATTGCCTATGGAGCGCAGTATTCTAGAGTTTCTGACCAAGTAAGGAACACTGCTCTGCATTCAGCTGATGTCAGTCACAGTTATGACTATTAAATATGCGCTTCTTATAAGGTAAGGGCACGAATTACGCCCGGTACCAACCATATTTTACAACAACTCTCCACACCGCACTCGTTCGTGTATATCGAAAACCAATCGAATCACCCTCTAGTGGATCTAGGGGCATAGAGGATCCTTAGGCAATGAATGGAATCTGATACCGCAGATGAACTTGCGAAGAGGGGCAACGCTGCTCGAAACAGTGAGATCGTGAAGCCTGTGAAGGTTCCAAGAAGCTTCTGTACTTTTGGTAGGCTGGCTGTTAGCCAATACCCCCACGAATGGGAGTCTACGTGCGGAAACGGGAGTCACTACTACTACTGCCACACTCGTTCTTAAAAAATGCTATGCTTTTGTTTTAGTTGTTTAGCTGCTATTTCGTGCCCACAGCCTATAAATATTTATTTGTTTGTAATATTATGACAGAACTGAAAATATTAGCAATATTGTTTATTTATTTTATAATTACGTTTTAAATATTATTACATATACACGAAATACAGTGCGTATCAGGTCTTATTCCTATCTATCACCACAGTGGCTACTTTAATGCAGTACGCCAGGAACCTTTCCCTATATTGCTTTGTCATGAACCCATAGATACTCTCGTTCGTCAGTTTTTCAAATAGCGGGCATTCTATTATAAATAAATAGCGGGTATGTGTACACACAGTATAATACATAAAGAGAATACATCAAGACAATAGAGTACAAAGGTACTATTGTTTGTATTTGTTATTTTGCTGGTTGAGCAAGCAAAGAGTAATTTTTCAAGTAGCAGTAAATTATATTGTTTGTTTCTGTTTTTATTCATTTATTATTTTCTTTGTCGTCAGTCATATAATTGCAAACTAAATATTTGCTTGTTACTTTAATTAAAGCGGTGAGAGTCTACACGTGAGGATTTGTAATTGGCTTTCTGTTGCCTATGATTTTATTATTCTGTATTTATTAGCTGTAAGTCCTCCATGTAATAAAATAAATAAATATTGTTGTTTGTTATTCTTTTGTTACTCCAATCAGTTTTTTTTTTTTAAATTAGTTTTTCAACTTTAAGCTTTTCCAACTTAACAGACAGGTATGTTGCGAGTTCGTTGCGCCACTTCACCCCAGCTAAAACACGTCAGTGTTGGGTATTGTGTGAGACTATCTTTATATAAAACTTTGACATCCAAAAATAGCTTTAGATAACTTACTGAAGCCAGCGTGTGTGTGAGCGCAGCGGAGGGCGGCTCCCTCTGGCGCAGCCACAGCTCGGCCGCGCTGGCCAGCCACTGCACGTAGGCGGCCACCGCGCCGTCCGCGCACCAGCGGCACAGCTGGCGCACCAGCTCGCACACCGCCCACATGCTGCCGTTCACGCGCCCGTTTGTTGATACTTGGAATGCTGGAAAAATAAATGCAAAGATTTCTTAGATTTTATGTTTACCAATTGTACTGAGAGCACTACACGAGTAAAGCAACCCCAGCTGACACTTAAAATATTGACAATCGTTATAGTTCTCGTCAAACTTCTTGGACGCCCTGAAGTTGGTTACAATGGCTGGGCAGTAGTAAATCTCATAAAAAACAACACCGTTTTATGCCTAGCGCATCGGCAAGTCAACTTCAGGGCGGCTCCGAAGTTTGGCGAGAACTATACGCGTAGTTTTTGTTTTTTTTAACCATGCCCCACATTAGGAATTTCTTCCTGTATCGTGGGTGTGTTTACAAACATATAAACTCATATACACAACACCCAGAGCCGGAACAACTATCTGTAGGTCATAAAATATTTGTTCCGTGCGGGCATCGAACCTGCGACTTACAGCGTAGCAGTCAATCTCTCAACCACTGCGCCAACCGAAGAAATCAGTTAGAAATCTAACTCTAAACGGACTTCAACGAACAATCTAACTCTAAACGGACTTCAACGAACAATCTAACTCTAAACGGACTTCAACGAACAATCTAACTCTAAACGGACTTCAACGAACAATCTAACTCTAAACGGACTTCAACGAACAATCTAACTCTAAACGGACTTCAACGAACAATCTAACTCTAAACGGACTTCAACGAACAATCTAACTCTTAACGGACTTCAACGAACTAACTATATTGGAGCTGTCAGCTGTCTAGTTAGCATGCAGTTTTTCGACTACAGTTGCTGCATGTTTAAAAAGCAATCCTACACATAAATTTTTGATATGCCAAAATTCACATCTAATCAATTCAAATTCTTACTTATTGCTAAGAACTGGGGGTTGCTAGAGCAAGGTTATTTCCTATGTTGATCGGTCAACCTACAAATCATATACACCTGACCCTTACGCATAATGGAAAGAACTTTGCTCGAACTCATGGTAGGGCTCCTGTTAACAACTCACCATGAGCATGAGCATGCGCATCCATATTGAGCAGCGACGTGATGAGCGGCGCCCTCAGCGCAGGCGCGTGCCGGGCAGCCGCCAGCAGCGCGGCGTGCGCGTGCGTGGCCGGCGCGCCGCCCGCCGCCACGCACGCGCACAGCGCCGACACGGCGCCGCCGCCACGCGCGCGGGCCAGGCGCGCGCCCGCCGCCCCGCCGGCGCGCGTGCACGCCGCTACTACGCACGCCCAGTTGTTGCTGCTGGAAGAGAAAGGTATGTTGTCAGAAATATTACAAAGCACGACAACTGATTACAATAACCAAGACGATTAAAAGAAAATAAATAACGAAACACTTACATCACCTTATAGGTGATGTTCTTCAGAAAGGCCAATAGTACCCATAACCGGCGTGTGTGTATGACTAGATGTATGAATGTGTGTGAAGCAAAAGAAGTATGTAAGGATCGTAGCAGGTGGCGTTCTGTAGTTTCTGCCTACCCCCATGGGAAAAGGCGTGAGTTTATGTATGTCTGTATGTAAGTAACGAAACAGTTTCTATCCTACCTTTAAATTAGCAATTCTTGGATATAATCTGAATCTCGGCAACGGCTCTAACGATTTTCATGAAATTTAGTATGCAGAGGGTTTCGAGGGCGATAAATCAATCTACTATTTTCTATAAATGAAACCTAGCTGGTTTCTTTTATAGAAAACTTCGTTTTCTCTATTTTCACCCGAGCAGAGCTCGGTCGCCCAGGTACTGGTAAATAAAGAGAATACATCTCTAATACAATAATTTCAATTAATTTCTTAACAAGCCATAAAACCTACAAAGCACACAGTACTTCGTATCTTAAAAAAATAAAACAAATTATAATCCTGGTCGCATTTTACAATCTGATTTGAGCTAGATTAAGTAGGCTTTGATAATACGTCAGCCATTGACGGATAATCGGACGGACTTCCACCAACCAGCACTGGGCCCGCGTGGTGGATTACGGCCCATTCCCACTCACAGAAAGGAGGCCTGTATCCCAGCAGTGGGATCATTAATAGGCTGATGATGATGACGGATAATCGCAGAATCGATCGCCGATATTAAGACTGGCAACAAATAACGTCTTGAAAAGGAACTGAATTTAGAAAATAAAATAAATGAAGATGTTTTCGCTAGACTTTTTCCGTGTATATAGGCTCCTCTGAGGTTTAATGTAATAGTTCGATAGAAGCCGCCCAAGGGCAGGCACCTTGCTGCTTAAACATAAGTAGAACAGTGATTCCTGAGTTTTATTTAAGTAGCTCTCTCTGGCTACGCCCCCACACTATACACTAAATACCGAAAAATAAATGAAGATCCGAGTGTCTGCATATAGGAAATGCTTAGGGGAGACCTGTCAGATCGACTCTAAATTATTACTGCATGGAATTGGCATAGCTGTTAAAAGCTGGAGCAGCCAACCTCAGCTGTAGCAGCAAGTCCATGTTGGAAGAGTCCCTGGGCTTGTAAAGCCATATCTGGACCGCACCGCGAGCCACACAAAACTATATACCGAAAAACAAATGTTATATCTATCTGTCTCTGCTTGTATCGGAAATGCTTAGGGGAGACCTGTCACAACCCATTTCTGTTGATATTGTGATAGAAATACTCACGTAATCGGCGTGGAACTGGCATGGCTGTTGAAGGCGGGCGCTGCCAACAGCCTCAGCTGCAGCAGGCCCATGTTGGACGAGTCTCGTGGCTTGTAGAGTCGTATCTGGACCGTGGTGCACACGATGGGCCGCGCCACCACGAGCCGGATGAAGGTCATGCCGGCGGTGTTCTGCGGCGGCCCGAGCGGTGCCAGCGTGCCGCCGCAGCCAGCCTCCACCGCCACAGCGCCGGGACATGCTAGGAACATATACACACTGTTAGTGATGCACCTTCAGGATACTACGTCACCTAAGGGCGCGGACCAATCGAGACCTGTTCTTAGCAGCCTGATCCCATCAATCGGCCAATCACATACAATGAAAGACGTGATGTAGATTTCCATCTATATGGTTGGTCAATTGATGGGGTGGATGGGGAATGGGCCCTTTGCCTAGCCGGAATCACTTACGGCATTAGACTGCTGGTTGCCTCTAAACTAGTGATCTTATTATATTGCCATTTCGGTCTAACCAAGTAGATCAAATTGCAATGTCGCTTTTCTTGAACTACCTACTAGTTAATAATTCTCAATGGGACTGCACCCTAATTATATGCATTTGTATGTTTGTGCCACAAAATATGCCTAAAACAAAACGAGGCAAATAATAATACAGTTTTTTGGTTGAGGTTAGGGTTCTAGTGCTTCTAAAGAGAATATATCATCAAAAATAAAAACAGAGGCACCATATATATCTTTATTTTTCGGTTTATGGAATATCTTTTAAATTGGTCCAATATTGGAGGAGGAAATAGGCGAGAGTTAAACCACGAATTATGACTTTTTACTTAGGAAATTCAGTCGGATGTCTGCGACCGCATTTCCTCTAAATATAATGCTAAACAAATTATTTTTTTGTTATAGGCTCAAAATATTTTCATTTATTTTCCCCAGTTGACAGGACAGAATCGAAGACACGCGTTTCTCCGACTCCAAGTAACATGGGACCAGGGCAGGAAGATGATGATTTTAGATTTAGCGCGTCAATAGTGCTACGGCAACACGATTTGCCTACGCAGCCATTAGGTCCACACATGTACAGGTTACAGGGCATGTGGTACTGGACGAAAGGTGTGGTATGGTCTGCGGAGAGAAGCAGCACAAACACTGGACATCGGTACCATCTGATAATCCCTACCTATAATTATTGATGTTGTGATTGCTTCGACCGACTTGAGTACGGAGTCTATGGTCCCCTAACGACTACGTGCTGTAGTAAAGTTCAGCGTCCAAAATACTCACTAGCTAGGCTGGTCAGATGCGGCTGAAGCTGCACCTCGTGAAGCTGCACAGCATACGGCAGCGTCAGAGTCAGCGCCAGGCTGGCGTCGTCGGCGCTGAAGAAGTGGTAGGACCAGGCGGCCGCGCGCACGCGCCGGGCTGCGCACGCGCCGCGCACGCTCATGCCGCCGCCGCCGTCCAGCAGCACGTCGGCTGCCTGCGCGGTGGGGTTGCCGCATGAGACGGTGCCTGTGGAGTGCGGAGTGTGGAGGATACACGTTACTTGTTTGTTTACTTACACGCTACTGTGGTGGCTGGCAACCTTAATAAACATAAGTTGCCGGCCACGTTAGCAAAAAATATAAAAACTACGAGTGTCCTAAGGGCACATCTTGTGGGGTATGGATCTCGGTATAAAGCCTCCCTCGGGGAGAACAGCAAGGGTCTGTCTGGATCTGGTTTTTACTAGTATGTGAGACGTTAAGTTGATCCTTTGTCTTATTGTCACGGCAAATGATAGACCGACCATAAAGCCTGGTGACCTTGGTTTTGTCTCGGTCGGCAACCGTGTAGCACAGGCTTTAACGAAGTCTCGAAACAAACTCGGCCGATATAGGTAGTTGAAGACTTAGCAGAGTTTGTAAACCAAGCAAGTTTCAACCCGTCCCTTAAACTTATTTTTTTTTTTACCAAATCGAAAGAAATAATAAAATGTTGAATTCTATGACCATAAAAACTTTCAAAACAACTCACAAAGCGGTGCAATGTTGACAAGTCCATTAGCAGTCTCAATAACTGGCGTCTGGCTCTTCTTGTTGCCTGAGGCTGGAGTAGACAGATTCATCATCTGAGGAGGCAGCTTCAGGTAGTTCATAAGACTAGACACCAGGCCCTGACCGCTGCTGGGACCCGCCTGAGGAAAATACACAATAGTTTAATGATAAATTATATTAATATTGCAGATATGTAGTTTAAAAACAAGTGCCAGTGAGAACGTTTGTTGTATGGAAGCCCCACTTAAATATTATTTTATTCTGTTTTTAGTATTTGTTGTTATAGTGGCAACAGAAATACATCATCTGCGAAAATTTTATCTATCTAGCTATCACGGTTCATGAGATACAGCCTGGTGTCAGACAGACGAACAGAGGAGTCTTAGTAATAAGTTCCCGTTTTTTACCCTTTGGGTATGGAACCCTAATAACACTTTAGAAGTCAAATCTTTTTTAGAAATTTAAACTAGTTGATTGTGTTTCCAACCGTACGCATTTACGCAAAATAAGCGCTTAGTCGTGGAGTTGCGGACACCAGCCCGTCTTAACTTAACTTGTATTTCCAAGCTGACTACTCTGAGAAGAAGCACCAAAACCACTCAGAAGGTCTCTTTTGAAATCAATATTATATTTTTTTTTTATATTTGGTCAGATAATATGAGAACCATGTAGGTTAAGATCTGAGGTGGTCTTTTGAGGTCACCACGCAGATTTAAGTGGGTCTGTCCAGACAACGCAAGCATAATAGTATGTAGTTTTCGTGTAGCTCAATTTAGAGTTGCCGAACACAACCAACATTCATCTATAATCTGGACAGAAATGTGTACATTACCCTAGTGGAGATAGGGTTCAATGTGCTATGTACATTTTTTTTAAATTTCTTCGACCAATACACGGCTATGAGCGGTGCTTTGAGCCTCGTTCTGCGAAACAGTGATGCTCGCGAAGGAGGAGGCGCAACGCGTAAGGGGAGACGCAACGGAGACGCCCTCATTCCCCTAGCCACCGCAGGAGACGCCCTGGGCGTCAGGAGTCGCAAGCCGATTCGCGGCGCGGGCTTGCGGGCGGCGAGTAATTGGTAGCTCGCCGTCCGGTAAGGACCAGGCCCGAGTCGACGGCGCGTTGTGTTCCACACGCGCCTCAAAGAGATGTCAGCAGAACTGACGGGGTCCGTGAACTGTCTGGGTCGCGGATAAATTTGAAAAAGAGTTACCGCGGCCCTGGCTCAAGCAACTGAAGGAACACGGGTGGGTTTTTAGTCTGTAAAAGTCTGACACGCCCTCGCGCCTCACCCAGAGCGGAAGACGTCATTAGACGATTTCCCATCCATCCGATTTCGGGTGCTTTGAGCCAACCAGATGATCTTTAAACATGAATCACATACCTGGTGACAAGCAGTAAGTTTCTCCAGGGCAAGTTCTAATCCTCCCGCGTCAATGAACGCTGCTAGTGCTTCTGGGTAGTCGAGCAAGCGAATGATCAGCTGCTGCATTGCTTGTGATAGGTTCACCACCTCTTCTTTCCCTGTAATGCAAAAATTTTATATTTTTGTATCATCATTAACCGATTTTCTGATGACTTTTCCCTCGTCCCTTTAAAGGGATCAATTGTACAATGTACATCCAACGGTAATGCGTGGTATACCCGGGACTTATTCCGATCCTTGCTCATATTTTTTTTTTCTTATTGTCCACTATCTCACCCGAAGGTAAGCGATGATGTTGTCGACGGGTGAAGCATGCTTGGCTATTAGAAACCTGTTCACTCTTGGCATAAAGAGCCCCAGGCTGTAGCTATTTGAAAATACAGACACCGGCAGGGACTACCACTCTTTAGCTGTATTCACAATGAAAATATTCCCTGTGTATGGGTGGGCTGTCCACCATATAATCCATCATCACCATCATTAGTTACTTACTGAGGAATTCCATGAGGCTCGTGACCATGAGCGCAGGGTTAGAGGCCACTGTGGCCATGTGGGCCACCAGCCAGAACACCTCCTCCTTGAGAGATGACGGCTCTGAAGACACTCCTGGAACATAAATGACACATTCTGCATAGTACTCGGTGAACACATTACATGTCCTGTCGCATGATATTGCATTTTCTCGAGCCCAATTAATATACACCTAGACCACTCTAGATTCGATAAAAACTGCGGATTATAGAACTTGACGGATTACCGAGCGGCGGATAGGTGAAAGAGATATAAAAGTTTTGTATTTACCTGAATTCAATGCAACAGTGTTCATTCCGTCACAGATCGAAAGTGTCCTGTAGAACTTCTGCATAATTTGTTGATTTTGGAGAACTGTCGACAAAAAGATATAATCAAATTTGTTTCAAGAGGAGAGCTGTTTGGTTTTACCATCGTTGAACATAAGGCAAACATAGGTTTTTATAGACGCGTCGGATAGCCAATGTGCAGTGCCCCTGTCCAAAACGTGAACCACACATTGGAGTGCCTCAAGTGCGCGAACACATGCACTTTAGAGAATTTAATGAATACCACCGACGCAGGAATTTACGTGGCCACCAACTGGGCCCAAACTATGACTATAATCCCCGGCACGTAAGTTGGCAAGAGTCGTTAGTAGCGCAGAAGTCGTTTTACAGGTCTCTTTGGTAGTGAATTGGGGCGCATCGAACGTTCCGAGCGCGCGATTGGTTGGTTAATTGACACAAGGATCGACTGACCAATCGCGTCGCGTCCACGTTCTGTTTGCTCTATGTGGTGGTTGGTCAGTTCGCGCATATTATTCAGTCTACTGTAAAACCTTGCCAACTGACATGCCGGGGACTATAATAAGCCCATTCTCGACCAGCTGAACATCAAAACCAGACTCTTTACGATCTACAACGTTACTAAGTTACTTTGGTCACATCGCCCGGAGACAACCTGGACAGAAAACACCACGCGGACGTTCACCTACTCGCTGGGCAAATCAGATCTGAGCATTAACAGGACTCACGGTGACTACTGCCTTGAGAAGAGCCGAAGACAAAATAGTTTGGAAGCAGCACGTCAATGAATCCCTCAAAACTTTCCAAGACGGGCACGACCTTCAACAATAAAGAAATATGAAGAAAAATATAATGTTACCAGTATCAGCGAAGCACGGCGTTCGAGCTGCTTGCTGTTTCCTTTCATCCTCCACATTGGTAGCCTCAGCAGTGCTGCTGTGTTGCGCCTTGCTTTCATCTGTCTGAGACTGTTCTCCGCTCGTGGATACTGACGGGCTTGATGACGACTGTAGGAGAAATAGTAACACATAAATAAAAGAATGTTCAGAAATTTGTATTATAAAGATACAGTGAAGTACATAAGACTAGCCACTTATAACTTATATCTATCCTAATCCATACTAATATTATAAATTCGAAAGTAACTCTGTCTGTCTGTTACCTTTTCACGCCTAAATCACTGAACGGAATTCAATGAAATTTGCCAAGGAGATAGATGGCGTCCTGAGAATAGACATAGGCTACTTTATGTATTTTTATGTTCTTAATAACAAATTACAATCTAGCCTTAATAGACTAATAAGCAATTTAACTCTAACTTATTATTATAATGTAAAATGTTTTGACTAAGAATAGTGTCAATTTGCACTTTTATACAGTTCGGTAGCACTTTCTTAGAGTCTGATACGTTAAAAACACTTAGTTCACGTGTTACATGTATAGCACAGTATTCTTTGCTATTATTTTTTCACTTATTATACACTACACTAACTCAAATGGTCAATGGTTAATGGTTATCTAGCAGCTGGATTGCTTCCACATTCACATGTCGATGAAGTCTGTGTTCGTGGGTTTCAGCAAAGTTTTGAATAACGGTGGTGACGAGTTTCATTTTAAGGTCGCGGTGAAGGTCGTCATTTCTGATGTACCATGGTGCATTAACAGCATCTCTGAGTACTTTATTTTGAAATTGTTGTATAATTTTTACATTACTTTGTTTAGTACAGCCCCATAGGTAATTGGATACCATACGTCCAAATTGGCATAAGAATATGCTTGTATATTATAATTTTATTGTGTATTGATAGACAGGATTTCCTTCCGAGTAACCAATACATATTTTTGTACCGTATATCGAGTTCCTGTCTTTTCACAGAATATTGCTCAGTTATCTGAGCTACGTCCATCACACACTGGCACGGTTTATGTCTCCTTTTGCTTGACTATTTGTGGAAGCAAAATCGACGACAATAACATTAGCCCAGACAATAAACACTACAACATAAATTGACTGCACAAAATAAATAATAATCTGTTGGATTTCTATTAAAATTCTACCTAGAAAGTGTAAAAATCTAGTACAGAAATAAAGTAAAATTGTAGCCTAAATTTTAACAAGATCAAAGCAGTGTTTTCAATAGTTCTTTCTTTTGTTTTTATCAATTTAACTTTCACATTTAAGTCCTATTAACCATATCTATCTGTAATCATTATATTTTCTTAATTCTATTAACTTGTAAACTTTTCTTTAGTCAGTTTTTCTTTTTCTCATATACCTCCTACCTAAAAATATAAAATTATTTAAATATTAGAAAACTACTGCACTGTTATTTAGTTTAAATTCCACATATTTCAGGTAATTAAGGAAAATGATGACCCGCAGCACTGCAATCAAAGAGCTGGAAGTAAAATTGAGAGCTTCCTTGAAGGAGCTGCAAGACTCCAAAGCATTAAATATAAAACTGCTCCAAGAAATTGCAGACAGTGAGGTGGAAGTCGAAAATGTGGTCCATAAGAACACATTCCTCAAAAGTGAACTGGCTGAGCTACATAGTCAGCACCAGGACTTAGCCGAACAACACCAGGTACTTCAGCATCAAGCGGCAAATTATCAAAAGTGCAGTGACACATATGAACTAACTTTGAACCGTGTTTCAGAACTTGAACAAGAATTGTGTAATGCCCATAAGGCCCTATCTATCGCTGAGTCTGCTAAGGTCAGCGAGCAGTGTAAAAAAACTAATAGTTTATATAATGAGTTAGTTGGCAGTTTTCAGTCAGAACCAGTGTGTGAGTCTGATTTTATAATAGATTTGACTGGTGAAGACACTATACCATTATGTCCTATTGTCATGAGTCACAATAAATTAAAAAAATATATTAAAATAAAAAAAATTATAAAACGGTCATGGAGAACGATGAAAAAACAAAATCTCTTAAAATTAAATATTTCTTTAAGAAAGGATCGTGTTAACATAACAAGCAGATTAAATACCTGTATGGGAGAACTAGATAAATGTAGGGAAAAGTATGATGTAGATACTCAGTGCCTCCAAAATGACTTACTATATAAGGAGTGTTTACTGAAGGATATTTTTGAGAAATATGAAAGTTCACAACAGCAATTGAGTGAGCGCTTGTTTGAGGCCGGGGAATTGTTGGACTTGGTGAAGTACAATGCAGAGAGGTATGAGTCTCTGATTAGTGCCTCATGCAGCTGTGCCAACCATACACCACCCACCCTGCTGCAAGGTGACTTATCTCCACCAATGTTGGCACTTCCAGAAAAAATCTGTGTACCCAATTCACAGGAATATAAAACAATTATGTTTAGTGACGAAATAGGTTCTGGCTTTGGAAAAATATTAAATAATTACCTTAGCTACAGTTCTACAAATCATTGCTACCATAATATTAGTTTCAAGCAAATGATTAAAAAAATTATAAATTCGAATATGGATAATTATTCTACAATGGTTTTGTTGTTAGGTAATAGTACTGGTATTACCAAAAAGGACATAGTGGGCGGTATTAACACCTTGTTAGGATTAAATTTAAGAAATCTGATGGTATGTGCTTTTCCATACTCTGATAGTTTCTCAGAACAGGAGAACAATCGTATTTTTAAATTAAATAACATTTTGCAAATGTTGACTTGTCATAACGACAAATTATTGTTTTTTGACACTAATATATTTATTAGTGGACTTAGAGTAACTCAGAGAGCTTTCTCTCTGTCATACAAATGTAGACGTAAGGTAGCTATGTTGATAGCATATTCTTTAAATAAATTGATAGGAAATCTATCAAATTTTATATTAATTGATGAGCCTGTGTTGCCTAGTTTAACTAGCAACATAGATTTAAACTAGTCCATAAGACAACAGAAGTTACCCCTGTAAATAATCAATTATTATTAGAACATAGTAAAAAGGTATCTTCTGGCAATCCATTTAGTGGTACAAAGCTGAGAGGAGAGCAACACTCTTTAAAATTATTAAATCAGAACATTCAGGGTTGCTCTTCCAAATTATTAGAAATTGAATTATTTTTAGAAAAAACCAAGTTTGATATTATTTGTCTAACTGAACATTGGTTAAAAGATCATGAAGTAAAGTCCGTTAATTATGAAAATTATTGTGTAGTTAGCCATTTCAGCAGACAACAAATGATACATGGCGGATCATTAATACTTATTAAAAACTCTATTAAATCTAAAGAAAGAAAAGACATTGTTAGATTGTCGGTTGAACACACCATTGAATTGTCTTGTGTTGAGCTTGATAAGCATATTGTAGTGTGCGTCTACAGACCTCCAAGTTACCAGAATCTATCTGTGTTTGACTCTGTAATGGAAGATGTGTTAAAAAAAGTTAGTACTAGTAGCAAATCAATTGTCATATGTGGCGATTTTAACATTAATTTATTAGAGAATAACACTAACAGTATCAGGTTGTTGGGTCTTTTTAAATCATTTAATCTGGAAAATGTTTTTATGGAACCAACCAGAGTGACAGGTTCTTCTGCGACTTGTATAGATAATGTTTTTTGTAATTGTGATTACTTTGATAAAGAAATTGTAAATAAGTTAGCATCTGATCACAGTGGACAAACAATAACGTTTAGTACCTACATACCTTTACAAAAAATACAAATAAAATTTAGACAAATTACTTGTAAAAATTTAGAAAAATTTAATAATACCGTGAATAGTAAGTTATGTGTTCAAAATTTTAATAATATAGTGGACCCAAATGAGTTCTATGCCGAATTTTCTAAAGTACTAAACACGCAATTTAATAAGATTTTTCCACTGAAAGCGAAAAGTATCTACACCAAGTTCGTATTTAGCGATTGGGCGACTCCAGGCATTCGTAAAAGCAGGGAAAAGCTATATGAACTTTATGGCCTAAAGCAACATATGTATAATGCAAGCTTTGATAAATATGTTGCGAATTATTCAAAAACTTTTAAAAATGCATGCAAAATAGCTAAAGCGCTGTATATAAGCAATAAAATAAAATCAGCAGACGATAAAATAAAAACTACCTGGAAAATAATAAATAATGAAACAGGTAGAAAAAAACAGCGTAATACTGAAATTAATTTAGCGACTGCACATGGTCCCATACATTCAGATGTAGAGGTTGCTCAGGAATTTGAAAACTTTTTTGTTAATATTCCTTTTAAAACTACAGCAGCTTTAAACTCCTCACCCGTGCTCTCTGCTGACTTACTTAGAAAGAATGTAAATGCGTGCCCTTCGGAGTTTAAGTTTCAACATACAAACCCCCAGGCTATTTTAAAAGCTTTAAAAGATCTAAAAATTAAATCAACAGAAGATCTTTGGGGATTATCTGTAAAAGTATGTAAATCAATCATTGAAACTATTGCACCCTATTTAGCTTTCATTTTTAACACGAGTGTCGATCAAGGAATTTTTCCGGACCTCATGAAACACAGTAAAGTAGTTCCATTGTTTAAATCCGGGGATAGCAAGGAAGCCAATAATTATAGGCCAGTTTCAATTCTGCCGGTTCTCAGTAAAGTCTTCGAAAAGTTAATGCTCAACCAATTGTTGCGTCATTTTAACAAACATTCCATCTTTCATGATCAACAATACGGTTTCACCAAAGGGCGTTGCACAACTGACGCTGGCGTCACCCTAATAAAGAACATCTTTAACGCCTGGGAAGAAGCACAAGACGCCATTGGAATCTTTTGCGACCTCTCGAAAGCGTTCGATTGCGTTAACCATGAGACACTATTGTTAAAACTCGAGCACTATGGGATTAGGCATACGGCCCTTGAATTACTTAGATCATATTTGAAAGCCAGACAACTTAAAGTTCAGGTAAACGGCGTAAACTCACTAGGGTCTGAAATGACAATGGGCGTTCCTCAAGGCTCTATATTGGGTCCATTCCTCTTTTTAGTTTACATTAACGATTTGCCCCAATTATTACAAAATCAACCGAAGATCGTGTTATTTGCTGATGACACATCTTTGATATTTAAAATAGATCGACGATCACAAAATCTTGATGATGTGAATAAGTCTATTCATCAGGTCCAAACTTGGTTCACGGCAAACAATTTGGTACTAAATGAAAAAAAAACCAAATGTATTAGATTCACATTGCCGAATGTTAGAAGTAGCGAATGTGACATCATATTGAATGGAGAAAAGCTGGACTATGTAAATCAAACAGTTTCCCTAGGAATCACTCTAGATGACAAATTACAATGGGGGCCTCACATAACATCTCTGGCAGGACGGCTGAGCTCAGCCGCTTATGCTGTTAGAAAGATAAGACAGTTAACGGATGTAGAAACCGCGCGTTTGGTCTATTTTAGTTACTTTCACAGCATTATGTCATACGGTATTTTACTGTGGGGTCGGGCGGCTGACATTGAATCAATATTTATATTGCAAAAGAGAGCTGTCAGAGCCATATATAAGTTAAGTCACCGAGAATCTCTTAGGGAGCTATTTAAAAAGATTAATATTATGACAGTTTCTTGCCAATTCATTTATGAAAATATTATGTATGTAAGGAAAAATTTAAATCTCTTTAGTAAAGTTAGTGATAGACACAATTTTAATACCAGAAATAAAGATAAGTTAGATCAACCATCATATAGATTAGCTAAAGTACACACATCTTTCATGGGGTACTGTGTTAAATTCTATAACAAAATACCTTGTGAGATATTAAAGTTAAATGAAAGAAAATTTAAAACAATAGTTAAAAGCACACTTTGTAAACAAGCATATTACAAATTAGATGATTATATTCAAGATAAGAATGCTTGGAAACATGCTGGTCCTGCTCCATAGGCCTATCTTTGGTGTGGACAAAATCAAAATGGTTAATTTGTATTATATTCATAATTATAGTAACGCTTTATTTTTATTTTTTCTTCTTTTTTTGTTTAAAAAAAATGACTCGCACACTGTTCTGTTGTTGTTTAATTAGGTAATGTACCTATGTTTGCACTATTTGTAAGTACGTGAGGACCATGTTCCTATTTATCAAGCAAAGGAATTTACCTGTTAATGCTTGTAATTCTCTCATACCTATATGTAGTATAGTAGTGCTGGGTACATCGTCCTCACGTATACGAATTTATTAATGTATGTACCTATATAAATATTGTGTAAAACTTTTCTTTAAAAGAGTAAGTATGGAGTTTCTTGTGCGTTCTTCTCCATAACAACCTACATTTCCGAATGCACGGTAGAATCAATTTTTATTAAATGTAAATTTTAACGTTCAAAAGTGCCACATAATGGCCTACTTGAAATAAACACATTTGACTTTGACTTTTCTTTTTGACGTGAGATTTCCAACGCAACTTGGCGTCAAGAGTTATGCCAAGGTATTTGGCTGTATTCGCATAAGGCACTTGCATGCCATTTATATAGACTGGGTGATAATCGCAGTGTTTATTAGTGAAGTCAATGTGAATCGATTTTGACTCATTCAGTCTGATCTTCCACTTTTGTGTCCAGTCGTAAACTAAGTTCACAGCTAGTTGAACCTTTTCTACTGCTTCTTTGTGGTTTGAACCAATAGCCATAATAGCAGTGTCATCAGCAAAGGTCGCTATGGTGTTGTTTTCCAGCTCTGGGATATCACATGTGTATACCAAGTACAGGATTGGGCCTAAAACACTTCCTTGTGGTACTCCGGCCTGAATAGTTTTTAGCTCAGAATATGCGTCCTCTTGTCTTATCCTAAACATTCTGTTGCTTATATATGACTCTAGAATATCTGAAAATTCGGGGAGCATGCATCTGAGTTTGTATATCAGACCCTCATGCCAAACTTTGTCGAAAGCTTGTGCGACATCTAGAAATACGGTGGCGCAGACTTCCTTGTTTTCGAGCGTTTTTTCGATGATGTTTGTTATTCTGTGTACCTGGTCTATGGTAGAATGTTTTTCCCTGAAGCCAAATTGATGGTCCGGAATAAGGCCTTTTTCTTCTATAATTGGTTTTAGCCGTTTTAATAAGAGCTTTTCAAACAGTTTCTATAATACTGGCAGCAGGGAAATGGGTCTATAAGATGATGCTTCTTGGGGTGGTTTCCCAGGCTTCGCAATCATAATGACTTCAGCAACTTTCCATGGCTCAGATACATGTTTTAGCATAAATGCTGCGTTAATAAGTCTGGTCAGCTTAACTATGGCTTTGCGCGGGAGGTGTTTTAGAATTTCTCCTGTTATGAGGTCATAACCCGGAGATTTCTTCGAGCTTATATTGTTTTTAATTTCTCTCACAACTTCTTTAGGAGTTACAAGCCGAATTCTTTGGTTTTGTGATACATATATTCACTCTCCGATATTTCTATGGAACTTTCATTGGGTTGAAAAGTATCTGCTAAGTATTGGGCAAACCTTACCGCTTTTTGTTCATTGCTAATTCATTTTCCATCGCTGTTTCTTATGGGAGGTATTTGCATAATCGGCCTTTTTAGGTTTTTTGTAGCTTTCCAGAGAGAGTAATCCTTTGATTGGTCGTTGGTTAGCTGCACAAGATTGGAGTTCAGGGTTTCATCCTCAAATTGTATAATTTTCCTCTTTAATTGTTTAGTTAGGTTATTTAATAGTGTTTTATCTCGCGGGCATCTTGTTTGCTGCCAGCGCTTTGTTTTCTTTTCTCTGATAGCAAATTCACAATATCCTTGGGATAGATATGCCCCTTGTATTTCCGTTTTAATTGTGGTGTGTTATTCCAAGCACATTGTTGAATGTTAACAACATATTTGTTTACTTCTGAGTCAAGCTGATCATGATTTTGTAATGGAGTTTTTAGGTCGATTATTTTATCTAGATCAAGCGCAAAGCTGTCCCAGTCTGTAGACTTGTTAACCAGGGTTAGATGGTATTCTCTTAATAGAATTTTTTGACTAAGTCTTAGTATAATCGGGGAATGATCCGAATTCATAAGAAACTCTTCCTCCAAACTAACATAATTGGTGGATATGTTTTTACATATGAAAAAGTCTATGAGATCGGGTATTTTCTGAAGATCAGTTGGCCAGTATGTTGGTTTGCCAGTGCTCATAACTTCACAATGTGTGTCTCTAACTGCGTTTAAGAGCTGTCTTCCCTTTGTTGTAGTCAGTCGTGATCCCCAATGCATATGCTTGGCATTAAAATCACCGCCTAGGATGAATCTTTGACCCAAAACTTCAAAGAATTGCATATATCGCTCTTTTCTTATCATATGCCTTGGAGGACAGTAAACAGCTGCTATGGAAACGTGACAAAATTTGGTTTTGACTGATACTGCCACAGCTTGAATGTCTGGTTCTTCAAATTTACTGTGCTCGTAATGGTTAAGGTTTTCTTTAATTATAACCGCGCTACCTCCTCTGGCAGAGTTGTCAGGGTGAAGCGAATTATATATCTTGTATCCTTTAAATTTAACGAAAGATTGTTTAGTGAAGTGCGTTTCAGAGATTAAACACACGTCAATATTTTCTGTGTCTAGGACTGCCTGTAACTCATTCTGATGTTTGAGGAACCCATTAGAGTTCCACGCCATTATTTTTAGTGTATTAGTCATTTATGATTATTAAGAGCAGCTGTTTTAGTGCTGGATTCTAACTTCTCTAGTCTTTCTTCTTTATGTATGAAAAAAATGTGTAGGGTAGGGTAGAGTAGGTAGGTATATAGGGTAGGGTATGTATGTAGGGTAGGTAGGATAGGGTGGGTAAGATAGGGTAGATAGGTAGGGTACGGTAGGTAGGATAGGGTAGGTAAGGTAGGGTAGATAGGTAGGTTACGGTAGGCAGTTGTCGGGAGAGAAGCCGCGGGCATAACTAGTAATATTATAAAGTAGCTTATGAAAGAGACTTCGTTTGCGGAAATATCGAAAATATTGATAAACACAAACATCCGAATAAACTTTCACATCCTACTGACATTATAAATGTCCGGATTTGGGCGAAATCTGGATGAACCATAAACCTAGAATCTGAAAGTTCACATAAAAGTGTCGGGGTGTGTCGTGGCGCGAGTTGCACCAATAAAACGAATCTGTTTATCATCATCAACAGCCTTTTTTTTAATGTTTCCACTGCTGGGACACAGGCCTCCTCTGTGAGAGGGAATGGGCCAGAATCCACCACCACGCAGGCCCAATATTAATTGATGTTACATGTATTCCAATTTTTGTTTCTAGGACATGACACAATTTACACAAATTAAACACCTGCCTGGATTTGAACCCACAACCTACAACTTATAAGTCGCGGCCGATACCACTAAGCCACCACTGCACTGCAATCTGTTCATGCATAAGTCATATCGAGATCATCAATCGACGAGTCAATGACATATCACAACGAGTTTTGAATTCAATGAAGTAATTTGATGCAGTTGGCGTCAGAAAGCACCACGACACGACACAGTAATGTCACCTGGCTTTAGTACATAGGATACTTTTTAACACGCTAATAAGTTACCGTGTGATAATTTTAACTGCTGAGAAAACTATATTTGAATAATATATATCAAGAGATGTGTAAAAGTACCATTATCACAACGTACCATTAGAACTGAGTACTTATAGTAATTTAAAAACATAAAGTACTTAAAAAACGTTTGTAGACAACAGAACACTGTTCACTTGCACAACAAAACACTGTTCTCGTTGCAAGAGTTTAGTTAGAAATGTTATTATGATGTCATCTGATTCATGAGTAGTGTTTTGCTGGAGGGAACAGGTTACTCATTCTCATATAAAACGCAGGGAATCCCAGACAAAAGATCAAAGCTGCATTTTTTTTAAGATGATTGTGTTAGTAAGTAATTCGTAGTCGTTTTCCTGTTCGGCAGACTTGCATGGGAATTTCGTACAGCTAATAAAGTTTCGTGTTTTGGGATATTTTTTTGTTTTAATTGGTAGTAAATATGATAGACAAACCCTTTCAAAAATTCATAAGATTTTTAGAACTTGGGACGTAAAAGTTATAACCAGTGTAAATCGTTACAGATAGGTACATGTTTTTATTTTCATTTTAAACTGGCTGAGGGCTTCGCTCCTGTCAACTACCTACCTACCCTACCTAGCTACCTACCAATTTGTTGAAACATTTATTTGAATAAGAATTAATACTAAAATATGAATGTAACCAACTTTTGTTTTTACCGGCGATCTAATTAAAATTTAGTACACAAAAGCTGCTGTTGTGACTAAACTATCATAGTTTCAAAATCGGTTCAGTAGATCTAGAGATTACCCCCTACAACGTCACAAATTTCCAAACTTTACCTCTTTATAATATTCTTAAATACTTGAGATTTATTTGGATAAGGATTAATAGTATGTTGACAAAACTCCTTCGCAAATAATGCATTTATTTCGAACGAATTTGATTACCATAAAAAAGGTTATAGTGAGTAAATCTTAAAACATAAACATGCTGTCGCGGATTTTTTTTTAGAACTTTTAAAGAGGCACAATTCCATCATACATGATATTTGCGTAAAATAAACAGTTTCGCAACGCACACAACTGAAGCTCTCAAAAAGGAATATTTTTGACGTTTCTGAAAAAAAAAAAACATTTATGCTCCGCCCCTATTGGTCGTAGCGTGATGTTATAAGCCATAACCCATAACCTTCCTCGATAAATTAAAACTATCCAACACAAAAATATTTTTCAAAATAAGTTGAATTTTACGATGATAGAAGTATCTACTCACATTCTGCGGCAACTGCTGCGGCGGTAGCGGAACGGCGAGCAGCTTCCTACAGTAGGTGAGCAGCTGCTGCAGCACGGTGCGGCGCAGCGGAGCCCGGCGCGCCGCCCCACTGCCGCCACCAGCCAGCACGTCAGCCAGCAGCCCCGACAGCCGGGCCTCCGAGCCGCCGGTGCCTCGCCAGCCTGACGACTCGCGCACCCACCACACGGACTGGTGCGCTGCGAAGGCAACATTCGTGTTATCATGGAGTTATGATGCTACGATCAAATTAACACTGATCCGGAAAACCCTTATTGCAAACTTTGTATGCAAATTAAAGTTTTTATTTTTAACGAAAACTCTAAAAAATAAGTGAAACAATTAAGCCTTAGAACGTTAACCATTTGTCGCTCCAAAGAACCTACAACTTGATTCTTCACCTTCCAGTAATCGCTCCTCATGTCAACATGTAAGGACATGACAGTTTAAGGCGGCTTCCCACGGTGGATCATGGCCGACGACCACCAATGCAATTTTGTCATGCTTGTCTGTGTTTATATGGACGACCTAATACCACTCCGCACTGACTCGCACACCACCTTTAGGCCGCGTTTCCACTGACGCGGAGCTGGGCGGAGACGTGCGGAAGCGACCAATTACAATGGTTGAAATCCTCAATCGCGCCACTCGTCTCGTCTGTGATTGGTCGCTTCCGCACGTCTCCGCCCAGCTCCGCGTCAGTGGAAACGCGGCCTTAAAGTTCCCGACCTCCAGCGGATCCGGCACACCGCTACAAACGACGTCCTTGGGCGCACGGTTGGCGCAGTGGTTAAGCGATTGACTGCTGCGCTGCGTGTCGGGTAGGTCGATTCGCGCACTGAACAAATATTTGCATGACCTACAGGTAGTTGTTCCGGCTCTGGGTGTTGTGTATGTAAGTATATATGTTTATAAACTCACCCACGATACAGGAAGAAATTTATAGTGTGGGGGCAACGTTTTTCATACAAAAAAAAAACGAACCTGCGCTACAACAGACGACACTCTTTACACGGTGAGTCGATGCGGGCTGGTCCGCGAGCGTGCGTGAGAAACCGCCTTTAGAAAGAACTCTTTTACTAATCAAAGGATAAACTCACCAACAGTCAGGAAGAGCGGCAGGGCATGATGCACATGCCTTGCACTGAGCACCTGCAGCATCGGATGAGATAGCCTGAGCACGGTGGCCTGCAGGTCGTAGGCGTGTCCAGGGTCACTGTCGCGCCGCCACACGCCGCACACGGTGCGCAGGGCAGCCAGCGCTCCGCCCGCCCCCCTGGCGCACACCACGCGGGACACTACGGAGTGGAGGGCGGAGGCTGCGCCCGCACCGGCGCCTATTTGTGCGCCGCCCTGAGTGATACAGAAACATAGTCATTCTACTTATCCAAATCGTTCTAGCAAATCACATTTTCTCAGCAAATACTTGAACAAAATGTGCTTACGTTTTATTGGTGAAATGACAAAGGTTATTTGTATGTATAGTCCGCTACTACATCAAGATGAAAATAAACGAAAAAACCTTTGTTCAGCCTTTGGACGCAAAGACTCGCTAACTTTAGAAAAATTGAAAAAGTATAAGCAATTTTTAAGAGCGGACTCTAGTCAACAGGAATTTGAAAAATAGGTATTTGAAGAAACTATTGCCGTCGCGTCACCTCCAACCTCACCCCGTAAAGTGCGATAGGGACAACTGCAGCTCAGGCTGATTTTACCTACAAAAACTTTGACTAAAAGACGTTTTGTATTCTGCTGTTTTCTTTATGAAAACTGGTCTGATCTAAAATATTCTTATATCAAAATTTATAGGAAAAGTATATCTATGCTCCTATCATTTCCTTTTTTGTTAAAAACTTATAAATTTTGTCTGAAAGTCTTCTGAACATGGCGGTAAAAACGGACATTTTTTTCGGATTTCTGGATTGTCATATTTCTTTTTGTGATTATGTTTTGGAAAAAAGGAAATGATACAGGCACGTATTAATTAGACCTAGATTTTATGGAAAAAAACATTGCTCTAGGGACATTATCCACGAAGAAAACAGCAGAATGTGTTTGTATGGAGAAAATCTCACTAGAGTCCCCTCTTAAGAACTTGTATGTTATGTTTTGACACCACTTCTATTATTTCCCACTAATATTATATTCTATTCTTTCATTTGTACTTATTTATTTGCTTGCTCATTATGAGAAAATGGCCAGCTGCCTCACTCCAAAAAAGTTAATTTAAACTCGTATCCTCTTATTTGTTTCTCTATACTCAAAACTCTTCTACTTCTATTTCGTTCTGTCAGAGCCTTATTTTGAAGAGTATTCAGTAACGGGTGTCACAAAGGTGATTAAAGAGGAGCATCACTTTGTGGGAAATATTTTCTACCCCTTCCAGAATTCATGAAACCATTGCTTCAACCCGGGCAGCATGTTGAGAATTGTACCCAACACTTAGGGCGGCCGGAGCACACCGTCTACGCTGCACACACGTCTCTGCCTAAATTCATATTTGTTTGTCCGGGATATTTTATATTTTGTAAAGAAACAGCATTAAACCATTTGCCTTTTTAAGGCGCCGATTCCCTTAATTAGCTGATTTTAAAATGAGAATCACGTCTAAGCGACTAGTCGTTATTTTTGAAAAAAAATATATGTTATATTAGGCCATTTTCTTAATAATTTGATCTAAGCAAATTTTGAGTTTTATTTTTATAACATAGTGTAATTAATTTGTAAAGTTATGTCTAAAACGGACATAAACACGACAATCGCACTAAAACCGCTGGGCGTATTTTAATGAAATCAACACCAATTAATTATCTACATTTTGATCTGAAGCTTTTTTTTTAAAGTCTTAGAAATAAGGAAAGTAGAAAAAACTACTAAATTTTGGGTCGCGCGGGTGTGAAACGAGTGCGCGTTTTGTTCCCTCAAGGTCGTTGGCGTTAGTCGTCATCTTAATACAATCCACTCATTTCACCCACGAGCTAACTTTGATCACAGACTATTGCTTTTCTGGGAAAGGATTAACACAAAATGAATACTAGAAAGAGTAACACTATTACTTACCAAATAAGGTTCCGAAGAAGCGACAGCGCCATCAGTGTTGACATTCATAGTGATAAACTTGACGAGAGCCGGCACGAAGTGTTCGCACTCCAGGATAACGCGACCCATTGTTTGAGTGCTGCTGCCTTCAGTCTACAAAGAAAAAATATTAGTACCTTCGTCTGCATAGCGTGTCGTTGAAAAACTGACTCTTTGTACGTACTAGTTTATTAGGTTCTGAACTAAGCCGTTACATCCCAGATTAGAGAAGTTACTACTTAACAGATAATTCACTCTCAGAGATCAAGTACACTTAATATCCGTGACGGCTCGTTTCTTGCGAGGCTGCCGAGACTCCCGCCCCACATATTTGGCTCATATATCAGCTCCATATATTTGTATGGACCGTTTGTTCATTGCAAGACACCGCACCATAAGCAACACGATTTTCATACGTTTTTTTGGATATGTCGTCGCGGTTTTTTTTGCGGTGACGATTTAGCGGCTGAAAAAATTCAGTATGAGCTTGTTGACGACACGACACACCGCACCGAACGGCTCACTCGTGGTTCGTCACTCACGCGCTTATAAAACAATACAAGTGCACTGCAGTGTCGTTGCAGAATCGTGTCTAGTGAACAAACGAACGAACGACAGACCGCATGCTGTGTGTCGTGTGTTAAAATCGTGACCGCAAATCGTGTCGTTCGGTGGCTCGTGAATAAACGACCTAAGTGTAGGCATTAATCACTGTCAGTATGTTCGAGTGAAGGAGGCCTGGTTATGACAAATCGAGAGTGACAGACAGCTCAAGCTCAATGTGTCATATCAAAACCAGGGTACTGTAAGTGGAAGGTACGGTACCTGTAGTGGCAAGCTTGCAATCCACGCCAAAGCCTGCATTGAAAGCACCCAGCATCTCAGTGATATGTTTTCTAACCTGTAACAAAATAGTAATTTATGCATATAATAGGGTTTATTAAAACACGAGTTTGAGTTGTCATGCGAAGCCCAGTGTGATAATAGTATCACACGAGTGTTTCCTAATTATATGCCGTTGCATACACTATTTAACATCACTCATACAGTTGAAATAAAACAAAAGTGGAAACGGAACAAATATGTGGTATGGCGGGAAATTTAGATTATCATGCACAGCGCGCGCATCTATAGACAATTAAACTTTTTCTACAGTAAGTCAATGTGCTATAAAAATTAAAAAGTTATTTTATGATGCAGTTGTTAGAAAATCGAAGGTAAATGTTGCACACTCTCATGGTTTTTATTTTAATTTTACCTACCCGCGAAAAAAAATACGTGTTTATACAATTTTTTTGAGTTCATATTCGGAACATTACGTTGTGAGTCTAGATAAATTAATGTTTTACTTAGCTAGTCATCAGATATTAGACATTTTACTAATTTTTGTAAAGTGTCTCTTATTCAGTTTATCAATGAGTAGCAAGCTCAATGTAGCAGTGTAATGCATTGATGTGTTCCATTAATTATCCACAATCATTTAGTGATAAACGTACGTGTGCCTACGGTAGCACTACACTCTTATTACGCGTTTCAGGAGTCTGTGACGTCAGTAGTGTTTGGCATCTACACCCTGGCGTTCGATGTTTGGCAGTGTAGCTTTAATGCAGCCGTAAAGATGTCGCCGCAGACACTATAAAGACATACTCACGTGCAAAGCGAATGCAGTAGCGCGTTGACCGTATCAGAGGCGAGTCGTATGCGCGGCGTATCAGCTGGCACGGCGAGAGTAGCCAGCGACCACGCGCCGCCACTGCCCCACGCGGAGCCGTTCAGGGTCAGCCACAGAGAGATCACGTTCTCCATGAATGTGCAGTCCATCTGGGTGATAAAGATTTAGTAATAATAAAACTGCCTTGCTTGAAGAATATGGCTCGCTGATGGTTAACCATTTTAAAATGACCGGGAAGAATCGCCGGGAGTAGATTTTTGAATAATAGCTTCATTACAGTCTACAGGTTTAAAAAGTTTCACGAATGCACAGCACAAACGAGGTGTTCCATGTTGTCGGCATTATTGCATTTCTGCTGCTCATTTCTGGATACGACATGAGAGCAATCGTTTTAGGAATATTACAACATTTTTTTTTCGCTCTAGGTCAATGCTTCGTATAACATGTTTTTCCACTACCTTGTCTATTATGTAACACATTGCCTAAGAAATTCGTTTCGAAATATGAACATTTAGACAAGATTATAAAAATAAATAAAAAAGAAACAAAATTACATTATAACAGTTACGAAACGACTTTTGTATGGAGTTTTGATATCATTATGTAACTGGCAGAATGATACTGAACCTGTTACCTCTCGAAAAAGCGCGCGTTGATTGTGTGTATATAGTCTGTGGCGTAACGTTTCTTATAAATTGTTATTGGAATTGATTTGCATTTAATTAAGTAAGTTCATCAGGTTGTGGATAAAGAATCGTTCGTGTCTCGCATAAAAAGGCTTTATTTTAACACTCGCATGTAGTTTTAGCTACATCGCTCGTGTTAAAATCTCGACTTTTTATGCTCGACACAAAATGTACTATTTCTAACTCACCTGATAATGGAACTCCAACGCCAAATGCCTGAACACATCATACAGCGTATGCGTCAGTGGTGGGTGTGGCCTGTGCGGAGGGGGTGGCGCCCTAGGCGGCGGGGGCGGGGCAGGAGGCGGGGCACGCACGGCAGCGGCCAATGCGCCCGCAGTGCCGAGGAGAGCACGTCGAGCGTGTGCCTCGCCGGCGCCGCCGCAACCACCGCCGCCTGCTTCTACGCGAGCGTCCCAGCATACTGACACATTGCTAAAACAACAGACAATATAGTGAATGCGGGTATAGGTCTACCAGAATCTCATGGCATTTTTTATTTTTTTTTAATTGTGATTTTCATATGCCAATGTCAATTGTCACCTGTCAAATCAAAGTAGTTGATGTGTCAACCGCTGCTGAAATTTTTAGATATTATCTTGAAAATTTGTTATTTTTGTGAAAATGTCGAAAAACCCACTTCGATCTCAAGCGAGACATATTGTTTTCAATGTGTATCATAAAATAAGAGAAGAAGAAGGCGTAAATCAAACTCGATCTTTGATTTTAATATGCGTCGTAGAGTGGACCGGTAAGTTGGACTGACTTGTTTTGATACTTTTAGTTTATTTTATATTTTTCTTACTTAATTTTTATTTCTTTCCATTACTATTATATGGTAAATCGTAGGTCAAGGCACATCGAATAATGGCCGGAAGGAAATGGCAACAGTAATGTAACTGTTACTAATTCTTCGACAAGATATTGATTTTAACGGAGATTGAGAATCTTTGACGTAAGAAAAATATTAAGTAGTAATCTGCGCCCTGCAGTGGGACGTGTACGTGAAGTTCAGTGGCTGTTAATATTATTTGCAAATTGATTCCTAGTGGATATTGTGATATATTATTGGTGTAGTTTTGTGTCTCAACTATCTACGCAACTGGACACTTTGTAAAATCATTGACAGAAGTGATCTCGGGAAAGCGGAGTATTTTATTGTGGTATTGACTGCCCCTGCAAAGCTTACTGGGAAGACTGGCTCGATACAATTTGCTGCCAAATACTCCAAAAAACATTAGAATCTGTTACATCCGCATTCTAATGCATACTAAAGAATAAATATAAGATCCAAAACTCTTTCCAAAGACGTGGCTAAAAGGTCCTAGCAACCAGGTCATAAAACTTACATAAAAAAAAGTATACATAGACTGATGATGAATGACTTTATGTAACATGATACATTTTATTATTTTTACAGACTTTATACATAAAGAGATTGGTTTTGAATATGTTAAATGCCAATGAAAAAGAACCATTTTGATGGAGAGAGATGACATAAAACTACAAAGATACAAGTTTTTGAAATGCCAGTGGAGTTCATGGAATCGTATTCTAGTTTTCTAGTTCTGAATGAGGTTTTAAGTTATTAGTATGATTTAAATGTTATATAATAAATTAGTACATACATTAATATTCAATTGATTTATTTTTCCTATGTTAAGAACCCGATGTATAACAACATTGTTCATACACATACTTATAATACTCACAGTGGATCTTTGTGTCTCTGAATTGGTTGCAAGACCCCGCGCTGTAGCTATTTTTACCCGACTGCCGAAGGAGGGTAATGTGTTTATCAGTCTATGTATGTATATATGTATGTATGTAAGTTTGTTCCTATATGGCGTTCCAGAGACCAAACGCGTTGGCCGATTTTGATGATTCATACGTCAATCGATTAGTCTTAATCCTGCGAGTGTCATAGGCTACATTAAAATTGGACAATAGAAAAATGGCGGATTTTGGGCGCCATATTGTGGAGGACCAATTTTTTTTTTTCTTCCAAACCCATCGTGTAGGGTATCAAAATAAAGGGTTTTAAGAGGTGATTTCAAAAATATAAAACACTTATATGTTTAAATGTATCTAATTCGAAAAAAACTTAACTAAAAAGTTATAAATAAAAAAAGTTAAATCAAAAAATCAAAAAACCCGACTGCTTCAAAAGCGAACTAAAAAGTCGTAAACAAGGAAAAAATCATGCTGTGCAGGAGGAGGATACATCTGGTTTTGGTCAGCCAGCTCGCTCGTATGTATCCTCCGACTGCACAGCATGATTTTTTCCTTGTTTACGACTTTTTAGTTCGCTTTTGAAGCAGTCGGGTTTTTTGATTTTTGATTTAACTTTTTTAATGTTGAAGGTGAAGATAGCATTGTATAACTGTCTCTTTCACTCGCTTATGTATGTCACATCGTCCTATCTCGCTTACTCTATGCAGTATACTCAATGACAAACTGTTTCTTACGCAATGGTTGGCAGGACCAAGTTCAAAGACACAAAGATCCGCTATGTACTATAATGATAATATAATGACTACTATAATGTAGATAGATACCTCATGTTCATTAATACTAAAGACATAAATAAAAATTAAACAGTATCAAGATCGTTTAATCCAATTTCCCCAGTATTGCACACAACAAATTTTTATTTCCACATTTGCCATGAGATTCTGGTAGACCTATAGTAGTAAGCTTATAAGTTACAAAACAAACAGCTTTGTAGAGAATAAGGAAAGTGAACCAAAAATAACCAATTCATGCTTCAGATACTAGTTATCTGAAGATTGAAAAATCAGTCTTAGTCTTTATTATTTTTTAGTTACTTTTTAGGGTTTTTTTCTGTACACAAAGGGTAAAAACGGGACCCTATTACTAAGACTCCACTGTCTGTCTGTTACCAGGCTGTATCTCATAAACCGTGATAGCTAAACAGTTGAATTTTTACAGATGATGTATTTCTGTAGTCGTTATAACTACAAATACCAAAAACAAATAAAATAAATATTTAATTGGGGCTTCCATACAACAAACGAGATGTATTTGCGATAATAGTACGGAACCCATCGTGCGCGAGTCTGACTCGCACTTGACCGGTATTTTTATCTATATCTTTAAATTTTGTTGATGTTCATTCTGATGATGGTAATCGTCTCTCTACATCTACCTTCTATTTATTTGGAGAGGGAGCAGCATGGATGTGTCTTCCAGTCTTCCTTTCATCTTCACTGATCCAACAGAAGTTACTTTTTGTCTAACCCTTCTCCCATAGACATCTACATTCACAGACCATACAAAATGTACCAAACTAAATCTAAAATTATAAATACCTTGAACTATTATCCACCACAACTTTTGTCCTGGTTTCCTTCTTGACAGCATCAATGAAGTACTGTTCAAGTTTTTCCTCAGAAGATTCCGAGTCGTCTGATTCCGCTACTTGCGTCAGTTGCTCTTCCACGTCGATATCTAAGGTAAAAAGAAATAAATACAGGTTTAATAGCAATACCACATAAGTAAGACAGCGTTATGTAACAAGGAATCAAGAGACAAAATTAAAAAAAGAAAATTGAATGAAAGCCCCAAAAACTTGTTGTAGTTGCAAAAACAATTGTAAACAACCTTGGCAGTATTTAACAAAGTCAGAAGAACTTTATCCGTACAATTAAATGCAAAAATGTTTTGCAGTATAATACTATTATACTATACTAGCTTCATCCCGCGGCTTCGCCCGCATAAAAAAAGGTTTTATCATCCTAAGGGAATACAAACTACCCTATGTCCTTCCCAGGGTCTCAAACTATCTCCATGCCAAATGTCATCTAAATCGGTTCAGTACATCCAGAGATTACCCCCTACAACCTCACAAACTTTATCTCTTTATAATATTAAGTATAGATATGAAAGTTTGTTCGGTTTCGCTCTTTGTGTCATAAAGTAGTCAATTGATTTTCAGAGAATTGTTCCTTCATCATTCGAAGCTGTATTTCTAATACTGTCGCTTGATTCGTTTTTACATAACGCCGTCCCCTTTAAACCATGTATAAAGCAAACTCATAAAAGCTAAAACTAAACAACAGTGACATGTTTTATACTAAAAACGGCGAGTTGATACCACTTTAGGTGTTAAAATTATTTTTATATATAAAGCTGCCATGATGATGAACGTTTTATGGGTTTTTAAACAAAAGCGTGCTTTACTAATATGCTTTTGATGAACTACATACGCCCCGGTTGCCGGGTAACCGGTTACCGGGGCGTGTGAAAAAGCACTTATGATCCTACCTCATAAAAGCCGTTGCAATATCTTAAATATTAAAACGAAAGCGAACTAGATTTTGTATTCTAGTATCATATCTGACTATCAAAAGTATAAGGCCTTTTATATCAGACCTACATTGATATATAATTCTCGAATCAATCCTTTTTTGAAAACCTATTTAGAGCCAGCACATAGAAGCCCAATCGCGGTTTAAAAAAAGCAAAAAAAAAACAATATTGAACGCAATCATTTCTATGGTAAATAGACACGCAAAAGCGCATTCGATATTTGAATCGATTCGGAAGGCTATGGTGCTATGCAAATGTGTAGCGGTTAGGTGTGGTCTGTTGTCCTATCACACACACTACGAATCAGTGCAAACCGAACTAAGCCCGGTCAAAGACCTTACAGACGTATAGACTTGTTATTTTATGTATAATGTCCTTACTTGCTAAATTGACACCTGCTGTGGAAAATAGTTTGGGCTTGAAGTTGGTAGTCTTCCCCAGACCAAAACTATCCGCTAACAAATCTGCAATAACAACAACACAGCAAGTCAATTCTGCTAGCCCTTTTAGAAAACGGGTTTTGAATTATTCTGATCGGTGCCGAAAGACATGTTCTATAAATAAAAAAGAAAATAATTTTGATAATTCTTACAGTGACTATTGTTTGTCTAACTGGGTCATTGATATTTGATATTTTATGTAATCTAATTTAATTGAGTGATTTTTAAGAGCTGTGTGTGGTTCTCACTCATGTGTAGGACAAGGGTGGGGTAGAGTAAACAAAGGTCACAAGGTCGTTGCGTTCAACGGAGCGGCGATTAGCGCATTCACGGGTTCATCGCATCCAAACTATTTCAGTTTCATAGTTCATACTGTCGCGTATAGCCAATATTAACGTAAGTATTCATAGTCAACAGCTGTTGCGGGTTCGCAACAGCTGTTCTCATTTCACAAGTGTTTTCCTTGTCGAATAACTCATAGTTGAATGCTTTTATTTCAGTATGCACAGTGAGAAACTACATTCATCAAGCAAAAAATAAATGTTCAATATTCTTTGATAATCTCACTGACGGACTAAATAGAATTAGGTATCATTTTTCCTACCCAGGAAACATGCTTAGTTGCGGAATAATTCTACTATTATAAACTATTCTACTTATACGAGTATATAAAGTTCTCGTGTCACAATGTTAGTTACCATACTCCTCCGAAACTGTTTGACCGATTTTTATGAAATTTTATATGCATATTCAGTAGGTCTGAGAATCGGCTACTATCTATTTTTTAATAGGTAGGTAGTGTAGGGTAGGTAGGGTAGTTAGGATAGGGTAGGTAGGGTAAAGTAGAGTAGGTAGGGTAGGGTGGGTAGTGTAGGTAGGGTAGGGTAGGTAGTGTAGGATAGGTAGGGTAGGGTAGGTAGTGTAGGATAGGTAGGGTAGGGTAGGTAGAGTAGGGTAGGTAGAGTAGGTAGTGTAGGATAGGGTAGGTAGAGTAGGGTAGGTAGGGTGGGTAGGGTAGGGTAGGGTAAGGTAGGTAGGGTAGGGTAGGTAGGGTAGGGTGGGTAGGGTGGGTAGGATAGGGTAAGGTAGGTAGGGTAGGATAGGGTAGGTAGGTTAGGGTAGGTAGGGTAGGGTAGGGTAGGGTGGGTAGGATAGGTAGTGTAGGATAGGTAGGGTAGGTAGAGTAGGGTAGGTACAGTAGGTAGTGTAGGATAGGGTAGGTAGAGTAGGGTAGGTAGGGTGGGTAGGGTAGGGTAGGGTAGGGTGGGTAGGGTAGGGTAAGGTAGGTAGGGTAGGCTAGGTAGGTTAGGGTAGGTAGGGTAGGGTAGGGTAGGGTGGGTAGGATAGGTAGGGTAGATGAATGTTATGGTGTTTTTATGGCAAAACAAAGTTTGTCGGATCAGCTAGTATTTACTATATTTATGGAGCATGAAAGTATACTTTTGATTGTGCCCGTGAAAATGTCATTGGTGTTGTTTTTATATAGGTCGAAATTCGTTCTGAGGTCCATGTTTAGCGGTGTACGTCTACTATGGTCATGGCATCAAGTGCACGTGTAAAATGATCAGGCTATGTTTTATTTAAATTACCTTCCAACTTCTGCCGAACGTTAAGGGGAATAATAACGTTATGGTCTTCTTTTAATATCATTTTATTCTAATGTAGAAAGAACTCAACTTTTGGGACAATCCCACCGCACTATTCCCAAACCACTACAACTCCTGAAATCCAGAATCAACAGTGGCGACCACCAGAAAAGCGCCGAAGCAATGAAGTCCCGTAGAATGAATTTAACTAACTGTCTTGGATCCCGCAACGAAATGAATCAAACAGGAATAACAGAGAAAATCGGACGTTATTATTAGATTGTCGACGCATGCTGATTAATTGAGCGTAGAAAAATATTACGAAATCAGTTTTGATAATCCTTTGCTATGAATTCAACCCAAATTACCATCACCACCTGGTAAGTGCCACTTAAAATTTTCTTGCAGATTTTATATAAAAACACTGGACAGTGGCCAATCGAATACTTTGAAGCAGGCCTTTAATAACTGTACAACTTTCTACAAAATTTCTCATCAGTATGTTCATCTAAACTAAAACTGCACAACACATTCCTCCAAAGCATGTATGTGAAAAGACTCAACATAGAAATATAGTTTGCCATCATTAAGAGGGGACTCTAGTGAAACTTTCTCCATACAAAAACATTCTGCTGTTTTCTTCGTGGATAATGCCTCTAGAGCAATGATTTTTCCCCATAAAATCTGGGTCTAATTAATACGTGCCCCTATCATTTCCTTTTTTCCAAAACATAATCACAAAAAGAAATATGACAATCCAAAAATCCGAAAAAAATGCCCTTTTTTACCGCCATGTTCAGAAGACTTTCAGACAAAATTTATAAGTTTTTAACAAAAAAGGAAATGATAGGAGCTTAGATATACTTTTCCTCTAAATTTTGATATAAGAATTTTTTAGATCAGACCAGTTTTCATGAAGAAAACAGCAGAATACGAAACGTCTTTTATTTAGTCAAAGTTTTTGTAGGTAAAATCAGCCTGAGCTGCAGTTGTCCCTTTCGCACTTTACGGGGTGAGGTTGGAGGTGACGCGACGGCAATAGACTATATTACTATACTATATTACCGACTAGAGTCCGCTCTTAATTTGTCTCTCAATAACCAGCAAGATAGCAGAGCAGTAGTGGCCCAGTGGTAACGGCCGCGGCTTACAAGTTCTTGGTCGTGGGTTCGAATTACGGTAGGCGCTTTACTTTGTGTAAATTATTTCATCACCACTGCTCTCAAAAACGGTAAAGGAAAACATCGTGAGGTAACCGGCATGTCTTAGAACCATAAATTCGAAGACCACATGTCTTCCACATGACATCCACCAACCCGACCTGTACCCGCATGGTGGATGGACACACACAACGGACGTCTAATGGGAGTCTGAAGTGCGGAAAAGGGAACCATCTATCCTATCCTAACCAGCAAGATATAAACCTGGGAAATCATGAAATTAGTTCAACATGGTGTCGAATCCACCTTTAGATTAGAAAAGAAAATGGGCATGACTGTGCAATTTTGATTTAGACGATCTGTAAATGGCTATATTATTTTAGTACACAATCAACAAACCAGCAACAGTAGGCCCCTTGAACTTCCTCGCTTTCACACCAGGCGGCGCGCCGGGTATGGAGTGCACGCGTATGACTCGGGAGGAGCCCGCACCGCTCCAAGTCTCTTCGTTGGGAGGACTTGAAGGGGAGTCTCCGCTCTCGTACTCGACTAGGTCCTGTGAGGAAGTTAGTGAACGTGAGTAATAGTAGTGAGAATGTAAGGAACTTAGGGGGGCGTTTTTTCGTGGTGGGTAAATACAAAAAACAAGAAACAGCTTACTACAATCAATTTGAACAGACTTCAAAAAGGAGAAGGTTATGAATGCGACTGGATTTTTATTTTGTTTTTTTATGTGTGTTACCTCAGGACTTTTTACTAGGTGGAACTTTTGATGATTCTTTTTTTAATCTAAAGCTGGTGCTTGTCATGTGGTCCAATTCCATCTTGTTTCTCAAAAAAAATACAGCCGACTTCCAAATAAAAACACTACAAAGTGAAAAATAACTTAAATTTCGGAATTCTTTGTAAAAAAAGGAAGAAACTCTAGTAAGAAGTTATTTTACACTTTGTAGTGTTTTTATTTGGAAGTCAGCTGGATTTTTATTGGATCCTCAACTAGACAGCGATTCTGAAAAATGGGTTGTAGTTTTAAAAATAGTTTCTTGCTGACCACTGCAGCCTATAAAAGGTCTAATGGAAACCTTGGGATCAAAATTACTTCAGCGACAACTTAATGTCATGGATTTCTTTATCTATTTCTATACAAATCACAATACAATACCTGTAGTAACGTAGTGAGTGCATGTCGAGGCCAGGGCGGCAACGTGACCGCCAGCCGCGCCAAACCCAGGATACACGAGGGATCCAGCAAGCTTGCACCTCCAGATAATGCACATAACCTTCCCACTACCTGTGGAGTTGAAAGGCATTTTGGAATAGATACACTTTAAAAATAAATGATGATTTGATGAAGTCATGTTTGAGAAATTGAAATGTTGAATCTAGCATCATCTTGGTGATATACCCTCAGTTTCCCAGCTCAAAATTATCTGAGAATTAATGTGACAAATTGTCAAGCACGCGTTATTTGCTGTGATTGGCTGTTGAAAATTCATTCAACCAATCACAGCAGATAACGCGTGCTTGACAATTTGTCACATTAATTCTCCGATAATTTTAATCTGGGAAACCGGCAGTTAGTCTCATACAAAGACAACAGTGGCCGTCATAACAATCTGGATTATTTTCATATTCATAGACAGTAGATTTGTTTAAGAGTTGGCAGCAATTGGTGTCCATTTCAACATTAAGTGTTGTGAGAGACATGTTGCTAGCAACTATTCATAGTTTGAACTTAAGGCCGCGTGTCCATCTGCAAGCAACTCGACTGCAAGTTTAAATACTGCTGCGGTAGCCTGCAATGAAATGCAACATGCATGCGAACTGGTTGCAGGTAAAAACGTGGCCTATACATTTTATCAACAACACAAAATAATTTTACTGTAACCGTGTCACGCCCATAATGTGAGGTGAATGCCTTTTTTACAAGCTGTTGTTTAGTTTCACCTGTAGCGGTGTCTGTAACCAAATCTTGCAACTTACTTTAAATCATTGAGCTTCTCGTAACAATGCAATTTATTATGTAAAAGCTTGTCATATTTTTTCTTAACTTGTTTATAATCATTGTGTGGCAGTACAAACCTTAGCAGCCAACATCAGCGCATCAGCATGTGAGCACGTATCAGCGGCGAGCATGTGCGCCACCAATGCGTGCGCCAGTCTGGCGGCTAATGCGGCCGGGAGCGGACGTGGCCGCGTGGCTTCCGAACTGCCCGAGCCGGAGGACTCGCCTCGGGATGCGCCGCGTTTGCCGACCATCGCCATACGGGCTTTCAGGCTGAGGCGGGCGCGCTGTGAGGGGAAAAAGGACCATCAGTTGCTGCTCATATTGGGTAAAAATACTAAAATAACAGTCATAGAACTAAGGCATATTATTAAATGCTTTGATGAAATTACGAGTTCTAATAAGTACTGTCAGTACAAAATCTCACTAATGAACAAAGACCTCGTGGCTTCCAACTATATTGGCTCGGTCTAGCATAGATTCGTGAAGACATTTCAACCCGCTATCTTTTACGTAACCAACGTGACGTCTTAGGCACAGTAAAAATATACAAACAGTATGGAAACTACCTACAAACGCTGTCAGTTGTGCGAGCCGCTTAGGGGTCTCGTCGATGCGCTGTTTGTTTGAGTGTGCCGTTTCGAGCGTTTGTAGGTAGTTTCCATACTGTTTGTATATTTATTCTGTGTCTTAGGGATGTGTCAGGACCAACCCTAGTTTTAATTTCACCCACAGCTCATTGCGCATAAGGCATTTACTTTCACAAAAACAACAACTGCGTGTCCTGTTTGAAGTTACCTGTTGATCTTCGAGCGCGACTTGTATCCCTCTCCTAGCGGCTTCCAGCTCCTGCATCTGATGCAGCAGCTTCTTATGCAGCTTGCGTCGGTGCAGCTTGCACTCATTGTTTCGCGGAGAGCCTTGTGCTTCGCCGCCCTGGAGGCTACCTCCTGCGCGACCACCTGTTACCCAGTCCCACCTGAGGACGAATAAGAACGAGAACTTTAGCAATATAGCACTTTAAGATACTACATAGTCAAACAAGCAAACAGTAAAAACCTTGCGTGTGAAGCATGTTTTCAGTAAAACACAATCATAGTGCTGACACAATGAGTTATGATTTTTACCTAAGTTTTATCTGAGCGCCAATTCCATGAAACTGAATAACGAATGATGTATCTTGAGAACAAAACTTTCGACATAGATGTCTCATGTCGATTCAGATTAGAAAACATTGGACTTGTGGGTTGAAATCGCCAACCAGAAGCACTGAGCAAATGTTGGAGACTTGGGGGATTCCTCCGACTAAACACGTCTTGCCGATGGTTTTTGCCGGGCCGTCGTATGTTAATTTATATCCGTGAGAACCTGTAATTGGCTCTATGTCTCATATACAATTGTTATCCATCTGTTATAGCTGTTGGTTCTCCTAGTATTAAATAAATAAATAACTTTCCATGCGCGATGTAAAATTTGTGTGACGTCCGAAGTGGCATCACATAGATAGAAGTATGATAGTATAGGTTACCTTACTGTTGGTGACGCAGCCTGATTTGTGATGGTGTATATAGACTCGGACTCGTTATTGATAGTGAATATGGACTTATATAAGTGTTTAGGACAGTGCTAGTGAATATGGACTTTTAAGGACAGTTTAGTTATATGTTTTTAATTTATATGTATACGTAGCGAGGCCCCTAATATAAAGAGAAATTAATTCGAAATAGCCAAACGGGCCTCGTTACAATAACGTTTTGTCTTTGAATAGTGCCGCGCCCGAATTGTGACTCTTTTGCGCCGCTTAGTCGAGTAGCTTCGTTATGATTGGTCGACGCACGATCGACGTGAAGTTGCTCAACACGGCGTAACTTGTAGAGGGGCGCGGCGTTAGGAACGATTTTATAAATAAGGGGCCATTGTTGGCAAAAGCCCATTTTTCCAGCAGCGGCGCAAGCAACACGTGTACACAAGATCGAAATAATGAAGAATTATTTCCTCCGTAGTTGACCTGGTTTTATTGGTTGAATCCTCAACACCTTACCTACCTAGTAACACAGGTTAATCACCTAGCACAGGAGTTAGTCACAGTCACAGCTATTATTATTACCTGGCATGTCTATTGGAGTGTGCAGCCACAGTATCCAGCACGGAAGCCAGTGCCGTCAGTAAGGCGGCCGTGACGGCGGGCTGCGGGCGCGGCGCTCGCACCAGCTCCAGCGCGCGGGACGCCAGCGCCGGACACACGCCGCCCTCCGCCGTCGTGTGCGAGTACAGGCTCTTGCGAGACATGTAGATTATCAGGACTAGGCATCTGTGGACAAGACAAATGTGATTAAAGACATGCTTAGCCATTACTTTCACATGAGTTTTTGTGTCCGTCATATGCGAATGGACCAAACAAAAACCACGCAAGGCGTTGTGCAGCCCAGACAAACAGATAGTATTAGTCTTGCCGGACTGTATGAATGAGGCCTTGCGTTTTCGGAGTATGATTCACAAGACAACAAGCTTTCATTGATAAGATACTCTTTAATAGTCCAATAATTTCTGGCAATACCGAAAAAATGTAAGAGGAATTTGTCATACTTTTTAGGGTTCGTACGGAACCCTAAAAAGTATGATGAATGAATATCCAAAGGGAAAAACGGGACCCTATTACTAAGACTCCGAAGTCCATCTGACTGTCTGTCACCAGGCTGTATCCCATGAACCGTGATAGCTAGACAGTTGAAATTTTCACAGATGATGTATTTCTATTGCCGCTATAACAACAAATGCTAAAAACAGAATAACAAATATTTAAGTGGGGCTCCCATACAACAAACGTGATTTTCTTGCCGTTTTTTTGCGATAGTGGTACGGAAACCTTCGTGCGCGAGTCCGACTCGCATTTGGCCGGTTTTTCATGGAGTCATACACTTTGTCCTGCCGAACTCGCTTACGCAATTAGGCTGCGGGTCTGCGTAGGTCGTACCTTGAAACTGTGTGGATAAAGTTTCTGGATTTTCAACAATTGTGCAATCAATCTTGCAAAATGTTTAGTAGGCCATAAATCTAAGCAGATTTGTAATTTGTCTACAATAAATTGCATGTTTCCTACTACTTAATTTTTTCTTAAAATTTACTGTTATGCGGTATATCGCAAATAAAAATCTATCTTTAGTTGAACAAACTTACTTGTCAAGTGAAGTAGGCGGCGCGTCATACACAGCGAAGGCCGTGGTGAGCGTGTCAGCCAGGTGCGCCCCCCACCAGGGCGCCGAGCCGCACGCGCGCGCCACTAAGGTGGCCAGGGCTCCAGCACCACGACCACCCCACTCCCACACCAGTGGCAGGACAGTGGAGCACCAGGAGCGGTTCACGTCTTCGTATTGCTGGAAAAAACATTGACGTGGTTAGTTCATCAAGTTTCAATACCTTTGTTTTTCTAATTTCATACAGAGGACGGCAGATAATGCATACTTTACACCGACCGGCGCCTGCCGAGCCATATCAGAGACCCTCTAATCTATCTATCTTGTATCAAATGTTTAAAGGGGGAGGTGTGGAGTATTTATGTTATACTTTGATGTGGGTACATGAAAATAAACCAGTTGTCACTTGGAATTGCAGTATCAATGCTCGCTCCCGTAATTAATATTTATAAAACACTACTGTGTGAATGGAAATTGAAGTGATCATGAAGCAGTTGGATATGACTTTTTTTAGTATTACTGAAAACTATCTACTGCGGCGTGTGTGCAGATCCGAACGGGTTCATTTATAATTATTTTAATGCATTAAAAGAAATGCAAATATGTTATTCAAGCACTTCACAATCACTTTGATGTCCCTCAACACATTGAGAAATGCGTTTTGGCACGCCACGGGTATTCCCGATCAAAATATTCTATCATACACAAGTCTTAATATTTTAAAAATTATTTACTTGTTTGAAACTTTTAAAGTTATAGATACATAAACTCACGCCTTTTTAGGGTTCCGTAGCCAAATGGCAAAAAACGGAACCCTTATAGATTCGTCATGTCTGTCTGTCTGTCCGTATGTCACAGCCACTTTTTTCCGAAACTATAAGAACTATGCTGTTGAAACTTGGTGAGTAGATGTATTCTGTGAACCGCATTAAGATTTTCACTCATAAATGGAAAAATAACCATAAATTTTGGGGGTCCCCATACTTGAAACTGGAACTAATTTTTTTTTTCCCATCAGACCCATACGTGTGGGGTATCTATGGATAGGTCTTCAAAAATGATATTGAGGTTTCTAATATCATTTTTTTCTAAACTGAATAGTTTGCGCGAGAGACACATCCAAAGTGGTAAAATGTGTGTCCCCCCCCTGTAACTTCTAAAATAAGAGAATGATAAAACTAAAAAAAATATATGATCTACATTACCATTTAAACTACCACCGAAAATTGGTTTGAACGAGATCTAGTAAGTAGTTTTTTTTTAATACGTCATAAATCGTAAACTGCAATTTACCAAGTACGGAACCCTTCGTGCGCGAGTCCGACTCGCAGTTGGCCGGTTTTTCCATGGGGCTAGGCAAAAACTACAGAAAGCAACCGGCTACGATCCTTACATACTTATTTTGCTTCACACACATTCATACATCTAGTCATACACGCACGCCGGTTATGAGTACTGCGCACCTTGCCTTATGTCTTTCTAGGGCCTCCCCTCCCGGCGTTTCCATTCACGTCTGCATTGTAAATCCTTTTGTTAGTCGCCTTTCATTTTCCTCTCAACATGGCCAAACCATCTTAACATAATCTTTTCGATTTTAGTCACTACATCACACAAACACACATACAACAAACAACAACAACATACATACAAACTATAAATACAATATAATTATACCATAAATACTCAATTAATAAACTAAATATAAGTATATTAGTATATAACATTAGTAGTAATAGATAAATAATAAATTATCAATGAAAATAAAACTCACCACATCCCCAACTTGGAAATAGAAATACAGCAGCATATCAACAATCGTCTCACTGATAACCCTCAGCTTATCAGTCGAGGCCGCTTCCAAAAGCGCTTCAGACGACACCTGTCCCTTCTCAATCATCTCGGGCAGATTCCTCTGCCCTTCCGAATTGTTCTGTAGCTTCCTCAACATGCTGGTACAAGTATGGAGTTGCTGCTGTAGCTCTATGCACTCCTGGTATGCGGTGACGACTTTCGTATCAGTGTCGTTGGAAATGTTCAGGTATGACATCATGTGGGCAGCGTTGCCGTTGTACAGTTCGAGATATGGGTTGAGCAGGTCCATTAGTTTGCCAGTGGCTAATCTGTAAGAGGAAATAGTGTTTGAGTATTCGTGAAAGATTTCATTTGTGTCGACAACAGCCGAACTATATCATTAATAGACGATCTGTCTAATATATATATTAATTAATAAATGTTATTACTCAATTAGCGAATTTCTGACCGATAAGAATTTAAATTGATAACACGACATCTCTATTTTTCCTGACTTGTACTTATAATTATTTATTTTTTTGTTGACTGTATTAACTGGAACTTGACGAATTTGTAATCCCATTTTATTAAAATTGACATTGTGTACTGTATTGTCTATTTCAAATTATTTACTGAATTTGATCTTGACATGGTAAATTTGTATTGATTTAATTGAATGTTTTAATAATTTATCTTTAATAGATTTTTAGCCTGACTCGGAAGATTTTCTGTCAAATACAGTCTCTTTCAATCAAACTTTTTCCGAACGCATTCAACCCGAATCTCTTCAAAGTTAGAGTGAACAGGCTTCTTCTGGGTAAGCTCACTCCATCGTAGACTCTGTCTCTGTCACCTCTGACCTAGACTAGAGTCAAGAGCAAACCCATCATAAATAAATAAAAAAAAAAACTTCATGACCTGTCCCAAATAAATGACATTCAGAAAGCAGGTATTTTTACTCTTACGAAAATAACATCTAATAAGGTATGGAGTGCGTAAATAGTGCACTCTGTAGCTTTTTACCAGAGATCGGAAAAGGTAGAGTATATTTACCTAAAGTTCAAGGAAGTAATTAATATATTTTTGTTGCCTCGCGTTCTGCTCTTGCGCCAATAGAGAATCGAACAACAAAATGACGTCAAAGCGCCCAGTTAAGATGACAGTCTTATACTGGGTTATTTCAGGCATTTTCTAATATAGGTTATTTAATTTTATTACCTGAACCGGCACGTCAAGTCTTGGTGCAGCGCATTGAGCGCGTTGATGGAGGGTTGGACGTGCGCTATCTCTGCTACCTCCCCGTAGAACCAGCCCAGCGGTATCTTACACTTCATTGCTGACATTCCGTACCGACCAATTGTGGTTATCTAGTGGAACATACAATAAAAAAGATTATTACGCTATTCAAACATAAAGAAAAACTTAACATTACAACATGTCGCTGTGGTCCAGTGGCTAAGACCTCATCTCTCGTGCTTCAGGTCGTAGGTTCAAACCCGGGCAAGTACCAATGTGACTTTTTCAAAATCATAATGTACTTTCTAAGTTTATCTTGGACATCACATAGACAATGGTGAAAGAAAAAATCGCCAACCTGCATTGAGCAAGTGTGGTGATCAAATTTCGTGCCTTCTCGGTATGAGAAGAGGCCTTTGCCTGGAGAGACTTGGCCCGGGAATCGAACCCAGGACCTCAGTAGTAGCGCTTGCGACCAGTAGACCAACGTCTGATAAATAATATTTATTTTTGTAAATTGGTTTAAATTAACACGTCACACTTTTTTGTCAATATAAACTAGATAAAGTTAAATGATATTCATTTTGTAAATGGGTTCAAAATTAACACTTTTACACGAGTCTTTCTTGTCCATATAAACCAGACTAAACCGATTTTTCCTAGCTGACTACTCTGGAAAGAAATCGGTAAATAATAACAGCGACATGTCAAACGATATTTATTTTGTAAATACAGTTGAAATTAACACCTTTACAAGGTAGTTTTTTTGTCAATACAAACCAGACGAAACTGGTGTTTCTGCTTGAGGAAAAACACGCACACACTCAGAGGTCAAAATCTCTATTCAAGTTCATACAATAAATGTAGGTAGGTTAATGGCCAAATCATGATATTTTCATGACGACAGTGAGTGTCGCGCCTAATGCTAATGAACACTTCCCAAATATAGCTATGTTTTTTACTTTTATTGCTTGCGAAAAGCATGACGTCATGGACATGGTGTCAAAGGAATATAGAACTAAACGGTTTAAACTTAAAAGCCATTCAACCTTATTTCTTGCCTACATTGACTAGATAGCAGTGTAAATATAAAACTAATCAGAATGCATTTCTTTTTATCACAAGGCTTATGAGAGATGGATATCTCACAAATGGTAAGAAATGTTTTATTGAAATTTGGGATTTGGTCATTAGAAGCGGGCAGGACAGGATAGATGGACACTTTTCCGCACTTGGACCGTTAGCGTGTAATCCACCACGCAGGCCCAGTCAAATGTTTTCGAATTTTTGGTTCTAGGACATGCCGGTTTCCTCATGATGACCTGTTTTGAGAGCAGTGGGGATGAAATAATTTACTCAAAGTAAGGCGCCTACCGAACACACGACCTACAATTTGTAAGCCGCGGCCGGTTACCACTGGGCCACCAATGATCTGTAGAAGGGAGAAATGGTTCGTGTAATAAACGAACCATTTCTCGGGACGGTGAAGAACCACGGCGATAACCCACTGCCAGTGTGGCCCTTATGCTTCGCGAACGTGGCTGACACACTTCCAACTCACGCACACACGCGCCAGAGTCATGGAACGTCCCAGTACAACAAAATATTAGACGACAGCGCTATAAATCGCTAAAATATATCCCGACCAAGTGAAATTGCTCGTTAGTTTCGTATTACACGTATGTTACTTTGAGTTGATTGAATTTGGGATTATTTTTTGTTGATTGAATTTTCGCTTCTCAAGACAGGACCTTTAGATCTATAACTAGAACGCTAAAGCTTGCTAGTTATTCAAAACACAATATAATTACCTTCATATAACGGCATATTGGCGGCGGCTGTATATCCGTCAGAACTAAATGCTTGGTCGCTATGTCAGTCGCAAAGGCAAGCTTCACGCAGTCAGTTTCTTCGCCGGTGACCCACAGATCGATACAAAGTGTCACCAGGTCAGAGCATGATGGTATTATCTGTGAAAAACAAACATCATATTGTATTGAAGCATTCAAAGACAGATTTTTCCTGGGTAGTAAAATGATAATTCTATTTAGTCCGTCAGTGAGATTATCAAATAATATTAGACACGTATTTTTTGCTTTACTAAATCGATAAAAAATTAAAAAGTTAAAGCGCATCGAAGTTCAGGAGTGGGGCTTGTGACGTCACTAAGGCAGTATAAAGTGTACTAGCGGCGTGACGTTTCACGATATTTCAACGCATTATATCGTCGTCACTATATGTGGACACGTATTTTTTATATTCAACCTGACGGACATAAAACAAATTTTCAGTAAAAATCCCCGTGAGAATATGGAGGTATGCAGAACAGATGTAAAGTCCTGCCAACTCCATAGAAAAACACGACACTTCGACTAGACGGTGTTCTGTCTGGTGGGCATCTGACCGATGGTTGTTATCGTGATGTGCAGGATTTGTGTGACGTCATGTCTTTGAATTCCGTAAGTGGCAGTAAAGATGCCACTACAAGGGAACTCTTTATAAAATAGAGCCTCCCGTTGTTACAGCAATCAGGTTCAAAGCATTCACCAACAAATCCTGATAATGAATGTTAGTTTTACCCGACTGCGGGAGGGTAATGATTTTCGAGCGTATGTATGTATGTCCATTTCTATAGCACGGTCTACACAGCCCAAACGGCTTATGACATATGAAGTGTCGTTGGATTCGTCTCAATTGTAACATAGGCTATATATTTTTTATAAATAACGCTCCTCCCCCTAAAAAAGGGGTTGATACAATTTTTTTGAAACAAATAAATATTTAAAAAAAAATGGCCAAAACTTCGTTTGTCACCACTGGCAGCACCTCATAATATTGAATGTATAAATTATATCTAGTACTTGTTTTTCTCTTTTCAGTTATTATATTTTTATTATGGGTTTGCTCTTGACTCTAGTCTAGGTCAGAGGTGACAGAGACAGAGTCGACGATGGAGTGAGCTTACCCAGAACAAGCCTGTTCACTCTAACTTTGAAGAGATTCAGGCAGTCGGGTTTTTTGTTATTATAATAATTTGTTGTTTATATATTCTTCTGTTTTAGAACGGAAGTTTAGGGGCACTTACCACATCAGTCAACCGCACAGGATGTCCGAAGTCAAGCACGATGTACCGTCGCGCGCCCGAATGCATTCGTTCGACCACTAGAGTGTGTTGTGGTGGTCTGGTCACTAGTGAGGCCCATGGTATGCCACACTGTTCTTGGTCCTAGGAAAACAAACAGACAGATTATTTTTGGAAAAACTAAAACAGTAACAGTTCTTAAAATAATACTTCTCACACAAAATAGTAAACTATTTGATACAAAATAATTCAAACAACAGATTTAGTGCCACAGAAACGTACACATAATACGGGATTAAAAGCTATGAAAGGAATCCCAAATAACTGAAAGTAAACAGAAATATAATATTCACAGCGGATCTTTGTGTCTCTGAAGTTGGCTCTGTCAACAATTGCGCATGAAATAGATTAACAACATACGAGTTAACGAGATAGGATGATGCGACAAACGTATGCGAGTGAAAGAGACAGTTATACAATGCTATTTTCACTTTCAATATTGACAAAAAAATTGCTACTGCGCAGCCTATTGCAGCCAATTAAGAGACACAAAGATCCGTTGCGAGTGTTATAATAGTGTCTAAAATCAGTGCTTTTAATTTACTTTTCAGACACTTTAGTTCCCGCCAAACTTTAGTTCCTACAATAGCTTTGCAGTAGTAAATATCATACAAAAACAGCACAGTTTCGTGCGTCGCGCATCCGAATGCCAACTTCAGGGCGGCCCAGAAGTTTGCCGAGTACTATACTTGATTCAATATGGTTTTGCTAAACTCAAAGAGGGTTAAATAGCTATGATTTACATGTCAGCTACTAGTCAAACTTTGTAAATCTTACCTTGAATAACTTTTCTTCTGAGAATTCCATCTTCTCCTGAGGGTCACACTCCATAAGAGAGCTTTCAACATCTTCCAAAGAGTCAGGGTCTTGAGAGGACTGCTTCATCTGACCTTCCTTTACTACAGACCACAGTTGCTGTAGAAAAGACAAACACAGATTTACTACCGATAGACAGGAACATTGTTTTATTATGGTGTTCAATTAGAACTATGGTATAATGCCTGCCTTCCAATGCAAGCGGAACGGGCTTCGTACGGAGTCCTATTAACTCGCCAATGGCGAACAGAATAGAGGTGCTTCCACTGAATAAGAGTTCAAAGAATCACGAAATTGTTCGCAGAGTAGAGCAGTTTCCGTGCGGACACCGCTTGACTCGCAACACTGTAAGCGGAGCGTATTAAGAGCGGACTCTAGTCGGTTATATAGTATAGTATTATAGTCTATTGCCGTCGCGTCACCTCCAACCTCACCCCGTAAAGTGCGAAAGGGACAACTGCAACTCAGGCTGATTTTACCTACAAAAACTTTGACTAAAAGACGTTTCGTATTCTGCTGTTTTCTTCATGAAAACTGGTCTGATCTAAAAAATTCTTATATCAAAATTTAGAGGAAAAGTATATCTATGCTCCTATCATTTCCTTTTTTGTTAAAAACTTATAAATTTTGTCTGAAAGTCTTCTGAACATGGCGGTAAAAACGGGCATTTTTTTCGGATTTTTGGATTGTCATATTTCTTTTTGTGATTATGTTTTGGAAAAAAGGAAATGATAGGGGCACGTATTAATTAGACCCAGATTTTATGGGGAAAAATCATTGCTCTAGAGGCATTATCCACGAAGAAAACAGCAGAATGTTTTTGTATGGAGAAAGTTTCACTAGAGTCCCCTCTTAAGCGAGTTTAAATGGGTCCGTTGTGTCATGGCGTCACAAGGAAGTTTAAAACGGACTCGCATGCTTCAGCAAGTCAGCTGGCATTGGAAGGCAAATGCTGAAATTCTTTCTTAGTGGAAGTTTTAGCTCAGTTTCCGCTCATTACCCTTTTTTTAGTGGAAGGCGGGATAACTTTCTTATTTATGTGAAAATAATAAAATATTGTTCAATAGCATGCATTGTTACATCAGTGGCTTATTGTAGCCAGGTGGCTGAGAATTTTTTTAGAGACATTTCATTAGTACTCGAAATTGTTGCAAAGATGAATATTGAAACACAAGGTTACACTCCAGATTTTGCCTTTTAGCTAATTTTAGTAACTGGTACATACTGATGTATCATTCTACGCTATATGATTCATAATTCATTTGTTAACATAGGTCCAAAAAATAGTTTTTATATAAATTACAAGCGCGCTATGTTATGCCAGAAGGCGTACAAATATTCATGGATTACATTTATATCACAATTAGATTAATGGATTGCAATAGCATTAATTGATTTTCTTGAAAATAATAATAAACATTTACGGAAAAAGAAGTATATCACAAAATGTCAAAAGAAAAATATAAAATAATGTCAATCAACTTGAAAAATAAAAATATAGGTAGGTACTTATCAAGTCATAATCTTACGCCAAACTTAAGTTTACTCGTCAATTTTCAAACAATTTGATGATTTTTGATGTGATTACCTCAAACATTTTGATATGATTATTTTCTTTTGTTAAGCGAATCTACAGAAATTATTTTTCATTCATTTCTACACAGCATGATCATGAGAAGGTCGAATCATTACCCGGCTTCATAACTCCGTCCAAACGTTTCGTACCTGGCTAGGATCCCCGGGCCCGGCGCCCGGCAGCGAGCTCACCACGGCGGAGTGGTGGCGCGCGCCGCTGGACTCCAGCTTGGTGCCGTCGGACGCCACGTGGCACGTCACGTGGAGAGGCATGGCCTCGCTCAGACCAGCTCCGAAGACCCCGACGCCGTTGTTCTGAGCCCACCACGCGGTTGATGAGGTGGCGCTCTTTGCATCTGTTGAAAGGAATTTATTTTTGTGTACGATGGTTTTTGTTTTTTCAGATCAGATGTAGATGCGCGAATTAATATGACATAGTGAACTGTCCGTCTACGCTATACGAATTTTGGTCCGCTCGTATTTACACATTAATAATTTCATTCATTCTACATTTGAATTTGTTGAACTTATCATTTTAGGCGAGTGCAAGTAATGCAAAAAGTTCTTGTTTTGTAACTTTTGTTTGAAAATCATATCTCTATGTAGGTTGTTGGTGGTTCAAATTGTAATTCCAGACAAACTTAACTGAAACTCAATCATTATAGCCTAAGGCGTTAAGTCCGCCTTTATACGTTTGTGTGCATGAAGTATTAAATAAATAGATCCATATCTTTCAAAGTTATTCATCAGTACAAAATTGACAAATTAAAATTAGGCAATATTTTTTTTTTATTATAGATAGGCTCGCACTTGACCACTATCTCACCTGATGGTAAGCGATGATGTGATCGACGGTGAAGCACGCTTGCCTAGAAGTAAACTATTCACTCTTGACTAAAAGGTACCCCTAGGTTGTAGCTATCGGGCAACACAGACCACCAGATTTGCAGCCTTTTTGGTATTGCACGGGGTTATTGTTTTTCTGATTTTCGTATCTCGCGTCTCCTGTGCGGGTCTCTAATTAATATTTTTCTTTATTTCTTTCTGTTTGAACAGTTTTTACTCGACTTACCCATATCCAAAGGAAGGTTGAGGAGTTCCTTCAGCTGGTAGTCAGGTTTGGGCACCGGTGGTGTGGTGGTGTCGCCAGCTAGCACGCTGGCGTACGTCACGGGGGTGGACGTGCCTTTACCAAGCTCTGGTATCTCTGTGGCGAATATTGTGCGCTCCAATGGTAGGCCGTAGAGGCCGAATCTAAAAGAAAAATAAGTAATGAGGATACGAACATAATGATAGAGATCTGTCTCTTCCTGATAAGTATGGCAACAAATTATGCATGTTATAATTTTTGGCTGTTTTGTGTTTTCAGACACAAAAAAGTTCAGAAAAAAAATTAATGCAAATTTATGTAAAAAATGATGTGATTGATTGAATGAATCAACGGCCAATAGCATCACTTGACGTTGACATCACTTGACAAATGAAATACATTGAGGCTTATGATTGAGATTCCTTCAGCGTAAGATGCACGAAAATCGATAAAACACGTTTTAAATATAATAGTCACATCGGATCTTTGTGTCTCTGAAGTTGACTCTGCTAACCAATGCGTAAGAAACAGCATGTCATCGAGTATACTGCATAGAGTAAGCGAGATAGGATGATGCGACAAACGTAAGCGAGTGAAAGCGACAGTTATACAATGCTATCTTCACCTTCAACATTGACACAAAAATAACTACTGCCCAGGGTCTTGCAGCCAATTCAGAGACACAAAGATCCGATGTGAGTATTAATTACAATCAGCGTGCCAGACGTCTCGATTTTGGCGTGACGTCCTGATTTTTATGTGACGGGCGGGATGTCCCGCGTGGGACAGGCTCAGTCCCGCTTTTCAGGGATAACTCGACCTTTCGTGCAGCGTGCTGAGGAATGAGCGGCCGGGGGGCACAAACAAGTTTCATGAAAGCAGAATACTCATCCAGTTTAATCTAGAGCTATCCTGTGCAGAGTTCACCTTTTTTAAAGAGAAAAGGGAAACTTTAAAAGAAGTTAAATATTAAGTTTTTAAGCTGACATGGTCACAATCATTAGAATTAATATTTGTTTCGGGATATTTACCATGTATATTTTGATTTTGGTTGAGAGCTCGATATTTCGGCACCGTTACAAGCGCCATGATCACGAGAACTAAAGTCTTTGCGGGTGGATGTTATTTACGAACTGACATATCTGTCTACCCTCTTCCTCACTCGTTTTTCACGCACGATGCCGCTACCACCAGAACTCTCGTCTCATTAGTTAAAATATCGAGCTCTCAACCAAAATCAAAGTATACATGGTAAATATCCCGAAACAAATAGTAATTCTAAGTTAAATCTTCACAGAAATATCATGAATAAGTAATTCTTATAAATAATTATTAAATTTTTGTAACACTCACTCCCCAGGCTATTGTTTAAAACATCACATACACAATATGGCAAATCTGATTTAAAATAGCATATTTTTATTGAAAAAACATTTTCAACGACGATTTTTGCTATAGTATTGTCATTTACTTTACCTGGCCCTCAGAAGACTGTGATACACATCAGGCCTGTCCCTCAAGCAGCGCGCCGCTCTCTCCAACAACGCCAGGCACTTGGCCACAAGCGCGGGCGCCATGGCCGTCGCAGTACACTGCTGAGCTAGTGCCGCTAGCCAGCGCACGGCCCCGGCGGACACGCTGGCGCCCACGTATGGGATGCAAGCGCATACGCTGTTTGATAGTGTAGTTTCGAAGGTCGATTTCCAGCGTTTTGGGAGTTGCTTTTCGCCCCTGGTGAAAGAAAATAGTATTTGTAAAAATAGGTCTTAGGTAAAAAGCCTGATAAGTCTCAGATCTATAACATAAATGGTGTGAGCCAAAATATTAACTTCAATTTCGCTACAGAATAATCTAAATCCATTTTTAGAAGTCTAACAGAAGATGATGCAAGAAATGTGTGTGTTATTTAGATAATTTAATTATATTATTTAGCGGCACTTTATTAACATTAAAGTCAACAGTCAGTCAGTCATTACAGTCGTTACAAGTAGTCAGAAGCTTGAGATCTGACACCAGTCTTGCCAAGGGGTACCGTGTTACCCAGTTACTGGGTTGTGAAGGTCAGATAGGCAGTCGCTCCATGTAAAACACTGGTACTCAGCTGAATCCGGTAAGACTGGAAGCCGACCCCAACATAGTTGGGAAAAAGCTAGGCAGAAGATGACTTTATTAACATTAAAACAAGCGGCAAAGTTAACGATTTAATAGGTAAAGGTGGGCTGGGGATAAAAACTGGCCAAGTGCGAGTCAGATTCGCGTAGAAGGTTTCCGTACGTTTGTTGTATGGGACCCCACTTACATATTTATTTTATTCTGTTTTTAGTATTTGTTGTTTATTATAGTGATAATTTCAACTGTCTAGCTTTCACGGTTCATGAGATACAGCCTAAAAATAAGTCAAAACCGATCGCACCGACTCTTAAGGCAGATACAGACAATGCGAAGCATGCGCAGCGTACAGCGCCAATCGCATGCTTCGCAAAGTGTGGACGTTCATATTCGTGGTGAGGCATGTGATACAACAACTCAAATCAAAGCAAAAGGCGTGCGTTCCGAGGCGTGCGCGGCGTATGCCTCGCAATGTCTGTATCCGCCTTTAAGAAAAAAAAAAAGACCAGGGCAAGAAGAAACAGAAAACAAAATCATACTCACTCGCTAGTAATCAGAAGAATCTTGACACACTTCTTCGCCATACTCCTATTAGCGCACAGAATACAATTCTTGATCAAAGCATCAGTGTGCTTCTCAATAATCTTCACACACTCCAACTGCTGTGTTTCAACCGTCTTATCCTTCCCTTTCTCAGTCTTCGCCAGTCGCATCCTTTGCAGCCTTATGGACACCACCCAGATTAGCAGGTCCATAGCTATATTCCTCATTTCAATGTCAGCATTGTTTATAGAAATCTCGCATAGCGTGTTCAAGAAGCTGTTCGACTCTAACATCGCTATCCGTTGCTGCCTTTCCATTGGGACATCCGTATGAGGACTAGATCGAACCGTCAATGAGATTTGATGCAACCAATCACAGCCGATAAAACCTGTCTTCTTAGAACTGCTTTCTCCAGTCTTATTTGTGCTTTTACTCATGTCTTTGGCAGGGTCAAAGAGTGTCTTTATATGGATAAGGAAGGTTCTTCCTCTAGCACGGTATAAGCGAGGGCTCGTCAGTGTTAAAGTCCCTGATTGTTGCGTCATATCGAGCCCTGAAGACAGCAATAAAGGCCCTGCTAGGATCTCCGCGTTATGTGCCTGTAAATACTCTTCGCTGTTGACAGGGTTCTCCAGATTTGACATGTCGGCGTCTATGACCGGGAAATGGATTGGGGAGTCTGATCTATGTCCGAAGGAGGCGTCTTTCTTGTAACCAATTCCGTGTAGGTTTTGTTTAAGGAGGGTGACAAGTATGACCGGGAGATTGGCTGAGCAAGCAGAGTGTAGGGTGAACCCAAACTCTATATGAGCTAATGAAACGCTGTACGGTAACGTAAGTTCTAAAACATGCTCATCCCACGTCGAGGAAGTGTTTTGTAACCTCCATGTCCTGTTATTCTGGTGGTCAGATCTTGATCGCTGAGCTGGTGATAATTCACACCAGAAGCCAGGCACAACCGCGCTGTAAGGCACTGTGGTGTTAGTACCGTAGTACCCTGTTAGGTAAATCAAAGTTTCTAAGTCTGACAAGTCTAGTTCAGTCTTATTGGCAATGATTACAGGCGCTGGCGACGGCCCACATACTTCATCCCGGGGCGCTCTTTGTAGCATATCGAAATCTATATTAGCGAACTCGTCCTCGTCAATATCACCCGCATTATCCTTCTCGCCGTTGTTCAAAGCATAGAAGTATATCATACCGTGTTTAGTTGACACACTGAGCCTTTCAACTGAAGCACAGTACACTACTGAAGTAAACTGTCCTTTGGGTACACGTTTCTCAGACAAAGTCTTGAAGTCGGGTAAAGAATACAGTCTTAGACTGCCGTCAACTCCTACAGCGGCGAACGAATACTGATCGTGTTTGTCAGTTGGTAATAGACATAAGTCTACCGGACTTTCATTGAAAGGTAACACTTTGAAGGAAACCGGGTGGTCGTCCAACGTGTATATTGAAGTTTTACTGTTGAGTTTATATAGCAGGAAGTAAGCTTTACTGTCACTTTTAGGTTTGTCACTGGGCTCAGTGACTTCGTCAACTTCCATTTTAGTATCACCATCATTGTCAATCTCCTCTTCAACTTTAACTTTATCAGGGACAATGCTTGAGATGACTACGAGTAAGTGTTCTTTATCTTCCGTTGGTAACAAATGTGTAACCTTAGCGTCATCTTTGAAGTTTAGTTTGGCTGGGAGAGTCAAGCACTGTACTGCTATGCCTTGTGACACAGCCTCTTCTTGAGGTGGATCGCTGTCGAAACCGTCATTATTACTGTTAGTTATCGCTGTTTGTGTTCCGACTTTGCTTCCACCACCGAAGGTTGTCACCTTAACTTTTTCCGTTCCATCTCCACCTTCATACCATTTCAAGTCGGAAATCTCTAGAGGTCCGTTCATGTTCAGATAGTGGGTTATAGGGTCTGCTTGCTGCAAAACCGCGTCAGTTTGGTCTGCTAGTTTAGTACCAACAGAGTCAAGGTTGCCGCTCTTCCAACTCTTAAGCTGCGAGATCTTGCCGACGAAGTCTAACATAGTAGCCTGTCCAGCTTCCTGCAACTCTGGTAGCAAGGCTGTAGGAGGCGGTGGAGGCATTACTTTGAAATGCTTCGGCAGTATTATCTTCTTAGGTTCCCACATCTTGCAATCCTCTTTGCTGGAAGACGCGTTTAGGTTGATAACATTACTAATCTGTTCGTCTAGTAAGCTATTTGTGCATTGCGGAAGTTCTGTGTCCTCATCAGAATACTGGAAATATATTTCATCGTATATATTCGCGTCATCAGGTCTCGCAACAGTGCAAACCTTCTTGCTACCTCCTGGTTTAGAGTTACCGCTGCTGTTTGACGTGTGTACCACAGTGGTGATCGAGCCGGCTAGTGAGCTGTGTATGTCATAGGTAAGTAGGAACAGCATTTTGTTTGTTGTTAAGTTGTTCTTCGCTTCGTTTTGGTCGTTCATTGCTTGAACGCTTTCTTTGTCTGCTCCTGAGTCAAAGAGTGCTTTGCTGGAGTCTTCCTTGATAGGCTGGTCAGTCTCTTGGGAGTTGGTTCTAGTAATGACGACAGCACACATGAGTGACGGTTTCGTCTTGTTCGTGTTGGTCTCCTTCTCTGTGCTCTCAGAGTTCTGTGTTTGAGGGTAAGCCTCTTGCTGTGACGTCATGCCGACGAAAGCCATCGCCGTTAGCTCGACGCCATACGTGGCTGCGGAAATAAAGTTATTTTTATTAACAGGAAAATAAATTATTAACTTTATTGATTTATAAATATTTAGTTTATTTAATCTGAATAGACAAGACTAAATGCATAAGGTTATCTTTAAAAAAAAAATAAGGCCGATTGGCAATTAAACTTCAAATCAAAACAAAAACAACACCACAACAATAACAACAACATATCTTTTCAAATAAAAAATAAACTTTTTTAAAATAAGCATTTTAGCTTACCATGCATTGTCATCCAAACAAAACGTGTATGCAAAATTTAATCTTAATCGGCTGAGGATAACTGCTTTAAAATTCAGTTGCAAGATTTGACCCAAACACACATACATACATTGCAAATTAATAAAAAAGCTTGTAAAAATACTCACAACTATCCTTCTCCAAGCTAGCAGACCAGACCTTATTACTATCGGTCGCCAGCATCCCGCTGAATATCGAGTCATACGGCGACAGGTGAATGAACTTCACCAGTTTGAGGCCACAATCGAACCGCCAGATATTGACTTTTCCCTCAGGAGTCCCCGTCGCTACCAGGTCCCCTGTATTCCCTTTCGAGACTACCGTTACGTTGGTACAGGGAACCGCACATGCTGTCGCGTTGGTCACCTGTAGGATAATAAAGGCCTTCAAACTATGACACACAGAGTAATCTAAGCATTAGCGCATACGTTCACAGTCTGGCTTCAAGTTATGACCCGTCATCGTTACGTATCATTTTTTTTTCGCCATGTCATGTCTAGGGAGCAACGGTATTTGAACTCTTATCTTGGAGTTTGATTAAAAAAAACACAAATAAATAGTACAAAAAATTATACCTAAATGTTCATCATGATTTTTGTAATAAGGAGTAATACGGTATCACGGAGATGTAATAATATGACGTGTTAGCATAAAGATAAGTCACAGATTGCCGAGTCACTGTTGCGAGCCGCGCCTCCAAGCCGACACTGATAATGAGTGATCTTTGCGTCTGAAGTAACTGACCGACAGTTAACATGAAGCGTCCACATCGAGCATACGATTTTGTAGCGTGTGCAAATCCAGTGAACGTAGAAACAGGTTCGGTCATTCAGAACGTTCACTTGTGAGATGTCAGAATATTCTCGACCCTAGGAACAATTTGTAGAATTTTCTTGGATAAGCTAGAACCCCTTGAATTTAGGGAATACTTATTCTAGCTAGACCAACGAATTGTCAACCTATAAACTTGATGCAAATCTGAACTTAAATCTAGAGTAAAATTAAGTTGCTTGATTGAGAGCCAGCATTCTAGAGAATATGGTTCGTAAATTTTTATTTTTATTCTCAGATAAATAGCATCTTAACTATCGGAACAACAAGTAACTATTATGTGTAGTTTAAAAAAATGAATATTTATAGTGTAGTTGATTTTTTTAATAAAAGAGCTGTGTTTTGCTGGTAGTGTTGTAAATGGATAGTGGACCATTTCTTTTTTTTTATTCTTTTGTTGAATCAATAACTTAATTTATATTCGACCAACGTGTGGCGACCTGATTACCTCTGCATTAATTAAATATATTGTAGTAGAAAGTGCAAATTGTAAGTAAATCACTACAGTTGACAAGAATGTGTTTATTTCATTTCATAAACCTCACTGTTCTAAACAAAAGCTACCAAAGTAACATTTTGAAAGTGATACAGTGTCCACAGCTAAAAGTATTAACAGTTTTAAAGCAACACTTTTTTTTATAATGTACCAATTTAATCTCCAGTTTTAAACCTATCCCAGCATGTAAGCCATATATTTTATGCATTCACAATTTGCCTGCATGAAAGTCGGTTATCATCCTTAGGGAACAACTATTCCCGGGATGAAAAGTATATATAGTCCCAATTCGGGATATTGTCAACCTGTGTGCCAAATGTTATCATCTGTCCAGGTGGGAAAGGGTATATTGATGAAAAATTCATACATAATATAACCGGTATATTTTTAGTTATTTTTTTTAATAGAATCTGGCACCCAAACAATGAAAAGCCAAATCCTAAATCAATCATATCTTAGCAAACATGACATTTGCAATCAACAATCAAGTTTCATCATTATAATATTACAAAAAATAATAGTATTAGTTTTGTGATTCACGTAACATGATGATTTGGTAATGATTTAATGATGAATCAGCGTGGCTTGCAATTTAGCGGTCGGCAACGGCAATCGACGTCATATGACGCGTAAGACCCGTTTTACACACGTAAATTCGACAAAAAAGTTAAATATACAGGCAAACGGAATACACAATGATACGTATTGAACAGTTAAGAAACTCCTCCTTTTTTTAAAGTCGGTTAAAAACCGGCCAATTGTGATTTGTGAGTCGGAGACGCGCACGAAGGGTTCCGTACCATTATCGCAAAAACGGAAAAAAAACACGTTTGTTGTATGTGAGTCCCACTTAAGTATTTATTTTATTGTTTTATGTATTTGTTGTTATAGCGGCAACAGAAATACATCATCTGTGAAAATTTCAACTGTCTAGCTATCACGATTAATGAGATACAGCCTGGTGACAGACAGACGGATAGTGGAGTCTTAGTAACAGGGGCCCGTTTTTACCCAAAGGGTTAAAAATGTTAAGTATACATGTTGAACAGCAGACTTTGAACTGTACTCAATAGCGCTAAATTACGGGTGAGCTTATATGAAATCTAAGGTCCAATCTCATGTAACGGTCTGTCTCTATGTGAATGTGATTCATCTCGGTCTGTCTCTATGTGAATGTGATTCATCTTTTTTACAAGTCTCTCTAGTTAATTTGGGTAGAAACAACGTGTCTTCTACAAAAGCTAAATGAATAGTATAAATATGTAACTAAGGTCCACTTGCAAGAAAAACTTAACTCAGGGTTTGTTGCTAACACGAGGTTAAATTTATGGAGTTTCTTGTCGGTTCTTCTCCATAACTTAAATTTTCCGAATGGACGGTAAAATCAATTATTATTACTTTTAAATTTAAATTATTGACGTTCAAAAGTGCCGCTTAATGGCCTAATTGAAATAAAGAAGTTTTGTTTTGTTTATTTCTTCATACAATATTGTCAATTTAACCTCGTGTTAGCAACTAATTCTGAGTTAAGTTTTTCGTGCAAGTGGACCTAACAAAACTTGACATTTCTTCATACAATATTGTCAATTTTACCTCGTGTTAGCAACACACTCTGAGTTAAGTTTTTCGAGCAAATGGGCCTAAGTGATATGTTTAAAAAAAACTAGAAGTGTTTATCCTATTACGAAATGACTTTCACTGACTGTGCTATTGCAGAGAGCCAAATTTAAATTTAGGTTTTTAAATGAAATAAAGCTTTACATCTCCATCAATCAGCCTCTTTCATTTTATCCATCGTATATCTACCTATATATCTTTTACACATTCATAATAAATATGTTTAAAAGAAAATGTAAGTTCACCAATAAAATAATAATATTGCGGATCTCAGGTGTTAAATTGTTTCTAGCTTGAAACCACAACCCCAAGTAGTTGGTTACTGTGTATCAACGTGTACCTACGTGTACCTACGTGTATTTTCGTGTTCTTACTATGTATTATATTCACAGCGGATATTTGTATCTCTGAAGTTGGCTCTGTCAACTATTGCGCACGAAACAGATTAACTGCATAGAGTAAGCGAGATAGGATGATGCGACAAACGTATGCGAGTGAAAGAGACAGTTATGCAATGCCATTTTCACTTTCAATATTGACACAAAAATAGCTACTGCGCAGCCTCTTGCAGCCAATTCAGAGACACAAAGATCCGTTCTGAATATTATACAGTACAACTATTTTCTTTGTGTCCCTCGGCAAACTTCGTGTTTCGTCAGCAGTCGTCCGATTTCGGCCGGACGGACGCTCTCAATCAACTTGGACGAATAGTTTTTTTTATAAGCTTTGCTTACTCTAGGAATTGCTTCCTGTACCATGGGTGAGTTTACAAACATTTAAACTCAGATACACAAGACACCTAGATCCGGAACAGGTATCTGTAGGCCATACAAATATTTGTACCGTGCGGGAAACGAACCCGCGACACGCAGCGCAGCAGCCAAGTTGTTAATACTCTTTAAAGTTAATGTAATTCATTAAAAAATGGAAGGAAAACTGCTAAAGCCGCAGACAAAAATTAGTTTTACAGCTCTATAAAGTTCACACGGAAATCAAAACAAAACAACAATAAAGGACTAAGTTCTGAATTCAAATTATAATACACGATAAATTTAATAATTGATGGATATGGAATATTTATTATTCGTTTGTATTCGGCGATGCGATGATTCCCGAGGGGCATTAAGAAAATAGTTGTTCTGTACATAATGTTGTAATCTTATGACTGCGATTTAATTATCCGTCTAGACATGGATTAGACAGAATGGCGGATGATAAACACTTGACTAAAATTAGTGCGCGATAGTTTCATACAATGATTTAGCCCTCGTTGGCCTAGTAGTGGTCGCAAACATGACTGCTGGCTATGGCATTCTGGGTCAGACTCACAACACGGTCCATTCTAATTCGATTTTTGATGAAGATTCTGTATCGTGGGTGCGTTTAAAAACATACAAACTTACATACACAACATCCTGAGCCGGAACATCTATCTGTAGGTCATACAAATATTTGTTCCGTGCGGGCATCGAACCCACAACACGGAGCGCAGCAGTCAATCGCTCAACCACTGCGCCAACCGTGGGATTTTTGATAATTGGGTTTTCTTTAAGAATTTTTCAACAGCAGCCTGTGCTGTCAGTTTTACATCCAGATTCACCCTGGCCTGTAAGTGGAAATTGAAACTCACGGCCCAAGATGTTATTATCTACTAGAAATTAATCGCTAAAACTTAAGAGACTTTCTTTCTACGCATCCTGGCACCACTCAGCTATACTCCGTTTCACAGCATCGCTACGCACTCTAGCACCTTGCGCGGAGCGAGAACGACCAAACACAGCGTTGGTGGAAACATAATCACACATTTTCACAGCGAATATTTCTCAAATGGAATAGCTCGCTAAAGGTACAAGTTTGTCGCCGACTGCAGGCGGCAGCAACAGGCGAGTTTTCACCGCGACTACAGCAGCCTTATTGCTTAACATATAATGCCGTACTAACAAATGAAATAACAGTTTTTTTTTTTGTGAAATACTTCCATGGAATGAGAGTAATGTCTCATTACACTATTTTCGTTACATTTTACATAATAGAATAAATAAAGGTGGCTACCATATAGGGCTGACGCGGCGCCACTGAAATAAAATTCTCAATGGGGCCGCGTCAGCCATTTAATGTTAGGTGTTAAAAAGAAAACTATGCCCATTTCGGAAGAGTTCATGCTCAAAATAAAACTAAAAAAGTGGTAACATACTGCGAAGATGGTCCAAAATGAGCCACTCTATTGTATCAACTGTTTCAATTTAGATCACAGATGTTTGAGTTCAAGCGTATTTGAACTTAACGATTGATGTAGATTTGATTTATAATGTTGCCAATGCTAGTTTAAAAATGAATAAAAGCAATTAAAACATTTACCTATATCTTTAATTTATAGAAAAAGATATATATATTTCAACACTTTTGTTTTTCGAGACTTTCACTTAAAAAAAAAAAAAAAACTCAAAATGTAGGTAAAAGTACCGATGCCGTCACTATAGTTATAATTTACCAGGCCTTGTCAGCCATACTAAATATAATTTAACATGTATAAATTGGCTGACGACGAAAAATTGCACTTTGTAAATTTTTCAATTAGTTTGGCAAAGCAGAAATTAGTCAGCCATTTGTGTTAAGTAAATAAGGCAACGCAAAGGATTTGACCGCCAACAATCGACCAATCAACACAGACTGAAATCCACATCGCGTCATTGGATTGTTCATTGGCGAATTCACTTGCGCAATTCGGCTGCAGGTTTCTATGTATTTTTATGAAACACCTTCAGCAGCTAGCGACACTTCGCCTGCAGTCGGCTACGAAATTCTACCTTAAAAGCGTATTTTTTTTTTCTAAAATTTCTACAAGAAATCAAACTCACCGAGATAGGTACGTTGTGCGTGTATTCCCCTCTAACGAAAGGGCAGTTGGGCGAGTGCCTCTCATGCTCCACCCAGGGCTCATCAGACTTCTCCCAACAGACCAGGCAGACGAGACACGTGAAGCACATTGCACGGTCGTCGCCGCTCGGTGAGGGCTGGTGGTAGAAACCTGCTTGAGCCATCCGAGCGGGGAGGGCCCATCTGTGGAAAAGAACATGGTTAGTATATGTCTTGGGGCTTAAAACATGACTTATATTATAACCTTTATTGGCGATCAAAATCAGGAATGTTATGGATATGGTTTTTCGGCTCTAGATACGGATCTAAAAATAATATTATATCGGTTTCGGATTCGGTTACGGATATTAAAGTATTTCGGGGTATCCGTTAGAGTCGGTTACGGATATTAGATTTTCAAGACATTGTGTGAAGCAAAAGAAGTATGTAGGGATCGTAGCAGGAGGCGTTCTGTAGTTTCTGCCTACCCCCATGGGAAAAAGGCGTGAGTTTATGTATGTATGTATGTAAAAGTAAAACACAAAGATTAGTTATGACGGACACTAGCATTAAATTTGTACTTGGTTGTGGCAGGTACTATCAAGAGACGAACCGCAGCCGCTGCGCGCTTGTCGCCGCCCGCACTTTCTCTCCAGCGGGGGGTAGGATGGTAACGACGGAAAAAAAAGTTATCCGCGCGGCTAGTGCGTCGGTTCGGCAGGGCAGAAAACCTGTCATAACGTGCCTCATTTAGACTCCGCCCCTATCCGAAATCATTCGAAACTTTTATATCGGTTTCGGTTACGGATTGATTTTGTTTTCGGATATCCGATAGTTTCGGTTAGGGATATATTTTTAATTCGGATATCCGATAGTTTCGGTTACGGAGCTCCTTAACATCCCTGACAAAAAAAACTAAAAAATGTTTGACCGTAAGCTAGTTCTAAACAATAAGCGAAGAACCACCAAATAGAACTTGGTCCACGAAAACCTGTGCTGTATTCCAGCAGTATGACCATTATAGGCGGAATTTATTATTCTTATGCTCCAGAATGTTAAACTTTCCCAATTATTTTTTTTGTAAAGCTTCGTTATTTCGCATAAGCGCGATCTTAGTTGATTAGTATTACGTGGTTTTTATATGAACTGGATATTTTTGTAGAAAGTTTTCATTTTTATGTAATAAGTCATCATTTTTCCTCTCAGGAGAAGGAAAACCATTTTAAATTAACTTAAACATATTTTTTTTAATCTTAAATATATTTTTTTGCGATGGGGTTAAAAGTACTGCTATTTTTAGTGCGCTTTTATGTAAAATACTGATAGAACTTGTAACCTTTAACTCCCATGGAAATCAGTGACGGGGACTTACTAAAACCTTGCGATATTATCATTATCATTAGTACTCGTATATAGCAGTCCACTCTAGTGCCATTTTTTATACTTACTGGATCGCGTTAAGTTCATCTAAGTAAATTTTTGTGGAATATGTTATTGTGTTTGATATAGAACATTATTGTCAATAGATGGAGCTTATTAAGTTTCCTTGGCCAATCCCACCCAGCTGTGACCAGCCACAATTCGAAGACCGACCATGTTCTGTATGGCCATCTCTGGCCCATGTTGGTCATAGTTAGTGCACTCACTTGTAGTCCATATGCGGCCACCGCTTGAAGGTCTCCTTCCTCTCCGCCTCGCTGTACATGAGCGGCCTGGTCTCCTCGTCGCGCGAGCATGGCACCAGCTCGTTGGCGCGCTGGCCCACTGCTGATGCTATGGCAAGCGCTGGTATCCGTCGATTCTGACCCTTGAGCTCCTGGACCACACCGGTAGTAACCAGCCGGAGTGTTGATTGTGGTAGACAGATTGTTACTGTGCTCCACTGAGGAAATGTAAATAGAACATAGATGTAGTTGATACATCATTTCAAATAGAACAAAAATGTAGTTGATACACCATTTCAAATCGAACAAAGATGTAGTTGATACACCATTTAAAATGACACAAATTGGATCATAATTAATTTTGTGGTTTTTTGGCACTTTGTCTTTTTGGGAGTTCGTCAAAATAGACATAGTAGTGCTCCCCCGGTGTTAGAAATTCAAACACAATTTTAACTTTTAATATACTACTAGTTGACCCGGCAAACTTTGTTTTGCCATAAAAACACCAAACATTTATCTACCCTACCTACCCTACCCTACGCTACACTACCCTATCCTACACTACTCTACCCTACACTACCCTACCCTACCTTACCCTACCCTACCATCTACCTACACTACACTACTCTACCTACCTACCCTACCTACCTACCCTACCCTACCTACCTACCTACACTACACTACTCTACCTACCTACCCTATCTACCTACCTACCCTATCTACCTACCTACCCTACCTACCTACCTACCCTACCCGACCCTACACTACCCTACCCTACCGAACACTACCCTACCCTACGCTACACTACCCTATCCTACACTACTCTACCCAACACTACCCTACACTACACTACCCTACCCTACCTACCTACCTACCTACACTACTCTACCTACCTACCCTACCCTACCCTACCCTACCTACCTACCTACCTACCTACACTACACTACTCCAGCTACCTACCCTATCCAACCAAACTTTTTTTTTTTTTTTTTTTTTTGCTTTTAAACCTTCCCTGTTTTGTCGAATATAACAAAAAAAGAATTATTCAAATCGGTCCAGCCGTTCTCGAGTTTTAGCGAGACTAACGAACAGCAATTGATTTTTATATATATAGATATACGATGCCAAATCCCACACTTCTCCGTACGCAAATGCGTTCCAGTTTACTCTTCTCATATTTAATTTTCCAAAATATATATTACCTTTTGTGCCTTGACTCCTTTCCGGACGGGTTCTGCATCGATGGAGTTCTTGAGCTCGTTGATGAAGTCTGTCAGACCCTCGATGGAGTGTGCGTCTAGACTCTGAAGACATTGGTACAGAAGCACCGCCTGGAACAAAACAACGTAAATGATTTTTATTTATTTTTATTAGAAACACTTAATCAGTCATCAATAAGAAAAGCCTGGACAACAAGGGGAATGATTAAAATCAATTTTGCGCTTAATAAAAGTATTACTAATTGTTTTTGTAAATGTTTGTCCTGTATGTATTTTTATGGTGTACAATAAAGTATATAATAAATAAACAATGCGTCATTTATCAGATGCGAGACGATAATATTAGTTATATATGATACAGATATAGACATATAGATATGTATACATATCTATATGTCTATACACATATAGATATGTATACATATCTATATGTCTATATCTATGTATAGCAGACCTAAATTGAACCTAAAACTAATATAATCCTATATCCTTACATATAACATCTATGAAACCTGTCGCGAACCATGAGTTCAGGAAAGTCAGAAAGCCAAATAGCGTACCTCACATACAAGAGGTAATTTTTCATACGTATGCCTGGAAACTCCACCTGTATATACATTATGGATGCAATAAATTTAATTTGTTTTTGAACTATTTAAACTAAATTGTGTAAGTAAGAAAATACCTTAGCTTAGCTGTTGGTCTGCGACAGGCTCAATTTTATTCCTATACATAGCGCACAATAAGAATGGAGAGAGGGAACGAGATCTATCAATCGGAAACGAACCGTATGATACGAAGCTAGTGACCGTTTTAATGTGTAATGGCGTTGCTATCTGCCACACAGGTTCGAAAGCTTTGGATTATATTTACAACTAGCTGCCCGGACAGACATCCAAGAGTAATATTCTGAGTTCATACAAAAAAAACAAATAGAACAAAGCACCTCAGTTTTACACGAATTTTAAAATTTTCCGGGCTCCTTGTAATTTTTCCTTACCTGTCCTTAAAAAAAACTTTCTCACAAGAAATTAACCGAATTCCAAAGCAAAACACTAAAAAGAGCAAAAATAACTTTGGTGGCTTCTCATTATTTTGATTCCCAAAATTTTTTTCAACAAAAAATATAGTATTTATATACTTAAGACGGTACCCCGAGCAAAACGCCGTGCAAGCCGTTTTTTGTGCTGTTTTTAGGAGCTATCTACTCGTTAATTAAAAAAGAAATATCAATTAATAAAAATACATTAAAATTCTACATATTATTGATTCTAGAATGGTAGATTTAGTTTTTTTTTTAAATGTTGTATATATTTCACTAATCTCCTTCCAAAAAAACATAAAAATGCGAAATAATTATTGATATTATGCATCTCCTCGTAAAGTGTTCATTAATTATTTTTTGTACTAAGACTAATGGATAGACAATTTAATAACGAACATTTTTGTAGATTTTTTTTTTCAAAAGACCCAAATTCGATTTTATAAAGATTTTATTCTAAAATCTGGGCGTATTCACTACTGTAATTCATGCGCCACCAGTGCCGCTAGACCAATAGGAATGCTCAAATCTCATGCCGATTTTTTGGTCAGGGTACCGTCTTAATGAGCTCTAAACAGCTATACCCCCCACTCGGTGGGATAACCCAATTTATTTTTCGAGCCCCCCTTTTGCTGTATGGGAGCCCCCCTTAAACAAATTTTTATTTGTTTGGCTTCAGGTTAACAAGATGCTTATACTGTGAAAATTTGAAGACTGTGGCTCAAACCGTTTGGCTGTAAAACCTGTGTGACAGACGACGGACAGACAGACACGTGAGCTACAGCAATAGGGCTCCGTTTGGACCCTTCGTGTACGGAACCCTAAAAAAGGGAGTACACCAAATCGGTCCAGCCATTGTCAAGTGATGCGCTTACCAACGAACAGCAATTTATTTTTATTTTACAAGCTATATTTAACTTGCAATGTATGTATGTATGTAAGTGTCTTCGGGTCAAATCTTGCAACTGAATTTTAAAGCAGTTATCCTCGACCGATTAAGATGAAATTTTGCATAAACGCTTAGTTTGGATGACAATGCATGGTTAGCTAAGTGACGTCATTCTAAATCCAATATGGCGGCTGGGCCAAGATGACGGACTAGTTATTTTTTGTGCACTGCTATGATATGGGTATCAAATGAAAGTGTTTGCTGAGAGGATTACGAAAAAAGATAGTTTAAAAAATAAAATATAATTTTATTTATTTATAAGTACAAGGTGTAACAGAATAAGCTTAAAACTTGAAAGTTGCCATTACATTCATCAATATGTTCGTCCCATAGTAAAAGTTGTTCATAATGATGAGTAGAATGATACCTTTACCGATTTTGCGTTTATTCTGTTAGGTACACACACATATTCGTGTATTGTCCAAAAATTACATTTGCGTGCTAAACAAATATTGTCTTTTTTATCACTACCACCGTTTCCCCGAAAGCCCTCACCCCACCCTACTACACCGGATTAGAATAAATTAATTGTACCATAACTAAACACATTACATTATTTATACAATCTATGGCTACACTGTAGTATGCTTTGAATAGTATATCGATTGTGTGTGCCCGTCCCATTGCGTAGTGTCGCCCTATAAACATTGAGTCATGAACGAAAACATCTTTACTTGATAATGTACTTGCCCTTGTATGTAGCCTTTGGAATATTCTATAACTTTCATGCCCTATTTCTACCTCTACATTTCAAAAATCAAAATCAATATTTTTTATTTCACATAGGCCTACATGGGCACTTATAAAACGTCGACAAAATGTGCACGGTTCGGGTTGGTCGTTTCCTATGGAGAAGAACCGGCAAGAAACTCCATGGTTACTCTTTTATATAAAAAATTGTTTGGTTTTACAATATTTCCATGTTACAGCAGTACTCAGATGGGGGAACGCAGGCCCGACAATAAGTCGTAAAAAACTAAAACAAAAAACGATTATATAATAAATAACCAAAGATTAAAAAAGTAAAACAAGATAAAATGTTAACAAATGTTAACAATCTAGAAATCTAGAAGGCCTACAATGGCGGCCTACTGGGCGCACGGTTGGCGCAGTGGTTGAGCGATTGACTGCTGCTCTGCGTGTCGCGGGTTCGATTCCCGCACGGAACAAATATTTGTATGACCTACAGATAGTTGTTCCGGCTCTGGGTGTTTGTGTATGTGAGTTTATATGTTTGTAAACGCACCCACGATACAGGAAGAAATTCCTAGTGTGGGGCAACGTTTCATTAAAAAAAAAAAAAAACACACTTTCACAAAACAATCGGTAAAATAATCTATACAATATTATATCCAGTACTAGCTGTCGCCCGCGGTTTCTTCCCTATCCTACATACCTGCCTACCCTACCTACCTGCCCTGCCGTCCCTACCCTAGTTATATTTTTTATTTACTTAATGTCGCCTATGTCCTTCCTCAGGATGCCATCTATCCCCTTGCCGAATTTCATCAAATTCCGTTCTGTGGTTTAGGCGTGAAATGGTAACAGACAGTCAGACAGAGTTACTTTCGAATTTATAATATTAGTATGGATTAGGTCTCGTTTCCACCTGCAACCAGCTTGCATGCAAGATATTACATTGAAGACTACCGAACCGAGGTACAACGTGACCGATCACTCGAGCGCGCCACTAGTATGCGAGTTGCTTGCAGGTGGAAACGCGGCCTTACTGAATCATTTTGCCTTACGATGTAGAAGGAACCTAATGTAAAACTTTAAGTTCTGTTTAAATCCAATGATGCAAATTATGCGTACTAAACATTGATGTATTAAAAAGAGGAAGATACGTTACGCGCTAACATGGCGATCACAAAACCTGGGCTCGGCGCACGACTACATGCACTGAAACTCACACATCTGTGTTCAGTGTCATCACCAGTCCCAAACCTACAGTTTACCGATAGACAAGGATAGAGATATGAGACGGCGCTGTAGTGCAAGCGAAATCGCGTTAGCCGCCGAATGTTGGCCGAATCTCCGAATGTTTACTATCCATACTAATGTTATAAATGTGAAAGTAACTCTGTCTGTCTGTCTGTTATCTTTTCACGCTTAAACCGCTGCACCGATTTAGATGAAAGTTGGTATGAAGATAGTTTGAGACCGGCTATATAGGTAGGGTAGGGTAGGGTATGGTAGTGTAGGGTAGAGTATTGTTGGGTAGTGTAGGGTCGGGTAGGTTAGGGTAGGGTAGGGTAGTGTAGAGTAGGGTAGTGTAGAGTAGGGTAGTGTAGGGTAGGGTAGTGTATGGTCGGGTAGGCTAGGGTAGGGTAGGGTAGTGTAGGGTAGGGTAGGTTAGGGTAGGGTAGGGTAGTGTAGGGTAGGGTAGGGTAGGGTAGATAAATGTTTGGTCTTTTTATGGCAAAACAAAGTTTGCCGGGTCAGCTAGTTATGAATAAAATGACATTGCAATATGGGCGTATCGTGTCTCTCACGCATGTTTGTAATATCTATCTCGCTCTCACAAATATGGCGAAGCAAACATTAAATATTATTGTAATTTTAAACAAATTAACCTTTTTAACTGTACTTACGAGTGGTAAGTGATCCCGTGTGACTTATTTTTCTTCCTGGTATTATTTAAACACTGTTTAGCTACACAAGAAGTCATTTTGATGCGTATTTATTGCAAAAAAAACATAAAACACTGAAATTAATGAGCTGTGTGATCAACAATGTGCCGTGCGCGACTGAGTACCCGCTACGGGCATTCACTTAGATTAGTAGGACCAAGCGCTGTGAGCAGTCCCGTATCTTCCTCTTTTTAATACATCAATGGTACTAAACCAATATCATAAAGAGGTCATGCGTTTGTAAAAGGTCTTTGGAAGTACCTACTGCCCCCGTAAGTATGACGTATCAATACTATTATGGTTCGACTGTGAAAAGGGACAGATATATACAAGTCAGATGCATCTGTCACTTAGACACACTAAAATAAACTTGCTCTAAGAGCTTATCGATGATATTGAGGGTAGATAAATATGAGCAGTGGTGGCCCAGTGGTATCGGCCGCGACTTACAAGTTGTAGGTCGTGGGTTCGAGCCCAGGCAGGCGCTTTACTTTGTGTAAATTATTTCTTCACCACTGCTCTCAAAACGGTGAAGGAAAACATCGTGAGGAAACCGGCATGTCCTAGAACCAAAAATTCGAAGACATGTGACATCCACCAACCCGCACTGGGCCCGCGTGGTGGATTACGGCCCCTTCCCTCTCACAGAGAGGAGGCCTGTGTCCCAGCAGTGGGAACATTAATAGGCTGATGATGTGAAGAGCTTATGGTCACCCCCATAATCATCTGCCTCGCCTTTTCCCAATTGTTGGGTCGGCTTCCAGTCTTACCGGATTCAGCTGAGTACCAGTGTTTTACATGGAGCGACAGGCTATCTGACCTCCACAACCCAGTTACTGAGTCACAGTATACCCCTTGGCAAGACCGGTAACAGATCTCGGGCTTCTGACTACCCGTAACGACTGTCGAAGATCTTCAAATGACAGCCGGGACCAACGGCTTAACGTGTTTTCCGAGTCACGGAAAACTCGCCATGTTGAAATGGTCACCCATCCACGGACGGACCTCGTCAAGCGTTGCTTAACCTTGAAGATCAGCCCGTGCGGCTGTTATTATTTAGCCACGAGCTCCTCCCTTATGGTCACCCCCATAGTTACAAAAATATTTCACTGATAGAAAGGTACAGTAGTCACAGCGGATCTTTGTGTCTCTGAAGTAGGCGAAACATTGCGCAAGAAACAGCTTGTCATCGAGTATACTGCATAGAGTAAGCGAGATAGGATATGCGACCAACGTAAGCGAGTGAAAGAGGCAGTTATACAATGCTATCTTCTACTTCAATATTGACACAAAAAGCAACTGTGCAAGGTCTTGCAGCCAACTTCAGAGACACAAAGATCCATTGGGACAACTGTACGTCTTGCCCGTGACGGATCCCAAATAAATGTAGGTACGTTTCAAGATGTTAAGGTCACGAGAGCAAACTAGCGGAAAAAGGTAGTATTTTATACTAAGTGTAAACAGTAAGTGCACAGCAGTAAAAACTTATATGACGAAAGTTTTATTTTTAAACCCCCAGCAATAAAAGAGGATGACCTTCTAAAAGGTACCTATGTTACGTCAGAGCAAGATATAGTGCGTGGGTAGTAAGTTAATTTAGCGACGCCTTTAGGGATATAAATCATTTGCAAATAAGCCAGTATTCATTTCGAGGTTTTTAAGAACGAATGTGTTACTGTCATCTTCATTATTTTATCAGAAAGACACTGCTGGATATAAGCCAAGCCCTAAAGCACAGCCTTTACGGCTGATCGTGCGATATCATCTTCATAAACACACAGCCCAACTTAGGACAGAGTTGGACATCTAGCTGTGCACCCACGCTCCAGTGCCAACCCCATGCAGGTCTTACCCGCAATGGCAACAATATTTTCTTCCCTGCCGTGTCCCTGACGATCAGTACGCAGCGTATTTTTGGGTTAAGAAGATAGATAAATGGGTCCATATTGGCTCACCTAACTCTTCCTAAAAATTTTCATCCTAAAGTTTTCATTCATACTATTTGTAGTGCTACCGGCGATGTTCATAACACTCATGTTTCCGAAAGTTGTAATTAATAATATCATTAATGTAAATATATTTAAACTCCTACTGCTTTTTATCATAACGCTTTTATCCCTAAACATAATTACCATAATATTTTCACTCATACTCAGAAAGAAACATTTACCAAGTGTAATAAAAAATATATGTGGGTAGAAGATGATATTTATAGTTTTAATTTGAGGGATGATTATTATTTGGGGTATGCTTTACATAACGTACTGAGTTGTGTCTATTGTTAAGGCGCCGATTCCCTTGAGTAGCTGATTTTAAAATGAGAATCACGTCTAAACGGCTAGTCGTAATTTATTGGAAAAAATATATGTTATTGTAGACTATTTTCTTAATAATTTTATCTGAGCAAATTTTGAGTTTTATTCGTATAACATAGTGTAATTAATTTGTAAAGTTATGTCTAAAACGGACAAAAACACGACAATCACACCAAAACCGCTGAGCGTATTTTAATGAAATGGACACCATATCAAAGACAATTTAATTATCTACATTTTGATCTGAAGCTTTTTTTTTAAAAGTCAGAGAATAATAAGGAAAGTACAAAAAACTACTAAATTTTGAGTCGCGCGGGTGTGAAACGAGTGCGCGTTTTGTTCCCTCAAGGTCGTTGGCGTTAGTCGTCGTCTTAAGTTCATGTCGGTGTATTATCATTACGTGCATGTTTGTGTTAATGCTTTATTAATATAGAGAAAAATTATTTAAAATCATTTAAAACCAGTCGCGGAGGATTAAAATTAGACGTACATGGATTTACATATGAAAAAAACCGATTATCAGTGGATAAACAATATTGGGCGTGTGAATTAAGAAGCAACAAAAAGTATAAGTGTAAGGTAAAAATTTCGATTATATGCCGTTGATTTTTGGCGCGGATAGGGTAGAGGGGGGATGGGGGGAGGTTTGGATACCCCTCAGTACCACACCAACCACTCGGAGCCCTATAGTTATGGAGATATCCATGGTTAAAGTTTTCAGGTTAGAATAAAAAATTCCATAAATTTCCATCGAAAAGAAATTTCGCGAAAGGGGGAAAGGGAAAGGAGGGTAGAGGGGCTACCTCACTGTACCATCCCAACCCCACGGAACCCCATGGTTATGGAAGATATCCATGGTTAAAGTTTAAGATTTAAGCAACTAAGTCGACGGAGCCCCGCTGCGCGGCGCTCCTATTTCTGTCTGCAGGGTCTAAAGTAACCTAACATGAAGGAGATGACGGAGCTGCGTTCGCTCGCTTTGCTCGCTCACTTCAGCTTCCGTCATCTCCTTCGAACCTAACCTATCCGTGTCGGGGTGCCCTAAGTTCCCGAGCTCGCTTCGCTCGCTCTTGGACTAATTCTAATTTTTTTACCTCACGAAAAACATACAAAAAAACATAACATTGCCGAGTCTTGAAATTGTTTATAAAGCTTTCTATTTATGAGTACTACCTACAAAAATAAAATGAACTTCCAAATCAACGGCAAATATGATAGAATTTAATATTTAATGAATTTTAAAGCAAAATACACCAATAAAAGTGATTATTTGAAAGCTTTAGCCGCTAATATTAAACTAATTTAATTGAAATGTGTATATGAAAACATGTATTTATTTGACTACTTGTACCATAGTACCTGTTATTCTTATATGTTATACATGTTATGTGAAAATAAAGTTACGCAAAATTAATGTATATAATACTGATTATTATGAATAAAAAGAAATCTAAACAAAAAAGATATGACTTTGAATAATAGTGTAAAAGATAGTTATGTTGAGAAAATATAGGAAAACAAATAAAAGTATAATAAATGTTTATTGCTACTGACATTATGAAGTTGAATGCTTCTGAATTATGAACATTAGAGACAGAGTAGTTAGGAATTGTGATTGTTAGGATGAAAAATGTTAGGAAGAACATTTTCGGATTTCCAATTATCGGAGTTGAAAATTTAGGTGAACTTTGGCGCACCCTAGATAAATTACACGCTATGCTCTTTGCGCTGTAGTATGGTGCGGGTGACAGTTTCAATAACATTTTTACGCATATACGTAAACGCATTTTTTGTAGTTTAACGTCATACCATAGTTATACCATATACCATAGTAGCCTGTACGCGTATTAAATTTTATTGAAACTGTCACCCGCACCATACTAGAGCGCAAAGAGTATAATGCTGTAATTTTTTTCATAAGTACTATTTTGCTCAATCCAATCGCGTGTTTTCCTGTATGAAATATACTATGTGCTTATCTCGGATACATTAAATTTCCGTACTAAATCCTTGCAGCTGGTAATGACGTTACAGATCTAAACATAGCTTCAACATTAATAGAAGATGGATATTATCATTAGCCAGATTTACATGTTGTCGGATAGGACATCAGAATTATTTTTAGCAATACAACAAATTCTGTTACAATAAAATAAATTATTTTATGGGTTTGTGATTCTTATCATTCGAAGATCTAATGGAAGAGCCCTGTCATCATTTAGCCAATCAACTCTCATAAATAAATTTTGGCTTATCACAATAAATGATAACATATATAAAAATAGTTAACTTTTTTGATTTATAACTTATGTTTTTTTTCGGATTAGGTACTTTTAAACATATAAGTGTTATATATTTTCGAAACCACCTCTTAAAACCCTTTATTTCGATAAATAACCCCACATGATGGGTTTGCAAGAAAGAAAAAAATTGGGCCCCCACAATATGGCGCCCGAAAGCCGCCATTTTTCTATTTTCCAGTTTTAATGTAGCCAGTGACACTTGCAAGGTTAAGACGAATCGATTTACTTAAGAATCATCTTTTTTAGGGTTCCGTAGCCAAATGGCAAAAAACGGAACCCTCATAGATTCGTCATGTCTGTCTGTCTGTCTGTCTGTCTGTCTGTCCGTCCGTATGTCACAGCCACTTTATTCCGAAACTATAAGAACTATGCTGTTGAAACTTGGTAAGTAGATGTATTCTGTGAACCGCATTAAGATTTTCACACAAAAATAAAAATAAAACAATAAATTTTGGGGGTTCCCATACTTGAAACTAAAACTAAAAATATTTTTTTTCATCAGACCCATACGTGTGGGGTATCTATGGATAGGTCTTCAAAAATGATATTGAGGTTTCTAATATCATTTTTTTCTAAACTGAATAGTTTGCGCGAGAGACTCTGCCAAAGTGGTAAAATGTGTGTCCCCCCCCCCTGTAACTTCTAAAATAAGAGAATGATAAAACTAAAAAAAATATATAATGTACATTACTATGTAAACTACCAGCGAAAATTGGTTTGAACGAGATCGAGTAAGTAGTTTTTTTTTAATACGTCATAAATCGTAAACCGCAATTTACCAAGTACGGAACCCTTCGTGCGCGAGTCCGACTCGCACTTGGCCGGTTTTTTTACTTAAGAAGATAGGGTAGACACAAACCTACCTTACTTAGTATACTACCTACCCTACCTACCTACCAATTTTTTATTATCTAGGCTTATTTCTCCGCGAAAACTCTTAACACCGCCATCTATCTAATATGGTGTTCAACTGTGATAGTTTACTTCTCGAACTCTTTAAATAAAATTCATGTAACTTTTGATAGAGTCACCCGATTGCGATTAAAAAAAATCAAGTTACACATTTTTTATGTATAATAAAAGTTATCTACATTGGTTTCGTACATTTTCGTGATTCGTGCACAACCAAACAGACAAAAAAATCCAAAAATGGAAATGGGTTCTGTTGGTTATCCTTTAACACCTAAGCAAATTTTTTTTAAATATTTTTTATGTACATAAACGACTTTTCTACAGATTTACTATATGTATTGATTGATGATTGATTCATCGTTAATTCAACGGCATACTGTGCAAACCACTAAGATAAAATCATTATGCCAGCTAAGGCTTGCTTCCAATATTACCAGGCGCGGATCCAGCCCTGAAAAAAGTTTGTGGTCACAACCACCCGAAAATCGGCCAAGTGTGAGTCGGAGTATGAACTTGCTCATGGTCGATATAGTACATTCATAAAAAGGAGATGTTTACAAACAGTACAAACTACTAACTTAAGATTCACGCCACGCCTACTTTTAAATAAGTAGTTGTTTGCGCACCCAGCCAATAGTCATCTCTTTTTTCCAATACAAGTATTCATATGCCAAAAAGAAACAGCTAATATGTTGTCAAAAATGTGACAACGTTTCAGCATATCGTCACGTTGAATCACGCAAGAATGCACGATTCGTTGTTTTAGGGCTCCGTACCCAAAGGGTAAAAACGGGACCCTATTACTAAGACTCCACTGTCCGTCTGTCACCAGGCTGTATCTCATGAACCGTGATAGCTAGACAGTTGAAAAACAGATAATGTAATTCTGTTGCCACTATAACACCAAATACTACAAACAGAATAAAATAAGTATTTTAATGGGGATCCCATACAACAAACGTGATTTTTTGCCATCTTTTTCGATAATGGTACGGAACCCTTTGTGCGCTAGTCCGACTCGCACTTGGCGGGTTTATTTTATTTTATTATGAGATTGGATATAATATCATCAGCCTCTCGACCTAAATAAACCGTGAGACGTGAAACTTTGACGTCACAAGTATATTAGGGTTGTGGGCATGCCCATCGTGCTCACAACGGTGGATCCGCGCTTGATAATTACCGGATGCAGTTGAACATCAGTATTTTACATGAACGGCTGCCTATCTGACCTATACAACCCAGTTACTGGCCAACACTATCGTATTCTGAAAACCTTACCAGTGGATGGTAGACCCTCAATGTCAGGTTCGTAAGATGTTTTCAGATGTTCGGGCTTCTGACTACCCGTAACGACGTGAGGTAACACAAATAATGCGTTCTAATAAAAAGTTGTTAGCTTTTCAATTAGCTACATGGACTGACGTCATCTTGCGTGCTATCCTGAACTGAACCAGTATAACTAGACCTATGATTGATACTAAAAGCCCTTCGGTACAATAGCAAGTACGATTTATAGCGTAGTAATATTATATTGATCGTGTCTAGGCTAAAAGATTGATTCCTAGGTAAGTAGGGTAAGTACTATTTGGTTATTCTGAATAGCTTACCAACAGCTCGCAATTTGGGACCGGCGTTTGCAAATGGTGGGCGATAAACTCAGTAACACGCTCAGTTTTTGATGAAAATTGGATGTACAGTCGGCAAAAAGATAGGTAATTAGACACAACTAAAACTCCTTTTAATTTTTACCCGACTGCCGAAGGAGGGTAATGTGTTTATCAGTCTATGTATGTACGTATGTTTGTTCCTATATGGTGTTCTAGAGACCAAACGCATTGGCCGATTTTGATTATTCTTACGTCAATCGATTCGTCTTAACCCTGCGAGTGTCACTGGGTACATTAAAATTGGAAATGGAAAAAATGGCGGGTTTTGGGCGCCATTTTGTGGAGGTAAATTTTTTTTCTTCTTCTTAACCCATCGTGTGGGGTGATTTCAAAAATGTATAACACTTATATGTTTAAATGTACAAAATTCAAAAAAAAATAACTAAAAAGTTTATTTAAAAATCTAAAAACCCGACTGCTTAAAAAGCCAACTAAAAAGACGTAAACAAGAAGAAAATCATGTTGTGCAGTCGGAGGGTACATCTGGTTTTCGTCAGCCAACTCGCGAATATGTATCCTCCGACTGCACGTTTTTTTTGTTGGCTTTTTAAGCAGTCTGGTTTTTAGATTTTTTAAATTAACTTTTTTTTATTTACCCGGTTGCGTTTCTGCAGCAGCTGCTGATGTGATAAAGGTTTTGACGTTGTTCTTCGTGTCTTATTTTCTATATGGAGCATAGGAAAGATGTTAATTACTCGTATCAAGCTGGATACCAAACCATTTTGTTGACTGCATTGATTTTTCAAATAAGCCGATATTTGTGTTATAAATTTATAATATAACAATGATTTCAGTTATCTGCGGTTTAAGTTGCATTTTGCATTTAGTCACGCAGGGCACCCAGAAGATAACATACGAGTAATAATACGGCTATTTCTGTAATTTCAATTTTCTGCTGAATTTTTCCCTACCTATTTACTACTAACTACATTTTAATTTTATTAGATAACGCATTACTTATAAATATAATCTTATAACCATTCCTCATTGCACCAGACTGCATTATTATGCAGATTATTTTAAAAGAATGAATGAAATACTTAATGCATTAGGTACTTAAAATATTTCCTCATTGCACCAGAATGTATTATTTTGCAGCTTCTATGTTTTTTTTTTTCGTGGGGATGTGGCCACCTCTGGTGTCAGAATTAATTAAGCCGCCTCTGGGAACCCCACTGGCCACTAGACTTGGGAATTTCAGTATTACATTAACAATATAAGTCCAGCGCAGCGGTCTAATTGCTTAAGTGAATTCGGCAAGGCAAATGGTTAGATCGCCATCATCGACCAATCCAAGACCAAACCAGGGCCTGCAGTCTCGACATAGCTAACGATCGTTACGTTAAGTAACATTCGTTAACTCTTACCACAAAATAGTAAGTATACAGAAGGGCCACTCCCGCCGTTTGGAAAATTGACAGCTAAACTTGACAGATTCACTAGGGTTGCTACTATATTGATTCCGAATTAAAAAAAAAAGGGTAGGTTGCCCAAGTTACAAACATAAATACATAGATTCGTCTAAACATACATCATATCATGCTTACATGCCTTAGAGGGTAGACAGGGCATCAAATATCCATTTAATATCACGAACACTACAACCCTAGTGAATCTGTCAAGTTTAGCTGTCAATTTTCCAAACGGCGGGAGTGGCCCTTCTGTATACTTACTATTTTGTGGTAAGAGTTAACGAATGTTAGCTAGCGTAACGATCGTTAGCTATGTCGAGACTGCAGGCCCAGGTTGCCTGGGAGAGATCGCGGTAAGCGATAAGGCCGCCCATTGTATGTATTTTAGTTTCCTTTTCTATGTTATTACTTGGTGTAACTACAATAAAGCATATATAAATAAATAAATAGACGGAAATCCACATCGCGTCTTTCGTCTCGCATGTGATTGGTCGATTGATGACATCAAAACCCTTTGCCTTGCCAAATTCACATACGCAATTAGGCTGCAGGTTTCGTCACGATATTTACCTTAACCATTGCCTGTGATGTCCAAGATAGAGAACTTAGAAAGTACATAATAAATTTGAAAGAGTCACATTGGTACTTGCCCGGATTTGAACACACAGCCTCAAGCACGAGAGGCGAGCGGCCACTGGGCCACCACGACATTATAGTAAATTAAACAATCTTTAGTTGAACATGTCATCATCTGCCTAGCCTTTTTCCCAATTATGATGGGGTCGGCTTCCAGTCTTACCGGATTCAGCTGAGTACCAGTGTTTTACATGGAGCGACTGCCTATCTGACCCCTTGGCAAGACTGGTGTCAGATCTCTGGCTTCTGACTACCCGTAACGACTGTCAAAGATCATCAAATGACAGCCGGCACCAACGGCTTAACGTGCTTTCCGAGGCACGGAGGAAACTCGCTATGTTGAAATGGTCACCCATCCACGGACCGACCTCGTCAAGCGTTGCTTAACCTTGAAGATTGACCCATGCGGCTGTTATTATTTAGCCACGAGCTCCTGAACTGAACATGTGAAATTCGATATTAAAACCTTTCGCTAGTCTGTGTACTTAGCCAATTGGCTATTGAATATATTGATCTATACCAATATTATAAAGAGGATTTTTTTATGTTTCGTTTGTTTGAACCGAATAGGCTCCGAAACTACTGGACCGATTTCAAAAATTCTTTCACCTATGGAAAGCTACACTATTCCTGAGTAACATAGGCTAATTTTGACGGGAGCGAAGCCGCGGGGGTCAGCTAGTATATTATAATATATAGAGAGGGGGGGAAATGAAGATTACAACAATCCAAATAAAACTGTCCTCACACATTGTTGTGTGTAATTCAAGTAGTTTTATGTTAAATGCTAGTTAGGTCATTATTTCTGAATCCACTATCAAGCCGCTTACATATCACCTAACATATTACACTATCGCCAAGCCGAGTTGACGATAAGCCTGCCAAAGCAGAGTGTATGCTGTAATCAATCATAATATCCTGCCACACTAACTAGTTTGATTCGGAACTTGGTACAGTGCGTCGATTATTATGCATATTTTTTTATTAATTTTTTTTTATTTTTTTAAATACCTTTTGTTATACGTCTTTACGTATAACAAAAGGTATTTATAGTAGTCACAGCGGACCTTTGTGTCTGTAAAGTTGGCACTTCAAATCATTGCGCAAACCAGTTTGTGATCGAATATAGAATAGAATACTCTTTATTATTTACTCTTTATTTCTGGTTATATACTGCATAGAGCAAGCGAGATGGGACGATGCGATAAACGTAAGCGAGTGAAAGAGGCAATACAATGCTATTTTCTACTTCAACATTGACACAAAAATAGCAACTGCGCAGGGTCTTGCAGCCAACTTCAGAGACACAAAAATCCACTGTGACAACTATTCAAGGCAGCAATTCAGGTCCCTGGAAGGACATTCACAGATCTTATTGGTGATGTATCTCAGAAAGGCCAGGCCAGGTGTGCAGTACACTAAACCGGCGTGCGTGTATGACTAGATGTAGATGATAATGAGGCTAAAGGAGGATGTAAGGATCGTAGTAGGTGGTTCAGCAGTTTTTGCCTAACCCATTGAAAAATGCGTGAGTTTATGTATGTATGTGTTTTTTTAATTTTAATTTACTTGCCAAATATACCGGGTTACAGAGGTGGGAGGTACTTTAGTAACCTTTTTGTATAATGGCTTACCATACAAGGAGAGATCAATCGCAGACGTCATGCGCCAGTTTTATCGGATCGAATGAGTGCACACAGGGGCATCTATATTAGGATATTTTGGGTGCAGCCCAGGGCCGCCAGGATATTAAAGGGCCCCAGCCCCGATTGTAGACGAAACGCGCGTGACGATTTGTACTCGTTCTTGACGGACGGACTATATTGTGAATTAAAAAGAAATCCTATCGCAAGGTTTGCAACCCTGATATAATACTCACAACGGATCTTTGTGTCTCTGAAGTTGGCTCTGTCAACTATTGCGCACGAAACAGATTAACTGCATAGAATAAGCGAGATAGGATGATGCGACAAACGTATGCGAGTGAAAGAGACAGTTATACAATGCTATTTTCACTTTCAATATTGACACAAAATAGCTTCTGCGCAGTCTCTTGCAGCCAATTCAGAGACACACAGATCCGTTGTGAGTATTATATCAATAAATTTTAAAAAAAAATGCGCGCCTATGGAACGGGACGAGGGATTCCCCGTCGCGGTCTTGGATGTATTTTCTCGCGTCTATTACGGGACTCCCTGCCGCTTGTTTTCGGTGTATATTTTTACCCGACTGCCGAAGGATTGTAATGTGTTTATCAGTCTATGTATGTATGTTTGTTCCTATGAGCCGTTCTAGAGACCAAACACGTTGGCTGATTTTAATGATTCTTACGTCAATCGATTCTTCTTAACCTTGCGAGTGTCACTGGCTACATTAAAATGGGGAAAATAGAAAAATGACGGATTTGGGCGCCATATTGTGGGAACCCAATTTTATTTTTCTTCCAAATCCTTTATTTTGATACCACATATCAAAATAAAGGGTTTTAAGAGGTAATATCAAAAATATATAACACTCATATGTGTAAGTAAATGTGCCGAATTAAAAAAAAAAAAAGTTAGCTAAAACGTTATAAAAATAAAAAAAGTTAATTCAAGAAATCAAAAAACCGGACTGCTTAAGAAGCGAAATAATTAAAAAGACGTAAATAAGAAGAAAATCATGCTGTGCAGTCGGAGGATACATTTGGTTTTGGTCAGCCAGCTCACGAATCTGATCCCAAGAAGCTACTTTAATTTTCCTAATAAAAAACTCAACTACAAAAGTCTGAACTATATTAATTTCAGATAAAATAAATTAAGATAATTTAATGCATATTCATGGTCAAAAGTAAACATATAAACACACCAAACATATGTCTTTTTTGACACCTGGCGCTCATGATCTAGGTACATAACATCTTTACATACAAACACACCAAGCGAAGTTAACTGATAAGAATTTATCATTACACCATGCGGAATACATGCCCCTAGTAATCTAATTTAATATGTTGGTTTAATTGAACTTCGAAAAAATCCGTCATACTCTAATAAGACAGAAAACTAAAGCCATCGATGCTCTCAGCTACGCACAGAGGCTAAAATGGCGATGGGCAGGACATGTAGCCAGACTAAATAACAATCGCTGGACTAGAAAGACCACATCATGGTTAAGACCATCGGGCCAAAGAAAAAGGAGTAGACCAAATGCGAGCTGGGCAGACGACGTTATACCTTCCGTTGAGAGGGGTTCTTGCAAATTGTATATTTACACGCAAAAACTGACAATACCTAATTAATTCTACATCACAAACAGTACCAAATAATTATTTTGTTATGAAATTATTTTTTAAGTAACTATCACGACTAATTTTACTATGTGAAATTTCATTACGTATTCTTATTACTGTCTAAGACAATTAATAGAAGTATGAACGAAAGAAATGGTTCAACTGTGTCCAAATTATGGTATTCATTCTCCATTGTCAAGATCTCACATTGAAGCTTTACATGTTACCATTATGTGCAATATTTAGCAAGAATATGTAATAATATTATGTATGAATGGAAATGAAGCAAAAGACCTTCATGGCAAAATGCATGACTTTATCTATGTATTAATGTAAAATGTATGTACCTAGAAATCTTTACTGAACATAAGCCCAGCTGCAGCAGTGTGACATAACAGGCTTCACCAAAAATATAAAAACAAACCTAAAGCAATATTAACCCAAATTTTGAATTGGTCTCATAAACACTAATTTGTGGCTTTCATAATCCTAAAGGAGTGACAAACAACAGAATAACTTAATGCTTGCATATAAAATTTCCTAAACTAATATTATAGACGTTATGTTTGTAGAATTGCAAAGATTACCATCTTTGAAAGTACAGATTCCACTGAATGGTTACACTATCATTGAGATGATGTGATATGTATAGTTTTATGCCCGAAAATATATAGTATACTAGGTTTACCAGGCGTTTATTATGCCTGGATAGGAACAGCCTGCGCCTGGTGACGGGGGCCATCACGGGACGCTGCTCGCTAAACAAACACTTCCACACAATAGGCATAACGGACAGCCCTCTGTGCAGAGCATGCATGGAGGCTGAGGAAACCGTTACTCTTTGAATGCACCAGCGTCACTTAGATTAGAACACAAACCTACACCCAGATCTTACACAGTTCTAAGTAAACCAGTAGCTTTAATTAACTTCTGGAGGAATGTGGGCTGGTTGGAATAACCACAAAACGGCCGCCATGGCCCACGCACAATGGTCCATCTGAAGGACTAAGTGCAGCAACCAAATCCTTAACATAGAACATCCCAGAAAATTGCAAGGTTCCTGTGGCATAGGTTATGGAAGCGGAGCTGCAAGGGAGAAGCTGTTCATCAATATGGATAACACTTTACATGTAACATTCTCTAACGTAACGTATAAAATAAATATGAAAGCTTGAACCATTTTTTTCTAAGACATAATAATTACAGACTTTCTGCATCAGTATATTTAATAAGATCTATTCTATGTTAAGATTTATTATGTGCCATAATAAACTAACAATTATGATGAAAGTTTCATTCATAAAGTCTTGTTTATGATTGCATATGCAATTATGCATACAATCAACATTTTTGGAATACTGCACTCTGTGTTAAACTGTAAATCTAAGGAAAAAGGATTACTATAGAATGTATGTGTTAGAATTTCACTACTAAAAAGGCAAAGTGAATTGTTTGATGACCCATAAACAAATATTCTTACTACATACATACATAAATACATTTTGCCCATGGGGGTAGGCAGAAAGTACAGAACACCACATGCTACGATCCTTACATACTTCTTCTGCTTCACTCACAATCAGACATCTAGTCATACATGCACACCGGTTATGAGTAACTGTGCACCTGGCATTTCTACTAACCATATTAAAACAGGTTTGAAAGACAGGCCTGAAACACAGGTTAAAAAGAACCTAACTCGGCCAGATTGCTACAAAAAATAAAATTCCTGTTTATGTTGCAGTTATAATACAATATTTTAGTTACATACAAGTTTCTTCCAGAGGCTTCATCCGCGTGAAAGTCGAAAATTATCCCGAGGGAACATATTCCCGGAGTAAAAAGTATCCTATGTGCTATTTCAGACTTCACCTTTATAATATTAGTGTGATGATAAGCACTAATTTTACAAAAATTTGGAAATTATACTTCTGCACTTAACATAGAAATTTGGGAACATTCATACTTTTAAATTTTAATTCCTTGCTGAACCTTAATAACGAGTTTTCAGAGAATCAGTTAAACAATGTAGCTAAATTTTTACAAGCAATGGAAAATGTCAAGTCAGTCTTTGGTTTATATGTAATATTTAAAATATAAATTTTATAGAATTACCTCTTCAGTATGCACATTTTCAATTCAGCTATGAAGGTTCCAAATAGAGCTCTAATGAGATGAGGTGAGAGATTCACAAGTTTCAAAATATCATCAATCTATGCTAATATTATAAAAGAGGTAAATTTTGTGAGGTTGTAGTGGGTAATCTCTGGATCCAAAACCACATGAATTATTTTAAGCAACATACCGAGGTTATACCACGACAGAAAAGGGCTAAGTTTCGCAACCTATTATATCAGCCAGCTGCACACAAAGATATTTATAAGAAAAATGTGTTCAATATGTGTATAATCATTTATAATACGATACCAAACGAATTGAAGTTGTTGCAAGGGAATGTTTTTAAAACTAAAGTGTCAGAGTGGTTACAAAAAAACTGTTTCTACAGCATTAAGGAATTTTTGGAACATAAAAATATTTGTTCTAATTATTAATGTATTGTAAATAAATTGATGACATTTGTATGTAATAATAATGTGTGATAATAATGTGATAATAATGTGATAATAATGTGATAATAATATGATAATAATGTGATAATAATGTACTAATAATATTTCTGCATAATAATGCCATTTAAACATAAATAATTTGCACGCTTGCTCGCAGGCAGAATACAATGACGTTAAGGCTGTAAGATCTTCCCTTGTAAACTGTGTATTTTCTTGCAAATAAACAATTTGAATTTGAATTTGAATTTAGATCTACTGAACTGATTTAGATGAAATTTGGCATGGAAATATTTTTAGACCCTGGGAAGGACATAGGATAGTTTGTATTCGCTTGGGATGATAAAACACTATTTACGCGGGCGAAGCCGTGGGCAGAAGTTATTTTTTCATATTTCAGTAAATTCAATCAATCAGACTAGTTTTTGCCTAATTATGTTGGGGGTTACTTCCAGATGCAAAACGCACAGGACCAATCAGTGTAGCGATGCTTGGGGGAGGTCTTTGTCCAGCAGTGGACACCTTTTGGCTAAAATGATGATGGTTTCCAGTCTAACTGAATGCAGCATATTACACACCTATCTGACCTCCAGAACCCAGTAACTGGGTTGACATCCCAAGGCAAGACTGGTTGTCAAACTTTGGTCTCAGACTACCCGCAATGGCTGTCAAAAATCTGATGGATATTGTATTTAGTAAATCATGTTTAAAAATGAAATTTATCAATGAAATTTCAATTTCCATTAGGATTACACTGATGTTTGCAACTCATCCATTGTGGTCACCTGATGAAAATCTAGTAGCCGATAACAAGCCTTCACATCAACATACTGACTTTGAATACAGTTAACCAAGACAAAAAATATAAACTACCTTCCTTTATGAAGAAAAGTGATATACAATCCCAATCACTGTTAGATAGTTAATGTTGATAATAATAACAGATTAATAACTATTTTATGAATATCTATACTAATAATATAAGGAGAGAGTAAAAATTATGTGAGTTTGTGTATATGTTGAGGGTAATCTTCTGAACCATGCATTCCAATTCTATGGATTCTTCCACCTTTTCAAAGGTTCATTCCAGATGGACATAGGCTATATAAAATTATGAATAGATGATTGTTCACCTAGAGCAAAATCGGAGTGGGCTGCTAGTAAGCTAATAAAAAAATAATTAGTCATTGTTCTAACGGAATCTATTAATTACTGAAGTATATTGAGTAGTGTGCAATTAATTACAGGCAAAATAAAGTAATAGGTAATAGATTGATAAGAATAGTGATAGTAATCTTATAGTACCTACAACACCATAATTTTTAGTATTGTTTTCATTTTTTTAGTTATTAGTTCTTATTGTTACATGCAGTGATGCACTTTGATAAGCTTTGTTGTGGGTTTTATGAAGAATGTGTTGAAAACTCATTTAAAGTAACATCTCACTTGAGTATTACGCAAATCTTAGCCCTTTTACATTATTATATTTTACAAAAAAATATTGGTAAAGCAATTTTTCATAAAATGTGTACCTTAAAGCTGGGTTTCATTGTTTTTATTCCTTCATACAACTACAATATCAAAATATTAAGATGCAATGCAAGAATTTAAAAGTATAACATGAAAACTGTGATCATTCACAAAACTTACATCAACTTGATATGCATGACTAAGGATATTGACATTAGCATCTTATTTGCATCAACTTATTGTTGTCCAATTGCAATAAGTGCACAGTAAAGATGATTGATTTTGATCTTATAAGTATTGACCAGGAATGTTAATGTGAACATACCTCCGATAGTACAAGCTCGATTCTTATGATTTTGTCGGGCTGCGAGGAAGGTAGCGGACGTTGGAGCGCCGTGTGGAGAAGCAGCACTCCATTGTAGTCGGTGCGCGCACCAACCCCGCTGCTGTCCCACACGAAAACCCGATCCGCACCCGTCGCATACTCGACACCAAGCGTTCCACCGTCATCTTCAAACACAAGACAACACTTCAATCCGGCTTCTAAATGGAATTGTTTATTGAGAACTGTCAAATCGAGAAACAATGTAGGGCACCGAAAAAAGTCACTGCCAACTATCCGTGACTAAAATTACCCCTAATCCTTCCATATACAACATGATTAATAACACAAATCAGTATAAATCTTTTGTTCGCAAATTATTAGCGTCCAACTTACCCGCTGACAGACATGAAGACTGCAGTATCACACCCGAGTTCACATCCAAAACGTGTACACCACCTACGTCAGTCTTCACCAATATTATATTTAAGTTGCTATGATAAGTTAGAGAAGTAACAGGAAAGTTCATACGTATATAACCATCTTCTCGTAATATCAAAGAATCATCGCCCATCGTGGCCGTGAACACATCTGTCTACACTACGTAAACGCCATTTGTAATTGTATTTTTTTATGTCAAATATTTTTTAGAGTGAGTGGCCAGCTACAAAATTCAAAAAGGAAACATAAAGGCAAGTTTTAAAGAAAATGTTGGTTTAGATTTTTTATTTAAGACTAGAAATGCGGTATTTATCATGCTATATTGTGCAATTGGTCTTTGCTAGCGATAAATAGGGTTTTTCGCGTGTTTTAGAGCAAATAGTTTGAACTTGGCTGGTGTGAGTGTTGCTATTTACAAAAATGAACTGTTTGATATAGCACAAACAAGAATCCCAAACTTTTAATGAACAAATACAATATAATTATTGGCTTCTAGTCTTATAAGACTTCTGTAAGGTCGACATTACAATCGCCGATTTTTTTTTTAACAAATCCATTTCACAACTTTATTAAATAAAATTACGATGCAGCCCAGCCACTCAGACGCCACACAGTACTGTGTTTATTTATTTTGACACACCGTTAAATAATAAAAAAAACCGGCTAAGTGCGTATCAGACTTTGTACATTTTGGGTTCCGTACCAAATGTAGAATATAATATTATTTGTTAAAATAAAATAAAATGTTTATAATATTGTGCTGAAATTATCTATTTCAATTACGTATAAAAAATTAAGCAGCCCCAGTAAGTAATGTAAAATACTTGTGTTGGGCCTGACTGGATTCTGCCCTTATTAATCTTAGCAACAATTTTGAATAAAAATGAGGTAAAACCATTAGAAAAATTAACAATAAATAAATAAAAAAGACATAAATAAGGAGAAAATCATGCTGTGCAGTCGGAGGATACATATTCGCGAGCTAGCTGACCAAAACCAGATTATATCCTTCGACTGCACAGCATGATTTTTCCTTGTGTACGTGTTTTTAGTTCGCTAATATTCGATAAATAACTTTTTAATTGTTTTTTTTTTCGAATTATGCACGTTTAAACAAGTGTTATATATTTTTGAAATCACCTTTTAAAGTCCTTTACTTTGATACCCCAAACGATGAGTTGGAAAAAAAATAAAAAATTTGGGCCCCCAAACTGTGGCGCCCAAAATTCGCATATTTTCTATTTTCCAAATTTAGACACTCGCAGGGTTAAGACGAATCGATTGACGTAAGCACCATCAAAATCGGTAAACGCGTTTGGCCTCTAGAACGCCACCTAAGAACAAACAAACATACATAGAATGATAAACACCACACACCTTGGGCAGTCGGGTAAAAAGAAGCAAACAGAGGTATCGGAATATCTTATTTAAAAAAATTGATACCACAACTTTGCTAGTAGGACATAATCTTTCTGTGTGCCCGCTCTACTATGTTGTGGGGATGAGTGTGTAATGCGTGCGTGAGTGTGTGACTATGTGTTGTGCGTATGTGAGTGTGTTGTATTTGCTTGTGCTAAAGTGTTTTAATTTAATTTTTCAATATCTTATTAATTAAACTAACTCTAACCAAAATGTGCTCTATTTTCGCTTATGTTAGTGATTTTAGCTACTCAGTTATAGATTCTTTGCTTTGCCGCAATATACGCGCTGAAGTTGGTTACAATGCGCAGTAGTAAAACTCATACAAAAACAGCACCGTTTCGTGCCTTGCGCATCGGAAAGCCAAGTTCAGAGCGGTCTAGAAGTTTGGTGAGAACTATATCACAGGATGGAACTTTACTTTTGCTTTTATCCTGTTATAAATGTCGGCAGATTGAGTTGCGTACTTCTGCCTTGAAAAAAACGGATTAATAAACATTTTCACCAAATTTCTGAATAAGATTTTGTGACAGACGACGGACAGACAGACGGACACGTGAGTGACAGCAATAGGGTTCCGTTTCGACCCTTCGGGTACGGAACCTTAAAAATGGTGTTTTCGAACCCGAATACTTAACGCAGTTTCTTGTTTAATTTGTAATATTCCTTTTTCTATAAATCCTATTTGAAAACTATTGAAGACAGGTTTGAGATAATATAGGATTACTTTATAGGGTTCCGTACCCAAAGGGTAAAAACGGGACCCTATTACTAAGACTCCGCGGTCCGTCTGTCTGTCACCAGGCTGTATCTCATGAACCGTGATAGCTAGACAGTTGAAATTTTCACAGATTATGTATTTCCTTTGCCGCTATAACAAAAAATACTAAAATAAAATAATTTAAGTTTCCCATACAATATCTGTCCACTCTGCCGATTTGCCTTATTTTTTTTTTGAAAAGTTTGTACTGCTCGTGGGATGAAAAAATGTATGGAGAGGTGTGTTATTTTGATTGATTATTTTGAAATAGGGTGTATTCCTGTAAATAAAATTAAAATTTTATGAAATAATGGTTTATTTTTTTATTTCTATCTCCTTTTATACACGAAACTGGAAAAAAATCCCTTACACTGACTTTACACAACAATTACCGATACTTACAAGGTAAAACTGGATAAATCCATTTGAAATATGATAGCTTATTTCATAGAGATTGTAACAACATAAGTTTCATACATGGTTCCCATACAAAACTTCCGAGAAATCGACAATTTACTGACACCGCGCCCATAGCGCAAAATGGCGCAAAAGGCGCCAGGGTACCCTGACACATGGGTGATTTTCGGCCTGCCTGGTGGACATCTAAGGGGATACGTGTATTTTTTTTTGCCGTTTTGCAATAATGATACGGAACCCTTCGTGCGCGAGTCCGACTCGCACTGGGCCGATTTTTTATGTATGACCTGTACTGTCCCACTGTTGGAAAAAGGTTTCCACCATGGTCTTTCATTCTTACCAGTGTTTTGCCTACCCTGGCCGGTAAACACCTCTATGTTGTCACGCCAAAGTTTTGTAGACCAGTCTTCTAGTTTCCACTGTGTGACGGTGTATGCCCGTCGACACTGAAAAGATAGGCAGAAAAATGCATACCGCATGACCCTGCACTAGCAAGTATTATGTGTTAAAGTGGACGGGCAGCATCGCTACGAATCAGTTTGCCAAGGCCGAAGTCATCTGCCGATAAAGCCTTAGAGTGCTCAATAGGCAGTACGAGGAGCTGGCACGGGCCCGCCTTAATGTCCGTGACTACCGCAGGACCCCGACAGCAACCGCTTCCATATTTGGTAAATAATTACTACTCAATTGGTACCAATTAGTACCCGAACAACAAAATTGGTACCTTAGTAGTTTTCGAGAAAATCGACTTTGAAGGTGGTCCTGCGGTAGTCACGCTCCATTCAGCAGGACCACCATGAGCGCAGAAAACGGGGGCATGCTACAGCTATTCTAAGTACACAAATAATTACTACCCATAAATGTGATCCATTTCGTAAAAAAAACAGAACTGAATCATTTTTATTTATCGAGAAATCAACGATGATAAGTTTCGCTCGCTCGTTCAGCAGGACCACGACTTTGAATGTTGATTCCAAGTTGGAGGAGCCTGCGACTTTCCTCAAACCTACATAGAAAATTACTACCCTGCAAGATAAAATTGATACCCAGAATTCACAACTAGTACTCCAGTAGTTTACGAGATATACCATGCCATTGGTGGGGTGGCGGTAGTCACGGTGTTAAATTTTCATTTCAAGATTTCTCTATTTAAAACTTAGTGAATTCTGCCCAAATGTATACAAAAATTACTACTCCTACAGAAGATAAAGCGACCAAAAATTCAGATACCTAAGTGTTGTATTTTAAGAGAAATTAGCTTTCATTACTTTTCCATACTAAATCTTCGCGTATAACCCGACCATATTAAGTTGTCAATGGTATTGAGCAGTATACTCGTGCACAAAAGTTTATGGATGTCGTTATAGTACCTAATAACAACAGTTCACAATCTATAATTTTTATACAAAATGTGTACCTAGGCACTTAACAAGAAAAAAATTACATTTCGTTACCCATGGCCTATAATACCTTTGTTAATGCCGTGGGTAGGTAGGTACTCTAATAATTATTTTTCTGTATTGTAAGTACCTACCTTCTGTGTTGTTATATGAATACCATTAAAGAGCGATAGGTATTTCTTATTTATTTATTTCCTACTAATTTACCTTTGCTGCAAGCCTAAGTACCTACGTATTAAAAACCTAATTTACTGCAGTAACAATATGTTGCTAATAACGTAAATATAACAGGATTACATAAGTAATAGGTATGTATTTTTACAGTACCAGAAGTCGATTGTACGGTACAATTTGTATCAAATTTACACTGACATTTTCTGTGGACCTCGGGTGTATTTTTCGTTAGTTACCTATATAATACTCACATTGTTAGATCTAGGTTATGAATAAGACACAGAACACAGATCGATAACAATTTGTAAAATCAGTCAAATTTAAAATATTTAAAAATCAATTTATTATTCTAAATTGGACTTATACGAGTACCATATAATAAAACAAGAATATAAAACAGAATGAGAAAAGCATCTATATTCATGCAAAGTTACAAAAATTTAAGAATAGAATGAATATTAGTTTTATCATTCTTAAAACTATTTCAAAACTACAGATTATTATTATGGCAGGCCCACAAGTTATGTACACCTTATTACCTCGTATTAGTCCAATTTAGAATAATAAATTGATTTTTAAATATTTTAAATTTGACTGATTTTACAAATTGTTATCGATCTGTGTTCTGTGTCTTATTCATAACCTAGATCTAACAATGTGAGTATTTTATAGGTACGTAACTAAAAATACACTCAAGGTCCACAGAAAATGTCAGTGGAAATTTGATACAAATTGTACCATACAATCGACTTCTGGTACTGTAAAAATACATACCAATTACTTATGTAATCCTGTTATACTTACGTTATTAGCAACATATTGTTACTACAGTAAATTAGGTTTTTAATACGTAGGTACTTAGGCTTGCAGCAAAGGTAAATTAGTAGGAAAGAAATAAATAAGAAATACCTATCGCTCTTTAATGGTATTCATATAACAACACAGAAGGTAGGTACTTACAATACAGAAAAATAATTATTAGAGTACCTACCTACCCACGGCATTAACAAAGGTATTATAGGCCATGGGTAACGAAATGTAATTTTTTTCTTGTTAAGTGCCTAGGTACACATTTTGTATAAAAATTATAGACTGTGAACTGTTGTTATTAGGTACTATAACGACATCCATAAACTTTTGTGCACGAGTATACTGCTCAATACCATTGACAACTTAATATGGTCGGGTTATACGCGAAGATTTAGTATGGAAAAGTAATGAAAGCTAATTTCTCTTAAAATACAACACTTAGGTATCTGAATTTTTGGTCGCTTTATCTTCTGTAGGAGTAGTAATTTTTGTATACATTTGGGCAGAATTCACTAAGTTTTAAATAGAGAAATCTTGAAATGAAAATTTAACACCGTGACTACCGCCACCCCACCAATGGCATGGTATATCTCGTAAACTACTGGAGTACTAGTTGTGAATTCTGGGTATCAATTTTATCTTGCAGGGTAGTAATTTTCTATGTAGGTTTGAGGAAAGTCGCAGGCTCCTCCAACTTGGAATCAACATTCAAAGTCGTGGTCCTGCTGAACGAGCGAGCGAAACTTATCATCGTTGATTTCTCGATAAATAAAAATGATTCAGTTCTGTTTTTTTTACGAAATGGATCACATTTATGGGTAGTAATTATTTGTGTACTTAGAATAGCTGTAGCATGCCCCCGTTTTCTGCGCTCATGGTGGTCCTGCTGAATGGAGCGTGACTACCGCAGGACCACCTTCAAAGTCGATTTTCTCGAAAACTACTAAGGTACCAATTTTGTTGTTCGGGTACTAATTGGTACCAATTGAGTAGTAATTATTTACCAAATATGGAAGCGGTTGCTGTCGGGGTCCTGCGGTAGTCACGGACATCCCGCCTTAGCAGGTGGACGCGAAGTATCAAGCATAGGTTTAAGCAACCGCCGTTTGCGTTCAAGTGACATGGCGGGCGGGAGTGACCTCGTTAGCGAACGATCATCTACCCTGAGGAAACACTATTTATTTGCCAACGCGCGCTGCACGCATCGTATTTGTAAGTCTTATTATATAAATATTTTCTATACGGATGACGTCTACGCCCCGCCCGCACCGCACTCGCCGCAATCATCGAACGCCCCGAATCTGATGACGTCATCCACACACGCTGGTTGAATCCGTATACCTACAGCATTTTACTGAAATGCGTTTCGTGCGGCGCGGATAGGTGCGCGAGGCTGCATACGATTTCATATCAATATTGATTAAATGCGATGACTGCAGCGCGTGCAGATCCTGGGGTGCGTCAACGTGCGTGTGCACCTTAACCTAACGTAGGTTTATTTTCTCTGTGCCTTAACCCACTCTCTAGTCACTGTACATTTAATATGGATAAGGCTTAAGACCAAGCACGAATGGTTTTGTGCTGTGGTAAGTGGCTTGGACATTTGACCAAACAAGTTTTTTTTTTTTATTCATTATAGGTTCGCGCTTGACCACTATCTCACCTGATGGTAAGCGATGATGTGGTCGACGGTGGAGCACGCTTGCCTATAAGTAAACTATTCACTCTTGACTTAAAGATTTGATGAAGGTGTATTATGGCGTGCTGAACAAAAAAAGGCGACATAAAAATGTTTATAAATTTTATTAGCTCATATAAAATCTTCGTATAAAATCTTAACAAAAATATATTATGCATTTAAAATGGACGGACTTTCTTAAAGCATAAGTCATTGAGTATTTATTAAACATATTCGATACAAATTATAAATTTACAAAAATAAATTAAGTATAAGTACCTACTTTGATCTTCAGGCTCGTATACAAAAAATACTTATAATACACTTATTATTATGATATTTCACCCTCCCCTCGTCATAAATATACTGCTTCTTTACTTAAAACCTTTAAACACTGGCCTAATTAGGCGCATCACAGACCAAAAATCCTAATCTGTAGGAAGCTCAAGGCTCAAATATATCTTGGAGTACACATGTAATTTTCTTTTTAAACGACCTCTTTCTGTGATACGCTTAATTCAATATTGCCATACTAAAAAATATAATTTCTTCTAAAACTCCCAACTCTCCAGCCATTTCAACCCTGACATAGTGGAGTTAGGCTCATGAGCCAAGGGGCCATTCATGCCGTAAGCTAGCGGCGAGAACAGGTAGAAGCTATAGATGGTTGTGGAGATCACGAGTCCTATGACGCAGTGGTAGAATGTTCTGCCTAGCTCGGGACTCAGGAAACTCTTGATGCTGGTCAGCAGGTATTCTGTGAGGATACCTAGAGAAAATGACATAATTTTACTATCATAATATCATGAATATATACTATATCGTAGTTAGACTTGCGAACTTTGTTTGCGTGCCTCTCATGTACGACGAACAACGTCTTTAACCAAACCGTTAAACGTTCGTGTTCGCAATTTTGGATTTTGTTAGTCCGTACGGTACGTACGTAAGGTTTAGTAATCTGTTAAGAGCGGACTCTAGTCAACAGGAATTTGAAAATAGGTATTTGAAGAAACTATTGCCGTCCCGTCACCTCCAACCTCACCCCGTAAAGTGCGAAAGGGACAACTGCAGCTCAGGCTGATTTTACCTACAAAAACTTTGACTAAAAGACGTTTCGTATTCTGCTGTTTTCTTCATGAAAACTGGTCTGATCTAAAAAATTCTTATACCAAAATTTAGAGGAAAAGTATATCTATGCTCCTATCATTTCCTTTTTTGTTTAAAACTTATAAATTTTGTCTGAAAGTCTTCTGAACATGGCGGTAAAAACGGGCATTTTTTTCGGGTTTTTTGTATTGTCATATTTCTTTTTGTGATTATGTTTTGGAAAAAAGAAAATGATACAGGCACGTATTAATTAGACCTAGATTTTATGGAAAAAAATCATTACTCTAGAGGCATTATCCACGAAGAAAACAGCAGAATGTGTTTGTATGGAGAAAGTCTCACTAGAGTCCCCTCTTAAGGCGCTGTGCAGACGGGCAAACCGCAACTGATTATTTCGTTTCTATATAATAGGGTAGTTGACAAAAAATATCTATTTAGTCCATCAGCTAAATAACCTAAAAATATTTGACACGTATTTTTTCTTTTTCCACGTTAATAAAAAACTATGACGATACAGTGCGTTGAAATATCGTGTGACGTCACGGTGTCCTTCATTTTATACTGACAAAGTGACGTCACAAGCCCCCACTCCTGAACTTTGATGCGCTTTAGTTTTGTCAGTTTTTATTTATTTGATAAAGCAAAAAATACGTGTCCAATATTATTTGATAATCTTACTGACGGACTAAATAGAATTATAATTTTTCTACCAAGGAAACATCCCTATTCAAACACCAGTTGCTAAAAATAAAATGCAGAAACTTGAACAACGTTTACAGTAAATCATACATGGGACACTTCTCAGTAAAATAAAATGCCAGACCTCATATCAACACCATTTAGGGATACAAACGGAAAGTGCCCAGTTTAGTACGCCTATCTATACTATATTACTATATATATACTACTAGCTGACCCCCGCGGCTTCGCTACCTACCATAACTACCCTACCCTACCTACCTAATGAAAAAAAAATAAACATAAACCATCTACTAAATAGTCCGAACAAAGGCTAAACATTTGGTTTGGATAGGTGAGCCCGTTCTTGAGTTATAAAATTACAACGAAAAGTGGCATTGATTTTTATATACATAGTTTATTAATCTATACTAATATTATAAAGCTGAAGAGTTTGTTTGTTTGTTTGAACGAGCTAATCTTAGGAACTACTGGTTGGAATTGAAAAATTATTTTTGTGTTGGATAGTCCATTTATAAAGGAAGGTTATAGGCTATATAACATCACGCTACAACCAATAGGAGCAGAGCATAAATGAAAAATATTGCAAAAACGGGCAAAGATATTCCTTTTTGAGAGCTTCCATTGCGTGCGCTGCGTAAATGGTTTAAGTTACGCAAATATCATGTATGATGGAATTGTTTCTGTTTAAAAGTTCTAAAAAAAAGTCCGTGACACCATATGTCTATCTTTTAAGGTTGACTCACAATAGCAACTTTTATGTTCTAAATTTTAATTAGATCAACGCTGCCGGTAGAAACAAAAGTTGGTTGCATTCGTATAGTAGTATATTATTTCTTATTCAAATAAATAGTTCTACAAGTTGGTAGGGTAGGTAGGTTAGGTAGGGTAGGGTAGGTAGGGTAGGTAGGGTAGGGTAGGGTAGGTAGGGTAGGGTAGGTAGGGTAGGTAGGGTAGGTAGGGTAGGTAGGGTAGGTAGGGTAGGTAGGGTAGGTAGGGTAGGTAGGGTAGGTAGGGTAGGTAGGGTAGGTAGGGTAGGTAGGGTAGGTAGGGTAGGTAGGGTAGGTAGGGTAGGTAGGGTAGGTAGGGTAGGTAGGGTAGGTAGGGTAGGTAGGGTAGGTAGGGTAGGTAGGGTAGGTAGGGTAGGTAGGGTAGGTAGGGTAGGTAGGGTAGGTAGGGTAGGTAGGGTAGGTAGGGTAGGTAGGGTAGGTAGGGTAGGTAGGGTAGGTAGGGTAGGTAGGGTAGGTAGGGTAGGTAGGGTAGGTAGGGTAGGTAGGGTAGGTAGGGTAGGTAGGGTAGGGTAGGTAGGGTAGGGTAGGGAAGGTAGGGTAGTGTAGGTAGGTAGCCAGTTGACGGGAGCGAAGCCGCGTGGGACAGCTAGTTATTAATTATATATAATATTATAAAGCTGAAGAGTTTGTTTGTTTGTTTGAACGCGCTAATCTCAGGAACTACTGATTGGAATTGAAAAATTATTTTTGTGTTGGATAGGCCATTTATCGTGGAAGGTTATAGACTATATAACATTACGCTTTCACCAATAGGAGCGGAGCATAAAAGGAAAATGTTGCAAAAACGGGGCAAGTTATACCTTTTGAGAGCTACCGTTGCGTGCGCTGCGTAAACGGTTTAAGTTACGCAAATAATTATCATGTATGATAGAATTGTTCCTCTTTATAAGTTCTTTATATGTCTATATTTTAAGATTGACTCACTATAACCTTTTTTATGGTAATCAAATTTGTTCATTTGCAAAGGAGTTTTATCAACATCTATACTAATATTATAAAGCTGAAGAGTTTGTTTGTTTGTAGGGGAGGTAGGGTAGGTAGATAGATAGCCAGTTGACGAAGCCGCTGAGGTCATGTTAATATAAGTAGACTTTATTACCTGTAAGCATTGAGCTGAAGACTAGTGCTGGGAAGTAGTGGTGGAAATAGAGCACGCGACCCATTGCCCAGAACGGTACGTAGTGTAGCGCCCAGCCGATGAACGTCCAGCCTGCTGCGTTTAGGAGATCTCGGGTTTTACCACCTGGAAGACAAAGTAGATTTAAATGAACCAGTCTTACGAGCTTAGCTAAGTTAGTTTAGTTCGCATAGCTGAGGTATTTTACTAGCTTTTAATTAACTTGCAATGTTAGTATGTATGTATGTAAGTGTGTTCGGGTCAAATCTTGCAACTGAATTTTGAAGCTGTTATCGTCCACCGATTAAGATTTAATTTTGCATACACGTTTAGTTTGGATGACAATGTGTGGTGTTCACTAATTAGGGGTTGGGGTTTATAATAATACACTCAAATCATCAGTAAGCACAGAGCTCCACATGGATACGTCCTGTCACCGATGTGGGTGACAACTTAATAATTAATAAGTAGGTAGACGCAGGCACGTATTGCTCTGTCGTTTATTACAGGATACCACATCTTTTCCTTTTTATAATAATAATTATTTTGCAAGTGTAATTACATTAAAGATATTTATTGAGACAAGACAAAAGATATTTATTTCAACTGGGCCACCAAGCGGCACTTTTGAATGTCACAATTTAAATTTACATGGAATAAAAGTTGATTCTACCGTGCATTCGGAAAGTAGTTTGTTATGGAGAAGAATGCACAAGAAACTCCATCCTTACTCTTTTAAAAAATTGATTCTACCGTGCATTCGGAAAGTAGCTTGTTATGGAGAAGAATGCACAAGAAACTCCATACTTACTCTTTTAAAAAGAATGATTTTTACAATATTTAGGTACATGAGTACATACATTAATAAATTCACATATGTGAGGACAATGCACCCAGAATAGCACTACACACTATACTACGTAAAGTATTAAAAGTACTCACACATTATTTTGAATGTAGACAATAATTAAGTTTTAAGTAGGTCTAATAACCTACTTTTGATTATAGAAATACTCAGCATTTAGTATTTGCATTAAATACTAACATATTATATAATATGTTTTAATCAATACAGTGTTTTATTTAAAGTCTTACGAATCATCACTTCTTGATCGATAACCTTCCGGCCTATGTGGCCTACAGGTTATTATTTTTTTTTTTTTTTAACAGTATTATCTGCCGTTGTTGGATGTTATTTGAATATCTAATTAATGACATAAATTATCTGCCGTTGTTAGATGTTATAATTTTACGATTTACGGCTTTTGAAATATATTTCATAACACTATTATTGTGTTTTATCTAGAAGTTTCACAATTTCGACCTTGTGTAAAATATTTAGATTTTCTTTTTTTTTTTCTTTTTTGTACAAAGACTATATCGTCTCGTTATATTTTTTTTCTCTGACAGTACACTGTCTATCTTTAGTTTCCACATGAGTGAAATTAATTGTTTTTGTTTGTCGAACTGAACCAGTACAGTCACTAAAGTAACAGAACTGGTGTCAGCGACTACTTGGGTGCAATACAAACTTTTGTGTCATTGTAGCCAAGGGTAGGCAATATAGAGACACAATATTTTAGTTTCAAAACTATAGATCGATTTTATAGTTGTGAAATTAAGGATCCACTTGCCAACAAAATTGATCCAGAAAACTGGATTACTTTTATACTTTCCAAGTACTTGAGCGTTTGTGTTTAACCGTCGATTTCACCAACCGGTTAAATTATTATAAACGCATCACAATTAAACGTCAGTCAAGTGATGCAAATTTTGGATTCGATCAATCGCAGTAGCAGACGCGTGCGTTTGACAATTCCCTTTTTTCTTTCATCGTTTTTATTACATTTGTTGTTTATAAGTTTTAGCACTCCTTCGCCAAGCAATATATGTATATTATATATATTTTAATATGCATGAACAAAAGCATTTTTGATTTTTACTTTATAGAAAAATATTGCTGTCTGGAATTTAGGAGTGATAATCATGTGTGGTTTTCTTAGCAACACTACCTTAGTATTATATATTATCTAAGGCTATATGCATGTCCAAATTATAAGAATATCATTATCAGGCTTTAAAACTTGGGGAAACCCTAGATTATGGTTTTATTTACGGGTTCCATGTCTTTAGCTCGTATTGTGTTTTTACCTTTGATTCCAGGAATTGGGCCTTAACTATGAGGTTGTCAAATTGTTTTGAAAATAGAGATCTCTAGATTTAATTTTGCGAAATTGAACATTTGTTTATTTTCAGTGGCATTCAGACCAAGTGTTTGTTTTAGTACATTAACGAAAATGGTAGCTTTCATCCACAAGATTCGTTGACCAAATTGATTGAATTGTTTTGAAAATAGAAATCTCTAGATAAACCTTTTTGAATTTGGAAATTTGTTTATTTTTAGTGGAATTCAGACCAAAACCTTTTGTAGTAGGTACATTAAGGTCAATGGCAGCTTTTACCCAAATTATTAGTTTTTACCACTAATCATTTAGAGCCAGTTTTACTGTCTTAACTGTTCATACAATAAGCTTTGCACATGCAAATTTGTAATCAATTGTTGCATCGTCATTGACTTGAAAAATATAGTCTAGAAAAGTGGACCTTTTAAGCTTCTCATTTAAGCTTTTAGTATCTTGTCATTTGACAAGAGGTTGAGTCTCTAAAGTGGACATTTTTAGCTTCTTTTTTTAGCTTTTTGTAACTTGTCATTTGACTAGAGGTTGAGTCTCTAAAGTGGACATTTTTAGCTTTTTATTTAAGCTTTTATTATCTTGTCATTTGACAGGATTTTGAGTTAAAAAAATGGACCTTTTTAGCTTCTTTTTTGAGATTTTGTATCTTGTCATTTGACAAAAGTTGGGACTTTTTCTTTTATTGGCCTTTGTTTTGTAGTGTTTTTGGAAATAACATTAGAAAACTCCTTTTATTCTGTTCTCATTCATTGTACTAGGAATTGGTAACTGAGCATTATCTTTGTAACTCAGGAGCAGTTTACTGCATTACGTTTTAAGTGCCAAAGTGCTCATCTCTACATTGGCATAAATACGGCAGAAACCGTTAGTTATCACGTTTGTGATTGTATTGCCATATCGACAAAAGAGGTTTTACCTCTTGTTCATGTATAGGTCTACCAGAATCTCATGGCATTTTTTATTTTTTTTTAAATTGTGATTTTCATATGGCAATGTCAATTGTCACCTGTCAAATCAAAGTACTTGATGTGTCAACCGCTGCTGATTTTTTTTGTTATTATCTTGAAAATTTGTTATTTTTGTGAATATGTCGAAAAACCCACTTCGATCTCAAGCGAGACATATTGTTTTCAATGTGTATCATAAAATAAGGGAAGAAGAAGGCGTAAATCAAACTCAATCTTTGATTTTAAAGTGCGTTGTAGAGTGGACCGGTAAGTTGGACTGACTTGTTTTGATACTTTTAGTTTATTTTATATTTTTCTTACTTAATTTTTATTTCTTTCCATTACTATTATATGGTAAATCGTAGGTCAGGGCAAATCGAATGATGGCCGGAAGGAAATGCCAACAGTAATGTAACTGTTACTAATTCTTCGACAAGATATTGATTTTAACGGAGATTGAGAATCTTTGTCGTAAGAAAAATATTAAGTAATAATCTGCGCCCTGCAGTGGGACGTTTATAGACGGGAGTTTTTGGCGGGATTTTGTCGAGTGAAGTTCAGTGGCTGTTATTTTTTTTTTCAAATTGATTCCTAGTGGATATTGTGATATATTATTGGTGTAGTTTTGTGTCTCAACTGTCTACGCAACTGAACAATTAATAAAATCATTGACAGAAACGATCTCGGGATAGTGGAGCCGAGTATTTTATTGTAGTATTAACTGCCTCTGCAAAGCTTACTGGGAAGAATGACTCGATACAATTTGCTGCCAAATACTCCAAAAAACATTAGAATCTGTTACATCCGCATTCTAATGCATACTAAAGAATAAATATAAGATCCAAAACTCTTTCCAAAGACGTGGCTAAAAGGTCCTAGCAACCAGGCCATAAAACTTACATAAAAATAAATATATAAAGACTGATGATGATGAATGACTAAAAGTAACATTATTATTTATTTTTACAGACTTTATACATAAAGAGATTGGTTTTGAATATGTTAAATGCCAATGAAAAAGAACCATTTTGATGGAGAGAGATAACATAAAACTACAAAGATACAAGTTTTTGAAATGCCAGTGGAGTTCATGGAATCGTATTCTAGTTTTCTAGTTCTGAATGAGGTTTTAAGTTATTCACATCACATCATATCACATCATCAGCCTATTAATGTTCCCACTGCTGGGACACAGGCCTCCTCTCTGTGAGAGGGAATGGGTATTAGTATGATTTAAATGATATATAATAAATTAGTACATAAATTAATATTCAATTGATTTATTTTTCCTATGTTAAGAACCCGATGTATAACAACATTATTCATACACATACCTATAATACTCACAGTGGATCTTTGTGTCTCTGAATTGGTTGCAAAACCCCGCGCAGTAGCTATTTTTGTGTCAATGTTGAAGGTGAAGATAGCATTGTATAACTGTCTCTTTCACTCGCTTATGTATGTCACATCGTGTTATCTCGCTTACTCTATGCAGTATACTCGATGACAAACTGTTTCTTACGCAATGGTTGGCAGGACCAAATTCAAAGACACAAAGATCCGCTGTGACTACTATAATATAGGTACCTCATGTTCATTAATACTAAAGACATAAATAAAAATTAAACAGTATCAAGATCGTTTAATCCAATTTCCCCAGTATTGCACACAACAATTTTTTATTTCCACATTTGCCATGAGATTCCGGTAGACCTATATCAATTTTAATAAGGCAAGAAAGTTTCTTATTTGAATATATAGTCAGTACAAAATGCATTCGATTTGATTCTTATTTAGCCTTAACAAATTTCATGATACTTTTTTTATTTTAACAACAAGTTTATACCTAATTTGGCATCACATTGCTTCGAATTTATCGAAGTGGAACTTTTTCATTTTTATCATTCAATAAAATAACTGAATGAATGAATTTACGATTCATCGCTGAAACATCTTGTTTTGACACAATAATTCGTTTCGATTAATTTGCATCAATTAACGGTTCACCGTTCAAATATTTTGTTTTAGATCCAATAATATCTTTCGATATGATTGACATCATTTTTTTTTTTTTTTTTTCACTTAAGATCCAATAATATCTTTCGATATGATTGACATCATTTATTTCGGCCTTTCACTTTAGATCCAATAATATCTTTCGATATGATTGACATCATTTATTTCGACCTTTCACTTTAGATCCAATAATATCTTTCGATATGATTGTCATCATTTTTTTTTTTTTTTTTTCACTTTAGATTCAATAATATCTTTCGATATGATTGACATCATTTATTTTGGCCTTTCACTTTAGATCCAATAATATCTTTCGATATGATTGACATCATTTATTTCGACCTTTCACTTTAGATCCAATAATATCTTTCGATATGATTGACATCATTTATTTCGACCTTTCACTTTAGATCCAATAATATCTTTCGATATGATTGACATCATTTTTTTTTTTTTCTTTTTTCACTTTAGATTCAATAATATCTTTCGATATGATTGACATCATTTATTTTGGCCTTTCACTTTAGATCCAATAATATCTTTCGATATGATTGACATCTTTTTTATTTTTTTTCACTTTAGATCCAATAATATCTTTCGATATGATTGGCAATTGATGATTGTGTCGTTATCGTTTTTTAAACAACGTAACGACACCGTTGATCATTGGTCAACCTTTGACAAAACTATCTATTTTGGCAACTATCTATTTATAAATGTTTAATGTGTTACCCTACGGTTTAACTTAAACACGTTTACCAAACGATTTTTATAGTATTCGATGAACTTCCCTCAGTACATTACCAAGCTTAGGACTGGCTGGATTCCACGTCCTGCTATTAACATTGCATTTATGTGATTGCTAGTACATATCGAGATAGTAAATCGAAATTCGAAACAATTGTGTCGCAGGTTACAATCGCAACGTATGCGACAAAGTCAAGGTTCAAAACGAAGTTTTACATAATAATAATAACGTCCTAAGTTACTTAGGAATAAGCTTCATTATCGCATTGTCAAATTCAGCTTATCATCCACTCTAAAGAATATAGCTCTCTTACTCGCACGCATCAAAACGCTCTATCTGGCTTATTCTCTTCAACCAGCTACGTTGACAAATTCAAGTGGGTGTGTTATAGTTTGCGGGGATTTATAGCGTTGTGACACAGCTTTGGTTTCGTTTCATAAGTAACGAGTGATGTTTGAGAAATATATCGTTTTGAAAATTAGACAGTTTAGAAAATAGATAGTTTTGCTTTGCTTGAATAACTGTTGAACTTGAATAAGTGATTATTGTTTTGTGCGATGGATCGTTTTATAACTATATACGTTGGTAACGCTCCATCGCTTTATTAGCAAACGGATTTGGTCAACCGGATTAAACCGGGTTTGAGTTTTTTATTGCTGTCGAAATGTAGTTTTTATTTGAATTTCATAACCACATTTCGGTACACGGTTTTGTTTATTTACACAAGTCAAGTAATGATTTCAATGATTTATGTAGCACATCCCTCAGCTTATCGCCGATGCGGATCGCTCATGAATAGGCAAATAATTATAAAAATAACATTCTGCTAAATTTCACATTTCCATTACTTACTACCCTCATTATCTTTTATTTTTTCCAAAACACATGCAATAAAATAATACTTTTGTTGCTGACCAATTTCCGTAAGTGGGACATTATTTGATATAATCACTTTACTCACTGCGCTTTTACTCGTCGCCAATGTGGTGTTCACTAATTAGGGGTTGGGGTTTATAATAATACACTCAAATTATCAGTAAGCACAGAGCTCCACATGGATATGTCCTGTCACCGATGTGGGTGACAACTTAATAATTAATAAGTAGGTAGACGCAGGCACGTATTGCTCTGTCGTTTATTACAGGATACCACACAATGCATGGTCAGGACGTCATTCTCAATCCAATATGGCGGACGCCTCAAGATGGCAGACTAATTTGTTTTCTGCACTGCCATGATATGGGTATCAAATGAAGGGGTTTGCTGAGAAGAATACGAAAAGCTTGTTTTAAACAAAGATTTTTTAAATAATCATTTATTTCCATTTTTGATTTTTGGGGATCGTTGTTTTCCACTGCCCTAACAAATATTAATTCTAATGATTGTGACCATGTCAGCTTAAAAACTTATAATGTTGTTGAAACTGTCACCCGCACCATGCTACAGCGCAAAGAGTATAGTTAAGTTCCTAACTGGGTTTATCAAGGGTTATCGTGTGATCCCAGTTACTGGGTTGTGGAAGTCAAATAGGAAGTCCCTTCACGTAAAATAGTGGTATTCCACTACATCTGGTTAGCCAGGGAGCCGATTCCAACATACTTGGAAAAACGCTAGCTAGTCAGATGACGATGGCAAACAGTGGATATAAAATTAATAGCAAAGTGACTGCAACTGGAATAGATCTAATCTTCAAGTCCTTTTTTTTCGTTTACGAGGGGAAACCTTCAAAAGGCGCCTGGACTTTTGGGTCAAAGAAATCTTCAAGTCCTAGTCGTCACAGCATTCCAACAAGATTGTCTGACGACACCAATGAGCTGAGCAATCTGTCTAGCCTTTTCTCAACTTCATTGGAGTCGGCTTCCAGTCTAACCGGATTCAGCTAAGTACCAGTGTTTTACATGGATCGACTGCCTATCTGACCTCCACAACCCAGCAACTGGACAACACGATACCTCTTGGCTAGACTGGTGTCAGATCTAAGGTTTCTGACTACCCGTATCGTCTGTCAAAGATCTTCAAATAACAGCCGGGAACAACGGCTTAACGTGCTTTCCGAGGCACGGAGGAAACTCGGTATGTTGAAATGGTCACCCATCCACGGGCCGACCTCGTCAAGCGTTGCTTTACCTTGATGATCGACCAGTGCGGCTGTTATTATTTAGCCACGTTCTCCAGATCAATGAGCTAAGCATCGTGACTTATTATGGTATTCCTGTCGCCTCCACCACTCGTGAAGATTAGGAGACTTGTCTCAAGTCAAGAGACGTTGTAACTTTAACAGCTTAACTGCCAGATGACCGATAAACAATACATTTTCTATTGTGTCATTGTCTGGCAATTAAGGTAAGCAACGTTTATATTAAACCGCACAGTCTCCATCTAATACCTACCTTTACACGAGCAATTCTTGTATTTAAAATTTCATAATTCGCGTTTTTTATTTATTTTTGTAAATATTTTCCAAATATGGTAGATTAAGATAGGTACGGGATTTGCCAACCACACTGCTTTAATAGAGTTTTATGTTTCGGAAAATGTTAATCTTTGTTTTTGAAAAAGCGGTTATATATTACATTCTTATATACATGTAGTAGATACATATAATCTGAATCTCGGCAACGGCGCCACCGATTTTAATGAAATTTTGTATGCACGGGGTTTCAGGGGCGATAAATCGATCTGTTTCGTTTTTAGAAAATGTCGTTTTCCCTATTCTCACCCGAGCAGAGCTCGGTCGCCCAGGTACTTTAACTAATACCTGTAAACGAACAATTTTTTGTATATAAATATATAATCTTAATCTCGGCAACGGCTCCAACGATTTTCATGAAATTTAGTATAATATGCAGGGGGTTTCGGGGGCGATAAACTGATCTAGCTAGGTTTCATTTTTAGAAAACGTAATTTTCTCTATTTTCACCCGAGCAGAGCTCGGTCGCCCAAGTAATTATTAAAAGACCACGAAACACAGGCGAGCTACGAAAGAAACGAAAACACCACTTATTCAGAAAACATCCAATAACTAAACTGCTGTAAGTTTCTATTTGCCTCTTACTCCAATGACATGAAAAAAAAAACAAAGACTGATAGTGTTTATAAAGGCTCACCTTGCAGAGGAGTTCCAAAAGCCTCCGCCCTCTTCTCTCTGATAGAGTTGATGACGTATATGAGGAAGAAGATCGCGAGGAACATCAGGTTCCCCCACCAAACTACCGGGTTACCTAGCAGGTAGATCCTGTGCGTACTGCCTGAGAAGAACTGACCCTGTAAATAAGATTACTTTTAGTGTAATGCTGATTGTAATTAGCCTATAAGCACAGTATAAATATGGACGAACAGTACAAAAACTACCTACAAACGCTCGAAACGGCACACTCACACTAACATGCGCATCGTAGAGACACCTAAGCGACTCGCACTACTGACAGCACCGCACACGCTATGTAGTTTCCATACTGTTTGTATATTTATACTGTGCTATAAGGGTGTGTTCTCCCTGGGGCAGAGAGGACAAAGTGGAGAGGACCCATATCGTGTCTTTTATCTTTCATCGTCATTATAACTTTAGTTAAAAGCACTCTTGGAAAATGCTTGGAAACATGCTGGTCCGGCTACATAGGGCAATCTTTGGTGTAGACAAAATCTAATTTGTTAATTTATATTTCTATTCATAGTTATTGTATTCATTGTTTTTAAAAAAATATAAATTGACTCACACACTGTTCCGTTGTTGTTGAATTAGGTATTTACCTATGTTTGCAATATTTGTAAGTATGTGAGAACCATGTTCCTACTTATCAAATTAATTAATTTTCCTGTTAATGCTTTTTAATACTTTATACCTGTACATAGTATAGTGTGTAAAGTAAATAAATAAATTCTGGGTGCTCCGCCTCACATATATTAATTTATTTATTTGTATGTACTTATGTAAATATTGTTAAACACCTATTTTTAAAAAAAAGAGTAAGTATGGAGTTTCTTGTGCGTTCTTCTCCATAACAATCTACTTGCCGAATGCACGGTAGAATAAATTTTGATTACTTGTAAATTTTAATTTATTTGACGTTCAAAAGTACTGTTTATTGGCCTAGTTGAATAAAAATAATTGTTTTTGACTTTATCTTGTCTGTAATCAGTGGATTCCAGCACGTCTCCGTACCACTCGTTTCGTTGTCTGTAGAAATACACCCAAGGGGAGAGAGTCCCACTAGTTTCGCAATACTGGAGACCTTTGTGGGTGAAGCGGGTGAAGGTTAGTATTGATGGACCCCTTTTACGCACTTAGAATTCCATTTGGTCCGTTGTGCGTGCAAGCCAACTCTCTGTGAGAGGGAATGGGCCGTAATCAACCACGCGGGTCAAGTGTGGGTTGGTGGATATCACATGTCTTTGAATTTTTGGTTTTAATACATGCTGGTTTCCTCACGATGTTTTCCTTTACCGTTTTGAGAGCAGAGATGATGAAATTATTTACACAAAGTAAAACGCCTGCCTAGGTTCGAACCTACAACTTGTAAGTCGCGGCCGTTACCACTGGGCCACCACTGCTCTTATATCAAAGTACCTCTACAGGGAATATAAAATCGGGCAGAAAACTACCCAGCAACAAAACTGTTATTTACACAAAACACAGATTTATTTCCAAAGATAGAAGCTGATAAGTTACATACCCTATAGTTGATAGGCCACTGCCACGGCTGCGAGGTGACTTCGCCCTCCTTGGGCTTGAGCCCCGCGTTCCCTTGGAACATGACCGCGTGCGACTCCAGGAAGCGTTCGATGAAGCCCGAGGCGTACGACTCGAAACTCACTTTCGGCACTGCGGGATGTAATTATTTATTTACAGCTTGGCAAATTCGTACGTGCCAGTCAGTGTTGCCAGTTATAAACTATGGCTCTGAGACGTGGTCTCTCACAATGGGCCTCATCAGAAAGCTTACAGTCACCCAAAGGGCTATGGAGAGGGCTATGCTCAGAGTTCCCTTGCGTGATTTAATCAGAAATATATAGATCCACATGTGAACCAGGGTTACGAACGCTAGTTTCACTGCAGTTTAGGCGCATATTCCCCTCTTACCTACAGAATTACCTACAGGAAGGGTACAACCATCCCTGGATGTCATTGCTAGGAGTGACTAATATGGCTTAAATCAGACCGAACATAACGTGTTCGCAGGGATTTGAACTGTGTAACTATGTCCGCTAGGGCCGATGCCTGTCTGGGTCGCGCATAAATTTGAAAGAGAGTTACCGCGGCCCTGGCTTAAGCAACTGAAGGAACACGGGTGGATATAACTCAGTAAGTGTCACACGCCCCTGCGCTTTACTCAAAGCGGGTGAAATCCTATATTTCCACAAAAAAAGGGATGTGAACTAGTATCAGTATAACAAGCTAGGCCTTGTTAACCGGCTTCAAAAAGGAGGAAAAAAGAAAGGCTGGGGTTATCAATTCGACTGTATGTTTTTTTTGTGTCAACTCAGAACTTTTTACTATTTTAACCGATTGTGATGATACTGTCTGATTTGAAAGCTGGAGCTTCTCATGTGGTCCCATATAAATTTGGTAAAGATCTGATGATGAACTTCAGATATACAACAGAACTCTACAATAAGCAACGGCAAAACTCTCGGGATTGCTGCAATCGCATGTTTGTTTATTATTTACGCCATTCTATAACATAACATCACGCCGGTACGCTCTAAAGGGGTACCCAGATGTGTACACTTCCCTTGGTACACTCTGATTTTCTATGTTCGAGTTTTATGTTATTCGTGTAATCTATTCTGGCATAATTGTGTGCATTATAGGTACCTCCTTACTATAGAACTTGCTCATTATGTATACCACAACTAAAAAGTAAATAAACTAAAAACTTTTTTACAAAAAAATACAACCGACTCAAATAAAATAAAACACTATAATGTGAAAAATTACTTAAATTTCGGCAGTTGGTGTCAAAAAGCCAAGAAACAAAAACAGGAACACCGACTTCCGAAACTGAAGTTATTTTTCACTTTGCAGTGTTTTTTTTTGGAAGTCGACAATTTTTTTTCTTATAGTTTTTATTTTTTTCGCCAAATGTTAGACAAACTCTAAAAAAATATCCAATTCAACCAACTTGTATACTTGTATAGCCCTAAATACTTACAGTCGTCAAAGATGTTGTCCTCAACATTCCACACTGCGTTCTTGTCTCTGAGGTTAGGGTTGCACGCCACCTCCTGCTGTTCGTAGCCCCACTTCGGAAGCTGCTTGCCGGTTGTGGTGAGTACACATGCCTGAACAAAGATAACTAATTTTATTAACCCTTGACGAATCATGCTGTGCAGTCGGAGGATACATATTCGCGAGCTGGCTGACTAAAACTAAGTGTATCCTCCTACTGCTCAGCATGATTTTCCTCTTGTTTTCGTCTTTTTAGTTCGGTCTTTAAGTCAAGAGTGAATAGGTTATTTCTAGGCAAGCGTGCTTCACCGTCGACCACATCGTCGCTTACCAGGTGAGATAGTGGTCAAGCGCGAGTTCGCTTCTTAAGCAGTCGGTTTTTTTTTTTGTATCAACTTTTAGATTTTATATATACCATACTTATACCATAGTTGCCTATATGACGTTAGACTACAAAAAATGCGTATACGTATATGCTAAAAATGTTATTGATACTGTCAACCGCACCATGCTACAGCGCAAGAAGTGTAGGTCATTAAATTAAATTAAAGTCTGATGAATCACAAACCTGCAAATAATGCACCAGCATAAGTTTACTCCTGACTGTCTGTAATTCCTCGCCATCCTTGCCGCCAGATATAACGACTTTCCAGACGTCGTTTGCATCGCCAATACCGTCCTAAAACAACGTAGTTAAGAGTTAAATATGTTTAGATAATTTTGCTAGATGTTTTATTTTTAAACTGGAAAACGTCTACTAATGGAGGCTGGACAGAGGAGTTCCCCAAGTATCAAGGAGATTATTCCCCAAAAAACCGGGTGTAAGCAAGCATCACTTTTGTAATAGTAGATTGCGGGCAAAGGCCAGGTGATAAGGGACCAAAATAATGTATAAGGATAAGAAATAAGAAGTGCCCGCGTATTTTTTTTTATTTGTTAAACCAAAGCCGCGTCGGCAGGCGCGCTTTTTTATTACCTGCCAGGACTTTATCGAAGCGAATCGCATTTAAACTTTTTTTTTTTTAATGAGTTTTGAATTTGGAACACTATTTAATAGTGTTCCAAATTCAAAACTCATTTCGTCGCTGTTATTAAGTTTGCCGGAATGACTCATTTTGCACGCACTATCGAGGAACCCTTCGTCTCTTTTCGAATAGATGGGATGAAATAGTACATTTCGTGTCGAGCATAAAAAGTTGGGATTTTCAACACGAGCGATGTAGCCAATTTATAATAAGTCGAAAGCTACATGCGAGTGTTACAATAAAGCCTTTTTATGCGAGACACGAACGATTCTTTTTCCACTACCTGATGAGTTTCCCTAATTGAATGCAAATAATTTCCAACAACAATTTATTAGAAACGTTCAGACTAAAAACTACAAACTATATACACACAATCAACGCGCACTTTTTCGAGAGGTAACAGGTTCAGTATCATTCTGCCAGTTACATAATGATCCATACAAATGTCATTACCCGACTGCCGAAGGAGGGTAATGTGTTTATCAGTCTATGTATGTATGTATGTATGTTTGTTCCTATGTGGCGTTCCAGAGACCAAACGCGTTGCCCGATTTTGATGATTCATACGTCAAACGATGCGTCTTAATCCTGCGAGTGTCATAGGCTACATTAAAATTGGATAATAGAAAAATGGCGGCTTTTGGGTGCCATATTGTGGGGGCCCAAATTTTTTTTTTTCCTTCCAAACTCATCGTGTGGGGTATCAAAATAAAGGGGTTTAAGAGGTGATTTCAAAAATATATAACACTTATATGTTTAAATGTATCTAATTCGAAAAAAACTAACTAAAAAGTTATAAATAAAAAAAACTTAATTAAAAAAACCCGACTGCTTCAAAAGCGAACTAAAAAGTCGTAAACAAGGAAAAAATCATGCTGTGCAGGCGGAGGATACACCAGATTTTGGTCAGCCAGCCCGCGAATATGTATCCTCCGCCTGCACAGCATGATTTTTTCCTTGTTTACGACTTTTTAGTTCGCTTTTGAAGCAGTCGGGTTTTTTGATTTTTGTAACTATTATTATGAAATTTTTTTATTTTATAATCTTGTGTCTAAATGTTCATATTTCGAAACGAATTTCTTAGGCAATGTGTTACATAATAGACAAGGTAGTGGAAAAATGTCATTATTAGATTGGTATTTCAATCTAATTTATGTGTTGTTACCTCTCCGTAGCCGGTGACCTGCATGTACTTAGTGGTGAGCGGCGCCCTCTCGCGGTGCGAGTGCTTGTTGCGACCAATGGGTGCGTGTATCAGCCGCACTAGGTCACCACTGTTCTCATTACTATACTATGCAAGTGTTACCTCTCCGTAGCCGGTGACCTGCATGTACTTGGTGGTGAGCGGCGCCCTCTCGCGGTGCGAGTGCAGGTTGCGGCCGGTGGCCGCGTGCGTCAGCCGCACCAGGTCACCGCTCTTGACTAGCACCACACCGTCCACTTGTTCTTTGTCGTACGGCTTTATGAGCCAGCGGTTGTTCTCGTCTTTGTGGGTGTAGGTTGTGACCTAGAATTTTAGAAGGAATAAACATGGTTTAATTAATTATTATACATACACCAATCACACACACACACACCATCACTTCGATTCGCATTAATTAGTTCCGTGTTGACAATCTCTATTAAAATCAATGTAATTTGGGGGCCTGGAGTACTGAAATACAGGCCTAGGCTTAGTTTAGACTCCAGATCGCCCACAAATTACTTTTTTTTTTGTAAAAAATTCTGTCAACGTGAATAGTGAGATAAGAATGTAATTTGCGAAGATGAATAAACGTTTTGTCTATTATAAAATACTTTCACGAAAGATGACTATCGCCTTCCACTCGGGACTGGTGGCCAAATAATAACAGTCGAACAGGTCTGGTCCCGTTTATAATTCTTAGCACTTTGAGTCGTTTCAGGTAGCCAGAAGCCCGCAAGTAAGTCAACCAGTCTTACTACGGGTATCGTGTTACACAGTGACTGAGTTTTGGAGGTCCGATAGTCAGTTGCTTCTGACTGACTATGCGAAAAGGCTAGGAAGAAGATGATGGATAATTAACAAAAATCATTGCACAAACCTGTTGCTGCTTAGCTCCAACTCCAGAAGGATATAAGTGATGATGAGAGTGCAGATACCCTCCACCAGTACGATGGTTCTTGAGCGATATGAGAGCTCCGTACGCGACGGTCTTGGGCGCGCTTGCGTTATGCAGGCTGTTGCCTTCCAAGCGTGCTTGGAAGCCCGAGGAGTAGAAGCCGTCGCCGTTCCCGCTGTAGGGAAAAGTATTGGAAATATTACAAATAAATACGCCTAGGGCACAGATAATATAATAGTAGCATACAGATTCCTTATTCCATGTAAACAAAACGGTGCCGACGTAACTAGCGTTTTTCGTCTGATTAAGATAATTATTTTTATAAGCCGTTATTTTTATGGTCCGAGATGGTTGTTAGGAGCGAATTGCAAGTATTTTTAACCGACTTCAAAAAAAGGAGAGTCAAGAGTGTTCTTAGCTATATTTGAATAAAATGGGTGCAGCCGTTCAAAAGTTATGAGTATTTTACTGTTTGAATCGGGGTGTTTTCGCAAGATAAATGTGTCGGGGGTTTTTTAAATTTTGAAATTTTACTTGTCTTGTATAAAAGCTTTGTATTTTCGCTTTTGAGTGGTACATAATGGAAAAGTTCTGTAGTAAAGTACCTATAACGCCCACAGTGTGCCAGAATAGATTACCCGAATAACATGTAACTTGTACATAACCGGTGGAATAAGGTTCTCAATTCGTCGGCATCTTTTTTTATTTATGTTCCCCGATTACTCAAAGACGCCTGGACTGATTTCAAAAATTCTTCTTTTGTTTGAAAGGGTATATATACTTCCTAGTTGGTCCCATAGTCATCAGGTCAGGATCTGATGATGGCATCCTAGAGAAATCGAGGGGAATCCTCAAATATTATAGGCAAACATATAGCGATTTTGGTATTTTCATCAACAATGCAATCATTTGCACTCAGAAAGTATAATTTGGTGAAGTGGAACTAATGAAGAAGAACACAGATGGCCACTAGAACTCCTAAGTGCTAAGTATGTCACGGTCATAAGATATCTCGAATAATTAACCGACTATAATGAAGCAAATACTTATAAATAAATGGTCCTGATGAAAATGGCACCATCGAACTGATTTGATGATGAAGCCGGAAGGTAGGCACTGGAACTCTAAAATAAAACAATGTATCCTAGTCGTGTTTGGGCTTATTGGAATCGCCATGAGATGTACTTTGGCTATAAATGATAATCATGTTAGTTGGAGGTACCTACCAAAACTAAAAAGAGAAAAATAAAAAACTTTTTAACAAAAAATCAAACCGACTTCCAGAACAAAAAACTACAAAGCAAAAAATAAATTTCTCTTTCGAAGTCGGTGTCGAAAAACTGTATGTGTACAATAGTGTCATCCCGTATGCTTAAAAATCATCAAAATTGATACATTCGTTTCTGAGAAAATCGCGACCATATGTAAACATAATCTATATAAATTAAAATGAATCCCTATTTCCCTTGGTTACGGCAGGCATCACGCGTTACCGGCTGGACCGATTTCGCTAATTCTTTATTTTTGGGAAGGTTCCTATGAAAGAATAAAAACATTTTTGCAAAAAAATACTACCGACTTCCAAATAAAAAACTACTAAGTGAAAAATAACTTTATTTTTGGAAGTCGGTGTCTTCCTTGTTTCCCATTTTTTTTGCGATATGAACACCGACTTCCAAAAATAAAGTTATTTTTCACTTTGTAGTTTTTTATTTGGAAGTCGGTAGTATTTTTTTGCAAAAATGTTTTTATTTTTCCCTTTTTAGTTGTACCTACCTAAAATAGGCAAGTTGTTTAGTAAGGTACCTATAACGCCAGAATAGATTATCCGAAAAACATGAAACTTAAACATAACCGGTGAAATTAGAGACCTGCTTACCCCTTTAGAGCGTTCTGGCGTGATGTTATGTTATGAAATGGTATAAACAATAAACAGACATGCGATTGCAGCAATCCCGAATGATTTGCCGTTATTTATTGAAGAGTTCTGTTGTATATCTCCGAAGTTATTCATCAGATCTTCACCAAATTAAAATGGGACCAATTTCGAAACATACTCTTTCAAACAAAAGAATTTTCAAAATCGGTCCACAATTGACGGAGATATCGGTGAACATACATAGAAAAATAAAAAAGCATATAAGAAGTCGAACATAGAACCTCCTCCTTTTTGGTAACTCGGTTAAAAAATGAATAAAAAAGAATTGGTAGGTACGTAGGTAGGATAGGGTAGTTAAGGTAAGAGTAGGGTAGGTAGGTAGGGTAGGGTAGGCAGATGACGAGAGCGATGCCACGGGCACAGTTAATATAATAATAATATACATACATACACGGATCGAAAGCAAAATATCATTTTATAAGTCCGTTAACAAGACTCACCTTTTACTGAGAACAGTAAGATGTATCCAGAAAAAGAACACGTAGAGCAATGTCGGCCACAGAATTAGAGTCACTGATCGTCCTATCAAGTGCTTCACCGTCAGGCTCTGAAAAATAAATAACAATTTATTCAATTACCAAGTTATAATGCCCGTAACGTAAGTTGGCAAGGTTTTGGAGTAGTGGGTAGTCTCGTGCATATTCCGCGAACTGACCAACCACCTTAAGGCGCTATATACGCCCCAATGTTAACGCAGTACTGTATCAATTTTCTATGTATGCATCAAGGTAGCAATACTAAAAACCGGCCAAGTGCGAGTCGGACTCGCGCACGAAGGGTTCCGTACTTGGTAAATTGTGGTCTTCAATTTATGACGTATTAAAAAAAAACTACTTACTAGATCTCGCTCAAACCAATTTTCGTTGGAAGTTTACATGGTAATGTACATAATATATTTTTTTTAGTTTTATCTTTCTCTTATTTTAGAAGTTACAGGGGGGGGGGGGGGCACATTTTACCACTTTGGAAGTGTCTCTCGCGTAAACTGTTCAGTTTAGAAAAAAAATATATAAGAAACCTCCATATCATTTTTGAAGACCTATTCATAGATATCCCACACGTATGGGTTTGATGAAAAAAAAATTTTTTAGTTTCAGTTTCAAGTATGGGAACCCCCAAAATTTATTGTTTGTTTTATATTTTTGTGTGAAAATCTTATTGCGGTTCACAGAATACTTCTACTTACCAAGTTTTAACAGCATAGTGCTTATAGTTTGGGATAAAAGTGGCTGTGACATACGGACGGACAGACAGACAGACATGACGAATCTATAAGGGTTCCGTATTTTGCCATTTGGCTACGGTACCCTAAAAATTACTGTGATACGAGAAACAAAAAAGTTTCAGTAACAACTGGGTTAAAGAGCGAACGGAACGTGGACGCGACACGATTGGTCAGTCGATCTTTGTGTCAACTGACCAACCAATCGCCCGCTCGGAACGGTCCTAAATGTTCCCCGCCTCGCTTCACTACCAGAGATATCTAAAAAACTACTTCTGCGCATCTAACTATTGCCAACTTACGTGCCGGGGTTTATACTTGATGATCAGTCGTAAGGGCAATGGAGAGGGCTATGCTCGGCGTTTCCTTGCGTGATCGAATCAGAAATGTAGAGATCCGTAAGAGAACCAATGTTACCGACATAGCTCGAAGAATTGCCAAACTTAAGTGGCAGTGGGCAGGGCACATTGCTCGCAGAACGGATGGCCGATGGGGCAGAAAGGTTCTGGAGTGGCGACCGCGAACCGGAAGACGTTGCGTTGGAAGGCCTCCCACCAGGTGGACCGATGACCTGGTGAAGGTTGCGGGGATCCGCTGGATGCGGGACGCACGGGACCGGTCAATGTGGCGACGCTTGTGGGAGGCCTATGTCCAGCAGTGGACGTCTTTCGGCTGATATGATGATGATGATGATGATGATCAGTCGTAGAGCATCACGTAGTGAAGCTCGGCTATTGCGTATCAGTCTCTACTGTTGCGATCTATCGAGTGCGCCTGCGCAGTAATATCCAGAAACTATTGTGCCGATTTGACGGCACGGTTAGCGCGAGGCTGAGCGATTTGCTGCTGCGTTATTGTCGCGGGTTCAATACATGCACGTAACGAATATTTACATGGCCTTGGATCAGGCTGTTTCTGTAGGTATGTGAGTTTAAATGTTTGTGAACGCACCCACGATACATGAGCAATAAGGATGTTTCCTGGGTAGAACGATGATAATTTTATTTAGGCCGTCAGTGAGATTATCAAATAATATTGGACACGTATTTTTTGTTTTACCAAAATCAATAAAAAAATACAAAGAAAAAGCGCATCAAAGTTTAGGGGTGGGGGCTTGTGACGTCACTATGTCAGTTTAAAGTATACTAACGGCGTGACGTCACATGATATTTCTTCAACGCGCTGTATTGTCGTATTTTTTCGTTTTCGTGGCAAAAGTAAAAATACGTGTCCAATATTTTGTTATCTAACTGACAGACTAAATAGATATTTTTTGTACAACTACCCTATTAATTTAATTTAATTTATTCAGACAACAATTGAGTCCATTTTGTTAGTAAAAATACCTTATAACTAGTGTTAGTATTACACAAACAAGGATAAAAAATAATAAAAAACAAAACAAATAGAGCAGGTGACCGAGGCAGAATGTGCAGAGAACGATAAGGCGAGGAAAAACTACCTGACCATTCTCCCCACATAGTGTCTCAGAAAAGGGGAGTAAGGGCTCTCTACTACTGTTTTCAATTTTATTACATGGGAGAGAAAAAAACTGTAGTCCATAAAATTGTTCGAGCAAGGTCCGCGACATGTAGCGCAGGATCCCTGCTCAGTCACTAACTTGAGTTCACTTTAGTCTGTACTGTCCGACTGTTATAATATTGTTGGTCAAAGGCTCTTGTTGCAGTACGCATTCAGATCATACATATTTCCACCATTTCCTGGCCTGTGTGAAGCAAAAGAAGTATGTAAGGATCGTAGCAGGTGGCGTTCTGTAGTTTCTGTCTACCCCCATGGGAAAAAGGCGTGAGTTTATGTATGTATGTTCTGGCCTAGCCCGTACTAATCATCTTCAGACACCGTGTGTACAGTAAATAATCTATACTAATAATATTAAAAAGAGGTAGTTTGTGAGGTTGTAGGGGGTAATCTCTGGATCAACTGAACCGATTTTGATAATTCTTTCACCAATAGAAAGCTATATTATATGACATAGGCTACAATTATTTTCAAAAAAAATAGAGATCCTTATGAAAATTGCAATAATGTACCTAACCCAAAGTAGCAAAATTTTGCCAATAAAATTCATTATTGGCGTGCGCTGAGAAACTATTGATGATACATAAAAAATATGTACTACATGATTAAAGCACTCATTAAAAAAGTACCTACAAAAAATCTGCGGGATAATATATCTAACTATCATAGTTAAGTCACAATAGCAGCTTATGTTCTAAATTTTAATTAGATCGCCGGTAGAAACAAACTTATTCAAATACATTGATGTATTAAAAGAGGAAGATGCGTTACGCAGTAACATCGCGATCAGAAAACCTGGGCTCGGCGCACAACTACATGCACCGAAACTCACACATCTATGTTCAGTGTCATCACCAGTCCCAACCCTACAGTTACGGATAGACAAGGACAGAGATAGGAGACGCCGCTGTAGTGCGAGCGATATCGCGTTAGCCGCCGAATGTTTACTATTATGAATGAAATGACATTGCAATATGTGCGTATCGCGTCTCTCACGCATGTTTGTAATATCTATCTCGCTCTCACAAATATGGCGAAGCAAACATTAAATATTATTGTAATTTTCAACAAATTAACCTTTTTAACTGTACTTACGAGTGGTAAGTGATCCTGTGTGACTTATTTTTCTTCCTCGTATTATTTAAACACTTTTTAGCTACACAAGATGTCATTTTGGTGCGTATTAATTGAAAAAAAAACATAAAAACACTGAAATTAATGAGCTGTGTGATCAACAATGTGCCGTGTGCGCGACTGAGTACCCGCTACGGGCATGCACTTAGATTAGTAGGACCACGCGCTGTGAGCAGTCCCGTATCTTCCTCTTTTTAATACATCAATGTTCAAATAGTTTAACAAATTGTTAGGCAGGTAGCTAGAGTAGGTGGGTAGGGTAGGTATGGTAGGTAGGGTAGGGAGGGTATATAGGTAGCCGGTTGAAGGGAGCGAAGCCACGGGGGTCAGCTAGTATCAAATAAAAAACCTTGTATACTCACAACAGGCTTACTCAAATCCCCGAGCACATTCCACAGGTCAGCAATAGTCCGCAGACCCACAAACAGAACGACGAACAAACCGACAAACTTGACCGACATGGTGCAAGCGAGGGATGCACCAAGGAACAGCTGCCAGGAGACCATTCGGAAAGAGAACGGGGGTAGACCGTCGTCTGTTAGTGATCGGACCTGGGAAAGATAGGTTCATTAAAATACTGCAAGAATCTTTGCTTGAAATTAAATATTATGACAAAAAAAGTTAATTAAAAAATCTGAAAACCCGACTGCTTAAGAAGCGAACTAAACAGACGTAAACAAGAAGAAAATCATGCTGTGCAGTTTGAGTCGCGAATATGTTTTGCTTTATAACTTTTTAGTTGAATCTTCTTTTTCGAAATAAGTACATTAAAAAAGTGTTATATATGTTTGAAATCACCTCTTAAAACCTTTTATTTTGATAATCCACAATATCTTGTGTTTGATAGAAAGAAAAATTGGGTCCCCACAATATGGCGCCCAAAATCCGCCAATTTTTCAATTTTAATGTAGCCAGTGACACTCGAAGGTTAAGGCGAATCGATTGACGTAAGAATCATCAAAATCGGCCAACGCGTTTGGTCTCTAGAACGCACATAGGAACAAACATACATACATACATATACTGATAAACACATTACCCTCCTACGGCTATTAAAGTGTCCTTCTCATAACAAAATTCGCACTTGTCACAAAAAAATGCCAAGATTAAAGTCCAACACAAGTCGCGCGGCGCGGCAACCTGTCTCAACTTGTCGTGCTGTTAGCGTAAAGAAACAAACACGGGTGAAACGCTTGCCTAGAAATAACCTATTCACTCTTGACTTAAAGACCCCTAGATTTTATCGAAGAGGCAGCCCTGCGATTGCTGTGGGATCGCGCGGTGCGAAGCAATCACAACTGTACGCTTTAGCATTTAGGCATATTTTAGCGTGCAGTGTTTGCTGACGCGAACACGGCTATTATAGCAGTAGGAATTGGAAATTTTCTACTGAGTGAAGTATCTGTTACGTAGTAACTATTTATTAATCTGTGACATAACACGGTAGAATCAATTTTTATTACTTGTAAATTTTAATTTATTTGACGTTCAAAAGTGCCGTTTATTGACCTAGTTGAATAAATATATTTGACTTTAACTTACCTTAAAGGCTCCATATATGGAACAGCTCATAAAAAACAGTAAGATCGGATCCAGTAATATGTACCTATTCAGGGTAAGAAATCCTACATCTGAAACAAAATAATTACGTACTGACGTCAATATTCTTACTATTATGACGTCATTTATATAGAAATTAATAGGTATAATCCCCGGCACGTGTTGGCAGGAGTCGTTAGATACGCAGAAGTCGTTTTTTAGGTATCTTTGGTAGTGAAGCAGGGCGCGGGGAACGTTTAGGACCGTTCCGAGCGCGCTATTGGTTGGTCAGTTGACGCAAGGATCGACTGACCAATCGCGTCGCGTCCACGTTCCGTTCGCTCTATATGGTGGTTGGTCAGTTCGCGGAATATGCGTGAACTTACCCCCACTACGCCAAAACCTTGAACTTACGTGCCGAGCACTATAATGAGGTTTTTCAGACACTTAGGTAAAATACAATATATTTCATTACTTATGTGTATGTAACATTATACCGGGATAAAAGCCTATGTGCTATTCCAGACTGTAATCTATCTCTGTGCCAAAATTTTATCCAGATCCGTTCAGCCGTTCTAGCGCGATTAAGGTAACAAACATACATCTATATATCGGAGGAAGGTAAATGATTAATAGTTGGGAACGAAGAAATATCGCTTGTAAACTTATTAATTCAGTTTTGTTTAATTGGCAACATTTAGCTTCTGATTCAAATTTCAATTAGATTTTATTCGATTGGAAACACTTAGTTTTCTCCAGTGTCCAATGCTAGTGAAGGATTTGAATCCTAGAGCAAAGTGACACGTGACAGTGACAGACATTTTGGAGGGAAGGCGCGCGGCAGCGCGGAGTTGACTTGGGTAGAGAGAGTACGACATTCCTGGAGAGAACTGGAGCGGGACGTATGGCAATTACGTGTGATAAGTGGCATTATTGGTGCCGGTGGAGTTGCGTCTAAAAGTATCAGACGAGAGATTATAAATTGGCGCGTCAAATTGCTACTAGAATTGGACAATGGAATATCTCTAAAACGACATAAGTTACCTGCCTCGTGCATGCATAACCCACGATAAGCCCACAAGTACGAGGGTATATGGAAGGAAGCCCTCGTGTTTCCGACATATACATCTTTTTAAATGTATAATTGGCTAATTATTATTAGATTAGATCTGTGTTTCTATAATAATATAGCATTTTAACACTGTTTTTGTAACACCATGACAGCCCCACTTCATGTCCAGGCAATTATAACCTGTCCATGCCGGGTTGCCTGGAACAGATCGCGGAATGCGGTAAGGGCGCCTTTTGAATGTGTATTCCTCGTTTGCAAGTCAAACCACGAGGTGTGTCAAGTCTCATCTTCTAGAAAATCCAGTTCTACTATTCCTTTATATTACTTACCACACAATAACAGCAAAGTTCCAATTATTGTCGACTCAAGTGATTTCGTCATCTCCCAGATCGTTAGAAACGTCAACGGAATTATTAAAGCACCAAGGGTGGTACAGAACTGAAAAAAAAACATTGAAATCACTTTTTTTAAACAAGCTTTTTTCGTATTTTGTCCTACCCCACAGTGTGATAAATGCCTCCAAAATCGGACATCGCTTTTTTATTCTTCAAATCGATGGTATACACTGTTTTGAATGCTAGAGTAGAACTCCTATAATCGAATTCAACTTAGAACCAGAGATATAATTTTTTTAATATTTTATTCTGGTTATCCATAGAAATCAAAAGAATTGTTTTAAATTATTATGTATGCATCATTTCTGTTTTTTAATTATAGTATTCGATAAAGCCAAATGTCTGCTATTTTTAGATATGCAAACATTATTTCTAGATATAATCTAAAGCAAGTTACGTATTTTTTTCTGTAATTTTGAAATTATTTTTTTGCGCGGGTTCTAGAGGGCAGTAGCATTTTATTTTGAAACACATTATTGTTTAGTATTACCTCAACCTGCCTGTTAAATATCAGATGCCTATCATGAAGGAATTCGGATTTATCGAGTTCAGTATTTTTTTTGTTAGGGTTATCACAAATCGAGAATCTATAACCATATTTTTTTAAGTCTTAAATTGAAGTAGGTATTAATTATTAATCATAAACTGTAGTTATAGAAATAACTAAATACTTTTATCCCATTAAATTGCCTATGGGTACCCATAGGCAATTTAATGGGATAAAAGTATTTTTGGCAAAGAAATATTCTGTGAAATTCAAAAATTCCTCGTAGTGGCTGTTTGCAAGTATACTTTGTAAATTGTATTTCATTTCACGCGTACAGTTATTTGTTTATTGCATTAAAATGTAAAACTAATATACTTATATTTTTATGATGAAGGGGTAAATGTGGTATAGGGAAGAGGTCCGCCCTCGTCAGGTTTAATAAAACTAAAACCCTATATCGAAACATATTCTCTGGAGGAACGGCGGAGTTTTGAATTTGTTAAAACCCATTAATGTCCATAGTAATATAGAAGAACCCCAAGCAGACGAATCTAGTTCCAGCCAAGTTGAACATATTGACACAAACTCTTGTGAAAGAAAACGACGACTTTCTTCTTTAATTGATTACTAGCTTCTGCCCGCGACTTCTTCCACGTGAAAGTCACATACTTATACCATAAAACATCTTAAAGCACTCGACAGTAGTGAAGCTCTCTATTTGTGAAGTTTCGGCGATTACCCAAATTATTATACAAATCAATATTTTTTTTAAATCTCTATAAATACGTATAGTATAGACATAGTTAAGTACTGCACCCGGGCGCCGAGACCCGCGTTAAGATAGAAAATTAATTGTCTCAATAGAAATTATTAATGAATTTTTTGTGTTCTGAGAGTGTTAACCCTATTATCAGAGAAAATTTTGAAAACCATAGAATCATTATATCTTCGATTTCCTGATAGATTTGCATCTGATTTTTTTTATAGTTAATATTACAATTCTGAAGAATATTTTAAGATAAATATTAGGTGCTACTTACAAAAGATGTCCGAAGGAAAAAATAAAAAGGAAAAAAAATAAAATTAGGCTTATTTGTTTTTCTATTATAGAAAATTCTTTTCTGTTTCGCCTATAGAATACCTTTTATATATTGTCAATAAACTTCAAAAACAAATGTTCAAATATGTTTATAACTTCGTTTATTTTAGAGTTTCTCTGAAAATCCAGAAAAATCTAATAAAAATTCTAACTCTGTTTTAAAGTATATTTAAGATCCGGGAGTTCTACTCTAGCATTCAAAACAGTGTATACTATCGATTAGAAGAATAAAAAGGGGATGTCCGATTTTGGAGGCATTTATCACACTGTGTACCCGTATCATGTTTATTCCTATAGAATATCTACATTTCACAAGTTATTTTACAGTCCCATATAGTAAGGATAAGTGCAAGGCTATCGCTGCCAATAGGCATCAATCCAGACTTTAGGCTCCTTTTGAGGAATCCCAGATAGAAAACCCCAATATTACTGCACGACCTGGGAATCAAACCCAGTATCTCTAAGGGCCGATCGCCGACCGTTCTGATTGATAGTTTCTCAGCGGTCTCAACGATTCGGCACGCTGTATTTGCATAAACTGAGTTTAGTTGAACTAATCGCGATTAGTTTCATTGGTGAAATCGGCCCTAAGTCTAGGCAATCAAGGGTACCAGAAAGGCAGAATTTGGTTGGGCGGAAGTGGCTCTGGGCCAGCGAGAAAGGCAGAATTTGGTTGGGCTGTTTTTCTTGGGCGGAAGTGGCTCTGGGCCAGCGCAGATCTGGTGAAGTGCACGCGGTTTTCCCTTTTCAACTTTATTTCAACAAGCACAAGGTTCCAGTTCACGCTGTGCTATGCGTATTTTGTATACGAGCTCATTAATTATAGCATTTATTTATTGGAAGGAGTTCGCGGCCTAATAAAACAGCCGCACAGGTCTATCTTCACGGTTAAGCAACGCTTGCCGAGGTCGGTTCGTGGATGGGTTCGTGGATGGATTCATTAAATACCGAGACTCATCCGGGCCTTGGAAAGCACGTTTAACCATTGGTCCCATTAAAATACTGATACTGACTCGAAATCGACCTTAATACAGTTGGGCAAATGGTTAAGCAGATTGATTAATTAATTGGAGGGAATTATACTTACAAGTCTCATTCCTTCGTACCGTGCCCCTTCATACTTGTCTCCAGGCTTCTCAAATGGAAATGTTCCATCGTACCCAGACAGTTTTCCAGACAGCGCTATCAGCATCTGACAATATAATAAAATAATATCAATGTGAGTTCAATGGTTCGGTGAGAACCGTTTGACGACTCGGTTGGCGTAGTGGTTGAGCGATCGGCTTCTGCACTGCGTGTCGCGGGTTCGATACCCGCACGGAACATATATTTGTATTGGCCTACAGATAACTGTTCCGGCAGCCTAATTGTGTAAGTGAATTCGGCAAAGGAAACAATCTGTTTCTTTCCCAAAAACTACTTTTTGTATTGCGAAAAGTTTTGTTTCCTTTGCCGAATTTACTTACACAATTAGGCTGCGGATCTGTGTGTCTTGTCATGTGAGTTTAAATGTTTGTAAACACACCCACAATACAGAAAGAAATTCCTAATATGGGGCCTTATAGACACTAGGAATCAGAACTCTGAATTTGCATAAGCTGAGTTTAGTTGAACTTCTTTGAAATCATGTTTTTTTTCATTTGTGAAATAGACCCTTAGTAATGAAATCAAAATAATTTATTTCAACTAAACAGATACTTTTGAATTGTCAAACAAAAACAGACAGAAGCAGCCAAGTTATGACCAATCCCTGATAGCGCCCATTCACAAGCAAGGCGCATAGATTGGCATCACTCAGCTCACATAGTATTACTACAAATAGGTGGCGATCTGTAGTTTCTGCGGTCTGCCTACCCCCGAGAACAAGTCGTGAATTTTTTGAGTGCGAATTTGTCAGATTGTTTACTTTTCAGGTGGAAACATATATCTCAGAGTCATCTCAGAGTATGATTCACATACCATACCACACAGATGAATCCATTACAAAATATGTTTATTTATTGTGAACACATAAAGGTATGTAATAACTATGTGACTTGTGTTTAATATAAACACCACAATGTTGCAATAATAATTAAATTGAGTTATCTATTCCAATATTATAAAGAGGAAAGATTTTTTTGTTTGTTTGTACTGAATAGGCTCAGAAACTACTGGACCGATTAAAAAAATTCTTTCACCAATAGAAAGCTACATTATTCCTGTGGTCCATGGGAGAGAAGCCACAGGGAACAGCTAGTTAAACATATAAAGTTGAAGTTGATATAATTTTTCTTTGTCATCCCAGGGTTTGCTGTAAGAGAACTCTTCATTGAGTTCTCAACATTAAGCTCGCCTTTGTACATGTACTTTATTATCACACTGTATGTAATGTTGTTTTTGGTGTACAATAATGAACTATTAAAGTTGCCGTTAAACATAAAATTAACAGTAAATTGGAATTAAATATTAATTTATTATTGTTTGTACATTAGAGATTCTAGTACATAGCATCTACCTACTTAGATAGCTATTTTAATAAAATTGGATAAGAACTACTGACATGGTGCTACTGATATACAAAGGAAGGTACCAGCACATTTAAAAAAAAATGCCTCCTAGTGAAAATCATTAGGAAAAAGCTAGTACTTATTATTATTAAATATATTTACCTTGCCAAGTGGGGGATGGACATCAAAGAAGAATGTCTGGTTGATGTACCAACTAGCCATTTTACCGAAATGAGTTTCATCCCAACTGAAATAAATCATTAAAGTTTTATTTGTTTATTTATTACTACTTAAATAAAACACATAATATAACACGTTGAAAACAATCAACATCACTGGTAATAGATATTAAAAAATGCTACAAGAAACAAGAATTATACTGGATTCTTATGTGAAAGGGCACTCAAGTATCCAGAGTCATAGTTTAAATAGCGATTTTACTATAGCAAGCATACCATTAAAAAAATACAATTTCTGTAACATTATTTACCATACATGATCAGGTTCCAAAACTTTATAAAATCGGGTTACGAATGTAGCACCACACAGTATACCGAATGTGATCCACCATCTAAAAATAATTTTTATTTGAATGCTTATATTTTAGCTGCAAAAGTATATCAAACAAAAACTGAAGTCCGTGAAATTAGAAAGTACATTTTGCTACTCGGCTTTGTCGTAATACTACTTTTCTTCTTTTCAGACATTGCTGCAGTGATAGTTATTGGATTAGAATGATAAAGTTAAACAGAATTTAACATTTTCATTTACGATACTTGGTTAAAAAATACTAAGAAAATAACGGTACAACAACAAGGCAGATAAACGTCAATTTTACGTCATGAACAGATGACGATGGGAGGCGGGAGAACCGGGAACTAGAGCTGTGCAACTCGAGTTACTAACTCGCGTTAACTCGAGTTGCGCCTAACTCGAGTTGACTCGAGTGGTTTTCTTCCGAACTCGAATTGCTATCACTAAAATCTAAAATAAAATATGTCATAGAACAACCATGTCACACACATGTCAAACATTAAAATTATTATTTCTTAAATGTTTTTCACAACAATATCAGTATTTTTAAAGTTTGAACCAAAAAAAAGGTAAAACTAAAACCAATAACCATTAAAATGCATCTCGAAAGTCAGGATTTCGGAACTATTATGATAACAAATTAAATAGTGCTACAAAAGTAAACATTTTGCGTTGTAGGGTTGTATTTTTAAAATCATTAGTCTGATTATAACCGTATGACGTGTGTTTGTTTACAAAAAGTTTTTCTCCTAGCGAATAGGGTGTAAGTTTACTAATCTTTTTTTTTTCCTTAGCATGTATTGTCCTTCTCCTTAAGATTAAAGAAGAATACAATTTATTACGTAGGTACGTAAATTATTTCATGGTTAAATTATTCCTCTATGTAAAATGGGTGATCTGTAACACAGGGCCTTACCTATCTCAGACACCCTTCTCCATATAAGGTTAAGTATTATGATAGTCACTGTATTTTGATGTTGAGATAAACAAAGATTTGTATTATTATTATTATTTATTATTATCCCGAGATCGCTTCTGTCAATGATTTTACATATTGTCCAGTTGAGTAGACAGTTGAGACACAAAATTAGACCGATTTTATATCACAATATCCACTAGGAATCAATTTGCAAATAATATTAACAGCCGCTAAACTTCACTCGAAAAAATCCCGCTGAAAACTCAGAAAGGTGACTGTTGCCAGGGCCCTTAAGTCAAAAGTTACGTTTTATTTCCTAAAATGTTACATTTTTGCTGCAAAAGTTTTTTTTTTTTTTAAATTACCTTTTTTTAGGTCGGAGGCAAATTATTGATGTCAGCAAATTGCGAGGGCTGATAATAAAGGGCAAAATCGCCTCAATGCAAAAAAACAAAAAAAGCTTTCATTATCGATGACGATTTGTCATCTCTCTTTATTTTGTATTAAATTGAGTACTAGTGAATCGCTTTCTGTGGTTTAAATCCACACTTTCTACAGAAATTTTACTTGCTTGCACCTGCAATAAAATATTTATGCATATGATATTTTAATTTTTCTTAGTTTAAGTTGCAAACTTAGACATATAGGTACTTATTAATACATCATATTCGCAATAGAATCTCGTTAATTTGAGAAACTTGAACGGCAAACTTACTTAACAAACAATAAATGTAGGTAATCACCGGAACTTCTGGTACAAAACCGCGCGAACTCGCAAAGTAGGAAACGTACGCGCACACGCTCAAGCAAAATCAAGTTTTAATATATGAAAAATATGTTTCATTTTGTCATGGCGCGTTTCATTCAGAGCCATCTCTGAGTATGATATGTAGTAAAATACTTTCTAGACGCGCCAGTTTGGTTTTAGGTGTTTCAATTTGGATGCGTTCGTAAACTGTTTGCAATAAAAATCTGGTATTTACAAATCTCGTTGTTCTCAAAAGTTACGAAAATTGCCTTAAATACAAAAATTACTTACATGTTACGCGAGGGGGTCAAATGTTACGAAAAATGTAAGAAATGTTACCTTCTGGCAACGCTACTGACAGTTCTGTTGGTGCTGCCATAAGTCGGAAACACATTACTGTGGCGTGGCGTGGCGTGTCGCGCCAGATGCCTATCGGTTTCATACATTTAGTATGGTTAGAGGCACATTTGAGTGTCGTGGCCCAGCGTGGCGCGACCTGGCGTGGCGCAGACTGCCCGCGACCGATTGCGCCATAGCCCCCACCACCGCTCTGGCGCGACACGACACGCCAGGCAAATGTGTTTCTACACCGCGTGGCTCGTGGCGCGCCATTCAATGACGTGAACTTGTAGCGGACGCTTGTATGCTGCGTGTTGAAAATGACCGACGAGCTTATTGAACTTGTACGTCAACGTACAGTTTTCTTGTTAGATACTAATTAGTGTTGTATTTGTTTTGTTTTATGTCCAACTAGCATGTACAATCTTATAGAATCCTAATTTGAACATTAAAAGTTGATATATATATAGATTTTAAAGAATTGATAAGAGATATCATACATATATATATCATACATATATTCTAATGTTTCCTCTGTTACTTTAGTTAGGTATACCATTGCACGTTTTTTATTCAGTGGAGTCCTGTCTATTGTAAAGTCAGTGCCACCTGTTTTTATAAAATGATTATTATTTATCCTTCTTTGTCCCACTGCTGGGCAAAGGCCTCCCCCACATCTTTCCAGACTACTTTGTCTTCTGCCTTCTCCGGCCAATCCGGTAGGAACGAGTGCAGATCGTCACGCCAGCGTTTTTTAGGTCTGCCTCGGTTTCGATGTAGGGATGCTCGATGAACATTGATGTTCGATGATAGTCGATGTTGAAAGCAAAAACATCGCTGTTTTAACATCGATATTGCTATACGAAAAATATCGTAACATCGATGTTAACGGCAGCTATCATCGATGTTAACTCACGGCCCACTTATTGAAAAATACAGTATCTTATCTTAAACAAGATCCTTTCCAAGTTTGGAATAATGTCATCGGTTCCACTTACCCGAAATTAAAAATAATAGCGCTGAAATATTTGAGTACTATCGCGACATCAACGCCATCCGAAAGACTGTTTTCAAAAGCTGGCTCTACTCTTTATCAACAAAGAAATAGATTAAAAGGTTCTTCTTTATCAAAATTACTCTTCCTGCAGTCAATTGATAAAAAATATTGGATTATGTAATCATTTGATCTCTTTCTTAATAAATTCCGAATTTTTACAATGTGTTTTATTTTTTTGTCATAAAAAATATTGGCATATGTAATCATTTGATCTCTTTCTTAATAAATTCCGAATTTTTACAATGTGTTTTATTTTTTTGTCGGTTATTATTGCATAAATCATCGATGGTATCCAACATCGATGTTCGGTTTTCGATAAATATCGAATATCGATGTCGGGCTTTCGATTATGACATCGATGTCAACATCGATGTTTTTCGAATATCGATCATCCCTATTTCGATGTCGAGTTATTAATAATGTACGATTTAGATATGAAGTAGCCGCATCGTTTTTTTTTTTTTTGACGAGTATCAACATTTATTTGTAAAGCGAAATTCAACTGCGGTGGCGGTCTACCAATTTGTTGTGAGTAACGGTCGTTTTGTGTAGCGTCACACCACACGTCACACAAATAAAATATACATACATACATAAACTCACGCCTTTTTCCCATGGGGGTAGGCAGAAACTACAGAACGCCACCTGCTACGATCCTTACATACTTCTTTTGCTTCACACACATTCATACGTCTAGTCTTTCTACAAATAAAATATGGGCATTAAAAAAAGTAACGACTGCCGTCAGAAGTGAAAACTTAAAAGTTTAGATTAACACACATGATAAACCTAATATAGGTTATTTTCCCCTAGCAGAACGTTCAACGCGGCTAAAGAAGTTTTCACTTCAAAAATTTACTTTGATAACGTTTGGTTTTGCAGGTGCGTGCTTTAACGGGTAAGGCAGGTTGCTCAGGCAGGTATGAGGCATTGTCCTAATAGAAAGCTATCATCGTCATCGAATCAAAAAAAGCAAATTCCCAAAGCGCCCTCAGTCGGCGTGACGATCGCTATCATAGTTCTATTATGACGCCTATATTTATTATTCTTTGGCACTGGAGAACGCATGCTTGCGATTTTCCTATAATGTAGTGATGTGCAGTCCCGTGGCGTCCACAGGCCACATAACACACATGCCCCGACCATGAAGTTATAGGTAAAGATGGAGGCCACACTTGGAACAAAATCTTGAGGCAAATACCTACGTCTTTCTGTGGGCCGACCTCTCTTTCTAGTGTGGACTATAGTACCCTACTTAGACGAGAGGGTCTGCCCACAGAGAGCGATATAGTGAACATAGGTTTTGTTTCAAGTAGGTATTCGAAGTGTGGTCTCCATCTTTATCTATACCTTCATGGCCCCGTCTGACAAAAAAAATATAAGACCAAATATGGTTGGTTATGGCAGCGTGAGTTTTTGGCGGGATTTTTTCGAGTGAAGTTCAGCGGCTGTTAATATTATTTGCAAATTGATTCCTAGTGGATATTGTGATATAAAATTGGTGTAGTTTTGTGTCTCAACTGTCTACGCAACTGGACAATATGTGAAATCATTGACTGAAGCGATCTCAGGATAGTGGAGCGGAGAATTTTATTGTAGTATTGACTACCTCCGCAAAGCTTACTGGGAAGGCTGACTCGATACAATTTGCTGCCAAATACTCCAAAAACCATTAGAATCTGTTACACCCGTATTCTAATACATACTAAAGAATGTTAAAATTGCACTGAAGACGAGGCGGTATGGTCCAAGACCTTAGCCTGCCCGAAAGGGCGAACAAAAAGAAAAAAAAAATGGTTATAGGCGGAAACACATTACTGTGGCGTGGTGTGGCGTGGCGCATACTGGCGTGGCGCTGAGTGTGCACACTAAGCTGGCGTGTCGTGGCGCGCCCTGGCGCTATTTCTGAATTAGTATACAACGAACCTTTGCAACGTGTAGACGTACATAATATTAACTTCGGATTCGGATGATGATTTCGATGAAGACCTTCAATTTATTTCTATGCACCTGCCATGCTATATCTCCACCACCCTTCCACCATCTTGGTTGACTGGTAGAGAATACCTTAAGCTTTAAGTCTGCCTATGTACCTTTAAGTTGCATGAAATGTTAATAAATAAATAAATTTCTCCTAGCAATTAAACTACATTAGAGCAAAAAAAAAAAAAAAACCGGCCTAGTGCGAGTCGGACTCGTGCAAGAAGGGTTCCGTACCATTATCGCAAAAAACGGCAAAAAAATCACGTTTGTTGTATGGGAGCCCCTCTTAAATATCAATGTTATTCTTTTTTCAGTATTTGTTGTTATAGCGGCAACAGAAATACATCATCTGTGAAAATTTCAACTGTCTAGCTATTACGGTTCATGAGATACAGCCTGGTGACAGACAGACGGACCGCGGACTCTGAGTAATAGGGTCCCGTTTTTACCCTTTGGGTACGGAACCCTAAAAAATAAGGCAAAGCAATTTCAAATTTAAAAGTTTTTAGAACAAAAACATAAAAAAATCGGTTTGTTTACATTTTGATTATAATGATATGCGATTATCTCGGAAACGTGTGGACCGATTTACATTATTCAAACGGATAAAACGGTTTTAGACCAAAACCTTTCATTTGACACTAACTGCATCATGAAATCTCCACAAACAAAAATTTACGTTTTCAAGTTCCTCGCGTAATTATTAATGTATGATATCTCTTATCAATTCTTTAAAATCTATATATATATATCAACTTTTAATGTTCAAATTAGGATTGCCTGCAAAACCAAACGTTATCAAAGTAATTTTTTGAAGTGAAAACTTCTTTAGCCGCGTTGAACGTTCTGCTAGGGGAAAATAACCTATATTAGGTTTATCATGTGTGTTAATCTAAACTTTTAAGTTTTCACTTCTGACGGCAGTCGTTACTTTTTTTAATGCCCATATTTTATTTGTAGAAAGACTAGACGTATGAATGTGTGTGAAGCAAAAGAAGTATGTAAGGATCGTAGCAGGTGGCGTTCTGTAGTTTCTGCCTACCCCCATGGGAAAAAGGCGTGAGTTTATGTATGTATGTATGTATGTATATTTTATTTGTGTGACGTGAGGTGTGACGCTACACAAAACGACCGTTACTCACAACAAATTGGTAGACCGCTACCGCAGTTGAATTTCGCTTTACAAATAAATGTTGATACTCGTCAAAAAAAAAAAAAACGATGCGGCTACTTCATATCTAAATCGTACATTATTAATAACTCGACATCGAAATAGGGATGATCGATATTCGAAAAACATCGATGTTGACATCGATGTCATAATCGAAAGCCCGACATCGATATTCGATACTTATCGAAAACCGAACATCGATGTTGGATACCATCGATGATTTATGCAATAATAACCGACAAAAAAATAAAACACATTGTAAAAATTCGGCATTTATTAAGAAAGAGATCAAATGATTACATATGCCAATATTTTTTATGACAAAAAAATAAAACACATTGTAAAAATTCGGAATTTATTAAGAAAGAGATCAAATGATTACATAATCCAATATTTTTTATCAATTGACTGCAGGAAGAGTAATTTTGATAAAGAAGAACCTTTTAATCTATTTCTTTGTTGATAAAGAGTAGAGCCAGCTTTTGAAAACAGTCTTTCGGATGGCGTTGATGTCGCGATAGTACTCAAATATTTCAGCGCTATTATTTTTAATTTCGGGTAAGTGGAACCGATGACATTATTCCAAACTTGGAAAGGATCTTGTTTAAGATAAGATACTGTATTTTTCAATAAGTGGGCCGTGAGTTAACATCGATGATAGCTGCCGTTAACATCGATGTTACGATATTTTTCGTATAGCAATATCGATGTTAAAACAGCGATGTTTTTGCTTTCAACATCGACGATCATCGAACATCAATGTTCATCGAGCATCCCTACATCGAAACCGAGGCAGACCAAAAAAACGCTGGCGTGACGATCTGCACTCGTTCCTACCGGATTGGCCGGAGAAGGCAGAAGACAAAGTAGTCTGGAAAGATGTGGGGGAGGCCTTTGCCCAGCAGTGGGACAAAGAAGGATAAATAATAATCATATTAACTCCCCCAACTGAATTTGTGTCACGGTAGCCAATCTTAGGTATAGGATATTAGCTAAGTACGCAGGGGACATCATAGAACACAACAAAGGTGTATGTGTGTTGGGTGGTGGTGAAAACTCAATAACAACCCAAGACCTCAAGCAGCAAGGTTGGCAATCGCGTTTGAGCGCATTAGACCAACGGGGCAGTTCAGCATTAAAAGATAACAAACGAAACGACATTCTTATCTGCATTTTATTAGTTCATTTATTTTTATTTTCGTGGGAAACGGTGTTTAGTGATGAATTGGAAAAACCATCCATAAAACTAAACATTTTCATGTTGTATAACAGCAGACAGGAATGCTTGAAAAATGTTAATTTGTTTCTACTTAGGACGTAGCTTTGGAATGTGGGTAAAATGGATCGAAATGTTTAGAGCTAGAAATAACCAATGAATAGGGATGTTCGATTCTAAAATTACAACGACATAAACCAAGTAGCTATTGGTTTATTTAAATGATTACATTAATTTAGAAATAGATATAACCAATGATATTCTAGTTAAGTTTACTTGAATATCATTGGATATAACATACATGAATTTATTTAGAGTATTAATAAATACCTACTTTATCTGTACAAAGGACCTAAATTAAAAGTTGAAAAAATCATAAGCTCGGCATCTTCTCGAAATAAATTGTCTGAGTAAAGTTAAAGTTTGAAAATATAAAAAATGCTCAGCAACAATAAAGCTTTTTAATCATTCTTAAAACCTTTAGGATTCTAACAACATGTTCCAATATTGCTGGACACAATGTTAATGGATCCCTTTATCTGTTATGAGAAACGGATTACGCGCAACTTTTTCACAACCCAATCAAACCCATCACGATTCACGATAGTGATTGTAGTTGATCTGTTATGTTGTAGAATTAAAGCGCTTATTACACTACACGGTATTCAGGGCCCTGCATACAGTGTCCCTCCACGATTCCGGGGTCGCTACTGTCGCTATTTTTGGGACCCTAACCTCCTACCACCGTAAATTAGGGTGTAGGGCCCTGAATACCATGTAAGTCAAGGTTAGGTTAAAACGGGCTGGTTTCCGCAACTCCACGACCAAGCACGTATTTTGCTTACATGTACCATGTTGTGTAATAAGCGGTTAAGAGTATTTTAGAGTTATTCAAATTTATGCTATTTACCATAAATTTGAAAAACTCTAAAATTCTCTCATCATAATATTGAAAACTCTGGAAATTATGAGTTCAGATTGCATCGCTTTATATACTTTTATACTTTTGTACGTTATTGTGATATCAAAATATTGCTAAAACTGTTCTAAGCACAGTCCTAATGTAATGTATAAGTTTATATATATAATTTAGCGCACAAGAAAAGTTTCGACAGCCCATCACTAGTGTCAATTTGACGCGCAGTCGTAATTGGTCGTAATCGTGAATAATGTCAACAAATAAATAAAAGTTTGTGATCCGTCTTCGCTGATTCATGTGTCGCTGGAGTAAACAAATAATTACTACTAATTCGAATATTTCGAATCGTCACTTCAGTTCGCATATATTCTTCACACTTAGAGCACGACTATGTCGGAGCATTGACGATTAAATCATGATTAATATTAAGTATTTTTTGGTCGTCCAGTTGTTATTTTCTTTTTGTTTGTGCGAAATAAGTAATGAACAGAAAGGAAAGTTCTTGAATGGCTTCCTTGAGTATTATAATGGTTTGCCTAATCAAGTTTATCACAGTCAAGAGGGATCTGTGGTAAATACGCAGCAAGTGGTAAGTAGATACGTTTTATTTTTTTATTAATCTAAAATTAGTTCTTAAACTTTTTAAGTGTGATGAGGGTTATCATTATCCGAGACCTTTGTATCTTAAGTTATCTTAAAGTGTGTTGTCAATATGTAAACTAAGTACAGTGTTTTATTTTCCTCAAGATACCCCAAACTTATTGGAATGTAAATAAAAATGTTATTCCCACATATATGACTAGAAATTTTAACTAATATACCTAGTTAATTAATAGCTACAGCTTCTGTATTCCATGTTGTTGTTTTTTACAAAACACTAAGATAGTTTTAGCATAGATATAGCAAACATGAACGTTATCCTGTAGGAACACAAATACATACACAGGGACAAACAGCACCTATATCCAAATCCAGGCCGTAGTGTATGTGTGTTCCAAATTTGAATTCAAATTCATTTATTTGTTTTATTGGCATGTGATTGCTTAGCAAACATTTTAACATCCATTCAAACTTGCTTATTTTCACTTTTCTGTTTTTAAAAGTAGAACAGTAAAGATAGGATTTAAAAAAATAAAAAAATGTTTTGTGAAGGACACTTTAGAAACACATATTTTACAGGATGACACCATCTACCAAATAGTAGCCAGAGTAAGAGTTGCAGAGATCCAAAATGTTGATGCAACTAAGTTGCTGAATTGCACAGCAACCTTAAAGGATTTAGAAGTTGGTGTGACGGTTATAAACGGTCAGTGTGAAGATGCTGTGGAGCAAAAGCAAAGTCCCGATGTCAATCCGGAATCAACGCTGGAAGCTCAAGTTGAGGTTTCAGAACCCACCGTTGAGCGAAAACCAGTCCAACTTGACAATGAAGTGCAAGCCGAAACAGCTGTAAGTATTAACCTTGAACTAAACAGTTTGTACAAGTGGTTTGTTTCCCATTTAGGTAGTTTTGAAAGAGAAATGTTCAAATAAAATGGTGTACAATCAGAGAAGCATCTTGAGCACTGGACTTGTAACTGGCTGATGATCATGGTTATAAAAATTCATACGAAAAAAAAAAACAGCTTTGTTAGATGTATTTTTAGGGTTCCGTAGCCATATGGCAAAAAACGGAACCCTTATAGATTCGTCATGTCTGTCTGTCTGTCCGTATGTCACAGCCACTTTTTTTCCGAAACTATAAGAACTATGCTGTTGAAACTTGGTAAGTAGATGTATTCTGTGAACTGCATTAAGATTTTCACTCAAAAATAGAAAAAAAATATAAATTTTGGAGGTTCCCATACTTGAAACTGAAACAAAAAAAAAATTTTTCATCAATCCCATACGAGTGGAGCACCTATAGATAAGTCTTCAAAAATGATATTGAGGTTTCTAATATCTTTTTTTTCTAAACTGAATAGTTTGCGCGAGAAATACTTCCAAAGTGGTAAAATGTGTCCCCCCCCCCTGTAACTTCTAAAATAAGCGAATGATAAAAATAAAAAAAAAATATGATGTACATTACCATGTAAACTTACACCGAAAATTGGTTTGAACGAGATCTAGTAAGTAGTTTTTTTTTAATACGTCAAATCGTAAACCGCAATTTACCAAGTACCTAACGCGTTGGCCGATTTTGATGATTTCTTACGTTAATCGATTCGTATTAATCTTGCGAGTGTCACTGGCTACATTAAAATTGGAAAATAGAAAAGTGGTGGCTTTTGGGCGCCTTTTTGTGGGTGCCCATTTTTTTTTCTTCCGGTCACATCGTCATACATCAAAATAAAGGGATTTAAGAAGCAATTTCAAAAATATAAAACACATATGTTTAAATGTACCAAATTCGAAAAAAAAATAATAATTAAAAAGTGATAAATAAAAAAATATTCATAAAATCAAAAAACCTGACTGCTTAAAAAGCGAACTAAAAAGACGGAAACAAGAAAAATAATCATTATGTGCAGTCGAAGTATACATCTGGTTTTGGTCAGCCAGCCCGCGACTATCTATCCTCCGACTGCACAGCTTAATTTTTTTCTTGTTTACGTCTTTTTATTTCGCTTTTTAAGCAGTTTGGTTTTTTTGATTTTCTGAATATTTTTTTTTTCCTGGTAGCTTTAACTTGGTCAGTCAAAAGTCATTATATTACTTCTAGACAAACACTTGCCTAGAAGTAATCTATTAACTTTCATTTCACAGTTTTGACTTTCAGTCCACAAATCTAACAATCAATAATAAAAAAATATTATTTGCTTTGAGATCTTTCATCCTTTTGTTTGTCAGTAAATGTATGTTCCACATTGTTATGATTGGCAGTTTATTTGCAAGTAATTTTAAGTAAATATAAAGTTGAGATAACCCTTTATCAAGTCAGTGTACGCTAAGAGTGATTCAGATCTGGGTGACCTAGAAACGTGTGAATTGATATGTTTATCCTTGACAAATAAATATGTGTCAAGCAAATCACACATTTGCACGACTAAATATTTATAAAAATGAAATGAAAGAAAAGGATTTATTGTTTCAACAGAAACCATGAATAAGGTTCCCCTAGTCGACGGCACGAACTATTTTTTGCGCGAGGTTGAAATGCATGCTATCTCATCCAACAACATGTACGAAAGAGATAGATGCTGTGATGAGCAGTAAGAAGCTAGTTCGCGTACGAATTAGCACTATTGCAAATTTGTATCGAAATTAATGATGATTTAGGACGAAAACGAGCGCTAAATGTATATTTTCGAAATTATTTGCATTATTGAATTACTAATCTATCCCTGAATGTAGGCCGTTAGCAATTTTATTTCTTATGGTATTTATTTCCGCCCAAAGATGCGTAAAAAATTAATGTTGAAATATGGAACTTCCGACGCTTATAACTTTCAATTTTTTTTTTTTTTTAATTTTTTTTTTTCCATACAGGGCTAGATAATAATGAGACACATTGATTTTATTTTGAACGTACATCGTCAAACCGTGGAGTAATCGCCAGACTACGTTTGTATGGGAGAATGATCGACTAGTGTACCTTTCGATACTGTCATTGTGCGCACAGCTAAGGAGTGGAACTCCTTTCCGGAGTCTTTGTTTCCTGATAGCTACAACCTTGGGGTCTTTAAGTCAAGAGTGAATAGGTTTCTTCTATGCAAGCGTGCTTCACCGTAGACCAAATCATCGCTTAACATCAGGCGAGATAGTTATCAACCGCGAGCCTAAAGATGAAAAAAAAAACAATTTTCATTAACTACTGAAATTATTTTTATCTGAGGAATAAAAATGTCGTTTTGACAGGTTTTATATAAAAATATGTCAGTCATATTTATTCTCTACATAAAAGTTACCTGACCCTTGAAAAATCAGCCCTAGCTAAATTAATTTCAAGGACAAGTAAAATTTAAATAAAAGAACAGGATTTACTGTTGTATTTATTGTTGCCACAAAATTTTTGAGTATTTTTTTTATCTTTAAAGTGATTTTAAACAGAATTGAAGGACAAGTATTATCTGTGACCCATTTAAGCAAGTTAACATAGATATAATGTTCACAACGGATCTTTGTGTTTCTGAATTGGCTGCAAGACCCTGCGCAGTAGCTATTTTTGTGTCAATATTGAAAGTGAAGAAAGCATTGTATAACTGTCTCTTTCACTCGCTTACGTTTGTCGCATCATCCGATCTGTGTGAACTGTTTCTTGCGCAATAGTTGACAGAGCCAACTTCAGAGACACATAGAGATAGATCCGCTGTGAATATTGTCATTAGTATCATCAGCCCACAGAAAACGACTGATGCACATAAGTAAGTAAGTAGTAGGGCTATCCAATCGCACGCCATTTATCGGTTTTTGGCTACTCCCGTTCAGCTTCTATATACCAGCAAACTTAAGAAAATCGTCGCTTCATCTAGCCCAGCCTTTCTCAAAGTGGGCGATAAAGCCCCCTTGTGGGCACTGCAGGCCTAAACGGTAAGAGACCCAGAAAAAAAATGGGGGCGTTGTGTAGAGGCTTGGGGGGTGATTTGTAATGTCATTAAGCTAGGAGGCCTCTTAGACACCGACTGCATGAGCTCTCGACTCTCAACTACAACTTGTGAACATCAACTAATATTAGTTAAGAGATTGCTCAAACTCGGTTCGATATTTCTCTCCGCGTAGTTCATATATCTGTCCTGTTTTATTGAATATATATAAAATAAAAATCATGTCAATCGGTCGCTCCGTTTCAAAATGAAAGTAGACACAAACAAACAAATAAAAAGGCAACAGACATACTTTCGCATTTTAATAGTTATCAGTACTCCTAGATAGGTAATTTTCGTAGATAGTAGGCCGCGGGCAATCATGTTTTAACAAGTTTTTGTTATAATAATTGATTAATTTAATTTGAAGTTGTAGTGGTTTTTAAATAGGTAGGTGAAAAAATGGGGGCGCTAAAAAATAATTTATTCTCAAAGTGGGCAGTAGACAAAATAAGTTTGGGAACCCCTGAACAAGCCGGAGGGCCGTCCCATCTTGCGTTTACTCGTACCAATTCGCGGTCTGGACTTAAAAACACGTTTATTCCAACAGTCATTGGTTTAACGGCTTATATGGCCGACCCATTGCAAGAATGCCACTTTAGCTTGCTTATTCTGTGAGCTAGGATAGGATAGGATAAATGCCCTTTTTCCGCTCTTAGACTTTGACGTATTTGGTCCGTTGTGCGTGCAGGCCTCATCTCTGAGAGGGGATGGGCCGTAATCCACCACGCGGGCTTGTGCATGTAGGTGGATGTCACATGTCTTCGAATTTTTGGTTCTAAGACATGCCGGTTTCCTCACGATGTTACCCTTCACCGTTTTGAGAGCAGTGGTGATGAAATAATTTACACAAAGTAAAGCGCCTGCCTGGGTTACCCACGACCTACAACTTGTAAGTCGTGGCGGTTACCACTGGGCCGGCCACCACTGCTCTTCTGTGAGCTATGTCGACAACTTTAGTTCTCTGCCGGATTCGATCCCTCAGAGAGACAATAACATACATACATGTATATTTATTCTTAGTAATGATTTTTTCTTTGTTTGAAAAAGTTTAAATATAACTTATACAAAAATAAAAATTAGTAGCTATTTATCTAAGTTCGGTGTCATTGTTTCTCATGCACTTAAATGGCATACAGCCAGATGATACGCTTGTTGCAGTTCATTCACATTGTTTATACCGTCTACTTCTCATTTCTTTGCTGTAATGCCGAGAAAAAATTGTGCGAAAAAAAATTAATCCAGAGACAAAACAGGGCAGCATAACGCGGCGAAATGATATTAATATGCAAGGGATTATTGCACATAGCAGAAAAACTTTACTAAAGGACTAATCTGCCGCAAATAAGAATAAGCTGTTCAGTTAAGTGGATCATTGTGTCTCTGAAGTTGGCTGCAAGACCCTGCGCAGTACCTATTTTTGTGTCAATGTTGAAGGTGAAGTTAGCATTGTGTATATAACTGCCTGTTTCACTCGCTTACGTTTGTCGCACCGTCGTATCTCGCTTACTCTATGCAGTATACTCGATGACAAACTGTTTCTTACGCAATAGTTCGCAGAGCCAACTTCAGAGACACAAATATCCGCTGTGACTACTATACATTTTGCTGAGTTATGCAAACAATGTATGAAACGGTGTATATTTTTTCGTTTTCGGCGTTAGTCCCATGTACTACTCGGTTGAAATAAATGTGTATTTGGCGCTGTCACATTACTCTGATGTTCGACTCTCGCTAGCATGAGGCGAACGCGGGATTCGTTTCATAAATTGCGTTTAGATACATTCTTTAGTAGTGTCACATAATAAATAATAGTCATTGGCGATGCGATTCCAATTTACCGATAAATTCGAATTTTGAAACATTAACATGAAACGATGCACAGTGTGCATTATTTTGCCTTAGCTGCGGACATGCCAGTTTAATTTTATACTAGTTTCTGCACGCGGCTTAGCCCGCGATCGCCACCAAACTTTACAGGATTACTCGCTGGGTCAATCTGGGTGAATGTATGCTTTCTGATGAGGTCCATTGTGAGCGACCACGTCTCAGAGCCTTATGTCATCACTGGCAACACACACTGGTGTAGTGGACTTTCGTCTTTAGACACTGTGGTAAGTTGGACGAGAAGACCGAACGCTGCCCAGCCGAGTCGGATTCGTCGGTTGATCTCTTCCTCGAAGTTGGCCCTACCCAACTGGATCATTCGTCCCAGGTAGACATAATCGCCCACAGCTTCGAGTGTAGTCTGACTGATCTTGATAGTAGTGGGTGTAACATGGGCATTCAACGTCACCTTGGTTTTGTCCATGTTCATCCTAAGACCCACTCTTTCGGAAGCTCTACTGAGGTCATCCAGCATTGTACTTAGGTCCTCCATGGTCTCAGCCATGACCACTATACCTTCGGTAAACCGAAAGTGAGTGATGTATTCGCCATTGACGTTGATGCCCAGTCCCCCCTCTCCAGTCCAGAACCTTGAAGACATCATCCAGTGCAGTGGTGAACAGTTTAGGAGAAATGACGTCTCTCTCACACCTCGCTGCAGAAGGACGGGTTCTGAGGTCTGATCCTGAAGTCGAACTGACATGGTGGCGTTTTTGTACAAACACTTCAACACTTCGATGTACCGGTAGTCAATATGGCACCGTTGGAGAGACTGCAGTACAGCCTAAGTCTCGATCGAATCGAAGGCTTTTTCCTAAATAATAATAAAAATATCTTAAATATCATAAATTAATTAATATCGGAATTCCGGATTTACTACTCCCAATTCCAGAATTGAAATAACAGAAAAAATGTTACTGAATTCCGAATGCCGGGATTCATGCCCTACAGCGCACTCGCCGCATAAAGATTTTAACAAAAAACTGTGCAACGATCTCATTTTAAGGCCTACGGAAATAACCGCGTTGCTGCGCCGTGCCGCAACGCAAGGCGTCCTCCATTCCCACAAAACGAGGCGTTCCTGTACTAATGATATCAAGATTACTCACCATAGAGAATATTCACCAGTCGGCGTTAGCAGTGCGGACGTGTCGCAATTTAATCGTTTGTGGAATTTCGCCTAAATTACAAAATTCTTCGTTCTTAGGCAATAAAGTAATTGAAAAACCGGCCAAGTGCGAGTCGGACTCGCGCACGAAGGGTTCCGGACCGCTATCGCAAAAAACGCCAAAAAAAAAACACTTTTGTTGTATGGGAGCCCAACTTAACTATTTATTTTATTCTGTTTTTAGTACAAATACTAAAAACAGAATAAATAATGTTGCTATAAATAAATGCTATAGCGGCAACAGAAATATCTACACCATCTGTGAAAATTTCAATTGTCTAGCTATCACGGTTCATGAGATACAGCCTGGTGACAGACGGACAGACAGACAGACGGACCGCGGAGTCTTAGTAATAGGGTCCCGTTTTTATCCTTTGGGTACGGAATGCTTGAAAGCAAGCCAACGTACAGCCCGTGCCCGAGAAGGGCATTTGAGCTGACCCGGCCAAGACCCGTCTGTACGTGTACTTAATTGTAAACTCCTGGCATACCTAGTACCTAACGACATCCTTAGTGATCCCCAATACGGCTTCCAACTAAATCGGTCTACTGGGGATCTTCTAGCGTATGCCATTCACATCTGGAGTGAGACCATGGTGGAGCGTTTGAACTTGTCCTTGGAGGCAGTCTCCGAATGGGGAGATGCCAATCTAGTCAAGTTGAATGCCGCTAAAACACAGGCGTGTCTTTTCTCCGCTAAAAATAGCCACTGGCAATGAGGCACTGGTCGAGTCAAAGCCTTGAACATCGTCACAGAGTTGCCAGCTTGTAAGTTTTTTATCGATTGCATTTTGGAGATTTGCGTTTTCGATGGAATTGCATGATCTAGATCTTTAGACCTTATAGGTGATGTTCTTCAGAAAGGCCAAGTGCGCAGTACCCATAACCGGCGTGTGTGTATGACTAGATGTATGAATGTGTGTGAAGCAAAAGAAGTATGTAGGGATCGTAGCAGGTGGCGTTCTGTAGTTTCTGCCTACCCCCATGGGAAAAAGGCGTGAGTTTATGTATGTATGTATGTATGTATGTATGTATGTATGTATGCATCATCTAATTCCGTGTAGCCCGTTTCATCATCGGACTACAAGACGTACGGCGATGCGGCATCGGCATCGGAACAAAGTGGACATCCCGCCCATATATGCACTAAACATTTTGCAAATACTTACTTTCATACCCTAAAAAGGCTCAATAATCGATCAATGGCGATAAACCGTGACAAGCACAGAAAACACAAATGTATTGATTATCCGTAACAAATAAGATTCAGAATGGCGTAAATAATTGAACACAAGCACAGAAAACACAAATGTATTGATTATCCGTAACAAATAAGATTCTGAATGGCGTAAATAATTTTACATAAAACTTATGACTTGTTACGTTAAGGAAATTCATTGTTCGTTATGTAAACGTTAATCTGCATAATAATAGAGGTATGTGCAATTATGACATAATGATTCTTATGCAAAATATATTTATTTCAGACATAATTAATACAATTTTATTTTGATGCTTTGTTAGTCCACAGTTTTTTTTTTGCTTTTAGGGTAAATTTTATACATTTGATATTTATTTGTAAAACAAAGGTGTAAAATTTGTACACACTTAAACACTAAACAAAAGTAAACTATACAAACGTATACTAAACCTAACTACTTACACTATATACAAAAGACAGGTACACTTAGGCATCAAAATGAAGGGTTTTAAGAGGTGATTACATAAATATATAATATTTACCAAAACCAGATGTATCCTCCGACTACGCACCATGATTTTCTTCTTGTTTACGTCTTTTTAGTTGGCTTTCTAAGCAGTCGGGTTTTTTTGAGAGCTTCCGTTGCGTGCCCTGCGTAAATGGTTTAAGTTACGCAAAGTCCGCGACATCATATGTCTATCTTTTAAGATTGACTATAACCTTTTTTATGGTATTAAATTTGTTTATTGGGAAGGAGTTTTATCAACACCTATATAAAATATTATAAAGCTGAAGAGTTTTGTTTGTTTGTAGGGTAGGTAGGTTGTTAGATAGCCTGTTGAAGGGAGCGAACCCGGGGGGTTTCAGCTAGTTATACTATAAAAAAATTGCCTATGTCCAGCAGTGGACGTCTTTCGGCTGATATGATGATGATGATAAATATAAAAAATATATGATTGTTCTAGATAACATCAGGCGAACAGTTCGTAGCGATACCTCGAGATCAACCGAGCGCCCCGTGCGTAGGTTGCTCCTCGCACGTGAACCCCCAGGCTGCGGGCGTCAGCGACTTTGCCAACCTTGGAGTGAGGCATCTCGACCTGCATGAACCCGGCGTCAAACACACCCTACAGAGTGTTATAGACGTAGAAAGGCAAGTTCAAGTAAGTAACGACATTGTTAGATACGCCAATCAGATACATTACGCACACCAACAACAACTATATTGCTTTGAAATTTCCTTCGCAGGTGGTAAACGGTGTCCGATATATTTTAACTCTATCAATTAATTCCAACAATTGCACTCAAGTAGAAACTGAAAATTGTGCTTCATCTAAGACCTGTAAGATAACTATTCTAGTGAAACCATGGGTTAAACTGTCCAACGGTGGGAATTACAGAGCAATTCTAGCAAATAATTGTACAGAAGAATGGCTATTTGGAGAACACGGTGAAGTTTTGCCTGAACCCTCTCCTGTTAACAATCAGTCTAAGGGCAACACATCTGTAGATTCTGGTGACGACGATATACAGATTAAACACAATACAGATGTCCAATCCCAGCCAAATCAGGAAAGGTCCCTTACAGACGAGGATATAAAAAAGATACAAGTGCAAATCATTTCGTTTGATCAATTTCAAGCAGTCACGGAATCAGAGCGGCAGTCTTTCACAACGTCTCCTGATACGTCTTTCACGACGACTCCAGATTCGTCTGATGTAAGCAAACAACATGTTTTCAAAATCGAATCTGAAAACCGTAATGAAAATTCCATTCCTGTAACTGAATCTGAAAAAACAGAACACCAAGCTTTTAACATAAATCTGGATAAAAAGAAAGCTATAGATGATATGTTAGATTTTTTCGACTTTTCTGGATTTAAACCTAAAACTGAAGCTGAAGATGTCGTACCAAGGGTAAAGCGAAGTTATGATTATGATCTGCAAGTGCTTTCGCTCGCGGAAGACTATCGTGGCATTAAAAATAGTATAGAGAATGCTCGTTTTATGTACGAAATGGCACAAGCTATGGTTGACTACTTGAATGAGATGGATATGGAAGTAAAAAATAGAGCCGTAAAAAATGTCATAAGAGCTGAAGAAGAAACGGACAATCTTCAACGATTTGCTTACATTCAAGCTCGTGTCACGATACCTTGCGACAAAGTTGAATGTGAATCGAGAGACGTGGATACTCAAATTTGTAATGGGGTCCTCGATTGCACGATAGAAAAAAATCCACGAATTCTAAATACTTTCTGTTACAATGATAACAAAGATAGTGACTACAGAGAAGACATTAAAGAAATATCCACAGATGATCTTGTACTACAAAAAATGGCCGAAGAGGCCGTAAAACAAATTGAATCTGAATCAAAATCTCAATATGCTTTGGGAATAAATAAAATAGCGTCGGCTATTATTCAGGTAACATCTGGAACATTGACGAAATTTTCAGTTGTCGTTGAGAACTTAAAATGTAATAAAAGCGTACCATTGTCATTAAGAGTTAACTGCACCGTTCTAGAACAATTAGGAACAAAAATTTGTGATGTCATCGTCCATGAGAGACATTGGCTTAAAGAAAAGAAAGTTTCGTATACTTGTACAGATAGACCGGCTGACATGAGAATTTCGAAAACTAAAAAAGTGACCAAAAATGTCACCACAGACGATCCGGAAATTATTGAAATGTTGCAAGAAGCCATACAATATTTGGAATCGCAATCTGATAAATCTAACAAACAAAAGATTGTAAGCATACAATCTATTTCATCTCAAATTATAGCTGGTTTTTTGACAAAAATAGAATTTGTGGTTGGTTACACCGATTGCACGGACGAAAGTTACGCAAGAGATCAAATAAATAAATGTGAATTGGTGAAAGGCGAAGCATTTCGTTCATGTAAAGCCCAAATATGGGACAGATCATGGATTATGGATGGAAGGCAAATTGAAGTTTCATGCGATGATGTTTCGACGAATAACGAACTTGTCAATACGAGGAACAAAAGATCTATTGATTCCACCAGTGACCAAGAAGAACCCAATTTAAGTAAAGATAGTGATCTTAATTACAACAAATTAGCCAATGAATCTTTATATAAGTTTATGCAGTCATCAAACAGTCACCAACATTATGAACTCGTTAAAGTTGACAAAGTTACAGTTCAAGACGTTTCTAGAAAATTAATAATAATAGATTTTTCAATATCACCCACAGACTGTTTCATTCAAAATGATGGTATTTTGTCATCGTCTGAATGTGAAATAGTGAATCCTAAAAATATATTACACTGCCGTTCTAAAATATTAGAAAGTAATTGGATTGAAAAAAAACAGTATTTTGTTAAATGCAAAATAAAATACCAACCGCAAAAGTTCTACAACGAGTTAAAGCAACGCAACCCAAAAGACTCGAAATATTATCAGTTAGCTGAAGAGTCATTGACGAAATATCTCCAAGATACTGGCAATCCCCATCACGTGATTGTTCGAGTGGAAAAAGTAACCACACAAATAGTGTCTGGATTACTCACAAGGATCGACTTTGTAGTATCGCCAAAGAGCCAAAGCGCCAGTGACAGCAAAAATGTACGTTGCCATTCCGAAATTTTGGAAAAACATTGGATTCAGACAAAGTACATAAATGTTTCTTGTCAAATGAAACAGAAAATAAAAAGTATTGATAAAATTAATATAGATGATCCTAAATACATGCAAATAGCTGTGGAGTCCTTGCAGAAATACATACAGAATAAACCTGAAACGCACCTCGTGCGTGTAGCTTTTGTAGATAAAGTGTTACAAAAGGGAAAAACAATTATAATCAGATTTATTGCGTCTCATGCCGAAGAAGGCGATGGCGATACTCTTTGTTTTGCCGAAGTGTCCGAAACAACAGAGTCTAAAAGAGACAGACACGTGAATTGCCATTTGATCGGCAAAATTTTCAGAAAAGCTGAAATTGTAGAAGATGATCCGAATTACTACAAATATGTACAATTAGCAGATGAATGTCTCCATAATTATCTTAAGGAAATGAACAACTTGCCTTACAGTCTGTTAAATATAGTAAGTGTAACCGTGCAGTGGGATGACGGCATTAAAACTATTATTAATTTTAACATATCGCCAGATTCAGAGAATAGCGAATTGTCACAGAGCAAACATTGTATTGCTGAATTACTAGAACAGCCATGGTTACATAAAAATAAAATAATTCAAGACGTTAAGTGTGAATTAGAAAAAGACTTGTACCGGTCCAAAAGGCAGGTTTCAATTGAAAGAGACCGCAGGCAATTGGATGGCTTAAATAAAATAGAAATGACCGGTGGTGAACAAGATCAAGATCCAACAGATCCTAAGTACAGAATACTTGCCGAGGAATCCTTGCAAAAGTATGTGGTTGATTCTGGTATCACGCAACCTCTGTTAGTTACGCGGGTTGTCAGAGTGACTAGCCAAGTGGTGTCTGGATCGCTGACTCGCCTCGATTTTGTAGTAACTGGAAGCTCAGATTCTACAACAATTGAATGTCACTCGAAGGTTTGGAATCAGCCCTGGCTCAACAAAAAAGAGATAACTGTTTCTTGTATTAGTGGTGATCATAGAAGTAAAAGAAATTCACTCGGTGGTACAATACAGCAAAATCCAACAGATCCTAAGTACAGGGCACTTGCCGAGGAATCCTTGCAAAAATATGCGGTTGATTCTGGTATCACGCAGCCTCTGCAAGTAACGCGGGTTGGCAAAGTGACTACTCAAGTTGTTGCTGGCAAGAAGACTGTCCTCGATTTTCTGGTATCTGGTACCTCAGATTCTACAGCAATTGAATGTCACTCGGAGATTTGGGAACAGCCCTGGCTCAACAAAAGAGAGATAACTGTTTCTTGTAAGAGTGGTGATCATAGAAGTAAAAGAGAATTACCCGGTGGTACAATACAGCAAAATCCAACAGATCCTAAGTACAGAGAACTTGCCGAGGAATCCTTGCAAAAATATGCGGTTGATTCTGGTATCACGCAGCCTCTGGCAGTAGCGCGGATTGACAGAGTGACTACGCAAGTGGTTTCTGGCTCGCTGACTTGCCTCGATTTTGTAGTAACTGGAAGCTCAGATTCAACAACTTTTAAATGTAAATCAAAGGTTTGGGAACAGCCCTGGCTCAACAAAAAAGAGATAACTGTTTCTTGTGAAGAAGATAGTTACAAAAGTAAAAGAGAAATACCACTTGCCTCACTGGGAGGGGAAAAACATCAAAATCCAACAGATCCTAAGTACAGAGTACTTGCCGAGGAATCCTTGCAAAAATATGCGGTTGATTCTGGTATCACGCAGGCTCTGGCAGTAGCGCGGATTGACAGAGTGACTACGCAAGTGGTTTCTGGCTCGCTGACTTGTCTCGATTTTGTAGTAACTGGAAGCTCAGATTCAACAACTTTTAAATGTAAATCAAAGGTTTGGGAACAGCCCTGGCTCAACAAAAAAGAGATAACTGTTTCTTGTGAAGAAGATAGTTACAAAAGTAAAAGAGAAATACCACTTGCCTCACTGGGAGGGGAACAACATCAAAATCCAACAGATCCTAAGTACAGAGCACTTGCCGAGGAATCCTTGCGAAAATATGCGGTTGATTCTGGTATCACGCAGCCTCTGGCAGTAGCGCGGATTGACAGAGTGACTACGCAAGTGGTTTCTGGCTCGCTGACTTGCCTCGATTTTGTAGTAACTGGAAGCTCAGATTCAACAACTTTTAAATGTAAATCAAAGGTTTGGGAACAGCCCTGGCTCAACAAAAAAGAGATAACTGTTTCTTGTGAAGAAGATAGTTACAAAAGTAAAAGAGAAATACCACTTGCCTCACTGGGAGGGGAACAACATCAAAATCCAACAGATCCTAAGTACAGAGCACTTGCCGAGGAATCCTTGCGAAAATATGCGGTTGATTCTGGTATCACGCAGCCTCTGGCAGTAGCGCGGATTGACAGAGTGACTACGCAAGTGGTTTCTGGCTCGCTGACTTGCCTCGATTTTGTAGTAACTGGAAGCTCAGATTCAACAACTTTTAAATGTAAATCAAAGGTTTGGGAACAGCCCTGGCTCAACAAAAAAGAGATAACTGTTTCTTGTGAAGAAGATAGTTACAAAAGTAAAAGAGAAATACCACTTGCCTCACTGGGAGGGGAACAACATCAAAATCCAACAGATCCTAAGTACAGAGCACTTGCCGAGGAATCCTTGCGAAAATATGCGGTTGATTCTGGTATCACGCAGCCTCTGGCAGTAGCGCGGATTGACAGAGTGACTACGCAAGTGGTTTCTGGCTCGCTGACTTGCCTCGATTTTGTAGTAACTGGAAGCTCAGATTCAACAACTTTTAAATGTAAATCAAAGGTTTGGGAACAGCCCTGGCTCAACAAAAAAGAGATAACTGTTTCTTGTGAAGAAGATAGTTACAAAAGTAAAAGAGAAATACCACTTGCCTCACTGGGAGGGGAACAACATCAAAATCCAACAGATCCTAAGTACAGAGCACTTGCCGAGGAATCCTTGCGAAAATATGCGGTTGATTCTGGTATCACGCAGCCTCTGGCAGTAGCGCGGATTGACAGAGTGACTACGCAAGTGGTTTCTGGCTCGCTGACTTGCCTCGATTTTGTAGTAACTGGAAGCTCAGATTCAACAACTTTTAAATGTAAATCAAAGGTTTGGGAACAGCCCTGGCTCAACAAAAAAGAGATAACTGTTTCTTGTGAAGAAGATAGTTACAAAAGTAAAAGAGAAATACCACTTGCCTCACTGGGAGGGGAACAACATCAAAATCCAACAGATCCTAAGTACAGAGCACTTGCCGAGGAATCCTTGCGAAAATATGCGGTTGATTCTGGTATCACGCAGCCTCTGGCAGTAGCGCGGATTGACAGAGTGACTACGCAAGTGGTTTCTGGCTCGCTGACTTGCCTCGATTTTGTAGTAACTGGAAGCTCAGATTCAACAACTTTTAAATGTAAATCAAAGGTTTGGGAACAGCCCTGGCTCAACAAAAAAGAGATAACTGTTTCTTGTGAAGAAGATAGTTACAAAAGTAAAAGAGAAATACCACTTGCCTCACTGGGAGGGGAACAACATCAAAATCCAACAGATCCTAAGTACAGAGCACTTGCCGAGGAATCCTTGCGAAAATATGCGGTTGATTCTGGTATCACGCAGCCTCTGGCAGTAGCGCAGGTTGTAAAAGTTACCACGCAAACTGTTTCTGGCACGATGACTCGCCTCGATTTTCTGGTATCTGGTACCTCAGATTCTACAGCAATTGAATGTCACTCGGATATTTGGGAACAGCCCTGGCTCAACAAAAGACAGATAACTGTTTCTTGTAGGAGTGGTGATCATAGAAGTAAAAGTGCAATTCTCGGTGGTGAAGAACTCCAAAATCCAACAGATCCTAAGTACAGAGCATTTGCTGAGCAGTCTTTGCGAAAATATACTATAGATTCTGGCATCAGACAACCTCTTGAACTATTGCGTATTGAAAAAGTTTCCACACAAGTAGTTGCCGGTTTACTAACTCGTATCGACTTCGTAGTGTCGGTTAACCGCGGTTCCACTACAATTATTTGTCACTCTAAGATTTTGGAACAAGGCTGGCTCAACAATAAAGAAATAGATGTTTCATGTCACGATGAAGGGAATGGAGGTATTGACAGTAGTTTTATAGATCAAGATCCGACCAAACCTTTGTACAAAGCACTGGCTGAGGAATCCTTGCGAAAATATGTGAGTGACTCTGGCATCACACAATCTCTGGAAGTAGCGCGTGTAGAAAGAGTAATCACGCAACTCATTTCTGGAGTGTTAGAAACGATAAGCATCGATTTTACAATATCTGGTAGCTACGATTCAAATATCATTAAATGCCACTCAGATATTTGGGACCGGCCTTCGTTCGGACAAAAAGACATGAAAGTTTCTTGTTTCCCAAACAATGAAAGAGTAAAAAGGGATCTGATAATGCCTGGTGGTGCATCAAAAGATAGTCTTAGGACATTTAAGTACCAATATCTAGACAAAGAGTGGATCCGAGAAAATGACACTAAAAATGATTCAGAACTGCCGGTCCGTAATTTACGAGGACGCAGTGAAGAAGAAGAAGAACCAAATAAGCCAGAATATAAACAACTGGCCGAAGAGGCCTTACGTAAATTATACCGAAAGAAAAGCACTGTATATCATAAAGTAGTCGCAGTGCAACATGTTGTGATTCGTGTGGTTTCTGGTTTGAAGTATCAAATTGATTTTACTGCTGCGCCCACATCCTGTTCGGCAAATGTTTCCAGCGTGCGCGCGCGCAGTTGCAAAGCAGACGATGATGTTGTTCTTTATTGTCACACTGAAATTTGGGATCGACCTTGGTTAAAACTGAAAAAGATTGACGTTCAATGTAATAGCCCAGCAGAGTATGAAACCGATAATGATGTAAAGCCATCTGATCCTCAAAATAATAATGAAAAGTATATGAAACTGGCAGAAGAAGCTTCTGAAAAATATTTAACGACATCGAATAGAAAATACGTTCATAAAGTTACACAGATTCTCAGCGCTAGTGAACAAGTGGCCGACGGCACTCTTATTAATATTGATTTCTCAATTTCACCTACGACATGTTTAAGAAATGAAACTACTAATAAAACGTCATGTACTTTGAAACAACCATTAGTTGTCTTTAATTGTAATGCAAATATACGGAGTCGGCCGTGGCTGAATGTTGAAAATGATATCACAGTTACATGTAAAAAACTTACCGAAACAAAAGGTAAAAAGAGTAAACGCCAGGCAGGTGACTTTCCCGGCGGGGATGTAAAACAAAATGTAGTCGAAGATGAGGACGAGATAGATGAAGATACCACTTATTATTACGCAGACCGTGCTGTTCAACATTTAAATGACCAATCGGGTTCCAATAATTTACATAAACTAATAACTATACACGCCGTGCAAAATAGTGTACAAATGGAAACTTTAACGGTTAAAATGTACATTGAAGTAGCCGAAACATTTTGTTTACGACATCACAAGGGAAAGGATCTTCGAGATTGTGAAGAGATGAGTGGTTTGAACCACAGACTATGCATGGCTAGACTGTGGCCCTCACCTGAAGATGAATTGGTAGTAAGACACGTATCTGTCGTTTGTGACGATGAAGAAGATTTTGCCTCAATTACAGGTGTGAACATACCCGAACTTATAAGGATATCCGTCGCTGTTCTTGAGAGCCCTGACGAAAATAAGTTTAAATTGGTTCATCAAGGTGAGCCGCAAGTTATACCAAGTCTGGACTCACGACGTCCTTTTAAACTTGATTTTATAATCGCTATTACAAACTGTTCTAAAGATGTCAATCTAGACAAAAATCCCTTTCAGTGTTATCTCAATCCAAATATACCTGCGAGGCACTGTCGCTCTTACATTTGGTTGAAGCCTGAAGCTAAATATATAAATTACATCGACGCTAAATGTATGCCCGTGCCACGGAGCAGGAGATCTCTGGATCCAGAAAATGTAACTTTAGACAATTCAGAAATACAGAGTATGGTTGGAGCAGCCTTAGAACAATTAGAAATGCAGTCGTTGCATAGATACAAACAGAGAGTTCTTCAGATTAACAGTCACTCTACAAGGATAACTTCGGGCAAAGTGACCACCATTGACTTTGATGTCGGCTACACTTCTTGTTTAAAATACGAGTGGGTTGCAAACATAACCAGTTGCAATTTCCTTGAGCATTTACCGCGAAGGCGTTGTGTGGCGCAAATATGGGAGAGGTTATGGATCAGCAACGGAAAGAATATTGATGTAAATTGTGTAGATGACGAGACCCCTTTGGAATCTCACATCGAATTCGAAAGTGCTGAAATGGCCAACGAGTTGGCGAAACAGGCGTTGAAACATATTGAAGCTAAGTATCCTCACCCTAGCAAACAGAAAGTTGTTAGGATATTCTCTTTGGAGAAGCAAGTAGTTGCCGGCATTCATTACAAAATGAAAGTTGAAGTCGGCTTCACGGATTGTTTAGCTTTGAGCAACCAAAAAGACTGCAAGTTGGTAACGAATCACGGTCTGAACAAGTTCTGTCGTGTTAATGTGTGGGTTCGACCATGGACTGACCATCCTCCTAACTTCCGGGTGGCGTGCGACTACCAAGAAGGCGCTACTCATGATTTGTACCACCATGTTCAGGCTGAACATTTGTTTCTTGACTTTTTGACAACTTACAGTCCTAGTTATGTAAACAATTATTCTCAAATGCATACAAGATTTGAGATATTTAAGAACAATATTAAAAAAATCCACGAGTTGAATGTTCATGAGAAAGGAACAGCTGTGTACGGGGTGACTAGGTTCACTGATTTAACTTATGAGGAGTTCAGTACTACATATATGGGTTTGAACACGAATCTAACTAATGAGAACCAGGTTCCTATGAAGCAAGCTGATATTCCAAATATTAAAGTTCCTGATAACTTCGACTGGCGGGAGTATGACGCCGTGACCGAGGTGAAGGACCAGGGCTCGTGTGGCAGCTGCTGGGCGTTCAGCGTCACTGGTGAGATATTCATTTTGTTTTTTACTACAGCGCAACGGAAACCTTTGTATGTTCTCCGACCAAAGTATGGTGTAAACAATCTTGTATTTTAAAGACGACTTTGGTCGGAGGACCTGCTTGCTGCTATCTTCGCTTTTTTTAAGATTTTTTAGTGGTTTTCTTTTCATACTTAAAGTACATCATAATTTCTGTAACTCCAGCATCTAATTGCGTTGCACCTTCCCTTCCTAAAGCATTGGTCTCTTAATAGTTACGCAAAATCGTAGACAGAGAAAATTATAGACAAATAGTTGCCGTGCCGCATGTGCGATAGCACGATATGTAGATGGTATTGCCATATCAAAGCTTTTACCCCGATTTTTAGCAATCCCAGATTCAGGGCTTGAAGTCCATAATTCGTCTAAATATATCTGTGATTAACTAGCTGGACCTCGCGGTTTTACCCGTTACATTCATTTATATATATATTACTATTCTTAGTGGGTTTGTTTATTGTGATTAAATACAAACAATACATTTTTAAGCTACTAAATAATCCAAAATATACGAGTGAAAAGACAAATCGGGATGCTTATGTTTTCTGTCACTTTAACACACTACACCGAACCATCTTTTCATTGAATTTCTGATAGGAAATTAGTTATTCGTAGTTCAAAACTAATTTAAGGTGTATTTCCGTGCGTCAGTCTGGTTTAATTTTATATTTTAGACACGAAGCGTCGGAATTATGGCGAACTGTCAATGTTTGTTTAGCACAGTACTGAGCTGACCTTGAAAAAACGCGACATGAAACAAAAAATCATATCATGCTATCTCATTTCTTTACATGACGTATGCATAAACCGTTCTCTTTCTTGTGTGAATGAGATGCAAGCTATCTAGTCGTCTATAGTATTCTCTGTCTACGCGCGAAATGGTGCCGGACACCGCATATAGTTGTGCACACGGAATCCTCTTAATTCTGAGACGGAACAAAAGCCCATTCCAGTCCTGTTTCTTATGGTTATGTGTCTGGTACCGCATACCGCAACGATGAGCGTTACGATTTATCAAGAAATCAAAGCTGAACGGATCGGTTTAATTTTGTTAATTAACCAATATACATGAAAGGTTCTTTTCTTCAGGCAACATTGAGGGTCAATGGAAGATGCAATCGGGCAAGCTTGTGTCCTTGTCTGAACAAGAGTTGGTGGACTGTGACAAGCTGGATAATGGCTGCAGTGGCGGATTGCCTGATAACGCTTACAGGTAAATACGTTGGTTAAATCATCATTATTAGGTCGAGGGACTTGACCGCTTTTTTTCATCCGACAGCCGGGTCCAACTGTTTTATGTATTTTCCGAGGCTTGGAGGATTCTCGGTATATAATGGACGGTCCCTCATCCAAGGACCAAAAAAGCGTTGCTTAACCTTGAAGAGAACCCATCATCATCATCATCTTATCAGCCGAAAAACATCCAGTGCTGGACATGGATCTGGCCTGCGGACATAGGTGCTGTGCGTCTTGCATCTACTGGATTCCCGCAGACCATCGGTCCATTTAGGGTATTCTAGAGGACGGCCTTTTAACATAGATGACCTGCGCGGCTATTATTAGGTAATTAGCTGAATTCTTCCGAATCATGACTAAGGAAATATACTCAATCCATACAGACGTTAACACTGACGCGTTTACGGCTATCCTACTTAATATTACTTGTTGATATGTTACTATACTTGTTTGTTACTCTTTAGCTCAACAACTACTTAACGGATCTGGATGTAATTTGGCACAGTGATAGATTATAGTCTGGAATAGCACAAAGGATACTTTTTATCCCGAGAATATGTACCCTTGGAATAATTTTCGACATTCACGTGGGCAAAGTCGCTGGCAGAAGCTAGTTCAGGGGAGTGACCATAAGTTCTTAAAGCAAGGTTATTTTGAGTGTGTGTAAGGGACAGATGTATGTGACTTGTATAAATATGTCCCTTTTCTACAGGGTACGGGGGCAGGTAATAAACCACATTGTAAGATTGTAACTCGGGTAATCCCAAGTGGCTTAGTCAAATAATAACCGTATACTCAGTGATGTGGTGTATCGTGACGCATTATGACATCATCAGATGTTCATCTCAATGCATTTTTTGTTAATAAATTCACATCATTTTCGTGACCTGTGCGATGATGCTTTACTTCCGTAGATAGAATTTTGTGTAGATCAGCATTTGCTTCATCAGATACCGTTAGTCTTTGCCAGTTACTCATTTTCCGCAATGTAACTGCGTAACACATAAATTCATGCAATCGATACCAAAATCTTTAACTTTGCCAATTCAACAGTATTCATTGGTTTAGTTGAATGCCAGAGGAAAAGTAAAGTATTTATTCAGCACGGCGCGCGGCAGCACACACAACAGCAAAAATCACACGTTACATAAGGGGAAAAATCAACTGGAATACGAAATCTGAACAAAACAAACATAATAAAACAGGAAACTACTAGTTGTCTGATATTTTTCTTGGCATTTGGCGCGCAGCCGTCATCATCATATCAGCCGAAAGACGTCCACTGCTGGACATAGGCCTCCCCCAAGCTTCGCCACATTGACCGGTCCAGTGCGTCTCGCAACAAGTGGATCCCCGCAACCTTAACCATTTCATTTGCTCACCTGGTGAGAGACCTTCCAATGCAATTTCATCCGGTTCGCGGTCGCCACTCCAGAACTTTTCTGCCCCATCGGCCATCCGTTCTATGAGCACTGTACTGCCCACTGCCACTTAAGTTTGGTAATTCTTCGAGCTATGTCGGTAACACTGGTTTTCTTGCGGATATCTACATTTCTGATTCGATCACGCAGCCGTGAGGCACATTTATTTATTATATATTTATCACAATTACTCGCTGCACTTACAATTTGACTTAACACGTGCAGTGAGTCAACAATTTCACTAATAGATATTAAATAAATAAATAAGCCATTTATTTCTTCTTTTAAAAAGTTTTTTTTTTTTTTTTGTTATTAAAAAGATATTAGTAGATTTAGTTAGCAAGAACCCCGAATTGGGTAAAGGCCTCCTCCAAAGGTGCCCATGCGTCTCTATCCTGTGCTACGTCTATCCAGTTTGGGCCAGCTGTCCGTCTGAGGTCGTCTTCCCATCTAGTTAGTGGTCTCCCTCGGCTTCTCTTACCCGCTGGGCCGCTCCACGATGTTACTCTCGCAGTCCATCTCTGGTCTGTATATCACGCGACATGGCCAGCCCATTTCCATTTAAGTTTTAGTGCATAAGTTAGAGCGTCGGTCGCATTGGTTTTTTTTCTTATCTTAGTATGTCTTACTTTATCTATTTTCCTTATGTTGAGCATACTCCTCTCTAGCCCCCTTTGACAGGTCCTGATTTTATTTGTGGCTTTAGAGGAGAACTTCCACTTTTGGCACCCATGGCAGGCATGGAAAGAGACTTGAGTTCATAACTTTTGTTTTGATGTCTGTGGGCATATTACTTTTGAACATTTCTTTTAAGTTCCAATATTTATTCCATGTTGATTGGACCCTTCTTTCTATTTCTAGTATGTCGCTGTTTTTGGCAAAACTTAGCAATTTTCCCAAGTATATGTATTTGTCAACATGTTCTAGTGGCCATTATCTTGGTTTTCGTTAGGTTCATCTCAAGTCCCACCCTGGCACTGGCTTGGGGTAGAGACTTCATCATGTGTTGCATCTGGCCGGCCGTCACTGACAGAAGTACCAGGTCGTCTGCGAACCTAAGATGACTTAAATATTCACCTTTTTTATAGAGTCCCAGTCTGTGAAAATCCAGCTTGCCAATGATGTTTTCCAGGATTGATATAAATAGTATTGGGGAAAGAGGGTCCCCCTGTCTAGTTATAGATATTAATAGATATATAGATAATTAATGTTCTAGTAATAGATATTAATAGAACATTAATTCGAATAATAAAACAGTAACAACATAATATGTATTAACGTTGTTAAACAACAAAACATAGCAATGCCCAAATAATCAATTATATTTAAAAAAAAGAAAACAACTATAATCAGGTACTTATTACTTTATTTATTTTCGAGTTGGCTTCGGCCCCTCGCACGCGTTTCAAAGGACCGGGACCCCAGGGTCCCGAGATTGTTAAATTCAACAATAAATTAATAATAATTCGATAGAAATAATTTAATAACAATAAGATAGTTCAATCATTTAATAATAAGAAATTACCCTCCTTCGGCAATCGGGTAATAAACAGCAGCTCTAGGTACTAAAGCATTATTTACATCCTTTTAGAAATACACGTTCATTCGAGTTGAATATGTCACATAGTGTTATTGGCATAAAATAAAGTTTTCTCGTATACCTATGTACCTAAGTGTGTATCCATTGTGTGTGCCAAATGAATATAAACATGTCTTCTTTCTTTCATTGCGTGCTTTACTTGTGATTCAAGCAATAATTAGGTTAGAGATACTATAATATACGAGTATGTAGTCGGGCAATACTTTCCAAAAAGAACTTTACCGTGACAGTTGTTGGTTGACCCCAGTCACAGATAATATAAAACTAGCATGCAGATGCCTCATCCTATACAAAGAAACCATGCCGACGTAACTAGCGTTTTTCATCTGATTATACCGATTATTTTTTGTAAATCGATCGCGTTCGGTTCCGTTCCACGGCAATAGATAGATCACCATCTATATCCGTGGAACGGAACCGAACGGGATCGATGTACAAAAAATAATCAGTAATACCAGTACAGTACGTCGGCACGGTTTCTTTGTATGGGTTGAGACACCACTGCCCCAGTCTGGAACAACTGGGACCCGACAAAAAGTTTGCATACATAAAGGATATAAGATATAAGGATATAACACTTGCTATACTACTTGCTACTGGATGTAATAAGTATTTTTACATCCAGTACTCGCGCTTGACCACTATCTCACCTGATGGTAAGCGATGATGTGGTTGACGGTGAAGCACGCTTGCCTAGAAATAACCTTTTCCCTCTTGACTTAAGACCCCTAGGTTTTATCTATCGGGAAACAGAGACTCCGGTAGGGAATTCCACTCCTTAGCTGTACGCACAATTAAAGTATTCCCAAAACGTTTAGTGCGTATGGGTGCGATGTCCACCATGTACCGATGGCGCATCGCCGTACTTCTTGTAGTCCATTGATGGTACGAGCTAGGCGGAATTAGATCATGTAATTCCATCGCACAGTCCCCGAAATGTAACCGACAAGCTGGCAACTCGGCGTCGATGTTCAAGGCTCTATTAGAGTTCTGACTCGACCAGAGCCTCAGTGCATTGTGTCCTTATCTAAAATGGAGTACAACCCACCCCAACTACACCCGTGACAAATTATACAAAAATCTTCCTCGTTTTTCACTCTTTCTATTGGTGAAACCGCATGAAAATCCGTTCAGTAGTTATTAAGTTTATCGCGTACAGACGCGGCGTGGGACTTTATTTTATAACTATCGGACGCCTCGCGGCTTCATCCGCGTAGTTCCCGTTCCCGTGGGAATACAGGGATAAAAAGTAGTCTACGTCACCCGCAGGCTTATAACGTATAGCAAAACGATAGCGATCAAACGCTTTATGTCATAAAAGTCGGCATTACCTGCAGTGTAGGTATGGTGGGTCCTACACAATCGTTTGCTAATCGCTCGCTGTTTGTCAAATGAACTTATTTAACAAAAAACCGCCAACAAATCTAAAAGTTCTGTATGGAAGAGCAATTATTGCTCAAAAATCGTTATCGTTGTGCTCTTGCAAAAGATACGTAATATGCCTGCCGGGAATAGTGTAGCTTCCCAACGGTAAAATTATTCTTGAAATCGGTCCAGTAGTTTTTAAGTGTATTCGTTACATACAAAAATATAAACATACAAATCTTTCCTCTTTATAATATTAGTATAGATATGTAATGATGATTTATTGACTCGTATATTGTTCGTACTCTGTCAACATTTACTTCAGACGCATTGATTTAAATGCATGATTAAATGACGTCATAAGATCAAGGCGCATATCATAATTAAAAGCCGGTTATTCCAATTGCAGACCTCGTTGTAAATATATAAGAATCATTCTTTATATGTATTCAATTGACAACTTACAAGGACGGTGTGAATGAATTTAGCACATCGTACGTTGTCAAAAGAAGACATGAATTTACTTTAATAATTTTATAACATAATATCACGCCTGTTTTCCCCGAAGGGTTAAGCAGAGGTGTACTGAGCAATAGAAAACTTTGTAATAAGGGATTGTGTTGTTGTCATCAATCGGACACAAAGAGTCTGGATTTATGCCCTTGGAAACGGGGACTACCTTGGCGGGCTGTCGCAGATTTTAGCCTGACCACGAAAAAGCCAAAATACCGTCGTGGCGCTTAAACTACTGATCTGATTTTGATAGAAGATATCATATAGGTTACATTTTATCTATACTATAATATATTATACATATAGAAGTCGCTTCCTGCCGTCTGTCTGTCCCTATGTATGCTTAGATCGTTAAAACTACGCAATTTTTGCCAATTTGATGCGGTTTTGTAGGGTTCCGTAGCCAAATGGCAAAAAACGGAACCCTTATAGATTCGTCATGTCTGTCTGTCTGTCTGTCCGTCCGTATGTCACAGCCCCTTTTTTCCGAAACTATAAAAACTATGCTTTTGAAACTTGGTAAGTAGATGTATTCTGTGAACCGCATTAAGATTTTCACTCAAAAATAGAAAATAAACAATAAATTTTGGGGGTCCCCATACTTGAAACTGAAACAATTTTTTTTTCCCCTTAAAACCCATACGTGTGGGGTATCTATGGATAAGTCTTCAAAAATGATATTGAGGTTACTAATATATTTTTTTCTAAACTGAATAGTTTGCGCGAGAGGCACTTCCAAAGTGGTAAAATGTGTCCCCCCCCCCCGTAACTTCTACAATAAGAGAATGATAAAACTAAAAAAAATATATGATGTAAATTACCATGTAAACTACCACCGAAAATTGGTTTGAACGAGATCCCGTTAGTAGTTTTTTTTTAATAAATCGTAAACCGCAATTTACCAAGTACGGAACCCTTCGTGCGCGAGTCCGACTCGCACTTGACCGGTTTTTTAATAGATAGAGTGATTCAAGAGGAAGGTTTATTTGTATAATACACGCGGGGGAAGCCGCTGATAGAAGCTAGGAACGATTTTTTTTGTTTGTTTATTTCTTTGTTTGTACCGAATAGGCTCCGAAACCATTGAGATAGGAAATATATGGAGGCGCCGCGATGTTCTATACATACATTAGCTTATACAAATATGAGTGAAATACGATACAGAATGTGAAACATCGTTTTGTTTCATTCTTTCTAATGTAGTAATCGTATTTGATGAAAGAGACAACAATATTTCAGTTGTTGCTCATTATGGCAACATTTTGTTAAGACGTAGTGACGGTTGTAGGTACGTGCCATATTCGCCATTTTATGTGACGAATTTTGTGGTTGTGTTCGTGGTAGTCCTGCTGTCAAATGGTTGTTTACACATTGTATTATTGAGATTTGTGAGTGTGTGTGTGTTGCTTGATTGACACAACCTTAGAATCGGCGGCCATTTTATGAGACATTTTGAGGTTTAGGTAGGCACGTTTTTTTCGTTGGTATTTCCAGTCCATATTATTTAGTATGTCTATGTCCGAAACCACTTGACCGATTTAAAAATTTCTTTCACCAATAGAAAGCTACATTATTCCTGAGTGACATAGGTTATTTTTTAATCTCGAAAACGGGTCCTGTGGGGTGGCCCACGGGAGCGAAGTCGCGGGCAACAACAAGTAGGCAAAAAAAATGTATATTACTTCCAAAAAGTGGGGGGTCACTGATTTTGGAGCTATATTTCAAAGTTTATGAATATACATATGTTCTGAATATCAATAGCGATTTTTTCCGTTATTTATAATTTTCAAGTTACTTCAACTTGTTATTATTTATTTCCTTAAATATCTTTTAGCCCAAATTATTGCAAATAGCCCGGTAACTAAAAGAAAAGAAAGAAAACACATTTATTTGACACAAGCCAGATAAAACAACATAAAAAAAAAAAAAAAAAAACGTAACATTGTGTGTCCCACGGCTACGCCAAATAGGACCAGTTCAACAAAATGTCGGACAACTAGTGCCCAACGCTGGTTTTCAACTGGACCTGTGACCGATGACGTGACGGACGCAAATCAGTTTTATAGTAACTAAATGAGTAGGTAACTAACCGTACAAATTTTTCCTCCAGGTCCATCGAGCAGATGGGAGGCCTAGAACTAGAGACGGACTACCCATACGAGGGTACTGACGACAAGTGTGTGTTCAACAAGACGTTGGCCAAGGTGCAGATCAGCAGCGCCGTCAACATCACCACCAACGAGACCGGCATGGCCCAGTGGCTTGTACATAATGGGCCTATTTCAATTGGTAAGTATTGTGAGAGGGGAAAAAAAGGAAAAATTACTTTGATAGGATATATTGAATCGTACAAAGTGTCTGCCCTCAGGCGGCTTTTACAGAAGTGACAAGCAAATCTAACAAAAATCAATTCAATTATTTTCTTAGCGTTCTGATTTCAATCACCTTCCAAAAGTAAATATGTTATCTGTTGCCAGTTTTATAATGGGCACGGAGGTTTCCTCATCGGCCTGATCTTTCTTGAGGTCGACTTCAGTCTAATTGCATATTACTCACAGTTACATGGCATTTGTTTGCATCAGTCAGTGGCTGATAATGTATCTGATTCACTTACTTTAGTCACAGCCAGATTAAATCAATCAGTCGCTGACGCATCATAGTCACACGGCTGTGAGATTGGTTGAGACTGCTAGCCTTCTAGAAGTTACTTACATTGGACAGTAAAGTTTCTAGTTTAATCTATATGACATGGACCAAATGATTAATCGGGGCACTATGTTTAATGCCCAGTCAATATGAATCAAGTTACGTCAAATTCGGCAACATAAGAAATACTGAACTTTATTATCCGGCTCGAAGGACCATGATTAGGCCTAGGTTAAAGGAAATCAAACGGACTGTACTGGTTCACAATATTATAGCAATCTAAGTATTTAATCAAATGATAAGTATGTCTGAGCGCGGTCGTGTCGGACGATACAATGCCGAGCCGAGACGCTGCTGTCATCCCGGCTCCGCGACGACGCCGTGCCGCGTCGCTCGTTGACGACGCCGTAGTGTGTTCGTTGGTTTTGGATGTGTGTGCGTGAACATATTCCCGGGCCAGCAATGGATGATGAGTCGAACAGTCCAGCCAGGTTGAATGATTGGTTGATGAATGCATTTATGTTGATGTATGGTCAATGTTGATTGGTCCAGATAGTTTAATTGAAGAATGAATGATCAATTTGGTGGTTCATCTAATAACGGGAATTAAATTCTGTGGAATGCCCTTCTGATTGTGCCTGACTGTACTTTGATGTCCGCTACGCGAGCCTCTCCGTCAGGTCCCGGATACAGATACAGAATTCGTCCCAGTGGCCAGTGTGCGTCAGCCTTCTGTGAGCGCGCCGTGTGAGCGTTGCCACCGAGTCCTTTGGTGCAAATTATTCCTTATTAAAGCGTCTCCAAAAATGCTGGCGCAGAAGTTCGACTCGTTGATGCCTCGGCAGCCGTGATGGGTCGCCGTCGGACATCTGAGGGTAAGGTATCACAGTTAGAGGATGACCAATTAGAAAATGGAAGGGGGTGAGAACTGATAGATCAGATGGATCGGATGAAAGAGGTGTGACAGGCCTCGAATTAAGAATGCCTTCTATCTAGACAAGTAGTGTGTACAATTCCTCATATGTGATGTGTGCCAAGCCTAGAACTCTTTTGAGGTGGTATTTTACTGATTTTAAGTACTTTCCCACAGTCCGCCGAAGTATACTATCACTTCATTCCCCCATACTCACCCCGAGTATTGGGGAATGAAGTGATAGTTTTTATTTATCACATTGTCTGGTCATTGTGAGTATTTTTACGTAACTGCTGGGCAATTCGATAATTTTATTATGGTTAATGTACCAATATGGTTTTTATTTTGAATTATCGGTCAGCAAGAAATATCTGCGAAAAACTTATTTTCCCAGCAAAATTATATTATTTGTTCAGCTGGATTAAACGATCGGTTATAAAATAATATTTGTTAGCGGTGCCGCTCATTAAGTTTAATAATATTTGCTCTGTTACGAATAAGTCGAAGAGCGAGCGAAGCGAGCTCGGCGACTTAGGGCACCCGAGTCCCCGACACATCGCTCCGTCAACTTTCTTACATAAATAGTAATTGTACTTGTCTTTTAATAAAACACGTCTTTTACCTTGCCCAAAAAATGATGGACATTATTCAAAAAGACCCGTCAATTTCATTATATCAATGGTTTTTATCATATTGCCTGTCCATATTAGGCAGTTTTTTCTCTTCTATTGGTCCATGACAAATACATTTCTTAGGTAATGCAACTTGGTGATATCAAGTACTTTCAAAAAACATTTGACAATAATGTGCAAAATTCAGTTGGCCCTGTTCCGGTGAAAGTTTTAGTTTGATATTAACTAGAAAAGCTAATGCTATTATAATCTTTAATAGTGATTACAAATATAGGTTTTTATGCAGTAATATGCACACCCCCGGTTTCTCAACACTCGATTATCGGGTTGTTAACGTAATCGACGAATAATGGCCGGTTATCTGCTGTGATTGGCTGTTGGAAATTCATTCAACCAATCACAGCAGATGACGCGTGCTTGACAATTTATCACATTAATTCTGCGATAATTTAGCGGTGAGAAACCCGGCCTCAGTGCCGTAGCTTCAAAAGGAAAGAATAGAAAAAATTACAAGGGTTAAACGATTCAATTGCACCTTGCCAATTAATACCACATGATGTTGCGTTTACAAAAAAAAAAAAAAAACTAATAGCACATTATGTTGCGTTTTAAGTAAATTGATTATTATTACTATAGACATCAAGATGACTTTTGAACGTTCATAAGACCAAATGCCAAGTTTAGTGTTCACACAAAATGTGTTTTCCTGCAGGCATAAACGCGAACGCTATGCAGTTCTACATGGGCGGCATCTCGCATCCTTGGAAGATGCTGTGTAACCCTACCAACTTGGATCATGGCGTGCTCATCGTAGGATATGGAGTCAAAGGTAAGACAGATGTTGCATTACACGTTCATGTGGCATTCATTTCAAGCAATACCTAGCTGCCGCGTGGAATTAGTACTTCCCCTGTTATCTTCATAAATTATGACCTATGTGTTGTGTTATTGGACTGTGTCACAGATAATATAATACTAGCATACAGATGCCTAAACCTGTACAAAGAAACCGTGCCGACGGCGACGTAACTAGCGTTTTTCGTCTGATTATACAGATTATTTTTATAAGTACTTCGATCGCGTTCGGTTCGGGTACGAACACACACCTTTAAATTTTTTTTTGCAAATGTATGATGATTTAGGACGAAAACGAGCGCGCGAAATTTTATAAACAGACTTTTAGGAGTATGTAGACTTGTATGAGTATATCATGAAAAAACGACTAAGTGTATTGTTCAAACTAAAATTATTTGCATTGTTGAACTACAAATCTATCCCTGTATAGTGACCGTTTTGCAATTTTCCTTCTTCTTATGGTATTTATTTGCGCCCAAAGATGCGTTAAAATTAGTGTTGAAATATGGAACTTTAGACACTCATAACTTTTAAATATATTTTCTTTTTACTTTTTTGTTTCCATACAGGGCTAGGTAATGATGAGACAAATTGATATATTTTTTTATTTTGAACGTAAACCGTCAAACAGTGGAGTACATACATACATACATAAACTCACGCCTTTTTCGCATGAGGGTAGGCAGAAACTACAGAACGCCAACTACTACGATCCTTACATACTTCTTTTGCTTCACACACATTCATACATCTAGTCATACACACACGCCGGTTATGGGTACTGCGCACTTGGCCTTTCTGATGAACATCACCTATAAGGTCTATGTATGTCTTTCTAGGGCGTCCCCTCCCGGCGTTTCCAATCACGTCTGCCTTGTAAATACCTTTCGTTAGTCGCCTTTCATTCATCCTCTCAACATGGCCAAACCATCTTAACATACTCTTTTCAATTTTAGTCACTACATCTTCTTTTAAACCACATGGTTGTCATATTACCTCATTCCTCAATCTATCATTTAAAGTTACACCACACATACTCCGCAAGGAGCGCATTTCTACTGCATTAATCCTACTTTCATGTCTTTTTTGTCATACCCCTCCATACAGTGGAGTAATCGCCAGACTACGTTTGTATGGAAGAATGATCGACTAGAATACAACCAGAGTTCATTTTTTACAAGCATAGGTCACGTGATGCACTCTCGTGATTTTCATTATCTATAACCCTGTTATCTATTCATAGTACCAAGAATTATCATGTAGGTATAAGTGAGTACTCACTATCGAGAATTCAAGATATATCCGTAAATTATTTTCTAAACAAAGCGTGCTTGACTCAAGGAATTTCTCCGGTGCTATTACAAAAACAAATCGCGAATCGGTTTATAAACTGTCTATATGCCAAACAAATAGTTCTACCGGACGGGAATAAAATTCGCGACATCGCTCTAATGGTGCAAAGAAAAACATTTGATCTGACATACAATTTCTGTGGTCAAGCTGCCGAATTTAGTTCGGGACTTTTTACCCGACTGCCGAAGGAGGGTAATGTGTTTATCATCTATGTATGTATGTTTGTTCCTATGTGGCGTTCTAGAGACCAAATGCGTTGGTCGATTTTGATGATTCTTACGTCAATCGATTTGTCTTATCCCTGCGAGTGTCACTGGCTACATTAAAATTCGAAAATAAAAAAATGTCGGATTTTGGGCGCCATATTGTGGGGCACCAAACTTTTTTATTCTTCCAAACCCATTGTGTGGGGTGGTTTGTAAAAAACAAAAACCCGACTGCTAAAAAAGAATAGTATATTATGCAACTAGTGAATAAAAGACGGATTAAAGCGAGGGCCATAGATGAATCACGAGCAAGTGAAGGATACTAACGATTGAATCACGACCGCAGGGAGTGATTCATGATGATTGAATCACGAGCATAGCGAGTGATTCAAGTGTTAGAATCATGAGCGGCGCGAGTGATTCATGGCCCTCGATATAAATCCGTTTTATTCAAGAGTTGCATATAGTATGTAACTCTTGAATAAAACGGATTTATGCATACTATAGTTTATACCATGACTTCGAGAAAAAGAAAGATCTAAGCAAAAAGCATAAGGAATATTACGAGCAATAAATAAATGGTTTATTTCCTTCAAAATTTACAAAAAATGTGAAATCCTGACCCCTGAGCTAGGTAACAGCACCTGTGTTTCAGAGGGGCCAGTGACCACCTCCGTTACGTTACATAATTATAATTAATTAAACACCATTGCAATTAATATTAGAATAACAATCCAAATAAGTATTCAATAAATGTCCTAGACTAAAATCAAAATCACTATTAAAATCCTAAATAACAAACTCAAAATTAAAATTGAGGTAGGAGTTTGAAAGTCGAGTATTCTCTGCACAAGAAATTTGTATCGAGTATTTTTTGCGCAAGGAGGTTATATAGCATTGAGATGAAGGTTGTTCCATTGCTGTGTTCCAAATTCAAACACCAAAACAGTGATTAAAAGTGCTTTTTATTCACTGTTTTCAGTGAATAAAATAAGCTTTGTAGAGGAGTAATGGTATAAAAAGTTTTTTTTTAGTTCGCTTTTTAAGCAGTCAGGTTTTTTGTTTTTTTTATTAAATTTTTTTAGGGTCTGAACAGTTGACTTAACGTGCAGATGAGTCATTCCCATACATTGATTCGTTTTCTACTAGCGCTATCGATTGTAGATCGGCAACTTAGCTACAGGTGATGATCTGTTCGCACAATGAAAGTGTTCCCAAAATGTTTATACAACGCTAACGCATCTTTAACCTCTCCCATTTTCCACAGACTATCCGCTCTTCCACAAGAAGCTACCGTACTGGATCATCAAGAACTCCTGGGGCCAGTCGTGGGGTGAGCAGGGATACTACCGCGTGTACCGAGGAGACGGCACTTGTGGCGTCAACCAGATGGCGAGCAGCGCTGTTATTTAGACCCTGGTATTGAGAATATGCCATCTTTATGTACCTTTGTATCTTATTTCTACTGGACAAGGACTTAGAACTGGTTTCCGTATTGTGTATTGGGAGTTAAGAAAAATTTGGTAACTTTCAGGCTAAATCTGAGTTGGACGACTCAACTCCTAATTCTTAATTCAGAAATCGGGTTATTTGACCATGAATTTTATATCATTATCGACATTCGCCTGCCATTTTCTTAAAATGGTTTTATACATTGTAATTTAAACAATAAGAAAAGGTGTTTCAATCATATGCTTCCAAGCTGTAAACACTGATCAGGTATAATTTTCCAGTATAAACTGACCTATCACTATGCGGAATGCCTATGCAATACCAGGTCAGCTTATACTGGAAATTAATGGCTTGATATTTGTTCTAGAACCCGGCAAGGACTGCAAGGCCAAGAAAAATAAACATTGCTCTCTGACTGAGCACTATTTCTGTTACCGTCGCACTACTGTCAATTTCCAAATGCAAGATAGAGACGGAACATCACGTGCTAAGCAATGTTTGTCTTTCTCAGTCCTAAAATAGTTTTCCTTATTTAAAATTTAAAAAAGGAATTGTTTTCAGCCAGCTCTAAGATGCGACCTGGCAGGGCTGGCGGTAAATGTAGCAATTTTGGAAATAAAAAAATACTCGATTTTTCATAATAATTCCCGGGTTCTCTAGAAAAATGTATAGTTCTTGTCCAGTATCTTAAGACCGCCAAAACTTTCATGTATTTTAGAGTCGCTAGCTAGTCTAGACTTAAGTGAAAACCTTTTGAGACATTTAAAAATGGCTTCTGTGCATCTCAGACTCCTTTTCGTCCATCTTTTCATTTGTATTAACTAAGTCTATCTTGCTAGGTTTGTAGGTCATCGCTAAATTGAGTTCTAAAGGAGAAATATAAGGTAGGTTGGTTTTATATAGAAAGGTTTTGTAGCGTTTCAAGGGCATTCGCCAACATTGCCTGCGAATGCTAAGTTATAAGGTCAAATTCAATTGACTGGTTGAACTTGATAGATGTGTTCAAGTATCGAAATCTAACATGATTAAAATTGGTACCGGCCGCGGTATTTTAGTTTAATTACATTTGTTTGTCGCGCTATTATTTAATCAGGACCTAAAGATGTACACAAAAAACACAATGCATCATCAATATAAACCAGCTAAAGAGTGGAATTCCCTGCCGGAGTCTGTGTTTCCCGATAGCTACAATCTAGGGAAAGTCTGAATAGGTTTTTTCTAGGCAAGCGTGCTTCACCGTCGACCACATCATCGCTTACCATCAGGTGAGATAGTGGTCAAGCGCAAGCTTATTGATGATAATAATAATAAAAAAAAAGAAGTGCTCTCCCTCAATTATAGGAGGCCACAGCATGCTTTTTAGAGTATCGACTAAATAAAAACTAAAATATATACATAAATTATGAAATACTAAAGCTGTCCACACATTACTGTGTCGTGTCGTGTCGTGTCGTGTCGTGAAGCGGGATAGCATGACAAGCCTAAGTCATATCACAGTGAGTCTTAAAGGCGCACGGTTGGCGCAGTGGTTGAGCGATTGACTGCTGCGCTGCGTGTCGCGGGTTCGATTCCCGCACGGAACAAATATTTGTATGACCTACAGATAGTTGTTCCGGCTCTGGGTATTGTGTATGTGATTTTATATGTTTGTAAACGCACCCACGATACAGGAAGAGATTCCTAGTGTGTGCCAGAGTATTTAAAAAACAAAAAAAAGACTTCAAAGTAAGTCAATCAAATGCGTCAAAAACGAGCCACGACACGTCATTATGTTACCGCCTTTACGCTATCGATACTCATCACGTCTGCAAAATTTCGCCAGCTCGTTGAATTTGACCCTGTATAATAATTTAGTTGATAAATCACTACTTTTTTTTTTGTCCAGCCGTTGCTGTCCCAGTGTTGAGCAAAAACCTAGATTACTACTACTTACCTAATTATTCTGGCGTGCATAGAAGTCATTTACTGAACCAACCAAAACTTTATCGCTCACCCTTTAGCAAACTAGTGATCTCAAACACTTCCAAGTTTACTAAAGGGTAACCCTATTTATTAACCATATTAAAACAATTTATAATAACAAACATTTCAGTAAAAACAATAGTTCATAATAATGTCTCAATAACGACCACAACGAATCATTTAGATCTGCTTATAATAATTAATAATAACTAACCTTATCAAAAATATTAGAAACATAATTGGTTGTGGATATATAGGCATTGGTCACATATTGGTGCCATCATTGGCCATGCAAATGTTGGTCCAAATGTGTGACATGTGTTTGTGATATTTAACTTATGATCTATTACGGGCTTGTATACTTACTGCAGGTTTCTTGAATAATTTTATTATGATAAAATATGAAAAAGATGTTTGGTCTCGTAAAGATAACGGGTGAGTTTTGGAACATGGATCAAGATGTCGTCTTGAAATATATAATATTCACAGCGGATCTTTGTGTCTCTGAAGTTGGATCTGTCAAATTTTGCGCAAGAAACAGATTAACTGCATAGAGTAAGCGAGATAGGATTATGAGACAAACGTAAGCGAGTGAAAGAGACAGTTATACAATGCTATCTTCACTTTCAATATTGACACATAAATAGCTACTGCGCAAGCTCTTGCAGCCAATTCAGAGACACAAAGATCCGTTGTGAATATTATAGAAATATTGATGTTTTGTAAGAAATCCACTTAGTGTATGAAACCAGTGGCTAAAACCAGTGAAATGACCAAAATACTTAATTTTATTAAAGTTTAAGTGCAATTATATCTTTTGGATAAATAATTGCCTTGACCGCCATGGTACGCTGCTGTTCCAAACCTCACCTTGTTTATTCAAATCAAGCTGGTCATTGGTGCCCAATGCTTGGATGTCCAATTAAGACTTTGGGCGTATGCTCTACTCATTAGTACTCCTACCGAATTAAAGGTGGGTTTTCCGCATCATCTTATCGATTCCTCGCAATTCAGCCAGTACCAGGAAAACCACAAGGAAAACATTTGTTATGTTTTGTATTATTTATATAATACGCAATACTTTTTCAAGGACTTTATACAACGTGTAACAGAATAAACGCAAAAACTGAAGGAGTGACATTCTATTCATCATTAAGAACAACTTTTCTATGGAACCAAGCATTAATTCGCGAAAAAAGAACAGTTGCTCTATATTTAAATTGTTTTTATTTTTTACTTTGCACCCATTCTAGGAATTTCTGCAGTATTGTGGGTGCATTGATAATTTTTTTAACTCAAATACACAAACACCCAGATCCGGAACAACTATCTGTAGGCCACACAAATATTTGTCCCGTGCGGGAATCGAAATAAAGAAGGAATAAAACGTTTTTATTTTTCATAAAACGACCCTGCGACACGTAGTGCAGTAGCCGATCGCTCAACTACTGCGCCAATCGTGTCGTAATTTTTGTTTAATTACCCTGAACAGCTGATTTTTTTCGCCATTTTATGATCTGCTCGTGGCTAAATAATAAAAGCCGCACGGGTCGATCTGCAAGGTTAAGCAACGCTTGCCGAGGTCGGTCCGTGGATGGGTGACTATCTTTACATAGCGAGATTGCTCCGTGCCGCCGTTCGTCCCGGCTGTCATTTGAAGATCTTTGATAGTCGTTACGAGTAGTCAGAAGCCTGAAATCTGACACCAGTCTTGCCAAGGGGTACCGAGTTACGAGCTGAATCCGGTAAGACTGGAAGCCGACCCTAAAAAGTTGGGAACAGGCTAGGTAGATTGATTATGATCAGTCCCATAGTAAAAGTTACTCAGAGATGGGTGAGAAGGTGCAAACCTTTTCAGGTTTTGCATTTATTCTGTTACGCCTAATACAACGTTTTGTTTCTTGTTCAACAAGCTTGTTCTAAAACATTAATCAAATAACCATCTCTCTGCATACATAATTTTATGCGTATTTTTTTGCGTAACCGACACTAATCAATTGCTTTTATAATCATAAGTTATTACTTTTAATAAAAAGGGAGGAATTCATGTTTCTGAAATCGGTTTGCCATACTTTGAATTAGTTGTATTTAAGTTTTATTATGTGATCAACTAAATTGATTGACATTTTGACTTTTTTTTCAATTGTATCTTTTTGGTTAGAATCTCATTGTGTTATATTTTAGAAAAAAATATATTTTGAATTTATATTATTTAAATTAACTGTCATCTTATAATACTTGTCTTAATTAGTCATAAAATATAGTCAAACAACTTATGCTCTCCATTTTGTGTACCTTTAACACTAATGTTTTATATAATAAGCAAAGACTCAAAAAATATACTCATTATGCTCAATTGGTTAAATAAATATGTTTAAAAAAGTTTTTTAGTGTCATGCTTCTGCAGGTTGGCACACGAATTATGGCAAATAAAATTAAACAGCTGGTGAAATAATGAACTTGTGTCGAAAGGTATTAAACTGCATTTGAAATAACATCAGAAATTTTTACAACCCCTTTTTACATTCCGTTCAACCGATTTTGAGTTCTATCCCGTTAATATAAGGATAGCATAAAAAGCATAAACCTGTTACCAAAACTGTTTAATACAGCTGCCATTTGTCATATCACCAACGCAATATAAGTCAAAATCGGTTAAACGGGCTGTAAAATGGCATTATTCTTATGTCTAATGTTATCTCAAATGGAGTATATGCCAAAAGACCAGTCGCTTTAGGAAAAGACCTTATCATGACTGCGTACTGCGACAGGCTTCAGCGATACAGGCTATTAGACATTTCAACTTTGTCTCTCTCGGATGGCAACGTATCTTTTTGGTATTGCAAAGACCATGGAATGTGACTTGGTTGCACCCGTATCAGTTGGGCCGTACGTCAGATGTGCTCCAACAACATTAAAAAAGTTAATAAAATCAAAAAACCCGACTGCAAAGATGTAAACAAGCAGAAAGTCATGCTGTGCATTCGGAGCATACATATTCGCGAGCTGGCAGACCAAAACTATAAATATCCTCCTCGAATGAATTTTAAACATGTAAGTGGTATATATTTTTGTAATCACCTCTAAAAATCCTTCATTTTGATACCCCACTCGATGGGTTTGAAAGAAAAAAAAATTGCCACTCCCACAATATGGCGCCCAAAAGCCGCCATTTTCCATTTTTTTTTAACGGCACTTTTCTAAGAACACTTGGGCGGCCAAGACATATCATAAGATGTCTTAATTATAAAATCTGTCAAGTGGTTTGAAAGATACGAGGTAATAAAGAATATTATATACATACAAGATACGCGCGAAAAACGGTAAAAACAAAGCTTGCCATGTCTTATGCAAGGCGAAGTGGTAGCTTGCTTGTCCACCACAAGCAAGCTACCACTTCGCCTTGCCGTGGTATATAGTGGTGCCGATTTATCACTAGGTCCACACACTGTCCACTTGTCGCTGGTATAACGATGCTTTTATAAAACCAGCGTTAAAATGAAGTGTGGTCTTCGATACATGCTTGCTTGTTTTACTAAAGGACACAGAGAAACTTATATATACGGACATAGAGACATGACTTAAAATTATGATACTAGCGCCATCTAACGGTATATGACACCCGTGTAGTTTGGTCGGCGGGTTCCATTCCATAGTCATTTCATTATTATTCCTCAAAGTAATTTCCAAAAGCCAACCAAATCTTTTTTAAATGATTTTGACTTTTGAAAAAAAAAGAGTGTCCCTAAAGTTGAGCCAACTTGTAGAAGTATTTAAAACCTAAGAAATTTTAAGAGATTGAAAAATATACCTCGCCATTTATAAAATTGTACCTTAACAAAGAGGAATAAAGTCGAAATTGAAATAACTTTGAAGCTGTTACATGACTCCTGCTTGTACCTGATATCTTGGTATGATATTATTTGGCTATTGCTTATATTACTCATGTAATTTTATTATTCCATATTCGTTATCATACGTTTTGTTTGAAATTGCCATTCTGTAGATTAAAACACATAAAAATATGCATTACAAGTATTTGTAGTTAAAGAATGTAAAAAAGTGCCTGCAAATTGTAAATGTTCCGGTAAAAATGTACATAGCTTCTATGTTAATAAAAAATATAGTTATTGCATTCCACGTTTACGCATTATGAGTCTTATTCGCTTGATATAAGGTTTGAATTTGAATAAGTCTCATACCGTCGCAAAATGCAACAACGTTGCTTGGAATTTTAATTATATTAGATGCTAAAAATGTTTTCAAATTATGATTTCATAAAATTTTTACTTACGTTGTAAAATGTATGTGTACTTATGAATTGTTATTGTTTTTTCAATTTTATTTTCTTTTGGAAACTGTTTTTGTTAATTTTACTCTTGTACCTATTTTCTATAGATATTCTTATTTACCTACTCATAAATGCCAATGTAATTTCGTTGAAGACCTAAGAACGCATAATTCACGACACGTTAGTTATTAAGCGAAATATTTTGATAAATTCACCTTTGCAAACGAATTTGATACTAATTGTTTACTGCAATAAAGATATTTTATGAAAATACTTATTTTATTTGAACCAAATACATATAAAAATATACTATGAACTCCCAAAACCGTTTAATTGGTTAATAAAAAGGGTATGGTTGTGAAGGAGCCATATCAGTAGTTCGCTGTTGCACCGATAGATGTCAGGGTACGTCGCAACGAAATGATATGAAATGTAACAAGGGTTACACGGAGGTAGGTGTATACCTAATATTTATTTGCATTTTAATAAAAAATTGTCTGGCCCAGACTAATTTTTCGCCAACGCCTTCACTCTCGTAACCTATTTCCAAAGGAACTGAGCATTTTTAATAGTGAAAGGGTTTTAAGAAGGCCACAGTAAAAAGCTAGTAAAAATATGTGAAAATTAAATCAACCCGAAATCCTTTGCAGAACTTTGAAGATATACATAAGTAAATTATGAAAACGTTCTTCATAAATAAGAGACGCTACCTTTTTAACCGACTTTCCAAAATAGAGGAGGTTCTATGTTCGACTTTGTTTGTGTTTTTATGTATGTTCACCGATTATTCTGTCAATTGTGACCCGCTTTTGAAAATTCTTTTTTTTATTTGAAATGGTATACTGTCGAGGTGGTCCCATTGTCACAAAGTCAGGATTTGATGATGGGATCCCGCCCATGTGAATCGAGAGAACTACTAAAATTTTATAAACTTTTGAGTTTTTAGGTTTAGTATCGATTTTGGTAATTTCATCAACATGACAAGCATTTGCGTTCAGAAAGTAGGTATCATTTGGTGAAGTGGAACTGATGAAGAAGACCAAAGATAGCGATTATGGTACTTCTAAATGATACGTAGGTATGTTTTGGGTATAAGATATCTCGAATAGTTAAATTACTGTGATGAAGCAAATTCAATTATATGAATCTAATGAAAATGGTACCATCGAACTGATCTGGTGATAAAGCCGAAGGTAGGCACCGGAACTCTGGAATAAAATAAAATGTATCTCAGTAGTGTGTAGCTTTTAGGCTTATTGGAAATTTTATGAGAAGCCAAAAAAAAAGGCTATTTAGGTATAAGAGAAAAATTCTTTATCAAAAAATAAATAAACCAACTTCCAAAACAAAACACTACAAAGCGAAAATTAAGTCGGAAGTCGGTGTCAAAAACGAAAAAAAATTGGTACCAAAGACACCGACTTCCGAAAAGAAAGTTATTTTTCGCTTTGTAGTGTTTTTTTTTAAAGTTGTTTTTTTTTTGTAAAAAAGATAATTGTTTTCCATGTATCTACCTAAGTAGTGTATATGTAACTTGTAATATGATAACCGCGCCTGCCGTTGTTCTCATACATAATTCCATTTACTTACATCATTACATAATTTAGGCACACACGTGCGAACCTTTTGTTTTCTTGAAAATACAAAACTTTTTTGCAAAAAAATACAACCGACTTCCAAATAAAAAACTACAAAGTGAAAAAATAACTTTATTTTTGGAAGTCGGTGTCTGTTTTTTTTTCCCCATTTTTTGCGATATGGACACCGACTGCCTAAAATAAAGTTATTTTTCACTTTGTAGTTTTTTATTTGGAAGTCGGTTGTATTTTTTTTGCAAAAAAGTTTTTTATTTTTCCCTTTTTTAGCGTCACTGAAATTATGACGTCAGTGATTTACAGCCACTTTTGTTTTGCTCAGCCAAAAATGTACTAAAATGTGCTGGATTCATAGCGCATATTTGTATGTTTTTTAGTAAAGTTTCCCAAAATAGGCAAGTTGTTTAGTAAGGTACCTGTAACGCCAGAATAGATTACCCGAATAACATGAAACTTAACATAACCGGTGAAATGAGTGATCTGCGTATCCCTTTATAGTGAACTGGCGTGATATTATGTTATGAAATGGTATAAACAATAAACAGACATGCGATTGCAGCAATCGCGAATGATTTGCCGTTATTTATTGAAGAGTTCTGTTGTATATCTCCGAAGTTCTTCATCAGATCTTCAACAAATTAAAATGGGACCAATTTCGAAACATAATCTATCAAACAAAAAAATAATTTTCAAAATCGGTCCACAATTGACGGAGATATCGGTGAACAAACATAAAAAAAAAAAAAAAAAAAAAACATTCAAGAAGTCGAACATAGAACCTCCTCCTTTTTGGTAAGTCGGTTAAAAACTAGGTTTACTGTCTCCCTGTTCTGAAACTTAGTCAAGAACAGATTCAGTTAGTTATTAAATGTTCCCGGCCATAAAATGTAAATATTTTCTTTCGTTTTATAACATCACGTTTGTAGTTTTTAACCCCCGCCGAAAAAGAGGGGTGTTATAAATTTCACGTGTGTTGCTGTGTATCTGTGTATCTATGTATCTGTGTGTCTGTCTGTGGCATCATAGCGCCTAAACGAATGAACCGATTTAGATTTTGATTTTTTTGTTTGAAAGGTGATTTTATCGAGAGTGTTCTTAGCTATGTTTGAATAAAATCGGTTCAGCCGTTCAAAAGTAATGGGCGTTTTACTGTTTGAATCGGGGTGTTTTTAACCCCCGCCGGAAAAAGAAGGGCTGTTATAAGTTTCACGTGTGTTGCTGTGTATCTGTGTATGTGCTGTGGCATCATAGCGCCTAAACGGATGAACCGATTTCGATTTAGTTTTTTTTTGTTTGAAAGGTAATTTTGTCGAGAGTGTTCTTAGCTATGTTTGAATAAAATCGGTTCAGCCGTTCAAAAGTTATGGGCATTTTACTGTTTGTGTCGGGGGTTTTTTTAAATTGTGAAATTTTACTTGTTCCAGAATTGGTTAGGCAGGGGTCTAGTCCGGAATACGTTGCGTTGGAAGGTGTCCTACTAGGTGGACCGATAACCTAGTGAAAGTTGTGGGAATCTGTACCTGGCACCAAGGAGAGACAACGCGGTCGGGATAGTTGGATTGTGTAGATACCTACGTGCGTTGTCTATGAAGCTAACATTATGGGCAAGGCGAGGGGTGATAATATGGGTGCCGGGAGGGAGTGCAAGGAGATGCATTTGCACCCCGTATATTTTATTGAATACAAAATTGAATACAATAAAATATACACAAACATACAATAAAAAAGCCGAGGACCTTCAGTTGGCACTTGGCACCAAAATCAAAACACAAAATCTTTGAAAAAAAACGATTTTAAACAATCTATAATCGATTATTCAGTTGATTATAAAACACTGTTGGTTTTTGACTACATCCTAAGTTGAATTATGAACGCATTCCGATTTTTTTACGCGTGCATAGTGTAGATATTAGAAAGTACACGAGCTGAACCGATTAAATCCGTACAGTCGAACGTCGAACTACGATAACTGTTGCTTTATGTAGAATGGCGTATTTAAAGATTGGGCGCCCCTGGCCATATAGTTTTTGCCACCCCTAATTAACAAAAAAAGGAACTGTTTATCTAATGAATTCTAATGGAACACCTAACCTATCTGAGGCAGCGTTCTAAAAAACTTCGCGCTCACTTTGCTCGCTCTTGCAACCTCGTTTATGAAGGTGTTTTTGCATGAGCCTACACTGTAACTTCTACGAATACAGATATAAAAGTATCGTAAGAATCATCATCATCATATCAGCCGAAAGACGTCCACTGCTGGACATAGGCCTCCCCCAACCGTCGCCACATTGACCGGTCCCGTGCGTCTCGCAACCAGCGGATCCCCGCAACCTTCACCAGGTCATCGGTCCACCTGGTGGGAGGCCTTCCAACGCAACGTCTTCCGGTTCGCGGTCGCCACTCCACAACCTTTCTGCCCCATCGGCCATCCGTTCTGCGAGCTATGTGCCCTGCCCACTGCCACTTAAGTTTGGCAATTCTTCGAGCTATGTCGGTAACATTGGTTCTCTTACGGATCTCTACATTTTTTTTGCAGTCTCGTTTAGTTCTTTTATTTTGGGGGTGTTCACTAGAAATCCACCTCGGGTGCCAACCCATGCTATGCTGCCACTGGATGGTGTATCAAATGAAGCAAAACATAAAATCCGATGAGAATTACAAAAACTCATTATGTTTTATTTATCAAGGTATAAATGTACCTAATCAAGTCGTGGCAGTAGGTAACTACAATAACTCTGGGTGTTGTGTATGTGAGTTTATATGTTTGTAAACGCACCCACGATACAGGATGAAATTGCTAGTGTGGGGCAACGTTTTTTTATAAAAAAAAAGACTTTTTGATCTGAAAAAAACGCGTCTGTAAATTTACCGATATCATCATCAGCCTTATAATGTTCCCACTGCTGGGACACACGCGTCCTCTCTGTGAGAGAGGAAATGGGCCTTAAATCCACCACGCGGGCACAGTGCAGTTTGGTGGATGTAACTTATTAACTTCGTTTTTTTTTGGTTCTAAGTCATGCCTGTTTCCTCACGATATTTTCCTTCACCATTTTGAGAGCAGTGCTGATGAAATAATTTACACAAAGTAAAGCGCCTGTCTGGGTTCAAACTCACGACCACACGTAACTCTGGGCCCATACCATTGGGCCAACACTGCTCTCTAAACCGACATAGTCCGATGAATTGCCAAGCTTAAGTGGCAGGGAACATTGCTTGCAGAACGATTGGTCGACTGAGGGAAACAGTTTTGGAGGTGCGGCCCCTTACCGGAAGACGCAGCGTTGGAAAGCCTCCCTCTAGGTGGACCGATAACCTGGCTAAGGCTGCGGGAATCTGCTGGCTTCCACTTGGGTAAGGCCTATGTCCAGCATAAAAGTCTTTCAGCTAAAATGATGATGATTTGTACCTTGTTCCCTTCCAAACAATTCCAATTCAAATTTATCGGATCTCACCACAATAATTAATTACTAGAACGTGATCCAAACTACGAACAATCAGCTATTCAAGCGTCCGCGCGTAGACTAGCCGTGTCCGACATTTATTTCGACGTTCGGCCGGTAACGGTCCGGTCAAAGGTGGCAGCGGTACGGTACGCGTACACTGGATCCGATTTCAACGGACGATAATGAACGAGAAATACCACAGAGCATCGAGTGGCTTCGGCAGCCCTTGCTAGAGTGCATGTAGTGTGTTGTTCGCAGTCAGTGTTCTACACCTGACTGCGAATATGTACAATCTGCACATCATACCATAAGGGAGTGTATTCTTTGGCAGAATGAACGCAATACTATGTTGAATAATGTACAGGCTGCATCAGGAGTTGTTTACTATACGGACCTTGTGGAAACTAGAACAAATTTCCGTGCGTTCAAGCGTTTTTACCATACCTATTATTGGAATCAAAATTTATCAGCTCACAATGTTAGGACCCATTAATACTCGTATTCATTTTAATTTTTATCGGTGGTGCTAGGCAACTGGGCTTATCCCAATCGTAAAAGATCCTTTGTGTCTAGGCCTTGTTTGTTCTGTCCCCAGCTTGATATCGAGGGAAGTGGAAATTTAATTTTTTTTCCTAATTCTCCATCATTCTTTTCTGATTAATTTCGTTGCGGGATCCAAGGCAGTTTAATTATTCCTCCGGGACCTCGACCTTACCTTGAGCTTAGAAAAGCGCCGAGGCAATGAAGCTTGAGCTTCATTGCCTCGGCGCTTTTCTGGTTGTCGCCACTGTTGATTCTGGCTTTTAGGATTTGCAATGGTTTGGGAGTACTGCGTAGTGGGATTGTCGCAAAAAGCTCCTGCTAGGGACGACATAAATACACTAAATTCTATTAAGACTACTAGAGACGGTATATAATACTAATAATATAATATTACTACGGCTCATTCGGTTTAGGACAGATTCTGGTTTGGGCAGATTCTTGTTACGGCAGATTCTTTTTTAGGCAGATTCGTTTTACGGCAGAAGTAACATGACCAACATAAACCTACTACTAGGCATTATCAAAAGTCGGTTGAAAACTTTCTACAAATCAAGTGTATAAGTGAGTGTCACTGTTTCAATCAATCTGTCGGGGGTATTATACTATCATTTAACTAGGATCACACGAAGTTGAGGACGACTATGTCTACCTGGTACTAACGATCCAGTTGGGTAGGGTCAACTTCGAGAAAGAGGTCAACCGTTGAATCCGACTTTCCTGTGCAGCGTTCGGGAAGTTGCGCTGTATCTTCTCGTCCAACTTACCACAGTGTCTCAAAACGAAAGCCTATGACCAGTGTGTATTGCCACTGATGACCTATGGCTCTGAGACGAGGTCGTTCCAATGGGCCTCATCAGTCACCCAAAGGGCAATGGTGAAAGCTATGCTCGGAGTATCCTTGCGTGATCGAATCATAAATGTAGAGACCCCCAAGAGAACCAGGCGACATTGCTTAAGTTAAGTGGCAGTGGGCAGGGCACATTGCTCGCAGAACGGATGGCCGATGGGGCAAAAAATGCAGTGACGACCGCGAACTGGAAGACGTTGCGTTGGAAAGCCTCTCACCAGGTGGACCAATGACCTGGCAAAGATTGTGGGGATCCGCTGGTTGCAAGATGCAGGGACCGGTCAATGTGGCGACGCTTGGGAGAGGCCTATATCCAGCAGTGGACGTCTTTCGGAAGATATGATGATGATGATGATGATATCTAGGATCATACATAGGATCCTATCTCTTATCCTACATATATGACCTCTAGAATAACATATATATATAACATAATGTTATACATATCTGTATAACATTATCTATTCCTTTGATCATGTTTTTTGTCATATTTGGTTGCAATGGAGGACAAGTCAGCTGTGTACTACTAATTACTTCGGCAGTGTGTACACAGTGTTCCCAACAATAATTTTGAAATTCCATATCTACTGAGCATAATTTGAACTTACGCCAAAATTTCGTGGTACTTACTTTATTCCGACAACAAAACGGTGACAATAATGAATTGCCTTCGAATTTAAAATATGGTAGTAACAAAACTGAAAAGGCAAAATCACATAATTTTATGGATGGATTCAATATTATCCAGAAATTATGAAAATATTTTTTTTAATTCAATATGGCAAGACCAAGGGCCTTATACTATGACGTGTTAAAATTATCATAGTGCGACAGTGAAAAAGGGACAGAACTATTTGTCTTGTATAGCTCCGTCCTGCTGTGGCACAAATGTCAAAAATCTTTTATCAAAGATGATATGTTTCTCAGAGTAATGACTAAAGCATTAGAATAGCAATAGCATGCTTTAGAATAAATAGTCATTGCTCTGAGATATGTTTGTATTACACGATCATTTAAATATGACACATAGATCTATAATCATAGATATATGATAGTGTAATACCACAGATAATATAATACTAGTATAAAGATGCCTTATCCCATACAAAGAATCCGTGCCGATGTAACTAGCATTTTTCGTCTGATTAAACTGATTATTTTTGTACATCAATCGCGATCGGTTTCGTACTACAGCGATAGATAGATGGTGTTAGCAGCGACTTGCTAGTAAAAAGGTTTACTCGGTTCGTGTATATTTTTGTTCTTTAAATACAGTGACGATTTGTTTTATATATATTATTTTGCACGATTTTACAGTTTTAATGCACCAAAAGGTGTTACAATACAAATTTATACAATCGAGTGGCATGCCTCAGATATTTATAACCGTGACATCTATTGGCATCAATTTTAAATGATCCGTTCAAATAATCTTTGAAATATGAATTAAGAGCCCAATATTCCATAATTTTGTGTCTAGGAGTGGTGATTTTCAGGTGCCCTGCCAGGAAACCCAGCCGACGGCCGCTGAACTATGGCGGGTTACTTTTCCTCCACCACTGACTATTTACCACTAAGGAAGCATCTCCCCACAGGATCTAACCCTCCCCGCCGTATGGAAGTGAGATGTAACTCCAACTTCACAAAGTTGGTCAAATTGACGGAACAACCAACAGCAAGTTGTGGATGCGGAGCCGATTTGGAAACTATATTCCATCTCTTATCCTGTCCTCGGTGCACCAAAACATGCAGCCAAAGTAACCTATGCGTTGCCACTGACCATACCGTGGCAGTGGAAAAGTTTTAGCCCAAAAAATATAAATTATTATCGTGCCAGGGACACGAAGAAGGAGAAGCTTCTAGGTAGATGGCGAGTTCCGACGACGTCCAAGTATACTTCGGAGTTTCGGACTTTATCCGATGACAGATGAGGTGTAGTCTGTAGTCCGGCTCGTCCGTAGGCGTGCCGGACGGTCTGAGCCTTCAAACCGACCGACTTAAATCGATTCAGATTTCCAAAGTTACAATAATTAGTGACCCGACACCAGTTTGGTAATTGTTGTCAGTTTTGGTAATTGTTAACAATAGAATAGTCTAGCTTATTGGTCGTGTCGTCACAAAGTCGGATTGTTTTGAGGTACAGGGAATGTAAGGAGGCATGTCTGGGCGTGACATTGATGTGTTGCTAGGTCTATTCACGTTTTCCCTCATTCTGTTCCTAAGGCGTAAGGCGTTATGAAGAACATTTTTTTCAAATATATTGCGTTAGGCAGGACACCTCCATTTTTAAAACGGTTATTTTAAGGTCTCACTTACGAGCCCATTGCCATCAACCGAGCACAAATCCAAACTCCAGGATGCAAAAATCCAAAATTCTCACTGGAATAACCCAGAAATGTTGACCGACCTGGGAGTCGAACGTAGAATCCCATGCTTAGCAGTTGCACTTTCGACTACGATATCAACGAAGCAGTAAAAAAACCAAATGATTTATTTTTGTTGCCAAGCATCAAACTCGCTTCCAACATAACCACAAGTCACAAGTAGTCACAACAAACGTTATACAACTTCTTAATTAAAACTTACAAGCCAGTAACAAGTACTTTCGTTGAAGGGCACGGCTTCTGCACGCACCGTGTCGGGTCACGTTGGTGGGTCACATTGCACATACGTCGGCCGCTAGGGGCCTGCAGCCGACACTTCCATAATACCCCCTGACGCCCCTCGGAACGGGCAAAGGGGATGTCACTCAACTGTAACGATTGTTTTTTTTATATTTTTTGCTTTTTTTCATATTGTAGCCTGAATGTTTGTTTGTTTTAATTGTGGTTTTGTATTGTTTGTGTGGACATTTATTTTAGAACATAATCCTGGTACCTATTCGGTAAAATTACCTTTAGTCCGTTGACTACTAAGCTACAAATGACATAACATCACGCCCGAATCCCTAAAGAGTTTGGCAGAGGTGTACACCCACATTAAGCCCAAATAAGGCCTATTGTCAGATTAGTTTTCCCATAATATACCTAGGTACCACCTAATAAACGGCAGGATTCATTCTAATCCTGGCTACAAGCTTGTGCCTATGCAAGTACTCTTCGTTCGCTAGACGAGAACAACCAGAGATAATGTGGCGGATCGATTCACCCAGGCGGTGAAATGCCCGACAGATGTCAACCGTCCCATCCTTCACAATAAATATCCGGTAGGTATTCGTCATGATAACTTCGTCCATAATTGCACAAACAAAAACTTCGGTTGCCCCAAAGAGGTCACCGAAACGCAGCCAGGCTACGGACGCTGATTGGTCTACATCGGACCCATGTAGGGCCCGGAAAAACTTGTAATACGGCCTCAGAATCCACTAGATTGTACTTCAAAGCAGTACTATTTATATGTATTATTATGGTTTTTAAACTTAAGTTTCTCAGATAAGAACCTGGTGTTTTTATAGGATCTCACGGGAGTGAACCAAGGTGAAATAATAACAAATAATTAAATTATTTTGCACTGCACTCAAATTGTAATCTATATCTAACTGTAAAAACGTTCTGACTATTCGGCAAGTGTTTAATATTGCAGCTTTTTGTATATTAGATATGTGTATTTTGTTAGATTGAGAACATTAAAACTGTTGTATATTAGTTTCGGAAGAACACCTGTTGTTGATATTACTATTGGGACTATTGTAACTCTATTAATTTTCCAAACTCTGGTAATTTCTTCTTGTAACTCTGTGTACTTTCTAACTTTTTCCGTGATAGTTCTTAGGGTTCCGTACCCAGAGGGTAAAAACGCAATCCTATTACTTAGTTTTTTTGTATGGGAGCCTTAGTTAAATATTTAATTTATTCTGTTTTTAGTATTTATTGTTATAGCGGCAACAGAAATACATCATCATCTGTGAAAATTCAACTGTCTCGCTATCACGGTTCAAGATATACAGCCTGGTGACAGACGGACAGACAGACGGAGTTACTTTCAAATTTATAATATTAGTATCATCATCTGCCTAGCCTTTTCCCAACTATGTTGGGGTCGGCTTCCAGTCTAACCGGATTTGGCTGAGTACCAGTGTTTTACATGGAGCGACTGCCTATCTGACCTCCACAACCCAGTAACTGGGTAACACGGTACCCCTTTGCTAGACTGGTGTCAGATCTCAAGCGTCTGACTACTCGTAACGACTGTCAAAGATCTTCAAATGACAGCCGGGACCAACGGCCTAACGTGCTTTCCGAGGCACGGAGGAAACTCGGTATGTTGAAATGGTAACCCATCCAAGGACCGACCTCGTCAAGCGTTGCTTAACATTAAAGATCGACCCGTGCGGCTGTTATTATTTAGCCACGAGCTCCTCCTCTAATTTATAATATTAGTATATGGATTCATTTAATCATCAATTCTCACTTAATTCGACGTCAACTGATGGTGATGGTGATGGTGATGGTGATAGTGGTGCTGAGAGCAGTGGTGGCCCAGTGGTAACGGCCGCGACTTACAAGTTGTAGATCGTGGGTTCGAGCCCAGGCAGGCGCTTTACTTTGTGTAAATTATTTCTTCACCACTAATCTCAAAACGGTGAAGGAAAACATCGTGAGGAAACCGGCATGTCCTAGAACCAAAAAAATCGAAGACATGTGACATCCACCAACCCGCACTGGGCCCGCGTGGTGGATTACGGCCCATTCCCTCTCACAGAGAGAAGGCCTGTGTCCCAGCAGTGGGAACATTAATAGGCTGATGATGTGTGATGTGATGGAGATAGTCCTCCCAATAATCGGAGGAGTAACTACAAAAATCTTAAAACACCGCTCAGCTCGCAAACACATTAACAGGAAACTCAATAGGTATTGCAAACCGAGATACAGTTAAGTAGACATAGATAAAACTAGGTATACTATCTAGGTGCATAGGTATTGTAGACTAGCTGCGAGGCCGTGGATCTAGGGCGGGAATGTACTCGCGAAACGGGGTTACAGCTGCATATAAACAAATCTGTATATGCGCGAGAATATTTGACTTCCCTACAATATTTGAACAGAGTCCGATCCTCAAAACCCTCGAAAAGTTTTCAATGTAACTGGAGCAGATTCGATGCAACCGCACTTTTGAACAGTTCCTGCAAATATGTTTTTAGTTTAATCGCTATGGCAAGCCAAATCGAACAGTGGCCCAAAACCTCCAGTTTACAGCCACACAATGGACGATGCTGGCCAAGTTTCGAACCTCATTGGTGTAATATCGAGGACTTTAATGGACCTTTTCGAGAGATGGTCGTTGAGAACTGGGTCAGTAGGTACTTGCTATTGATTCTGAATCGAACAAGGAGGGTTCAAAGAACGGCTCAGAATATTTTAAAGCAGAAGTAGACCGTGTGATCTAGTTACCATGCAGTTTCTTCGGAAGATTTTTGTTAAAAGCAGGAGCTTATAAGGTAAATCGATACGTACAAATAAATAAAATGGAAGTGTCTGTATGTAATATCAAAATAACAACGTTTTATTGAATGCATGAGAAAGTATATACGGTAAACAAATACGATTCTTTAAAGATTTTTATCTGTATGTCTGTGTGGTCTGTCTGTTTGTTCTAGGTAATCTCTCAAACGGCTAGACCGACTTTGACGGTACTTTCACTGGTAGATAGCTGATGTTATAAGGAGTGCCGTAGGCTATACTTTTCATCCCGGAAAAATTCACAGATCCTGAATGAAAAAAAAAAAAGTTTCACGAGGACCAAGTCGCTGGCAACGGCTAGCCTATTAATAATGTATGAGCTGATTATCCATTTTAAACTTTTCGGAGGTTTAAGGAACAGAGTTGCAGGTTCACAGCCACATCAGCAGAAAGACGTCCACTGCTGGACATAGGCCTCCCCCAAGCGTCGCCACATTGACCGATCCCGTGCGTCCCGCATCCAGCGTATCCCCGCAACCTTCACCTGTCATCGGTCCACCTGAGGCTTTCCAACACAACGTCTTCCGGTTCGCGGTCGCCACTCCAGAACTTGTCTGCCCCATCGGCCATCCATTCTGCGAGCAATGTACCCTGCCCACTGCCACTTAAGTTTTGCTATTCTTCAGGATTTGTCGGTAACCCTGGTTCTCTAGAATGCCAACATCATCATAATTCTCTTGTCCTCATTCCAATTTTTAATGGGGTCGGCAACATGTCTTCTTGTTCCATACTTCTCTGGCGTCATCTCAGTCGTAACCCGCCTTCTAGACATATCTTCTTTAACACATTCTGTCCATGGTCAAGTATTTATCAAAGCAACACGTTACTGTTAAAAATTTATTTACGATTGATCACGGTCATGTCTCATCTAATAAATCTTCTCCGTGGACAGTGTTCTATGTCCCCTGAAACAGTCATACTGTAGAACTGATTTGAGGCATATTCCAACTCAGTTTGAAGAACTTCCACTCGTTTCAGTCATCATGGGCACAAAACCCTTCGTTCCTCGATTAAAGTAAATACATAACCGTCAATTTGCCGATTCGAGGTGGAGTGGAGTTGGAGGACATGACATGTAATAAGGAATGGAATTCCCTGCCGGAGTCTGTGTTTCCCGATAGGTACAATCTAGGGGTCTTTAAGTCAAGAGTGAATAGGTTATTTCTAGGCAAGCGTGCTCCATCGTCGACCACATCATCGCTTACCATCAGGTGAGATAGTGGTCAAGCGCGAGCCTATAGATAAAAAAAAAATATAAAAGCAAGTCTTGTGTGAGATTTAGTGGACTCAGATAATTGTACCGATAGCCATGTCAGCCAATGGCTTATTAGCCACAGCCTCGACCAACACCTTAGGAGGCTCTCGTTAGGCGGTTAAATCAAGGGCTTGATTCAGAAAGCAGTTCTTCTGGACACGGCTCGTATAGTTAGGTGGTTCCTATCTTCGTAGCTAGGACCCTATTCCCGATACCAGTGGGCCTTTATATTAGGAATAAACCAAATAAATAGTAACATGTCACTTCTTGTTATCTGAAACCAAACAATAAAACGGATTAAAACACACAATAACAATAGTTTTACCACCGCTTCCTTTATTATTCTGACATACATAGGAAATATGTTACGTAACCCACCTTAGCGCAGAAAATATCTTGAAAAACATATTTTGCTCTAGGAGTTTTATTAAGCTTGCTGTATATGAACGTCGTACGATCTCCAGGTATTATGACACAAGTTAGAGGTTACATTTCTTAAGCATCTAATCGAACGACCAATATTTTATTGGTGTTGATCGCTGATTTTTGCTCTACTAACGACATGTTTGATCCCGTCAAAGCGTGCTTGTGATCATAGCATAAATTCACGCTTGTATTGCCCAAAGGGTTAAGCAGATGAGTAGCTAATACGTTTGTACAGTCAAGCAAGTTGATTCATGACCCATCCTAAAAGTAATTTATTAAAGACATTCTAATATATTTCGCGAAAAAGCCGTTGTGACATTTGACTCCGAGCAATTTTTTTTCCAGGTGTCGGATCGATGAGGACTTTTTAGATTTCATTTATGATGGTGTTTTGAACAATCTTACCAATTTTCAGCTGGGTGCGAATTTTTTGTACCCTCGGATGTCTAAATTGGCCGGACTATTAGCAACAAACATGTTCCGATTAGTTCACCCATCGTGGCTATGTGGTCGATGAACCATCTCGATGACATGCCACCATTTTAATATTTACTTGACGTTTTATTATTTATCTCTGCAGTAATGCTTGCGTACAATATATTATTTGGCATCAACCGGGTACAAAACTAGGCTTGTGATCGTTTAGCAAAATTATCCTTGATGTTTCCACTACTGGGCCACAAGCAGCCACTCAAAGGGAGAGCCACACAACGCGGGAGTTTGATTTTATTTTATACACGTCTTATTTATTTATTTGTTTACCCTCGCACTGGAATACCTTGCAGCAATTATACAAATGGAGCACAAACTTACAAAAACTAAACTATAAGTCCAGGTTCCCTCGCGATATTTTCCTTCACCGTTGTCAGCGATGTTGAAGATAAACTTAGAAAGTACATATGAGTTGAAAATGTCACATTGGTACTTACCCGGATTTGACCCACGACCTCAAGCACGAGAGGCGAGGTCTATAGTCACTGGGCCACCACTAAATAATTTGAGTTATAGTCTAGTCTAGTATTAGTCTTATTAGTTCGGAAGTGCTTTTTCCCGCAAGACCCTCTAGCTTATGTCAAAGTATAGGTAGGTGCACTGGTTGGCAATCATTCGGGCCGGTAGCTCGGCTACTTGGCCGGCAAAGGGCGCAGCCCCGAACTCGTTAGCTACTCGATAGCAACTGCGGCAAATATTGTAGAATTTTGTCGTGACTTGTAAAATGTTCTGTAAGTTTAATAAAAAACAGAACATTAAGAAAACGATAGATGAGTTGTGAAGAAGATGCTATGGCTTAAAACTACTTGAAAGAGTCACGCTGAAATGACCTTGATAGGAATTTGAAGAAGTAAAATAAATCCTGTACAAATAAATTGCATTAAAGTGATGATGATAGCTTTTTTTCTGTGTGTACCCTAGTAGTGAGAACAAGAAAAGCTTATGTAGCTAAAGCTATCTAAATTCAGCGTAATATCAATAAAATAATCTTAAGCATGATGCTTAAGATTATTTTATTTTTATGTTTTGTATATTTTGTTGGTGTATTCTCAGTAGTTTGTATATATTTGATATTGTTATTCCACAAAATCTTACATACATATATATTTTCTTATTAATATGTATACCTTTACCCTTTACCCTTTTACCATTCTTCAAGGTGGGCGCTAATGGTCGCGACACAGTACTCCATATCTACTAATGCGGCTATTAACGAACTCAAACTTTTGTAAACTGTTTCTTGTTCCAATAAATATATTTGATATATTTGATTTGATATTAGTAGAATTAAAAATATTATAAATCAGATGTATGGTTAGCTTATAAACGCTTGTATAACCGCTCGTGGAGTTTTCGCCATGGAGTGGGGGCACTGACTTGTGTTATCATGTTTGTTGCTGGCACGGTAAAACGTCATTTAGTAATGGGTCTAATTTTGTAAGGATTTTCAAATATTCCAACCCACATGGATGACGTTATAGGATCCTTTGAAATAGTAAAATTATTAATTAAAAATAAACTTTTAAGCAAGATTTTAGAGAGACTTCGTTTTATTTTTTGTATTCCTCTAGCAAACCCTTATATTTTATTTTATTTTTTATTGAAAAGAACATATTGATAGGGGTATGCCCTGTCTTTCATCTATCTAAACATATAAAAGAAGAAAGTCACTGACTGACTGACTGACTCATTCACTGACCATCAACGCACAGCCCAAACGGCTGAAGCTTTAATCATGAAACTTGGCATGTAGGTTTCTTTGGTAGTGTAGGTGAGCACTAAGAAAGGATTTTTGGAAATTCCACCCCTAAAGGCGTGAAATAGGAGATGAAAGTTTGTATGAAAATCCGTCAGTTTTAAATTCAGGATCTTCATATTTTGGGTTTAAGCTGAAGAATAAAAAATAATTTTCAAGTTTCTCAGGGATTTTGAAAATTCCACCCCCTGGGTGAAAAGGGGGATGAAGTCATGGAAATAATGAAATCGTCTAGAATTGAAATTTTGCACATGGATACTTTATACTGTGCAGGCATCCAAAGTCGGTCAGGATTGAAGTTCGGATCTTCGAACTTTGGGTTTGGGCTGAAGATGAACATCTTATACATATAAACATCTAAACATATTAATATCTTCTTCTCCTATAATTATTATTAATCTAAACATATAAAAGAAGAAAGTGACTGACTGACTGACTGACTCACTCACTGACCATCAACGCACAGCCCAAAAGGCTGAAGCTTCAATCTTGAAACTTGGCATGTAGGTTCCTTTGGTAGTGTATGTGAGCACTAAGAAAGGATTTTTGGAAATGCCACCCCTAAGGGCGTAAAATAGGGAATGAAAGTTTGGATGTTTGTTTGTTTGTGTTGTGTTGTTGTTGTTGTTTGGGTTTGGCAGTATGCTGGTGTTGATTTGGGGGAGAATTGCTTTTCCCATGGACAGTTCTATGTAGCGTGTTCACGTGTTAGCTCATCAAATAGTCTGGTGATATTGGCGCCGACATCCAAAATGGTTAAAAATGTTGTTTACAAGGAAATACTATAATTTAATTACTTACTTATGATTATGATTACTTATTATTAGTCATGGATAAACACATAAATAATGAAGGGATAGGGTCAGGACAAGGATAGAGCGTATTGATTTAAAGTAGGTATGTATAAGTCTGTCCTAAGAAAAACTTTCATATTACATTATTTTTATCTACAAATCAAATATACAATTATTTTTTACTTTTTCTCTACATACTGTTAAAATATGGTAAGGCGAAGCATGTAGTCTACGCGTGCGAAGCCGCGGGCAAAAGCTAGTATTTCATATAAAAATATTAGTCCGCCACTTTGGATTAAGAATACTGCCACTTATAATAACCGTGTTTTGTTATTCAAACCAAACGTTTCACCTACATCGGTTGGGGATAATTTTATGTAAAAAGCAGTTGCAAGATTTCGGTTAGTTCCCGCTATGCTCGACTCAAAAAAATACCTGCTAGCCGCTTTGCACGCAATTCTTCGATTCCAAGCAAACAATGGAAGGTAAAGTTGGAAAGAAAAGTGTTTTAATTCAATTAAATTGAGCAGGAAGCTGAAAAATAATGAAAGTAAACGAAAAATATCGAAATCTTAGTTCAAAATATTTAGAGGCTAAGTTAATCTTTTACGGCAAGACGTTTCGTTTTTCACAGTTCTATGGAATGGATGTACACTATGTTTTTAAAATAAATGACGCAACGTGTTGAGTGGTGGCGAGGCAAGTGTGCGTTAGTATGATGAAACGGAACGTTTATTACTTATTTTCGCAAAAGTAACGGCATTTACAAACAATGTTGTCATGATTTACTTTTTAAAGGATTAAACAAAATATTACACTGTGATAGTTTTCTTCATCAATGCCCGCGAATGTGATTTCGTGCATAGCGGCACTTTTTAGTAGGTATTTTTCGAGTCGAGAATTGCGGGACTGCAGCATAGGTGAACTAACCGCAAGATTTGACCCAAACATAATAAAAAACTAACTAACAAGATAAGTTGAAGAAAAGCTTGTAAGTAGGATAAACTATTTTGCTCTGAGAAAACCATTGGCTCATGAAAGATTATTTCTAATTAGTTAAATGCATTTTAGCAACTCAGTTTGGTGTATTTTGGGTGTAAAACTTGCTGCGGAATGAGTTATAAGATTTGGGTTCTTATTCTTGTGTATCCTATCCTTACCTTAGTTAGCATGTCCTAAACTTATCAATTGTTATTACTTTACCGGGGTCAACTGATTACTGAAAATTAAGTACTAAGTAGAATGCTTAGGGTTCTAGTTCTATCAGACAAAGAGCGGTCACACGGTCAGGCGTCCAGGAAGTCAGTTTTGCGTTCGTTGTGTTGTATTACGTTATATACTCATAGATATACTCACACAGGCAGGAGGCATTCTGGTCAACCAGAACGCACGCGTTCGCGCGTTCACTGCTGTTTCGGTGTTCAATTTGGAAGGAAGATGGTGACTGAAATGCTAATTATTCTAGTGAGTGAAAGGCGTTTTTATACGATGAAAATGATATAAAACAAAAACACTACAAAGTGAAAAATAACTTCAATTTCGGAAGTCGGTGTTCTTGTTTTCGTTTTATGACACCGACTTCCGAAATTGAAGTTATTTTTCACTTTGTAGTGTTTTTGTTTGGAAGTCGGTTGTTTTTTTTTGTAAAAAGTTTTTTTTTATTTATCACTTTTTAGTTGTGGTACATAATGGACCAGTTCTATTGGCTAATTCTATGGACCAGTTCTAATGGACCAGTTCAAAGTGAAATCAGAAAAGATTAACCCAATAACATGAAACTTAAACAAAACCGGTGTAATATGAATATCCAAGGTGAACTTTTTACACCTGCATAACCCTTTACAGTGTACCAGTGTGATGTTATGTTATGAAATGGTGAAAATTATAAACAGAAATGCGATTGCAGCTATCCCGAGTGATTTGCCGTCATTTATTGAAGAGTTCTGATGTATATCTCTAAAGTTCTTCATCAGATCTTGATGAAAATTAAATGGGACCACATGACAAGCACCAGCTTTCAAATAAAAAAAGAATCATCAAAATCGGTTCACCCAGTAACAAGTTCTGAGGTAACAAATATAAAAAAAAATACAGTTGAATTGATAACCTCCTCCTTTTTGGGAAGTCCGTTAAAAACCCGAGGAAATGTAGCAGAATTATAGTTCGAAATTGCCAGAGAAATGGGGACTGAAAATGGTACCTAAGTCAGGAAATAGTTATTTGTGGAACTTGTATATTTTTTGCTTATCGTTGAGAAACTGCCAAATTCATCAATTAATTCAATAATTCGTCTGCATAGAAAACATGGTGACAATAGTGGTACCGCGTAGATAGTCTAACAGCGGGTTCGTGAGCAACTGACCGCTGGAACGCAAAACTGACCTCTTGAACGCTTAACCGCACTCTTTCTGATAGAACCACTGACCTCTAGCATAAGGTATATTAGAGGTCAGTGGATAGAACCCGTTTTCTGTTTATTTACAACCTCATTTTACCAAGTAGGTACCAATTGTGACCTTATCTGTTTTGCCTTGGCTGTCAACAGTGACAGTCAAGGCTACTTGATTTAGCAAAAAAACATCATAAAAATCTTTTTTGTATAATTTTTTTGTGTAAAATACAAGTGTTTACAAAAATAAATAGGGCTGAACCTAAAAATGTCTGAACCGTTTCAGCCCAACCTCAAAATGTCAGTATCCGAAGAAATGTTCTCTACTTACTCCTTACGAAACAAGAACGTGAAGACCAGTAACATCGACTCAGATCCTGGCACATCTTACGAGGTATTCAGGAACAACACAACAGCAGTTGAAGTCATAGTGAAAGAAGTGCCTAAAGCCAAGAAGAAAACAGCCCCACAAACAGAATACCACGATGTAACTTCAACCAGGAGATTACAAGATGACATAGTCAGACTCCAAAGCGATTTAAATGCAGTAAAAAATACGCTGACGAAATCTCGGAAAGGGTTCCTGGAGATGGTACGTGAAATGAGAAAGCAATTAGACGCGGCGAACCAAAGCGAAATGGAAACACAGACTAAGAATTTAGCTTTGCAATTGGACAATGAGAAATTGAAGAGTATGCTTGTTTCAAAGTCTAATATGTTGAATAAATTGAAGAAAGAGTTGGTCAGTATGAAAAAAGTTATGAGGTATGTTATAAAGAGTATATGTAACGCACCACATCAGGTGTCGGAGGATGTGACTTGCAGTTCCGAACCAGACTACGATGATTTCGAGAACGAACTGAGGAAAAATTTTAAAGTAAAGTTTGCGGGCAACGTGTTTGATGAAATGGTTACGTTTGATAGCTCCATCTCGAAAGATACGAAATATTCATTTGATAAGCGTCTATTATAATATTTAGAGTGCGTTTTGTGCTAGTTTTTGCTACTGTAATTATGAATTTGAATGATAGTAAGAAATACATTTAGATTTTCTTTAGTGATTCAGACGGTTTGATTGAATTCGGTTTTTAATTTTACTTTACATTTATCAGTGGATCAGCCTAGTCTATTTCAAACTAAATTGATAATATATTACATACATAAACTCACGCCTTATTCCCATGGGGGTAGGCAGAAACTACAGAACGCCACCTGCTACGATCCTTACATACTTCTTTCGCTTCACTCGTATTCATACATCTAGTCATACACACACGCCGGTTATGAGTACTGCGCACTTGGCCTTTCTGAAGAACATCACCTATAAGGTCTATGTATGTCTTTCTAGGGCGTCCTCTCCCGAGTTTTCCATTCACGTCTGCCTTGTAAATACCTTTCATTAGTCGGCTTTCATTCATTCTCTCAACATGGCCAAACCATCTTAACATACTCTTTTCAATTTTAGTCCCTACATCTACATAACATATTAAATAATGTTCTACCAATATGTTAATAGTATATAATATATAACTTTATATTACTAATGTCAGTCTAACCGGATGCAGATGAGTACCAGTATTTTACATGGAGCGACTGCCTATCTGACCTCCACAACCCAGTAACTGGGTAGCATGATACCCTTTGGCAAGACGACGGTCAGATTTACAGCCTTCTGACGAACGAAAGTCAAAAATCTACAAATGACAGCCGGGACCAACAGCTTAACGTGCTTTCCGAGGAACGGAGGAATCTCGCTATGTAACGATGGTCACCCATCCGCGGACCAACGTTGCTAAACCTTGAAGATCGACCCGTGCGGCAGATAAAATTTAGCCACGAGCTCCTCCACGAACTCTAACCTTGACTTAAGATAAATCTCTCCAATATCTGGGTTCCAAGAAAATTCATTATGAGTTTATTACCCAAAGAGAGTCCTCAATTACTTCCAATATGCTATGTTAAAGAGTTATGATTAACTGTGGCTATTTGCCGTTAGATTAATTAGATGATTATAAGCTTTTGTCTAGTTTATGAAGTTACTTTGGTATTCAAATGTAATATAATTTTTCTTACGTAATATTTCAGAGAGAGTTTAGTTCTTACTTACTTCGGAACTAGCTCTGCCCGCGGCTTCGCTGCCGTCAACTGCCTATCCTACCATAGTAAGTACCCTACTTACCCAACTACCCTACTGACCTTGCTACCTACCCTACCTGTCTATCTGCCCTAACTACTTAACATTTTAAGGGTTCCGTACCCAAAGAGTAAAAACAGGACCCTATTACTAAGACTCCGTGGTCCGTCTGTCTGTTTGTCACCAGGCTGTATCTCTTGAACCGATGCTGCTGCTAAATTTCAACTGTTTTGTTGAAATTTTCACAGATGATGTATTTCTGTTGCCGCTATAACAACAAATACAAAAAACAGAAGAAAATAAATGTTTAAGTGGGGCTCCTATACAACAAACGTGTTTTTTTACCGTTTTTTAGTACGGAATAGTACGCGATAATAGTATGGAACCCTTCGAGCGTGAGTCCTACTCTGACTTGGCTGGCTTTTTTCTAGTGTCATTCTGCCGCGGTGAATTTTAACATCGCTTTTCGGAAATGTCATCAATTGCACAAAGCCATCCATCGAATATGGAGTTCAACTGTCCAATTATCTGAATTGCGTGTGTTGTGATATTTTACTACGTGAACACTTTAAATTCATGTAACTTTTGATAGAGTGAACCGATTGCGATGAAACAAAAACTAAGTAATACTAAAAATTACGCACAATTTTTATTTATAAAAGTCATCTAGTACATTTTACGTGATGCGTGCACAAACTAAACAGGCAAACATTAAAAACAGACAAAAATTACAAAAATGCTGGAAATGGATTCTGTCGGTTATCCTTTAACACCCTGTCAATTTTTTTTTGGAAATATTTTCGATGTACAAAAACGACTTTCCTACAGATTTATTATAAATTCTGATGTACTGATATACGTTTCCAAGAAGCCTTGAAAGCTTTATGAAATTATCCCTGAACACTAGTGAAGCTTGTGTTACATAAGAGTCGAATGTCGGAGACATAGTACATTACCTCAACACACATTCCGTTGACAAAAGAGTGGTCTGATACTGTACAGAATCAATCGCAGAATGCAGGCGGGCGGGCGGGGTGGTGCATACCCGGCTGTACGTAACCGGGTCAGGCTGTGACCGGGTCATGCGGTCATAGCCCACCCGGTCACCAGGTCGCCGGGTCGCCGGTGAGACACGCCCGCCTGCCGGTTATCATACCCGGTAAAGGAGAGGTCGTCTCATCGGATTTGACGGTTTTTGAGTGCATCTCGGTGCATAACGAGTGGGCTACGAATTGGTATGGTATTTAGAAAAATGTTTTAATAAGGTCGGGCAAATGTTGTGATATTTCTAGTGCAGTGGAACCTTCGTGTAAGCGTAATTTTAATTGTGTTAGGTAAAGGAAGTGTTTCAGCTGCCCACCTGCTTTGGGTGGACAGTTGGGGCTGGCGGCTAATTTTCAACACACGAGGAAAGGTCACGGTTCCAATCACAGATCATCCTTGATGGTTTGTGAAGGGAACCGGGCTAGTGACAGGACGCCTACTCCCCCCTCTGCTTACAGAGGGTGGGTCGAGTGGGCGTAGAGAAAGAGGGAGAAACAGGGACCTCACCCTTTAAAGGAAAACTAAAAACGAATAAAAATGGAACAAGACTTTTGCGAAAAACGTCCCCAGGTGGGTCCCGACTGCTCAGTGGTCGGGGAGTCCCACCCCGCTTCGGCGAGCTGCCCTCCGTATTCTGGGGTGGGCAACAAACGTCTTCCGTCTGTCTCAGACAAAACCGACAACCACATGCATGAAATACGGACACCGATATTTTTAAATGAAGAGGTGAGTAATGCGGGGTCGGAGTCCGACCCCGAATCTGCCGCAAAAGGCCCACAGAGCTTTGAGCGCGAAGTGGAGGGGGCTGCTGCGAAGAACCTAAGGTTCTTCCGGAAGCGCCCCAAACCGGGGAATGGCCTGGGGTCGTTCTCCGATGACGAGCTGGCCTCGGCTCGGAAGATCCCCACCAGTAGGCGGGGCGGGGGCCGAGACAGAGGAATAGGGAGGGGGCTCACCGCCCAGGAGGCTGCCCATCGAGCCCAGAGGCTTGCCGAGGAGGGGCACCACCCTGGAGCGACCAGCCGCAGAGCTGTCCTCTCGGGGTCTTCTGGTGACGAGCTGGACGCTGCTGGTGGCTCCAACTTGGAGCGAGCGGCCAGGTTCGCAGAGGTCGTGGGAGCTGCTATCCGGGATGTGGCCTTGAAGAGGAACAAATCCTCTAAAGACAAGGCCATATCCGCGGCCACGGCCTCCATTATGGCGGCGGCGGAGGCCAATCGCGTTGTGTCCCATTCGGATGGCATACCTGATATGCGGGCGGAGGTCGCCCGCTTGAAAGCCGACATGGAGCTTCTCCAAAAGGAAAACGAGAAGCTCCGAGCGGACCTAGCCGGGCTTCGAGGGATCGGCCCTCGAGAGATGCCGCAGGAAGGGGCGCAGCATGGGCTAGCCCAGCCCATGCCTGCAGAGAACCAGATTCTGAACCTGGTGCGGCAGGAGCTAGCTGCCTTTCAGAGCAGGTTCTCTGCATTGGAGGCCATCGTCCTTCGTCCCCCGCTAACAGCGAGCCAGGCGGCCTTGGGCCAGCGGAAGAAGGTTTCGTTTGCCGCCTCCGCAGCTGCCACGGGATCGTCTAGACAGCCCAATAATGGAGCCATGCTAGAACCTACGAGGTCAGCCCCGGCGAGGTCGGGCAATTCAGCACCCAAAAAGAGCGGAGCGTCTGGACAGGCGGCGAGAGCCCCAGCCCAGGCAGTGAGTCAGCCGCCCCAATTACTTCCGCCACCTGAATCTCCTGCGGCCGACGCCGAATGGCAAGTCGCCGGGCAGAAGCGGAAGGCGGGCAAGGCAGCGAGGGCGGCCAAAAGGAAGGAGAGGCGGAAGCGGCGCAAGGAGCGAAGCGTCGCGGCTAGGCTCCGCGCCCCGAAGTCCGCAGCTGTAGTGATTACGCTACAGCCGGATGCGGAAAAGAAGGGCATGTCCTACCGTGAGGTACTCGTCAAAGCGAGGGCGGCGGTGAACCTAAAGGAGCTCGGCGTCACCGAGGGCATCCGGGTGAGATTCACCGCAACTGGGGCCCGGATGCTGGAAGTCCCCGGTGCGGCCAGCGGCCCGACCGCTGACGCTCTGGCCGAAAGGCTCAGGGCGACCCTAAATGCGGACGAAGCCCGAGTATCCAGGCCGACCAAGTGCGCTGATATGCGCATTCTGGGTCTCGACGACTCTGTGACGGAGGGAGACTTAGTGGCCGCCGTCGCCAGAACCGGGGGATGCTCTGCCGAGCAGGTGAGAGCAGGCACCATACGTCCTGACGTCACGGGAATGCGAGCCGTTACGGTGAGTTGCCCCGTCTCGGCAGCCCTAAAAATAGCTGGGGAGGGCCGAAGGCTCTTGGTGGGCTGGGTTTCCGCGCAGGTGAAACTTTTGGAACCCAGACCCCTGAGGTGCTTCCGCTGCCATGTGGGGAACCACGTGGGAGCTCAATGCACCTCGGAGGTGGACCGCAGCAATCACTGCTTCCGCTGTGGTCAGCCCGGTCACAAGGCCGGCTCGTGCAATGCAACGCCACACTGCGTCGTATGTGCAGCAGCGGACAAGCCAGCCGATCACCGGGCTGGAAGCAAGGCCTGCGCTCCACCCGTCAAGGCCAGGGGCAGGGGCAAGCCCTCAACCACCACCGTCACCGCCGCAACCGCCGCCAATGGTGCCGCCACAGCTGTCGTCGTCGCCGAAACCACCGTGCCAGGGGCCTCACAGGGGGCTCAGGAGGAGACTGAAATGGAGTGCCAATAATGGCCCCATTACGTCTCCTCCAGGCGAACATCAACCACTGTGCCGCTGCTCAGGATCTATTGCTCCAGAGCATGGCGCAGTGGTCGATTAACATCGCAGTGGTCGCTGAGCCGTATTTTGTCCCACCCAGGGAAGACTGGGTGAAGGACCTGAGCGGCTCAGTGACATTAATTTCATCGGACGCCGCCGGTACCCCGTCCCTCGAGTGTGTCAAGTGTGACAGGGTTGCGTTGCAGCACGGTTCGGGGAAATTGGCGTGGTAGGTGTATACTTCTCCCCGAACCGAACTCTCACCGAGTTCCACAACTCCCTCGCGGAGCTAAAAGTCGTCGTCGTCGGGTATCGCTCCATCCCTGTGCTTGTCCTCGGGGACTTCAATGCCAAGAATGTGGCTTGGGGTTCCCGGTATACGGACACACGGGGCAGAATGGTTGAGGACTGGGCTCTGGAGTCAGGCTTGGTCATCCTCAACCGGGGTTCTGTCCCCACGTGTGTGCGGATGCAGGGTGAATCGGTGGTGGATATCTCATTCGCCAGCCCCGCTCTGTTACCGCGTGTAGTCGACTGGCGCGTCATGGAGGAGGTGGAGACATATTCCGACCACCGGTATATCCGGTTCGACGTCTCCACCCAGATCTCGAGCGCGTCGGTCCGACAGACCCCGAGTGGTCCGCGGTGGGCGCTGAAACAGCTGGACCGGGAGCTCCTCCTGGAAGCCTCGATCGTGCAGGCCTGGGTGTCATCACCGGATAGGCCTGCTGACATCAACGCCGAGGCGGAGTGGTTCCGGGAGGCCATGTCCGAGATATGTGACGTGGCAATGCCCCGGGTCCAGCCAGGACGCGCCCGACGCCAGGTGTACTGGTGGTCGCCGGAGCTTACGGCTCTGCGCCAGGCGTGCATTGCTGCGCGACGCCGATACACCAGGCACCGCAGGCTCCGTAACCGTCCTCCGGATACGGAAGCCATTGAGGTGGAGCTGTACGAGGGGTACAGAGCGGCGAGGACTGCCCTCCGAGAGGAGATCAAGCGGGCCAAGGGCTTGGCCCGTGAGGAGTCGCTGGGGACTCTGAACAGGGATCCGTGGGGGCGCCCCTACAAAATGGTGCGGGATAAACTCCGACCATGGGCGCCCCCGCTGACACAGAGTCGCCGGCCGCAGCTCGTGGAGAGCGTGGTGAGTACACTGTTCCCTTTGCAAGGGGAACATACTCCCCCACCCATGGCCCCACCTCTTGAGGTGCTCAATGTGGACCACACAACCGACGATGACGATGCTCCGGAGGTGACTGAGGTAGAACTGAGAGTGGCGGTACGTAGGCTGAATGCCAAAAATACCGCCCCAGGACCCGACGGCTTACCTGGGAAAGCCTGGGTCCTGGCCTTGGAGGCTCTCGGGCCTCGACTAAGGGGGCTCCTTAGCGCATGCTTGGAGAAGGGCCAGTTCCCGCTTCGCTGGAAGACGGGGAAACTGGTCCTCATTAAGAAGCCGGGGCGCCCAGCGGACTCTCCGTCCGCTTACCGGCCCATTGTGCTGCTCGATGAGGTGGGCAAGCTCTTTGAAAGAGTTATTGCAGACCGCCTCGTTGGGCAGCTGGTGCGGGTGGGGCCGGATCTGGCGGAGAGCCAGTTTGGCTTCCGCAGGGGGCGTTCTACGGTGGACGCCATCATGCGCGTGCGAGCCCTCACGACGGGGGATGCAGTGGCCCGGGGTGGGGTCGTTTTGGCGGTGTCTCTAGACATCGCCAATGCCTTCAATACCATGCCCTGGAGTTGCATCAGGGAAGCACTCCGTTATCACCGGATGCCACCCTACCTCTGTCGCGTGGTCGAGGCCTATTTGTCGGACAGGGCCGTCATCTACCCCGGTCACCAGGGCGAATGGAACCGGCGAGAGATGTCGTGCGGTGTCCCACAGGGATCGGTCTTGGGGCCGCATCTGTGGGACATCGGGTACGACTGGGTGCTGCGCGCCGACCTCCCTAGCGGCGTCAGCGTAATTTGCTACGCTGACGACACGCTGGTCCTGGCGCAGGGGAGGTCGCACCAGGCGGCGGCTGAATTAGCGACACGCGGGGTTGCGACAATCGTTGAGAGGATCCGGCAGTTGGGACTCGAGGTGGCCCTGCACAAGTCCGAGGCCATGTGTTTTCACGGCCCTCGGAACGCACCACCGCCGGGATCCCAAATAACGGTAGGAGGGGTTCACATCGGCGTCGGGTCGACGATGAAGTATCTGGGACTCGTCCTCGACAGCCGGTGGAATTTCGTGGAGCATTTCCGACGTTTGGCTCCCAGACTGGAGCGGGCCGGGGCTGCCCTCAAGCGGCTCCTGCCCAATCTAGGGGGTCCAAACGCCTTCTGCCGGAGGCTCTACGCGGGGGTCGTGCGGTCCATGGCCCTATATGGAGCACCCGTGTGGGCGCGTTCCCTGAGGCGGCGACCAGTCCGCCATTTGAACGCGTCCCAAAAGGTCATGGCCATCCGGCTGGTCCGGGGATACCGCACGGTCTCCGGTGAGGCGGCGAGCCTCCTTGCCGGATTACCGCCATGGGATCTGGAGGCAAAAGTCCTCGCACACATCTGGGAATGGCGCGAGGAGGCGAAACGCCGGGGCGAAACTCCGTGGCCGCGACAAATCGCGGCTCGGCGAACAGAGCTCCGGCAAGATCTCATGGCGACATGGAGAGAACGACTGTCGCAACCCAGTGCTGGGCACGCCACAATTGCGGCGATAAGGCCCCTCTTTGAGGAGTGGCTTGAGAGGCGCCACGGCGTCCTCACCTTCCGCCTGACGCAAGTCCTCACCGGACACGGCTGTTTCGGGAGGTTCCTGTTCAGGATTAGGCGGGAGGAAACGCCCGGGTGTCACCATTGTGTGGATCGCCTGGAGGACACGGTGGAGCATACGGTGGAGATCTGCCCCGCTTGGGCTGGGCACCGTCGTGTCCTCGTGGAGGCGATCGGCGGTGGCAACCTCTCGCGCCCAGCCCTGGTTCAGGCCATGTTACGGAGCGAGAGGGTATGGGAAGCTGTCTCCTCGTTCTGCGAAGCAGTAATGCTCGCGAAGGAGGAGGCGGAACGCGTGAGGGAGACGCAACGGAGACGCCCTCACGCCCCTAGCCACCGCAGGAGACGCCCTGGGCGTCGGGAGTCGCAAGCCGATTCCCGGCCACCGTAGGCGCGGGCTTGCGGGCGGCGAGTAATGGGTAGCTCGCCGTCCGGTAAGGACCAGGCCCGTGTCGACGGCGCGTTGTGTTCCACGCGCGCCTCAAAGAGTTGTCAGCAGAACCGACGGGGTCCGTGAGGGCCGATGCCTGTCTGGGTCGCGGATAAATTTGAAAAAGAGTTACCGCGGCCCTGGCTCAAGCAACTGAAGGAACACGGGTGGGTTTTAGTCAGTAAAAGTCTGACACGCCCTCCCGCCTCACCCAGAGCGGGAGAAGTCATTGGATGATTTCCCACCCCAAAAAAAAAAAAAAAAAAAAGGTAAAGGAAGTGTACGCGATATTGAATTAAGTGCAAGCTCATGTTACTTCGCGGAACATTTAAGCTTGTTATGATGCATTAATTACGAAATGTAGTGGCAAATGTACTTTTGTAATACGTCTGCTGCTGCGGTTGCTGGTTTTATACCCATTTAAACATACAGATAAGTAAAACTCCTTTAACAGTTTCCCTGACCAATGAATCATATATGATTAATTCTGTTGTTTTAAACTATTGTTTCGTAATTGGACAGTGAACCTGTTCATACTAAACTGGGATATGTTTTAACCTTCACATAGGTACTGTTACTATATTCTTCAACAAAAAGTGTATTTGTAATGTATAATGCATATCAGACAAAATTACAATAATGATCAGCATTTGCTAGAGATTTATGTACTCATTAAGATAACCAGAACTAATTAAGAAGTAAAGAAGCAGCTCAAAAGATTAGATCTCTTCAAAAAAATCTAGTGTTTTTTAGGGTTCCTTACCCAAAGCACAAAATAGTAAGTATACAGAAGGGCCACTCGCGCCGTTTAGAAAATTGACACTTAAACTTGACAGATTCACTAGGGTTGCTACTATATTGATTCCGAATTTAAAAAAAAGAGTAGGTTGTCTAAGTTACAAACATAAATACATCGATTCGTCTAAACATACATCATATCATGCTTACATGCCTTAGAGGGTAGACAGGGCATCAAATATCCATTTAATATCACGAAACATTTAATATTACGTTACGCCACATACGACGAAGATTGGAGAGTAACAAGACGTAGTTATAGTGTAATAATGATCCCACTTAAAACATTAAATTGTGAAAAGCATCAAGCTCGACAAAAATATAAATGTGAAAAAAACAGGTACCTAATAAAATAAAAAAAACCAAAGATGATCTTAAATAAGGAGAAAATTATGATTTTTAGTTGGAGGAAACATATTTGTAAGCTGTATGACTTGAACCTTATTATTATGACAAGTTCCCAATTTCGTCTATGGGCTTAAAATACTAGATAATGAATTTCTAATTTGTCTTGAAAGATTTAATGACCTTTATAACTTAAAATTTATTGAAAGAAAGAATTAAAAACAAAAAAAGTAAATTCGGTCTGTAACAAATAATAAAAATAACCCATCCAATGCAACCAACCTCGTTACAGTACTTAATGTATGAATGACGTGACAAACGCACTCATGACAGCCGCGACTGAGCTCGGTCCAATATTGCCCAATATTCCCTGTAAAACCGCAATGTCAAAGTGTGTGTGCAAAATGACACTTTGTTCGTAGAGTCTGGCAAACGAAAGTAGAGACTGAAAAAGCGCGGCAAATTTAAAAAATCTCGGCAAAGCAACCCCAAAACTAGTATGAAATACTTGGAATAACCTAATTTGATACTTTAAAATTATTTATTATTAATTCTAAAGTCAGATTTTTCTTTGGTACGGAACTAAATGTGCGAAGACACATGAAAACATGCTTGCGATTGCATCTACTTGAGATTATCTGCCAATGCAATTAAGATAACCAGAACTTATTAAGTTGTTGTTACGCAGGTCATATTTTTTTTCTATTGTACAAAATCCAGTGTTTTCTATCAGAAAAACAAGCTTTTATTGTAAGGAAAATAAAGATGATCTACAAAATAAATGGGGAACCTTTTCAATTGAGTGTCAAGGACGACGTTGGTGGATGTTAGCGTTCGTTTTCGTGACGGTAAACAAACCTGAAAGCTTAACTTGTCAAGTTAATAGCTTTGTAGGTACACGGTAAGTAAGGTTAGTAGAGTAGGTATTAGAATGGTTCGGAGTTATTAGACGCTTTTAGTATTTTCTTAAAGTTAGGTTATGGATGAGTGTGGTCTTATATTACAGGTGTTAGGCCTTTACAATGACCTTGTAAACCTGTTGATTATGCAATTAATAAATTATGAAATTATGATTATTAAGTTTTTAAGATTTCGTACCCGAAGGGTCCAAACGGAGCCCTATTACTGTCACTCACGTGTTTGTCCGTCTGTCCGTCGTACTGTCACACGGGTTTTACAGCCAAACGGTTGAAGCTACAGTCTTCAAAGGAGACGGATACGATTTCATACAATTTTGGGCCTGGATGTAAAAGGATGAAATTGGTGTCGATTGATAGCTACTATATTATCAAACAATTACTGAAAATTTTGCACATTTTGGCAGTCTGAGAACCGAGATAAAATAGATTGATGAAAAGTGATGTTACGTAACAATCTATACATAACAGCCGATTTTTGAACTGCGATTGTTTTTTAACCGACTTACCAAAAAGAGTATATTACAAAATTGGTCTCATTTTAATTTGGTGAAGATCTGATGAAGAACATCGACGATATAAAACAGAACACGGCAAATCTCTCGAGATTGCTGCAATCGCACGTCTATTTATGTTTATACCATTTCATAACAGTCATAACATCACGCCAGTACGCTCGAAAGGTGTACGCAGATCTCTCATTTCATCGGTTATGTTCAAGTTCAAAGGCGTTATAGGAACTTACTAAACAACTTGCCTATTAGGTAGGTACAACTAAAAAAACCGGCCAAGTGCGAGTCGGACTCGCGCACGAAGGGTTCCGTACCATTTTCGTAAATAACTGCAAAAAAATCACGTTTGTTGTATGGGAGTCCCCTTAAATATTTATTTTATTTTGTTTTTAGTATTTGTTGTTGTAGTGGCAACAGATATACATCACCTGTGAAAATTTCAACCGTCTAGCTATCACGGTTCATGAGATACAGCCTGGTGACAGACAGACAGACTGACAGACAGACAGACGGACCGCGGAGTCTCAGTAATAGGTCCCGTTTTTACCCTTTGGGTACGGAACCCTAAAAAGGGATTTTTTTTTGCAAAAAAGTTTATTTATTTATAGATAGGATGTTAAATATATTTGTAGAGTGGGTAAGGAGATGATGTTTAAAAATAAAAATCATTTTTTATTATTAGGTTTTTTTATTCATCTTCAATCATAATTAGAATGTCATCTAGGAATTGTGCAGGTGGTGCTATATTATCTTGGTATCTAGCCCAACTAAGGTACCATATTATTGACATAACATGGGCGCTGCAGCCTGCCATCCTTCTTATAGGATCCCAGGTTATATAAGTCCTTAACAAAGAGGCAGATCTCTGCCTGAGGATGGCATGGAAATCATCGACGCGAGATTCCGCGAACATACCTGATGCACTGCAGAAACGGGGCAGCCTCATCAACATCCTAAACCCGTTATCATATTGGACCCGTAAGGCGCCGATAGCCCGCTGAGTGTAGTTGCTCCACAGGCTGCACGTGTAAAATACTTGGCAATAAGCTTTATCCCGGCAAATCTACGGCTTCTGTTAGGATATGCCACGTGACCAAAGCCAAAGGGAAATCTTTACAGCGCTTTTCAGTTAGCAATCACAGTCTTATTTCAAAAGGTCCAGTCAGTTTCAAAACTAATCAGGATTCTCCGAAACGTGAACACGTGGACCCGAGAAACTGCCAAACATTTACCTATTCTATTGATTGAGTTACTCCCAATTAAATAAAATAATTTTAAGGTCGTAGCCGACTTATACGACGCCTCTCACACCCGGCAAAATAATGTTCATTGAAATGTGAGTTGACAGGGCGTCCTCTGGAGACATACTTTACATTGGCAACACAAATTAGTAGACAACTCGCTGTAAGCGAGCTTACCGCCATCGTACCACTCGACAGCGGACGTCTCGCTTACCGCGCGCTTCAAGCGAGCGGCCCGCGCACTGTACGCACACTCACTGCTCGCTTGAAGCACGTTGCTAGCTTGTCTTGTAAGCGCGTGGACAGCTCGTTGCCTGCTTGCTGTCGGTGCGAGGACAGCGACTGTCATATCCGTTTGAGGCGGTGTTGGAGCTGGGTCGTGTAAATGAGCTACAACCTTTAAGGAACAATATATCAAAAAGTTTTCAATTTAGTAATTATATTATGTACATCGATAGGAACCCGTTTGGAAAATAAATGAAATTGGTTATTACTTTTTGTTTTTGCTAGAATATTCCGGTGGATAATTAAGTGAGGGTAAAATTTTTGAATTGTTGGGCTTTTTCCTCAGTTTTAGTTATTAGTTATGATTGTACATCTGTCGTGAGTTGAAACTCTGACAGGCTCTTTACTGTGTGTAATACACTGAGTTGCTGATAGGAAACGTTAAAGGAGAATATTGCGAGGAATATAATGATATCCTAGAACTAAAACTTGTGACATCCGCCATTCCCTTCCGGAGTCTTTGTTTCCTGATAGCTACAACTTTGGGGTCTTTAAGTCAAGAGTGAATAGGTTTCTTCTAGGCAAGCGTGCTTCACCGTAGGCCACATCATCGCTTACCATCAGGCGAGGTAGTGGTCAAACGCGAGCCTATCGAGAATAAAAAAAAACCATGGTAACCAAATTGCATGGTAGAATGGCCTAGTTCATCTCGCAGCAAGGAAGCAGTAGAAAAGTCATGGCCTGATAAATGCTAAAGATTAGGGCATAAGCATGAAAATCAATTTGTTATTTGACCATTTTATCGATAAAAATACTAAAATAGAATATGAATAGTGAAAACATAATGTTTATCTGTATGTTATAGTTGGTTTTTAAATTTTCTGACATTTAAATATTGTGTAATTTATTTTATGAAATTTAATTTAAGAGGAGCTCGTGGATAAATAATAACAGCCGCACGGATCGATATTCAAGGTTAAGCAACGCTTGCCGAGGTCGTTCCGTGGATGGGTGACAATTTTCAATATACCGAGTTTCCTCCGTGCCTCGGAAAGCACGTTAAGCCGTTGGTCCCGGCTGTCATTTGAAGATCTTTGACAGTCATTACGGGTAGTCAGAAGCTTGAGATCTGACACCAGTCTTGCCAAGGGGTGTGGTGTTACACAGTTACTGGGTTATGGAGGTCAGATAGGCAGTCGCTCCATGTAAAACACTGGTACTCAGCTGAATCCGGTAAGACTGGAAGCCGACCCCAAAAAAATTTTGGGAAAAAGCCTAGGCAGATGATGATTTTATGAAATTTTATAATTGGACATTTTAATTTTCAAATTTCTTACATTTTAATTTTGTGTCATTTTAATTTTATTTCTGTGACATTTTTACTTTTTGACAACTTTAATTGTAATTTAAAATTGTGTCTTTTTTATTATATTTATTTAATTTATACTTGGATCCCTGTGATTATTATAAACTCATTAAATTGTTTTTGTGTCATGTACTAACATGAATTATGGTTGTGTAATAACAAATAATGGACTCCAAAATTGTCTGAATTTGAAAAATAAATTAAATAATCAAAATTGATCGAAAAACTAAAGAGATATAACAATACACAGACAGACATATTTGTCCCTCTATGAAAACGCCGTTTTCTATGGCACCTGTATGGGCGTCGTGCCATCTGACGTCATGTGGCACGTCAGAAACTTCTTTCTGATTTCAGCTTAGACGCTTTATAAATTCGTCTCTGGATCAGTAGTTAATGAGTATTTCATTTAGCAAATAAAAACAATTACATGCATATTCGCTATTGGTCCGTAATACCAATTTCATTAAAACTAAAATGCATTATCAATCTCAGAATTTCTGCTTACCCCCATAAAAATACAAGCATTAACATATAACAAACAACAATCCTTTAATACTGGGTCAGATTAGCATTGTTTTGCAATACCAGTCATGGTTAGCCTTCATAGTTGTAACCTAGGATACGATGGAACCTAGTTTGCTTCCAGTTCAGGCTAAGTTCAATACTAACGCCTTCCACTAGTTGTAAGCGTAACTTTTCAACTATGTCTGTAGTATATAAGGCGTTTAGATTAAATATACTGTGTTTTGCTTGAGTGAGGGATACTCACACTCTACCAAAACTAAAGTGTCGAAATGTTATTAGTAGAAAAAAGTTGTCCACGACATTTTTTTCATTAAATCAGTGACCCAACCAGTGAACCAATGATTCCATTTCTACAAATATATTTAAAACACTTTAATTTTGGAATAGTGTGACTGGACTTTTGACCCTTGACTTGAACATAAATCATCATTATATTAATGTTATCTCAATTTATTTTTAACCGCAAAATGGTGAATGGTATCTACATATTTATATTGTAAACTAGCGGACGCCTCGCGGTTTCACCCGCGTAGTTCCCGTTCCCGTGGGAATACAGGGATAAAAAGTAGCCTATGTCAACGGTGAAAGAAATTTTGAAATCGGTCCAGTAGTTTTGAAGTTATTCGTTACATACTTAAATACAAATCTTTCCTCTTTATAATATTGTACATAGTGTAGTGTGTGTGTGTTGTGTGTGTGTGTATTGTGTGTGTGTGTGTTGTGTGTGTGTTGTGTGTGTGTGTGTTGTGTGTGTGTGTTGTGTGTGTGTGTGTGTTGTGTGTGTAGTGTAGTGTGTGTGTAGTTGTTTTTTTTTTTGTTTTCATCTGTGACTTTTTTTAAACCAGCTTTTTAGATTACCGTGCATTGTCATCCAAACCAAACGTGTATGCAAATTTTCATCTTAATCGGTTGAGGATAACTGCTTTGAAATTCAGTTGCAAGATTTGTACCGGAACATATATACATGGCAAGATACAAAAAAACTGCTGAGGCCATGGGACCTCAGTGCAATGTTCGATGACCTCAGTAGAGCTACCATCTCATCTGCCTAGCCTTTTCCCAATTGTTGTTGGTGTTGGCTTCCAGTCTAACCAGATTCAGCTGAGTACCATTGTTTTACATGGAGCGACTGCCTATCTGACCTCCACAACCCATCAACTGGGTAACACGGTACCCCTTGGCAAGACTGGTGTCAGATCTCAAGCTTCTGACTACCCGTAACGACTGTCAAAGATCTTCAAATGATAGCCGGGACCAACGGCTTAACGTGCTTTCCGAGGCACGGAGGAAACTCGGTATGTTGAAATGGTCACCCATCCACGGACCGACCTCGGCTAGCGTTGCTTAACCTTGATGATCGACCAGTGCTGCTGTTATTATTTAGCCACGAGCTCCTTTTGACCTTCTTGTAACTTGAACATAAATCATCATGATTTTAATGTTATCTCAATTTATTTGTGACCGCAAAATGGTGAATCGGTTTTTGATATTTAATTTAAAATTGATTACAATATGTTTTTCCAATAAAAAAACCGGTCAAGTGCGAGTAGGACTTGCGCACCGAGGGTTCCGTACAAACAGCTACATTCACCGACATAATTGCGTAACTAGGTCAATGGGAACTACCATGTAGGTTTTCGACCCAAAACCTATAGGGTACTTCCGGTTGACCTAGAATTGTCAGTTTTGGTTAAAAGCAAGGTCTTACAGCAAAAGTAAAGGGAAAATTCCGAAAAATAAAAATAAATGAAAATTATGATACATTTTGGAACTTACAATTTTTCGCGAAAATCTAAATTCGCCCATATCTTTTTATCGTGTTGACTCAAGACCTTGATTTTATACACCTAATAGGGACTATAGACTTCAATATCTCGTATAAATTTTAACTTGCTAGATCCACCCGTTCCTGAGAAAATCGGTGGTGACACACGGACAGACGGACAAGAAAGTGATCTTATAAGGGTTCCTTTCTTTACCTTTTGTGGTACGGAACCCTAAAAAGGACTTTTTTTAAACAAACTATCTTAGCTTACCGTGCTTTGTCATCCAAACCAAACGTGTATGCAAAATTTCATCTTAATCGGTTGAGGATAACTGCTTTAAAATTTAGTTGCAAGATTTCACCATGCAGCCGGAAGGTAGGCACTGGAACTCCGAAATAAAACAATGTATCCTAGTCGTGTTTGGGCTTATTGGAATTGTTATGAGATGTACTTTGGCTATAAATTATTTTCATGGTAATTTGAGGTACCAAAACTAAAAAGAGAAATGTAACAAAGACATCGACTTCGGAAAAGAAATTTATTTTTCACATTGTAGTGTTCTTTTTTTGGAAGTCGATTTAACATTTTTGCTAACAAGTTTTTTGACAGAATATAAGCTTATTTTTGGTGTTTAGTTTCTACCTATTATAAGTTAGTTTCTATCTATTAATAGACAAAAGACAAAAGATATTTATTTCAACTGGGCCACCAAGCGGCACTTTTGAATGTCACAATTTAAATTTAAATGGAATACAAGTTGATTCTACCGTGCATTCGGAAAGTAGCTAGTTATGGAGAAGAATGCACAAGAAACTCCATACTTTTTAAATTTACATGGAATAAAAGTTGATTCTACCGTAGTTAGTATTAGTTAGTATCTATATATTATTTCGAGGAGCTCGTGGCTAAATAATAACAGCCGCACTGGTCGATCTTCAAGGTTAAGCAACGCTTGACGAGGTCGGTCCGTGGATGGGTGACCATTTCAACATACCGAGTTTCCTCCGTGCTTCGGAAAGCACGTTTTAAGCCGTTGGTCCCAGCTGTTATTTAAAGATCTTTGACAGTCGTTACGGGTAGTCAGATCAGACACCAGTCTTGCCAAGGGGTATCGTGTTACCCAGTTATTCGGTTGTGGAGGTCAGATAGGCAGTCGCTCACTAGTACTCAGCTGAATCCGGTAAGACTGGAAGCCGACCCCAACATAATTGGGCAAAAGGCTAGGCAGATGATGATATATATTATTTCGCTGTCTAACATTTTGCTCTATTCATTTTAATAATACAAATCCAAATAGAGTAGGTTTTGTTGAGGCAGTGCACTATTCAGTGAGAGCTTTCATTTTCATTCTATGGTAATGAACTGATATAGGTACCAACACTACCAACCATTGCATCGCGTATGACCCGGCCGATGACCTGGTGAAGGCCGCGGGAATCCGCTGGATGCCGGTCGATATGGCGAGGCTTGGGGGGAAGCCTATGTCTAGCAGTGGATGTTTTCGGCTGACACGGTGATTATGACAAAACAATAAATAAATGTTCTGATTCTGAAAAAAAAAAAATATTATGTTATCGTTTATATATAGTTTTTTTAACCCCCGACGGAAAAAGAGGGGTGTTATAAGTTTGTCGTGTGTACCTGTGTGTTTGTTTATGTGTCTGTGGCATCATACCTCCTAAACGGCTGAACCAATTTTGTAATTTTTTTCCTTACGTCTTTTTAAATGCTCTATAAAAGTTTTTGATAAATTAGAGATAGCGCGCACGAGCAAAATTTGTCTCCAAAACTAATTTGTTTCGCACTTTATATTTATGGCTTTATATGAAAAGTCTCCAGGCTGATGCGTCTCTACATGCGCGCTCTTTCATAATTATAAACCCATAGATTTGATGTGAGAGACAATAATTCGTTACAGAGACAAAACTTGCTCGTGCGCGCTATCTCTTAGCTTATTGCCAACATTAAAACAACCATTGTCATAGTAACCATAATATCATTCAAACGAGTGTTATGATGTACTAAATTTTATTATGCAAGTCCTTTGTTTTTTCGATCTCTTCCTAACTCATCAAACAGCCACATTAGCTCTACTTAATTCGTGGTAACTTTATGAATTTCAAAAAAAAAAACCGGCCAAGTGCGAGTTGGACTCGCGCACGAAGGGTTCCGTACTTGGTAAATTGCGGTTTACGATTTATGACGTATTAAAAAAAAAACTACTTACTAGATCTCGTTCAAACCAATTTTCGGTGGTAGTTTACATGGTAATGTACCTACATCATAATTTTTTTTTTAGTTTTATCATTCTCTTATTTTAGAAGTTACGGGGGGGGGGGGACACATTTTACCACTTTGGAAGTGTGTATCGCGCAAACTATTCAGTTTATAAAAAAATATATTAGAAACCTCAATATCATTTTTGAAGACCTATCCATAGATACCCCACACGTATGGGATTGATGAAAAAAAAAAAAATTGTTTCAGTTTCAAGTATGGGGACCCCCAAAATTTATTGTTTTTTTTCTATTTTAGAGTGAAAATCTTAATGCGGTTCACAGATTACATCTACTTACCAAGTTTCAACAGCATAGTTCTTATAGTTTCGGAAAAAAGTGGCTGTGACATACGGACGGACAGACAGACAGACACATGACGAATATATAAGGGTTCCGTTTTTTGCCATTTGGCTACGGAACCCTTAAAAGATCGGTTTCACTACCACAGCAACGTAATTAAAAATATAGATAATTTTATTTTAACTTATAACCATTCCATGAATTTACAAAGAGTTCTTACAACACTATACAAAACCCTATGGTAACAGAACCTTTTATAGAGGCTTTTTATCACAGGTTTAGATAAGTCAAGTCAAAGTCAAGTCTTGAATGCAACTGCACATAATTAGGTATTAAAACACTCATGTGATACTATTATACTTACACGGCTTCACCTCGTGTGATACACCCAAATTCCTGTTTTAACACCCCTTTTTATATACAACAGTTGCATAAATAACGAAATATCTAAGCTAATTTATTAACTAATGCCCATCCTCTCAAACATAATCCCTACCCAACAAATTCATAATTATCTACTCACTCAAAAGTCAGTCGGACTTTATTCCAAGGCTGGTTACCCAGTGCGATGCCAAACTAATGCCCGTCGTGGGTCTAATTGAATTGCCGCCGGGACCACGTGAACTAACACTACTCGCAACTTTAGAAGCTGGGAGCAGAAATTCGTACTTACATTGTAATTACATTAACGTGGCACCTTTAATCCTGAGTGCACAGTACTTATACCTCTTCTCCTTCTGGGTATAACTAGTTTCTGCCCGCGACTTCGCTCTCTTGTATGAGGAACATATCACCTAGATAAAAAAGTTAATAAAAAAAATCATAAAAGCCGACTGCTTAAGAAGCGAACTAATAAAAAAACTTTTTTGCAAAAAAATACTACCGACTTCCAAATGAAAAACTACAAAGTGAAAAATAACTTAGTTTTTGGAAGTCGGTGTCTTTGGTAGGTACATTTTTTTTGCGATATGGACACCGACTTCCAAAAGTTAAGTTATTTTTCACTTTGTAGTTTTTCATTTGGAAGTCGGTAGTATTTTTTTGCAAAAAAGTTTTTTTATTTTTCCCTTTTTAGTTTTACCTACCTAATAGCAAGTTGTTTATTAAGGTCCCTATAACTCCAGAATAGATTAACCGAATAACATGAAACTTGAACATAACCGGTGAAATGAGAGATCTGCGTACCCCTTTATAGCGTACTGGCGTGATGTTATGTTATGAAATGGTATAAACAACAAACAGACATGCGATTGCAGCAATCCCGAGAGTTTTGCCGTTATTTATTGAAGAGTTCTGTTGTGTATCTCCGAAGTTCTTCATCAGACATTCACCAAATTAAAATGGGACCAATTTAGAAACATACTCTTTCAAACAAAAGAATTTTCAAAATCGGTCCCCAATTGACGGAGATATAGGAGAACATACACAAAAAAAAAAAACAAACGTAAAGTCGAACATAGAACCTCCTCCTTTTTGGTAAGTCGGTTAAAAGCTTTAAATAAGAAAAACCGGCCAAGTGCGAGTCGGACTCGCGCACGAAGGGTTCCTTATCATTATCGCAAAAGACGGAAAAAAACGTTTGTTTAATGGAAGCCCCACTTAAATATTAATTTTATTCTGATCAGACAAATACTAAATTTGTTGTTATAGCGGCAACATACTCGTACTTTATCTGTGAAAATTCCAATTGTCTAGCTACCACGGTTCATGAAATACAGCCTGGTGACCGTGAAGTAATAGGGTCCCGTTTTTACCCTTTGGGTACGGAACCCAAAAATCATGCTGTGCAGTTGGGTTTTTGATTTTTAAATTAACATTTCATTTTTCCTTTTCGCGGGTCTGCTGGCAGAAATTTCTTAAGAAATAAGCAGTGCCCTTGTACTCTATTGTCTTGATGTGTTGTCTTTTTGTATTATACTGTGTGTGTACATTAATTATTAAATAAATAAATAAACAAATACTAAAAACAGAATAAAATAAATATTTAAGTGGGGCTCCCATAAAACAAACTTATTTTTTTTGCCGTTTTTGCGATAATGGTACGGAACTCTTCGTGCGCGAGTCCAACTCGCACTTGGCCGGTTTTTTGTTGACCTCTTAAGCTTGTCGCGTAATATGAATAAATCAGTCTGAATATATAGTTAGATTTTTTTTTTCTTTAAAAAAATACACGTTGCCCTACACTAGGAATTACTTCCTGTATCGTGGGTGCGTTTACAAACATATAACACAATCTGGAGAGGAGGGGAGAGCAGTGGTGGCCCAGTGGTATTGGCCGTGACTTGTAAGTTGAAGGTCGTGGATTCGAACCCAGGCTTTACTTTTGTGTAAATTATTTCTCGAAGACATGTGACATCGACCAACACGCACTGGGCCCGCGTGGTGGATAACGGCCCATCCCCTCTCACAAAGAGGAGGCCTGTGTCCCAGCAGTGGGAACATTAATAGGCTGATGATGTGTGTGATGTGAAACACAATCAGTAGGTCATACAAATACTTGTTCCGTGCGGGAATCGAACCCGCGTCACGCAGCGCAGCAGTCAATCGCTCAACCACTGCGCCAACCGTGCGCTTAAACTAATGTAATTAAAACATAGAGATATTACTCAGTAATAAGACAAGACTGAGTTTGTGATAAGCCTCTAGCTAGGCACCATGTAGTGGTAAGTGATAAGCCTTAGACTTTATGGGCCAGTTTGCCCTAACAACCCAAAAAGGATACATTCCACTATTTTCAGTAGCGGTCCAGAGCATCTTCATCGATTTTAGTTAGCGCGAACTTTTAGCACATCTTACGATTTGGTTTTGCGACCTAGTTCTCTATTAGGATTTATCCATATAAAGTTTTATCTGTGTCTCCGTCTATTAGTGAGAGGATCTAAATGTATGTGAACGTTTTTATATCCCGCCGGAAAAAGAGAGGTGTTATATGTTTCATGTGTGTTACATCTGTGTCTGTTTGTGGCATCATAGCGCCTAAACGGATGAACCGATTTTGATTTAGTTTTTTTTTTTTGAAAGGTGATTTTGTCGAGAGTGTTCAAAGCTATTTTTTAATAAAATCGGTTCAGCCGTTCAAAAGTTATAGGCGTTTTAATGTTTGAATCGGGGTGTTTTCGCAAGATAAATGTTTGATTAATGTTTGGGAATTTTATTTGTGTTGTATGAAGAGGCTTTTGTGAAAGATTTTGTCTAGAGAAGTTCTACTACAACATCTAGAAGTATTGACTTCTGAATCTGATGATGAAGAATTTATTACATTTTCTAGTTTGAAGAAGACATGTTAAGCTAGCTTTTGCTTTATTCACGTGAAAGTAGAAAATGATCCCGCATGAAGGGCATGGTCTAAACGTTCCAAGTTTCATTCAAATCTGTACAGCCGTTGAATCGAGATTAAGGTTATAGGGTACGATCATAGGTTATAGGTAGGGGTCGATCATTCTTCCATACAAACGTAATCTGGCGATGACTCCACTGTTTGACAAAATAAAAATGATATCAATTTGTCTCATCTTTATCTAGCCAGGGCTATGAAAACAAAAAGTAAAAAAAATATTTAGTTGAATGTTATGAGCGTCGTAAGTTCCTTATTTCAACACTAATTTTAACGCATCTTTGGCCGCAAATAAATACCATAAGAAGAAGGAAAATTGTCAAAAGGTCACCATACAAGAATAGATTAGTACTTCAAAAATGCAAATAATTTTACTTTGAACAGCTACACTTAGTCGTTTTTTCATGATACTCCCAAAGGTCTGTTTGTAAAATTTCGCGAGCCTTTTTTGGTCCTAAATCATCATCCATTTCGCTAAAAATTTGTAAAAGTGTGTATTCCTACGAGAATTAGCTTCTTACTGCTCATCACAGCATCTATCTCTTTCGCACTTGTTGTTGGATGAGATAGATAACTAACCCCTTGCACAAAATAGTTCGTGCCGTCGACTAGTGCAACCTTAATAAACAAACATCAAAATCTACAGAATTATAAACTTGTTTGTTCTGCCCAACCCTTTTTTATTTGAACCCTTTGGGGAACAAAGGCATCATATTATTTAAAATATGAAATCAGTAAAATGGCAGGTTCAGAAGCACCGTATTATTGAAGCTCTGAAAATTACTTCATATCTGACAGTCACCAGGTTATTACTAACTTACTAACAACACAGAAAAATGCCGTAAACCTTGGCAAGCTCGCAAACACCGTATTTTCGTATGATATTATCAACAGACGCCACATGTCCGTCCATCCATTCGATTTAAACCAGACACCGTTTACGGCTCCCCCGGGCTTAAGGGCAGTCATTCACGACACGGTACATACCTTTGTCATGTTAAGGCGACAACAACCGCCAACGACCTTGATTTCCACCAGAGATGTGCTATGCAGCTATGCTGCGAGAATGTGAAAGCTACGAAACAATATGACCATTTCCACTTATGCTAAGCTGTGTTGCGGAGCGAATATGCAAGACCTTTGCGAGACCAGCGCTAAGCTACTCAGCTCCGGAGTAGCTGATGAGATCGACGTGGCTGAGTAGTGGTCGAAGCTGTATAGTAAAATATAGATAATCAAATTGTCTTTGAAATGTACAAAAATATAAAAATAAGGTCAATTGTTTTGGTGTGATTGACGTTTTTATGTCCGCATACGATATAACCTTACAATTTAATTACACTATGTCATATCACATTATGAAAATAATGGTCTAGATCAACATATATAATTTTATTTATTTACAACTACCAAGATACTTAGTCGTGATTGCTGATCTTAATTTCAATACTAAAATCAGCGAAAGTCGTACATCTGCCCCTTAAGGGCAGTCACTCACGGGCGACATACCGGTGTTATATTAATTATGAGCATAATCCAGTTGATGGTTGAGTCGTTGAGCCGCCGAGCCGGTGAGCTGTTGAGCATTAGAGTTGAGTATTCGTTTCAGTTTTCATTGGACTGTATACGGTAGTCTCTGGCGGTATTGGGAAGTTTGACTGTGGGTCACGGAGTTAGGTTACCTAGAAGTGTTAATGCAGTTGTTTAGCAAATTCACTTTTTGTTGTATTTTATTTCAGTTTCGATGTTTTGCTTGTAGTTTTTACTGTAGAAAGTTTGAAGTTTATGGAAATTTGCAATCATCATAAGGACACAGCTGGACATAGGGGATTTGCAATATGTGCAAGATTTTAATTTTAACTTCTTCTTCTTTTCGTGTCTATGGGAAACTCTTTATAGATTTTGGGCCCAGTAGGTGGCCACCCCGATTGCGGCGTCAGTGGCGAGTATAAGGTCTTTCAAAGTGCAGGTGTCCGGGCACTTGGGACAGTCTCCAGCATATGTGCCATATTTTGCAAAGGGGCACTGCACTCACACTGGGTATTAGACGGGTCTATAAAACCCCATTTTGCCAAGTTGTGTTTGCAGCAGGATAGTTATCTTAGATAGTTTCTCTGCTTGTGTTCATGTTGAAGAATATGCGGAGCTTATAGCTCATGTACAAGACTGCAGATCAGAATCTTACTGGCTTAAGTATATGGCACCGACCTTTTTCAATAAATAAAATATAATATTTATTAGTCTATTGTTTTAGAAATTATTTAAGTATTTTATAAGTTAGGTAGCTTATTAATATCCGACTTTAATTATTGTTCATATTTTTTTATTTTGTACTCCTACCACTGTTGTGTCCTTTTTAACCCAAAGGTTGACTGGTAGAGAATGCCTTGCTGCATTAATTCCACCTATGTATCACCATTGTACATGAACTTTAAATAAATAAATAATAAGAGTTTTCCTAAAACAAAATTTTATCTATACATATAATAAAATTGGAGTGTCTGTTTGTATTATTCAAATAACCGTTTTTTACTACATGTATATGAATATATATACGGTACATACACCAAAATGTTTTTTTTTACAATTTTCGTCTGTCTGTCTGTTTGTTCCGATAAATCTCTGAAATGGCTAGACCGATTTAAAAAATTCTTTCACCTATGGAATGCTACATTATTCCCGAGTAACCTAGGCTATAATTTTGACGGTAGCGAAGCCGCGGGGGTCAGCTAGTAAGTAATATGTATATAATTAATATAAGTAGACTCTTAATACATACTTCTTCATGTATATTTAAACTATCATTATCAAAACAAACGGCATTTACCACTAATGCTTTAATAAATATTCAATATTTTCTCTATCTCCTATCTTTTAATTTATCTTTAATTTTCTTTTACATGCATAGGTTTTTTTTTCGAGACATTAAAACAATTCTTCTTCCTTTCCTTTCTTTCTTTACTTGCACCATCTAGCACCGCTACATCCACAAACCCAGACCATTTTGCTCACGTAACTGTCACTCGGAGAGCTTTACAAAAGTCCGGTGAAAACAAAACTTCGGCATGGCCTCGCATGGCCGGTTTGTGACAGAATTTCTAAATTGCTTCAGTTTTTTTCGAACCTATAGTTACGATGATCAAACGTTACTAAGTGATCACAGTTTCGTTGTAAGTAATTGTAAATATGTGGCAGGGTTTTTCCTGGAAGAATCGGCAGTTTGAGTTAAGTTTTAGTCTAGTTCCTCAGAACTAGTAATAATTTATTAGATAACTCGCTTTTGCTAGTAGCTACGCCTACGTCAATGTTGAAAGTAATCTCACGAGACGTACAACCGGGATAAAAACCGGCCGAGTGCAAGTCGGACTCGCGCACGAAAGGTTCCTTACCATTATCGCAAAAAACGGTATGTTGTTGTGTGGGAGTCCCACTTATATATTTATTTTATTCTGTTTTTAGTATTTGTTGTTATAGCGGCAACAGAAATACATCATCTACAAAATTTCAACTGTCTAGGTATCATGGTTCATGAGATACAGCCTGGTGACAGACAGAAAGACAGACATACGGACCGCGGAGTCTTAGTAATAGGGTCCCGTTTTTAACCTTTAGGTACGGAACCCTTAAAAGTATTTTACCATGTCCTAATCCAGCTTATGGTCTATTCGTGCCGAGTTTGATTCAAATCCGTTTAGCCGTGATTGATGTACAAATATTTAAACATTCAGATACAAAACATACACATTAAAATACACATACACATATGTATATATATTAAAATTTATAAGTTGGATAGGATCAATCGATTCAGCTATCCGCAGACTACTTTTGGGCAGACAGGCCACAAAAGCCTCTTCTGATTTTGTTTAGCGTGAACAGTTTTTTTTTTTTTATGATGGGTTTGCTCTTGACTCTAGTCTAGGTCAGAGGTGACAGAGACAGAGTCTACGATGGAGTGAGCTTACCCAGAAAAAGCATGTTCACTCTAACTTTGAAGAGATTCGGGTTCAATGCGTTCGGAAAAACAGACGCAGGTAGTGAGTTCCATTCATTCGCTGTGCGCATCAACTGTTCATTAAGAAAAGCAGAAATTGCCTAAATAACGAAAGCGATTAAAATAAGTGCAAGGCCGTAAATGTGTCTTATCACAGCACTATCAGTCATTTTATTAGGATTTTTGCAAACACTACTAGGTCTTCCGTAAATTGAAGTTTTAAGTTGTCAAGTCTTAAGAAGCACATAATATTATTAAGTAGTGTAAAAGACTTGCTAAAGCATAATATACTAATGCAAGGACACTTATTAAAGCCACAAAGTTTCCATTACTCATTAAAAATACCAATTACTTACACCAACACCAAATAAATTCACGCAAGCCTTAAAACTTCGTTCATAAACATCTGCGCCAGATGAAAACTTTAATTTTTAATAAGATCATGGCTTCAAAAGGCAAATAATGAGACAGGAGCATTCTTGAGCTTTGACGTCATCACACCGTGAAAGAAGAGGCTGTAATGGAGCTCGCATACAAATGCAATAACGTCACCCTCCTGCATTTTTCATCGGGAAAAGCATCAAAATTCAGTGGAGGAGTCGCCGTCTCGTCCTGTGGGCCCGAGGCCCGAGGGTGAGCCTTAGAGTGGGACCCGATCCGAACGCTGTCGAACTCCCCCGAATGAACCTTTGTAATGTTGCCAGCTTTTGTATATTTGCTTTGCAGCAAGGAATGCATTGTGTTGTTTTTTTAAGCTCTATTTTGTTTGGCGTTGTGTTTTGTGAAAGTAAGTTATACTGTTGTTAGGAACTGATTTATTGAAGAATTCTTGTAAATGAAATATGTATCTAAGGGTGAGGCGTAGCGTAGCTGGTAGCGTTCTGTAGTTTCTGCTTATTCCCATGGAAAAAAGGCGTGAGTTTATGTTTTTATGAAGTAACATAGGATCGTCCTACGTTTTTACGAACCAGTTTTGAAAAATAAAGCAAAATGACGTATACGTAAATTAAATTAGGAGCGAACGAGGAAGAAATCTTGATTTCATTCTTGGTTTGATTGCAAGCGTAGAAAATATGTCTCAAAATATAGAGTTGTAAGCACATGTAGGGTACACTAATAACACAAAATATCCCACCTCATACCCATTATACATAGCAAACACTTATGATCTGTGGCAAACACATTTAAACAACACAGTTTTGTTAGCAATGCCCTTCACAATGTAAAAAAAGGCCCATGTATCTCAAACGCTAATAAGATTTCACAACGAAAAATTCCCGACCACTTACTCGTATTCTGGGAAATTTAATTCCAACTCCATCCCGCCTGCAGGCTCGCCACCCCAAGGCCCGTTCACTCGGGCCAGTCGCAAAACATCTACCGCCACAAACGCTCGCTTTTACTCCCGCACTCACTTTTCACATGTGAACTTTTTTATAAAATAGTGCAGTGCTTACCAGATTCTAAACTTGAATTTCATTTGACAGTTTATTTTTTTTATTAAGTGCTGATGACAATGTGTTTTTACGAAGTGGCCAGGCGGAGCGTTTAGACCAGAAAAAGGTTTGTTCTTATGTTCTAAAGAATATATTGTTTTACGTAAAAATGTTCACATAAATTAAAAGTAATTTTCTTTATTATTTAGTAAGGTATTTTCTAGATGCTTTTGTTTTGTTTTTAGCGTTTTTTTTTTCTTGGTTTTGATTAAGTTTTTCCACGAGTGAAAGCTTTTACTACGCTCTTGTATGAAAGCTTTTATTCAAACGGTTTATGTGAAAACCATGCAGAATTAATTATGTTGATACATAATTACACACACCTTAATTATTGTAGTCATACATTAAAATAATTGTAACAATGCATATTTAACGCGCCGGGTATTCGAGCTCAAATTTATGAATGAGCAAAAATAATGTAATATTAACGCTCTCTACAAGTATGTCACGGAAATAGGTCAAACTAAGACAAAGTACAAAAAGTACTCAGCCTTGCAGATCAATGTTATCAAAGTGCATAATAAAATAAAATAAAGTTCTAAGAGCAGCTCGTGGCTAAATAATAACTGTGGGTCGATCTTCAAGGTTAAGCAACGCTTGACGAGCTCGGTCAGTGGATGGGTGACCATTTCAACATACCGAGATTCCTCCGTGCCTCGGAAAGCACGTTAAGCCGTTGGTCCCGGCTGTCATTTGAAGATCTTTGATAGTCGTTACGGGTAGTCAGAAGCTTGAGATCTGACACCTGTCTAGCCAAGGGATATCGTGTTACCCAGTTACTGGGTTGTGGAGGTCAGATAGGCAGTCGCTCCATGTAAAACACTGGTACTCAGCTGAATCCGGTTAGACTGGAAGCCGATACCAACATAGTTGTGGAAAGGATAGGCAGATAGATAGAAAGTTCCAAGTGATATCATTTGTTTCAATTAGATCAACAAACGACATTTTTGAATATCAACATTTACAGTTATTTAATTAATAATAATTCATTCTACCGTCCATTTACTAAGAAGAAGAACGGAAAAGAACCTCCACACTTACTCTAATAAAAGTGTTAATAATATTTTGTATGCATTAATTCATGAAAAAATACGTGAGGTAGACGAAACTAGATATTTATGCCAAAGCAATTTCAAAGAGGATAAAAAATATAATTTCCAATAAAGCCAAGCCTTTCACGACATTTTAATAGTTTTATTTTGCTATCACATAGACCTTTTGGCGTGTTTGTGGTGTGCCGAAACCACAACCCCGTGTGGGGGACTAAGGGTTCAGTTTTGGTGGAAGTAAAACTTATACATGTCACCCTAAACAAAGTTGTGTAATACGGTGATCAATAATTCTGTTGTTATGTGGAAAGGAACATAATAATAATACTAGCTTAGCTAGCGGCTTCGCCCGCGTGAAAAATGTTGTATCATCCCAAGGGAACAATTTACCGGGATTTAGCCTATGTGCTATTCCAGACTATAATTTATCTCTGTGCAAAATTTCATCCAGATCTGTTGAGCCGTTCTGGCGTGATTAAGTAACAAACATACATTCACATATCCAAACTTTCGCATATATAATATAGCTGTTCCCCGCGGCTTCGCTCCCGTGGGCCACTCCACAGGACCCGTTTTCGGGATTGAAAAATAGCCTATGTTACTCAGGAATAATGTCGCTTTCTATTGGTGAAAGAATTTTTAAAATCGGTCCAGTAGTTTCGGAGCCTATTCGGTACATACAAACAAACAAAAAAATCATTCCTCTTTATAATATTGGTATAGATAAGTAAGTAAGATAAGATGTTCAAGAGCTGGCTCATCACGAAGAAATACATTTTAGAAAAAACATTATTAACTTTAACAAAAAAAAAAAAAAAACTGTCGAAAAAAATCTTCTCAAATCTTACACAAGATGTCTTCTAAATCTTCTATCGCAGGTATTACGTTTCCGGGTGAGATTTCTATAGAAATTCACTTCGTCAGAATATCACCTTGACTTCGACTTTTTACCATAAGTGATTTCTTTATTTAGAAATTGGAGTTGCCTTGATTTCGATTTTTTTTATTATATGTATGTACAGTTAAGGATCAAACGTGCAGTCTCACTGTACCAAAACAGCAGCGGCAATATTTTTTTAGGCAGAAGTCTTTCAACTTTTTACGGTTAAAAGGTATAATCTATACTTTAATTAACATATTAAACCAGTTGTGGATAATTTAACTTCTTCTAAAAAATAAGCCTTTTGAATTTCGGCAGAGTAAGACACCAGTCTTGCCAAGGGGTACCGTGTTACCCAGTTACTGGGTTGTGGAGGTCAGATAGGCAGTCTCTCCATGTAAAACACTGGTACTCAGCTTAAGAGGGGACTCTAGTGAGACTTTCTCCATACAAACACATTCTGCTGTTTTCTTCGTGGATAATGCCTCTAGAGCAATGATTTTTTTCCATAAAATCTAGGTCTAATTAATACGTGCTTGTATCATTTCCTTTTTTCCAAAACATAATCACAAAAAGAAATATGACAATCCAAAAATCCGAAATAAATGCCCGTTTTTACCGCCATGTTCAGAAGACTTTCAGACAAAATTTATAAGTTTTTAACAAAAATGAAAATGATAGGAGCATAGATATACTTTTCCTCTAAATTTTGATATAAGATTTTTTTAGATCAGACCAGTTTTCATGAAGAAAACAGCAGAATACGAAATGTCTTTTAGTCAAAGTATTTGTAGGTAAAATCAGCCTGAGCTGCAGTTGTCCCTTTCGCACTTTACGGGGTGAGGTTGGAGGTGACGCGACGGCAATAGTTTCTTCAAATACCTATTTTTCAAATTCCTGTTGACTAGAGTCCGCTCTTAATCAGGTAAGACTGGAAGCCAATCCCAATATAGTTGGGAAAAGGCTAGGCAGATTGAAGACTGCACTTTTGGCCCTTGACTGTACATAAACTGTTTGAAAAATTAAAATGTTTATCATCAGGAAGTTGAGAATACCCCGAATTCTTCTTTTTCATTTTGATAAGAGTATCAGTTTGGCATTCGTCTCACAACTGCACTGTAACCTATAAGAACTGTCATACCCATACCTATGTATATATTTAAATAATTAACTTGCACTCTTTATCATCATCTGCCTAGCCTTTCCCCAATTGTTGTTGGGGTCGGCTTCCAGTCTTACCGGATTCAGCTGAGTACCATTGTTTTACATGGAGTGACTGCCTATCTGACCTCCACAACCCAGTAACTGGATAACACGGTACCCCTTGGCAAGACTGGTGTTGGATCTCGAGCTTCTGACTACCCGTAACGACTGTCAAAGTTCTTTAAATGACGGCCGTGACCAACGGCTTAAAGTGCTTTCCGAGGCACGGAGGAAACTCAGTATGTTGAAAATGGTCACCCATCTACGGACCGACCTCGTCAAGCGTTGCTTAGCCTTGATGATCGACCAGTGCGGCTGTTATTATTTAGCCACGAGCTCCTCACTGTACCAAAACAGCAGCGGATTTTTTTTTTAGGCAGTAGAATTTTAATTTATTACGGTTAGTAGGTATAATCTATACTTTAATTTCTATCATCATCATCATCAGCCTATTAATGTTCCCACTACTGGGACACAGGCCTCCTCTCTGTGAGAGGGAATGGGCCGTAATCCACCACGCGGGCCCAGTGCGGGTTGGTGGATGTCACATGTCTTCGAATTTTTGTTTCTAGGACATGCCGGTTTCCTCACGATGTTTTCCTTCACCGTTTTGAGAGCAGTGGTGAAGAAATAATTTACACAAAGTAAAGCGCCTGCCTGGGCTCGAACCCACGACCTACAACTTGTAAGTCGCGGCCGATACCACTGGGCCACCACTGCTCTTAATTTCTATACAACATATTAAACTAGTTGTAAATAATTTAATTTCTTCATAAAAACTAGCCATTTGAATTTCGGGAGGCACGGAGGAAACTCGCTGTGTTGAAATGGTCACCCATCCACGACCTCGGCAAGTGTTGCTTAACCTTTAAGATTGACTTGAAGATTTCATACGGTCCGATAATACGTCTAGAGGCCTTACGTTACAATTAGTGGTTAACACCTTAGCGATGGACATTTCAACATTATAGTCCAAGATGCAAAATTCCTAAATCAAATATTCTTCCGTTATCAGTTCGATTTTCCACGCTTCTGATTATTACCGGTTCTTATCCATAGGATAAGAAAAATTGGTTCTAAAGGAGAAGTTGAAAGATTAAGATAATAAATATTTCCAAAGAAGATAGAAGAGAAACGTTTTCGGAATGCTTTTATTATGCGTATTGCAAAGGAGTGGAATTCCCTGCCGGAGTCTGTATTTCTTGATAGCTACAACCTGGTGGTCTAAATCAAGAGTTTCTTCTAGGTAAGCGTGCTTCATCGTCGACCACATCATCGCTTACCATTAGGTGAGATAGTGGGAAAGCGCGAGCCCATAATCCCAACTGATGGTGGCCGTTCCCGAACATGACACATGGATCGGCACCATTCAGTGCAACCATCATGAAGGGATCCGAATGATCCAAAACATGTGCCACCATCAGAGAGAGATTAGAGAGAGCATGACACACTATCAACAATCAAAATATAATAATTAAAGAATTTGAACCTTCAAATTTGTACAAAAAGACGTATCTGTAACCACCCCGGGTCTGTAACCAAACATCACACAGAAGTTCATTTACTTCTCACAAAAGGTTAATAAAAAGATAACCACGCAAAATGACACAGACTTTAAAGATAACATAATCGGTAATGCACTAATTAAATCTATGTTGTTGCCATAATTAAGCGCGATTGTCTCCGAGCGAGCTTATTACGCGGTAATCAACTGTATTAACTTGGTTAAACCTCTACATGAGCAGGGGTGCTAAACCTGCGGTACGCGTGGATGGATTGAGATTTTCAATGTACAGTCGCGGCAATTAATTCAATGTCTAATCATTTATTACAATTAGCCCATTAAACAGTACTTCTGAATGTCAACATTTTCAGATAATGATTATTAATAATATAATTGATTTTACTGTCCATTCTACAAGATAGTTTTCAAGAAAATTGACATGCTTCTGCTTTGAGTTGTTATTAAAAAAATGGGTTGCTGTAAAAAAGAGGGTTACTTTTAAAAAAAAGGTGGCTGTAAAAAAAATAAGTCTCTGTTAAAAAAATGGGTTGCTGTTAAAAACTGGGTTGCTGTTAAAAAATAGGGTTGCTGTTAAAAATTGGGTTGCTGTTAAAAAATTGGGTTCCTGTTCAAACAATTTCATATAGTTGTATGCTATCTAAGTTTTCCTATTGATAGCGATGCGGAAGATTTTTTTATACCATTTGAGCACTTTCTCACTTTTAACATTTTACCAATGCAATTGTCAGTGTAATGGAAAATGCAAAGAGTGCCAACGGACAAGAATCAAAAAAAAAAATGCAAGTTTGCCGAAACCAAACCAAATTTTTATACAAAATGCATCATCAATGCTCTGCATGCTGTTGCGTGTAAGTGCAAAGATGCGAGCCTATTTATTGCACAACTCCTTACTTACTAAACTATTTTAAAAACCATGTATGTGCACCGTACATGCTAGTAGGTACTGTGAGGGGGTAGCTCAGAGAGCTTTAAATAATAATCCGAAATTACTTTCATACGTTATATTTTACCAAAAACAGGCGTACCGAAGTGACAACCATAGCTGAACAAAAACATCTTCAATTATTTTCTATGTGTTCCGATTTCAATCACCTTCCAAAACTAAATAGTTATTCTGTTACCAGTCTTATAAATAGGCAAGGAGGTTGCCTCTAAATAGGTGAAGAGTCCTCACAGTACCATGTTTATTATTTTAAGATTATTTTGTTTAATAACTTCAAAACTATCTGTTTGCGTACAGTCGCCAAAAAATGTCAGTTTTCAGGATTTAATTATACAGATAATTTAAATCAGTAGTCAATGTGAGAAATAATATTTTCTTGAGTTCATTAGGCTTTTTATGCTACGATTAGATCTTTCGAAAAGTAGCTCTTTAAGATATATCTATACTAATATTATAAAGCTGAAGAGTTTGTGTTTGAGCAAGTAGTTTTTAGTTTTGCCGATAGATGGCGGTGTTTAGTTTTTGTGAAATCCTACATCGCGCTATTAAGATTCTCCGACGATTAGGTAGGGTCGTAGGTTAAATTAGTCTCAGTGAGTTTCGAATACAGTCATGAAGAAGTATGGATTGTTTTATTTACCAAGTAACAAGTTTGTGTGCTGCAGTGTCTGTGACATCCTAGTGTGTGGTGTCAAGTGGTTGTGAACTAGTTGTTCAGTTTGTTTGTTTGTTTGAACGCGCTAATCTCAGGAGCTTCTGGTTGGAATTGAAAAAATCATTTTGTGTTGGATAGTCCATTTATCGAGGAAGGTTATAGGCTATATAATATAACGCTACGACCAATAGAAGCGGAGCATAAATGAAAAAAGTATCAAAAACTGGCAAAATTCTTCCTTTTTGAGAGCTTCCGTTGCGTGCGCTGCATAAACGGTTTAAGTTACGCAACAATCATGTATGTAGGGTAGGGTAGGTAGAGAAGATGGGTAGGTAGGTACCCATTTGACGGGAGCGAAGCCACGTGGGACAGATAGTCTGAAATAAATGTTCTTTTCGAGTTTCTCATAGAATAATTGAGAGCAACGTAACACAGTAAAGAACAATGGCAGGTGCCCATACATTTTTTTTAGCTGAGATTATATTTCTACGTCTTTTAATGAAAAATATCTGGTTTAACTCAGGGTGATGTTCTGAATTAGTTTGTGCAATAATTTTTGTTCGAGAATGTCGAGAATAATAGATATTCAGTCATAAACTTTTGTAGGTTATGTCTGGGTAACTTTTAATAATGTGTTTAATAGGTAATATTATTCAATTTCGTGGAAGTAAAAGGGCATTATCGCATTAGCATTTCCTTTAACTAGTTATTTCAGCATGAAATGTATAATATACTCTTTGAAAAGAGTATATTTATTTAAACTAAGCGACTTTGACGTTTATCAAAAGGTCGTCGTCCTCGTCAACAACCAAGCTACATTTTTTAAACTTGGATACTAGTCTTTTTGCCAATCATTAACTAAAAGTAATTCATTTATTTCTACTACACTACAATATTCTTACCTACCTGCGAGGAACGTCTATACTTAGACATAAACTGTATTGTTAACTCATTTACTGCAATAAATACATTAATTATATTATTAATTAATATATTTACTACTTGTCACTTAGCAGATAAAATATATAATGGCAACACTAAGCTAAAGAAATTAACTGTAAAATCAAATAACTTTTTATTTATTATGTTTCTTTTTATCCGTTTTGAACCAGCCCAAAAATATATTTAAAAAATGTAGACAATTAATAGAACGTCTTTCGTATATAACTCACTTTCAGACGCTCAAATTAAAGTTAGCTAAAATCTCGCCATTGTTCTTTTCGTCCAAATTTCATGTTCAACCATATTCCAGAACCAGGATCTCAAAACCTTCTCCACAAAATAATCCTATATACATTTTGTTGGCAATTTACGAAGATACAAAATATTTATTTATTTGGCACGAACACGACCAGAGCGTCAACCCCTGATCGTGTCTAAATACATATATGTTACGTAAAATATTTGGAGAGTAACTAAAAGGGATTTTCGTGTAAACACAGATAAATGGAATGTTAGTTTCTTGTTTTGGTTTTGCTTAATAGAGATTTATTGGATCTTACACTTAGTAAACGTTCCTTACATAACCGAAATTTGGAGTATTTACTTGGGGTTTCATCAACTAAGGCCCATATATCGTCCGTTTGAGGGACCGGGGACTCCATTCTTTAGGAATTAATAAAAAACGTTGAGTTCCGTACCATTATCGCAAAAAAAACGGCAAAAAATCACGTTTGCTGTATCGGAGCCCTACTTAAATATAATATTTAATACTACCTACTACCTACTTTAATATTAATTTTATTCTGTTTTTAGTATTTGTTGTTATAGCGGCAACAGAAATACATCATCTGTGAAAATTTCAACTGTCTAGCTATCACGGTTCATGAGATACAGCCTGGTGACAGACAGACAGACTGTTAGATAGATAGACGGCCAGTGGAGTCTCAGTAATAGAAAGCACATAGGATAACATTCTAATGAGTGAGATAGTGGTCAAGCGCGAGCCTAAATATAAAAAAAAAACTGGTTCCCGTTTTTACCCTTTGGGTACGGAACCTTAAAAATATCAAGGTCAATAAATAACAAGCTATAACCGTCAATTTGGTGAGTCCAGGTGGAGTCAATTTGGAGGACATCATTTGGACATGGGCCTGAATACCACAGGTTTTCATGAATCAATCACTTTACAAAAATATTGCTACGAGCTTGCTACGAAGTGCTACGAAAATGCTACGCCAGCGCTACGGCGTAGCGCGCCCGTAGCCCAATCGAGCAGAAACAAATATATGGAATGGAAGATAAAAATATATGGACGTAGTAACATCAGACGGGGAGAATGGGGGACGCTATTACACGACAATCCTCTTCATTATGCCAACATTTACCCTTTTGTTTTGTCACTGAGCGAAAATAACAAAAAGTATATGTAATTTATTTATTTTTGCGTGCGATTCTGCAAAATTTTTGCTCATGAAAATAATATAATTTTAAAGGTATTTACAAAGCTTTTTGTAACGAGTCTGTAATGGCTGCCCGTTCTTTTTTTTTCTTTTGGACAAGACTTGAACTTAGCACTTAACTGTCTCTAAGGCGTAAAAATAAATTTACAGTTCATCTGCCTAGCCTTTTCCCGATTATTGTCGGGGTCGACTTCCAGTCTTACCGGATTCATGGAGCGACTGCCTATCTGACCTCCACAACCCAGTAACTGGGTAACACGATACCTCTTGGCAAGACTGGTGTCAGATCTCAGGGTTCTGACTACCCGTAACGACTGTCAAAGATCTTCAAATTACAGCCGGGACCAACGGCTTAACGTGCTTTCCGAGGCACGGAAGAAACTCACTATGTAAAGATGGTCACCCATCCATGGACCAACCTCGGCATGAGTTGCTAAACCTTGAAGACCGACTCGTGCGGCTTTTATTATTTAGCCACGAGCTGTCACATGTCTTCGAATTTTTGGTTCTAAGACAAGTTGAGAGCAGTGATGATGAAATAATTTACACATAGATAAGCGCCTGCCTGATTTCGAACCCAGGACCTACAACTTGTAAGTCGCAGTCGTTACCACTGGGACGTCATAACATAACATAACCACTTAAATATTACAAATGTGTCTAGTTGTGACCTATGATTGAATTAATCTATTTAAGCAATAAATATGGCTGATGTTCGACCTTTGTGGCATGCAGACGACTAGGCCGTTGCTCTTGGCCGAAATATTTATGAAGCAAAACCAAAATATTGCTCGCGAGGGAATACAACTCGGTGGTAAATTTCGTGTGGGTTAGGAATTAGGGGAACAAATCACTTTTAAACTTGCGCTATGTTTTATTAAGACATTATTTATTATTCTTTCTCTTTCATGTGAGGATGTGACCACCTCTGGTGTCAGTTAATTAAGCCGCCTCTGGAAAACCCCACAGGCCTCTGACTTGGCTATTTCAGACTTATATCTATATACTATAATATATAATATTATAAAGCTGAAGAGTTTGTTTGTTTGTTTGTTTGAACGCGCTAATCTCAGGAACTACTGGTTGGAATTGGAAAATTATTTTTGTGTTGGATAGTCCATTTATCGAGGACGGTTATAGGCTATATAACATCACGCTACGACCAATAGGAGCCGAGCATAAATGAAAAATATTGCAAAAGCGGGCAAAGATATTCCTTTTTGAGAGCTTCCATTGCGTGCACTGCGTAAACGGTTTAAGTTACGCAAATATCATGTATGATGGAAATGAAAAGTTCTACAAAAAAGTCCGCGACAGCATATGTCTATCTTTTAAGATTGACTCACAATAGCAACTTTTATGTTCTAAATTTTAATTAGATCAACGCTGCCGGTAGAAACAAAAGTTGGTTGCATTCGTATAGTAGTATATATATTATTTCTTATTCAAATAAATAGTTCAACAAGTTGGTAGGTAGATAGGGTAGGGTAGGTAGGGTAGGGTAGGTAGGGTAGGGTAGGGTAGGGTAGTGTAGGGTAGGGTAGTGTAGGGTAGGGTAGTGTAGGGTAGGGTACAGTAGGGTAGTGTAGGTTAGGGTAGGGTAGGGTAGTGTAGTGTAGGGTAGGGTAGTGTAGGGTCGGGTAGGGTAGGGTAGTGTAGGGTCGGGTAGGGTAGGGTAGGGTAGGGTAGGGTAGTGTAGGGTAGGGTAGGGTAGGTAGTGTAAGGTAGGGTAGGTAGGGTAGATAAATGTTTGGTCTTTTTATGGCAAAACAAAGTTTGCTGGGTCAGCTAGTCAACTATATAAGTCCAGGTTTCCTCACGATGTTTTCCTTCACCGTTGCCTGTGATGTTCAAGATCAACTTTGAAAGTTTATATTAATTCAAAAATGTTACAAGCTACTTTTCCGAATGGACGGTAGAATCAATTATTATATATTTTAAATTTAAATTTCTGACGTTCGAAAATGATGCTTAATGGTCTAGATAAAAAAAAAATTTTTTGCCTTGTCTTGTCACATTGGTACTTGCCCGAATTTGAACACACGACCTCAAGCACGAGAGGCGAGGTCTTAGCCACTGGGCCACCACGACATTTTATGGTGTACAGTATCTATTTTACAAGAAGAAATTCGAGTCAGTAAAATCAATATTTTGTGTCTAGTACTAATTGATAGCGTCAAATCTATCTATCTATATAGAATTGCTTTAAAAATAATGTAACCAATTTCTAAAACACTGGACTTGCATATAGGAAACGCCTTTAGCGGGTCTAATCCAATATTATTAGGCGGCGTTTTGCAGGTGGTCTAGAATAACAAATTTCATTGCTGAGTATGTTCTTAATTTCTTTCAGTTAGCTTCACAGTGCAGTGTTACAAGCTGTATTTTTAATTGGAGAATACAGGGTTTCAGTGCGCTGGGCCACAGGAGCGAAACAGTGGGAAAAAGCTAGTATTTAAATATGTTTTTTTTTTATTGTAGATAGGCTCGCGCTTGACCACTATCTCACCTTATGGTAAGCGATGATGTGGTCCACGGTGAAGCATGCTCGACTAGAAGAAACCTATTCACTCTTGACTTAATACCACCTTTATTGTAGCTATCGGGAAACACAGATCCGTTAGGAATTCCACGCGTAATAAAAGTATTCCCAAAACGTTTTCGACAAATTAAGATATTCTGCATTACCTTGTGACGATGACGTTTTCCCTTCCCAAACATTCGTAGTACGTAAGCTACTCTTAATTATGATAGAAGACTCAAATTTACATCTAATTCACACTAAAACTGTAGGTACTTAATCCAGAAGCCGCTCGATTTGCTAAGAGTTGTAACAAGTTTCTTAAGAAACACGAGGCAAAAAGCTTGTCAATCATACGGTTACACGCAGCTTATTGTATGTCGATAACATATGGTAGGTATGTAGAAGTATGTGTGTAATAAGAGGGTCAAGGTTATTATGGTCCTATGGGGTATTACTATTAGTCATATATATGATAGTGTATGATTTATGAAATCGAAAAGATTTTTGATATTTTGTATAGGATCCTATGTATGATACTAGATATATGATAGTGTAATAATTCCCAAAGGGTTAGGTAGTATATTATATGTATCTATTTTTCTTCTTCTTCAGGACACTGAAACAATACTTTAGAATTTTGTAGTTCCAGTGGCTATCAGTGTCATTCAGTAAAAAACAAAATTATCTTCTGAAATTATATAATTATATAGATATATATATATATACCTAATAAAGACATATATAGACCTTATAGGTGATGTTCTTCAGAAAGGCCAAGTGCGCAGTACCCATAACCGGCGTGTGTGTATGACTAGATGTATGAATGTGTGTGAAGCAAAAGAAGTATGTAAGGATCGTAGCAGGTGGCGTTCTGTAGTTTCTGCCTTCCCCCATGGGAAAAAGGCGTGAGTTTATGTATGTATGTATGTATCTTCTGAAAAAAAAAACTTTAGTTCAACAAGTTTCTATTTAGAAAAAATATTCACCTCTTTGCAATACTAATGTCGGGGGTATTACACTATCATATATCTAGGATCATAGATATGTAAGTCATATTTATATGATAGTGTAAGTACAAAGATATGATTCCATATCAATCATTTCGTCTTTAATAAAAATATGATGCTAATGATTTTTTCATGCTGATTCTATGAATGATCATATATATATATTGTTGATATTTAGGTAGAAATAAATAAATAATTTCTATATAAATGCAACGAACGTATGTTGTTAGCGCAAAGGTTACAAGCTTACGACTCAATCGCAGAAATAGACAGATTAAATAAATGTTGCCAACTTATAATAAATATGGTTGCGTTCTTATTTGCCAACAAATATGATAGTAATACCCCCCTTAGGTATTCTCTATTAGTTAGAGATTGACGATTTGTTCGAAATTCGTTCTACGAGGTTTGTCCCAATTTATAAGGAATTTTATTATTTTCCGAAAGTGTGCGGCACAAATCGAGATAGCAGATGTTTCACAACATTAAATAAATGTTTCGGTTGCAGGTCCACGATTGCAGAGCACAATGTTTTCCTTATGCCGACGCTACAAAGATGATCACGGTGAGTAATTGCTTAAAATATTAATTATAATAATATGTTACAACACAAGGAGTGTTTTGCTCATCTTGTTAAATGACTTTTTCTATAAAGGAGAGTGCTATAATAGGCTTCTTTTGAGCAACTTGTGTCTATATAGTTTTGTATAAATTATACATTGAAGGTAAGTGTATTATTACTAGGAGCTAATTTTAAACACCAGAAAATTTTAGTCACTATTCTACCATTGTACCTCATCCAAATAATGCGGTTTGACAGATTTTTTAACCGACTTCAAAAAAGGAGGAGGTTCTCAATTCGTCGGTATATTTTTTTTTAGTTTTATGAATTGCTAGCTTCTGCCAGTGGCTTAGCCCGCGTGAAATGTGTTTTCTTATCCCAAGGGAACCTTACCAGAATAAAAAGTAGCTCTTATGTGTTGTTCCAGACTTTAATCTATCTTTGTGCGAAATTTCATCCATATCTGTTCAGCCATTCTGGCGTGATTGAGTAACAAACATACATCCACACACACATCCATCCAAACTTACACATTTATAATATTACTAGCTTCTGCCAGCGGCTTCGCCCGCGTCAAAGTCGAAAATTATCCCGCGGGATCATATTTCCGGTATAAAAAGTATCCTATTTGCTATTCCTTACTATAATCAATTTCTGTGCCAAATTTCATCCAGATCCTTTCAGCCGTTTGAGCGTGAAGAAGTAACAAACACACACTCACAAATTTTCGCCTTTATAAAATTAAGTGTGAAGTGTGATAATTGTTACCTCAAAACTTTTTATTCGGAGAACCGATTTTGATGATTCATTTTTATTTGAAATCTGGTGCTTATCGTGTGGTCCCGTTTAAATTTGATCATGATCTGATGAAGAACTTCGGAGATGTACAACAGTACTCTTCAATAAATAACGGTGAATCTCTCGAGATTGCTGCAATCGCATGTCTGTTTATTGTTTACACCATTTCATAACATAAAATTACGCCAGTACGCTCTAATAAAGGGGTACGCAGATATGTACAGTTCAACCTGGACACTCATTTCACCGGTTATGTTTGTTTTATGTTAATCGGGTAATCTATAACTTTGGGCATTACACATAATGAATATTGAGGTACCTATGGTACCTTAATATTGAACTTGCTCATTATGTACCACTACTAAAAAGTGAAAAACAAAAACATATTTACAAAAAAATACAACCGATTTCCAAATAAATAAAAAAAATGCAAACTAACTTAAATTTCGGCAATCGGTGTCAAAAATAAGAAAGAACCAAAACAGGAACACCGACTTCCAAAATTTAAATTATTTTATTTTTATTTGGAAATCGGTTGTATTTTTTATTGTTCAGCAACGAAAAATTCACTACAAGCCAGGCATTACAGTAACCTTGGCACTTAGTCTTGTCCTACTTATTGCTAATCGTTGAAGGCATTTGGAAGTCTGCCATCAAAACATGTGAGCCTTCTTCCGAATCGGAACTATGGGTTCTCGCGTTTAATTTTATTTAGTTGAATAATGATACTAGCTTGAGCGTTCACAGAATATGATTATTTTAATATGGGAAATAATAAAGCTTCCGAAAAACAAAATAACTTCCAATGATCTGTGTTTGACAGTTATACTAACTAAGCTGAGTTAAAATGAATTACCGACAAAAATACTAAGTTTCCAAAAACATATTATTAATTTATTATGTTCTGTTAAAATAATCGTTTTCTTTAGCTCTATAGAAACCAGCTTAATTTCTACTTTTGGTTCATTTACCTATAAATTAATAAATATTCTGTAATAACGTTTTCAACTCTCAATTACGAGTATAATGAAAATAACGACCTACCGGTCGGTAGTCCGGGTGTATTCGTGTTTTCAACGAATTAGTCCAAGAGCGAGCGAAGCGAGCTCGGGCACTTAGGGCACCCCGACATGGTTACTTTAGACCCCGGAAATACGAGCCCCGTGCAACGTGGCTCCGTCGACAATATTTTTATTCCAAAATGCTATATTGATTTTTCAGTATTTTATTCGGTCGTTACTTTATTTGTATTCGCATTTAAATTGTCGATTTTTTTTTATATACGTAAATTTCATATTTTGAGTATGCTCATATTTACAAATTTTTGGAGCTTTTATTACTACCCTTTTAATATCATAGAATATAGATTCATGTGTTAGTGTGCTTCAGATAGGTCAGGTGCGAATTACTCATATTTGGCGTGTGTGTATGACTAGATGTATGAACGTAAAATCAAGCAAAATGAGTATGTAAGGTTTGTAGCACGGAGCGTTCTGTAGTGTCTGCCTACCCCCAAGAGAAAAAGGTGTGAGTTTGTGTATATACGTAGAAACAAGAAATTTGATATTAAACTAAGACAGTGAAATTACATCAGATATACTCGTATCTTGAGCAACTGGCCTATTTATCACATGCTTACTGGCTAAAATATTTATACAAAGTAATTACAAGTGAGCAGTGATGGCTCAGTGGTAACGGTCGTGACTTACAAGTTGTAGGTTGTGGGTTCCAATCCAGGCAGTCGCTTTACTCTGTGTAAATTATTTCATCACAACTGCTCTAAAAATGGTGAAGGAAGACATCTTGAGGAAACCGGCATGTCCTAAAACCAATAATTCGAAAACATGTGACAGCTCGTAGCTAAATAATAAAAGCCGCACGGGTCGATCTTCAAGGTTAAGCAACGCTTGACGAGGTCGGTCCGTGGATGGGTGATCTTCTTTACATAGCGAGTTTCTTCCGTGCCTCGGAAAGCACGTTAAGCCATTGGTCTCGGCTGTCATTTGAAGATCTTTGACAGTCGTTACGGGTAGTCAGAAGACTGAAATCTGATACCAGTCTAGCCAAGAGGTATCGTGTTACCCAGTTACAGGGTTGTGGAAGTAGGATAGACATTCACTCCATGTAAATCACTGGTACTCAGCTGAATCCGATTAGACTGAAAGCCAACCCCAACATAGTTGGAAAAAGGCTAGTCAGATTATGATTACAAATTGAAAACAATGTGGCCCCGGAAAATGTGCGGCGACAACGCGACAGACTTACGCAAATATTGCGAGAAGAGCTTGACGCCAATCGAAAGAGTTTTGCCACGATTGCCCTAAACTGGGAGGAATTGAAATAAGCAAGTAGGTTCTCGACCTGCAGTGGGACAGATTGGGCTAAATACAACATAACAATAACATATACGATGCCTAAATACATATGACGTCTGGAGTTTCGAAGACTGATTTGATTTGAACCTGTAATGAAGTATCTTACAAGTTACAGAACGTATTAATGAATTATACATGTACTATTATACTTCGCCGCAAGGAAATAATGTTTTTAGGGTTCTGTAGTCAACAAGGAACCCTTATAGTTTCGCCATGTCCGTCTGTCCGTCCGTCCGTCCGCAGCTTAGCTCAGAGACTCTTAGTACTAGAAAACTATAATATGGCATGGACATACATATTAATCACGCCGACAAAGTGGTAAAATATAAACATGAAATAATATATTTTTAGAGTTCCGCCTTTACATGTAAAGTGGGGATGTTTTTTTCTCGCCTATCACATGGTTTGGGGTATCGTTGGATAGGTCATTCAAAAATATTACGGGTCTTTGAAATCCATCTTTCGATTCAGGGATCCGTTTGCGTAAAAATTAGCTTTAAATGGCAAATTTTTGTGAGAGTCAACTATACTCCCACCTGCCATCTAAGAGTTTGTTTTTACATATATGAAAAAACGGAAGTAGTATATATAACGAAAAAAAGGAAACTAAGTAGGCTTTACAAGTTTAAGAGTAATAGTCGACCAACTTTGGTGAATGTAGGCTGTTTATACAGAACCCTCTGTGCGCGAGTCAGATTCGCTCTTGGCCGGTTTTTATGATTTATTCTCACTCAAATTGGAAGAATGAATGTTTTTAATTAACGCGTCGATCCAAGGTCTTTATAAGGAAGTAATTAAAAGACAAGGGAGATTCGTTTTTTTTCAGGAGTGTGGTTTTTGGTCATCTATTTAAATTGCCTTTGAATACGAGTTAGGTTGGTATGTGTTTGACTGTATGAATATAGATATATTCACAAATTTATTAATCCTTGATTGAGAAGAATAATTTTTATTCTTATTTAAGTCAGGTAAGGCCTTAATGTCCAAAGGATATCTTAGCCTAAAGTATTTTTCAAATCATATTTTTGAAAAAGTAATAGCACAATTTTGAAGACGATGTCAGTGATCTGTAGGTAAATTATACCTATTTTGCTTGAATATCACTCAGAACTTGATAAAATACTTTTAACCTTGGAATTTGTTTTGGCGTTTCTTTACAAAAGTATCGAGTTACAAAAATCGGCTCCGTCTAGAACTTTTGACGAGGAATATAATTCTTTGTAAGTTACAAAGAATTATAGCTTAGTGAAATGGGAGCCTTTTAGGCATTATATCCGGCGTATTTTAAGTGAACGAAGTGGTTCATTAATTTAGAAATAAATATGAATTTGGGATTAACTGAAAAGATACACAGTAAAAAATCAAATAAATAAAGAAATATAACAATACAAGATAATAAATTATTAATTAAAAATATTTTTTAAAACAAGCTTTTTCTTTTTCTTTTTTTATTTGTATTTGAATTTTGTATTTGATACCCATGTCATGGCAGTGCACAAAAAATAACTAGTCCGCCATATTGCGCCGTCCGCCATATTGGATTTAGAATGACGTCACTTAACTAACCATGCATTGTCATCCAAACTAAACGTGTACGTAAAATGGACACACTTACATACATACATACATTGCAAGTTAAATAAAAACTTGTTAAAAATCAGCCGAAAGGCTAGCACTGCATTACCACAGCCTCCCTCAAGCATTGTCACATTGACGTTCCTGTACTTCTCGCATTTATCGGAACCCGTGGCCACCATCGGTCATTGGTCGATCTTGTAGGATGCCTTTGAATTGGCAGTTAATTGAATGAAATTAGAATTAATACCGCACAAGTAGCCGACTAGCAGTGCCAACTACTTGTGCTCTTTTTAACCCCCGCCGGAAAAAGAGGGGTGTTATAAGTATCACGTGTGTTGCTGTGTATCTGTGTGTCTGTCTGTGGCATCATAGCGCCTAAACGGGTGAACCGATTTCGATTTAGTTTCTTTGTTTGAAAGGTAATTTTGTCGAGAGTGTTCTTAGCTATGTTTGAATAAAATCTGTTCAGCCGTTTAAAAGTTATGGGCATTTTACTGTTTGAATCGGGGTGTTTTCGCAAGATAAATGTGTCGGGGGTTTTTTAAATTGTGAAATTTTACTTGTTACTGCAATCTTTTGCAATTAAGGACAACTGTATTTTGGTACGGATATTTAAATTAGACTTGCTGGGTATGCATAAGCAAGCACCTTTCTTTCGGTTACTATGTCCGGGGCCTGCCTCAGTCTGACAGAAGATGTTTCAGTAAAAAAAATAAAAAATAGCCAGAGATCGTCAACATTGAAGTCGGTTCATAGAACCCTGACCTATAAACATCCGCATCAATAGACACAAAGAGAAGAAAATTTTTATTTGAAAATAATATTTAATTTAAGAAGTTTTTTTTATTCTAATTACTATTCTAATTAGTTTTCGCCCGCAGCCATTGCCGATGTATTTGCTATATTACCGTAAAATTATATATTACTGTGAAATCTGTTCATTTTATGCGTGAAATACTAACAAACATCCATTTATCCGCTCTTACTCGCAAAATTTCACGTTTCACGCAAAAACAACGGAAATATGTTTATTATACATCCAATACCGAGAAGGAATCTGCTTGCTTACGACTTTTTAATCTCATATTCCTTTCCCGGAATCAGGCGCAATAACAGATAGTCCTGTAGCAACAATGCATCTATATTACTACGTTAATGATTGAACTTTATCTTCGAGAGAGTAAGATTCAAAATCACTTTGAACACCCCATTTCTCTACAGAGCATTTCGCACTTATACTTAACTAGCTGTCCCACGCCGCTTCGCTCCCGTCAACTAGCTACCTACCATATACGCAGCGAACGCAACGGAAGCTCTCAAAATAGAATATTTTCCCCCGTTTTTGCTACATTTTTCATTTATGCTCCGCTCCTATTGGTCATAACGTGATGTTATATAGCCTAACCTTCCTCAATAAATGGACTATCCAACACAAAAAGAATGTTTCAATTCCAACCAGTAGTTCCTGAGATTAGCGCGTTCAAACAAACAAACTCTTCAGCTTTATAATATTGGTATAGATTAGTATAGATAATACAATTGTCTTAAGTGATTTAATACTTGCCCTATCCAAGGGCAAAGTTTGATGTCCCTTGGTCAGATTCTAATGGGTTTTGGGCCAAATAGTTTAGAGGCAAAAATTTGAGGTAGCTACCCTTATGACAGGGGTACTTTATCTATGTCAGAACGCTTTACCCGAGACTTATAAATCAGATTTTAGTTAGGCAGTTTCTTTTTTCATAGAGAAGGGTTTAGTGTTCGGCTGCTGGCATTTAATTTTGAAGTTCAAAATGTTTTACTTTGCAGAAACATATATAGGCACTGATGAAACGTCAAAAACTAGATACAAGATTCCAATTGATTATTTAGTACTGAGAAGAACAGGCTAGAAATTATATAGAAAATTAAAAAAAAAAAAAAAAATGTGGCTGTTCGATGAGTAAAAAAGGAGTTGCATTATGAAATTTAGTACAACATTATAACACCCGTTTGGATGATATTATGGTTACTATGACACTGGCTGTTTTAATGTTGGCAATAAGCTAGCTGTTACAAGAACTTTTATAGAGGATTTATAGCATGGGTGTAGATAAAATTAATTATTATCTTGTTTTGATTTATCAATGAATGAAGATGGAGAAAACATATCTAGTAAAACTTAAAAAATAAAACCGACTTCCAAATAAAAACACTACAAAATGAAAAATAACTTCAATTTAAGCAGTCAGCGTTCCTATTTTCGTTTCTTCGTTTTTGGTCACCGACTTCCGAAATTGAAGTAATTTTTCACTTTGTAGTTTTTATTTGAAAGTCGGTTGTATTTTTTTGTAAAAAAGGTTTTTAATTTTTTAATTGTGGTACTTAATGGGTAAGTTATATATTAAGGTACGTCTAATGCCAGAATAGATTACCTAAATTACATGAACATTGAACAAAACCGGTAGAATGAGAGTATACTCAAAATCAAAATCAATTTTTTTATTTCATATAGGCCTACATGGGCACTTATAAAACGTCGACAATGTGCACGGTTCGGGTTGGTCTTTTCCTATGGAGAAGAACCGGCAAGAAACTCCATGGTTACTCTTTTAAAAAAATGGTTTGGTTTTACAATATTTCCTTGTTACAGCATTAGTACTTAGATATGTGGGGACAACGTAGGCCCGACAATAAGTCGTAAGAAAACAAAAAAAAAAAGATTACATATTATTTAAACAAAAGAAAATAAAACGAGTTAAAAAGTTAACAAGCATCTAGAAGACCTACAATGTTCACACATTTACAAAATAATCGGTAAAGGAATCTATACAAAAGTAAAATAAAAAAAAGACTAAATCTAACATGTGGCACAAATATTGTTATCAGTGCTGTAACTATTCTTAGCAAAGGGCTATGAAGATGATTGAAAACCATTGTAAAAAGAATAATCAAAAGAAGGAAAAAAAAACAAAGAATTAATGAGATTGAGAATAGTTAGAGACAACCACATATTTGTGCCGTTTATGAGTTACCAGGGAAGCCGCATGCGCAGAAGGAGCTAAAGCCAAATTTTTTATCTTCAACGTAGTCCTTGATTTTATAATATGCTTTTTTAACAAGGACACGTTTGATGTAGTTTTTGAACTTTCCATCGGTCAGTTCTATAACTGACTTTGGCAACTTGTTATAAAAGCGTATACTGTTTATATAAAAAGACTTGCTAGTTTTTGTTAATCTGAATTTGGGTATTACAATTTCGTGCTTACTGCGTGTATTTAAATTATGTAAGTCGCTTCTAGTTTTGAAAAGCCCTCGATTTTTGCGGAAATACAAAATACATTCCAAAATATAGAGTGAAGGTAGAGTCAGTATATCGATTTCTTTAAATTTTTCTCTAAGGGACTCGCGAGGACCCATTTTATAGATCGCGCGGATTGCCCTCTTTTGTAAGATGAAAATTGAGTCAACATCTGCTGCTGATCCCCACAGCAGAATGCCATAAGACATAATACTGTGGAAATAAGCATAATATACTAACCTAGCTGTGGCTACATCGGTTAACTGCCTTATTTTCCTTACTGCATATGCAGCTGAACTTAACCTACCCGAAAAAGTTCTAATGTGCGCGCCCCACTGCAGTTTTGAATCGATAGTAATCCCTAAGAATACAGTTTCAGCTATAACTTCAAGACTTTTGCCGTCAAGATTCAAATTCAGGTCTCGTTGTGGTACATTTGGTAAAGAGAACTTAAGACATTTAGTTTTTGTCGCATTCAGTAAAAGATTGTTAGCTGCGAACCATTTTGAGAGAATAATAAGACTTTCGTTGACATGTAAGACATCCGTATCTTTCCTATCTATTTTAAAAATTAGCGAAGTATCATCAGCAAATAGAATTATATCCGATAATTTGGCCATCATAAAAGGGAGATCATTAATGTAAACAAGAAAAAGGAAAGGGCCGAGAATTGAACCTTGGGGCACGCCCATCTTGACTAGAGACCCGGAGGACGTCACCCCATTAACATTCACTTTTTGCTGTCTGTTTGATAAATATGAAAGCACAAGTTCAGCAGCTTGTCCTCGAATTCCGTAGTGGTGTAATTTACAGATCAGTGTGTTATGGTCGACGCAGTCGAACGCTTTTGAGAGATCACAGAAAATGCCAATGGCATCCTGGGACTTCTCCCAAGATTCCAAAATGTGACTGATGAGTTTTACTCCCGCGTCCGTAGTCGACCTACCTTTCGTGAAACCAAACTGCTGACTATGCAGGATCCCATTTGAATTGAAGTGAGACAACATCTGATCCAGCATGATTTTTTCATAGATTTTACTCAATGCTGGAAGCACGGATATAGGTCTATAATTAGAGGGATCACTCTTACAACCTGATTTGAAAATTGGTACTACTTTGCTGTGTTTCATTAAGTCAGGAAACGTGCCGCTGTCCAAACATTGATTGAATATGCCTGTTAGGACAGGAGCAATTGAGTCAATAATATCTTCAAGAACCCTAACGGATATCCCCCATAAGTCTTCAGTATTTTTTATATTGAGACTTTTGAACACGTTTTTAATTGTGTCAATACATATTGGTTTAAATTTAAAGGTCGGTATGTCTTTGGTAAAGTTTTCTTTAAGAAGAGCTTCAGCTAATTTAGATGAGGAGGGAAGAGACTTCGTAACCTCTAACGGAACCCTCCTCTTTTAGAACAATTTAATGTCTTACTTATGTTTCTGTGTGCGTAAGCGATACTGAGCGCTGCCGAAATTACGCACACAGAAACAATGTGACACACACGAATAACACCAATCCGCCGTCTTGATTTAAAACAACTATAACACGATAGGTACCCCTAGGCTTACCTAAGCTAGAGCAAAAAATATTCTATAAAACCAATAAACCCGACGGCTTGAGAAGCGAACTAAAAAGACGTAAACAAGAAGAAAATTATGCTGTGCAGTCGGAGGATACATCTGGTTTTGTCAGCCAGCTCGCGAATATGTCGCAATAAACCCGACGTTTTTGGTTATTAAATTTTTAGGTTGGTTTTTTTTTTGTTTTGCGTGTCGTGTTAGTGATTTTTATACCTTTAAACGATCAATTCTTGTATATAATTATGTATGTATATATATAATCTGAATCTTGGAAACAGCTCCAACGATTTTCATGAAATTTAGTATACAGGGCGATAAATCGATCAGCTAGGTTTCATTCTTACAAAACGTCGTTTTCTCTCGGTCGCCCAGGTACTTCATACTGATACTGATAAAAAACACATTACTCTCCTTCGGCAGTCGGGTAAAAAGTTCAGGATTTTCTAAATTTGTCAAAGAATACATAGGAAAACAAGGTTATTTTTCGCGAAAATTAATATTACATACATGGCTACAAGCAAATGCTTACGAGACGTTAACATTTTGTCATGCTCAGCGTGCCATTTTTATCGTTCGCGAGGATGTTAAGTTTAATGGTAGTGCTCTAGTTTGTATGTACCTTTAGAATGACATACTTTCATTTGTGATGTAAGCTCATTTTAATATGCCAAACTTTATACCCAGGAAAATGGGTGCGTCTCACATCATATAAAGTTATTTGGTATATTTTCGTTTCAATAACGTTCACAAGATATAATAAACAAACAGATCCAAAATTATCATAGATAATACTAGAAATAATAAAACTTTGTGTTGCCATATTCATATATATTCATATTCTTTATTGTACACAAAATAAACATTTAAAAATACAAAAGGAAAACTTATGTACAAAGGCGATCTTAACCCATAATTGGGTTCTCTGACAGCAAACCTCAGTGCTAAAGAGAAATTTACAAAATTAGGACAGTTAACAAAAGTGCACAACAAATACTAAAAAACATTTGAATTCTACAACATCAACACCCCCTAGGGAAAAGTGTGAATTTGTGTATATTTGTAGAAATCAGATATTAATTTAGATATTTGGGTTAATTATAGCTCACGCGGTTGGCGATACACAGGGCAATTACATCAGATATATTCGTATCTTGAGCAACTGGCCTACATATCACGTTCTTACTGGCTAAAATATTTTTACAAAGTCATTACAAATCAAAAACAATGTGGCCCCGGAAAATGTGCGGCGACATCACGACAGACTTAGGCGAATATTGCGAGAAGAGCTTGACGCCAATCGATGGAGTTTTTCCACGATTGCCCTAAACTGGGAGGAATTGAAAGAAGCAAGCAGGCTCTTGACCTGCAGTGGGACAGATTGGACTAAATACAACATAACAATAACATAAACGATGCCTAAATACCTATGACGTCTGGAGTTTCGAAGACTAATTTGATTTCGTCCTGTAATGAAGTGTCTTACAAGTTACAGAACGTATTAATGAATTGTACATGTACTATTATACTTCGCCGCAAGGCAATAATGTTTTTAGGGTTCTGTAGTCAAGAAGGAACCCTTATAGTTTCGCCATGTCCGTCTGTCCGTCCATCCGTCCGCAGCTTAGCTCAGAGACTCTTAGTACTAGAATACTATAATATGGCATGGATATGCATATTAATCACGCCGACAAAATGGTAAAATAAAAACATGAAAAAAAATATTTTTAGAGTTCCGCCTTTAAATGTAAAGTGGGGATGTTTTTTTCTCGTCTATCACATCGTTGGATAGGTCATTCAAAAATATTACGGGTCTGTGAAATCGATTTTTCGATTCAGGGATCCGTTTGCGTGAAAAATAGCTTTACATGGCAAATTTTTGTAAGAGTCAACTATACTCCCACCTGCCATCTAAGAGTTTGTTTTTAAATATATGAAAAAATTCACGGAAGCAGTATATACAAAGAAATTAAAAGGAAACTAAGTAGGCTTTACAAGTTTACGAGTAATAGTCGACCAACTTTGGTGAATGTAGGCTGTTTATACAGAACCCTCTGTGCGCAAGTCAGATTCGCACTTGGCCGGTTTTATGATTTATTCTCACCCAAATTGGAAGAATGAATGTTTTTAATTAACGCGTCGATCCAAGGTCTTTATAAGGAAGTAATAAAAAGACAAGGAAGATTCGTTTTTTTTCAGGAGTGTGGTTTTTGGTCATCTATTTAAATTGCCTTTGAATACGAGTTAGGTTGGTATGTGTTTGACTGTATGAATATAGATATATTCACAAATTTATTAATCCTTGATTGAGAAGAATCATTTTTATTCTTATTTAAGTCAGGTAAGGTCTTAATGTCCAATGGATATCTTAGCCTAAAGTTTTTCAAATCATATTTTTGATAAAGTAATAGCACAATTTTGAAGACGATGTCAGTGATCTGTAGGTAAATTATACCTATTTTGCTTGAATATCACTCAGAACTTGATAAAATACTTTTAACCTTGGAATTTGTTTTGGCGTTTCTTTACAAAAGTATCGAGTTACAAAAATCGGCTCCGCCTAGAACTTTTGACGAGGAATATAATTCTTTGTAAGTTACAAAGAATTATAGCTTAGTGAAATAGGAGCCTTTTAGGCATTATATCCGGCGTATTTTAAGTGAACGAAGTGGTTCATTAATTTAGAAATAAATATGAATTTGGGATTAACTGAAAAGATACACAGTAAAAAATCAAATAAATAAAGAAATATAACAATACAAGATAATAAATTATTAATTAAAAATCTTTTCAAAACAAGCTTTTTTCTTTTTCTTTTTTTATTTGTATTTGAATTTTGTATTTGATACCCATATCATGGCAGTGCACAAAAAATAACTAGTCCGCCATATTGCGCCGTCCGCCATATTGGATTTAGAATGACGTCACTTAAGACGACGACTAACGCCAACGACCTTGAGGGCGACTCGTTTCACACCCGCGCGACCCGAAATTTAGTAGTTTTTTGTACTTTTCTTATTATTCTATGACTTTAAAAAAAAGCTTCAGATCAAAATGTAGATAATTAAATTGTCTTTGATATGCTGTCGATTTCATTAAAATACGCCCAGCGGTTTTGTTGTGATTGTCGTGGTTTTGTCCGTTTTAGACATAACTTTACAAATTAATTACACTATGTTATACGAATAAAAATCAAAATTTGCTCAGATGAAATTATTAAGAACATGGTCTAATATAACATATATTTTATCCAATAAATTACGACTAGCCGTTTAGACGTGATTCTCATTTTAAAATCAGCTACTCAAGGGAATCGGCGCTTTAACTAACCATGCATTGTCATCCAAACTAAACGCGTACGTAAAATGGACACACTTACATACATACATACATTGCAAGTTAAATAAAAACTTGTTAAAAATCAGCCGAAAGGCTAGCACTGCATTACCACAGCCTCCCTCAAGCATTGTCACATTGACGTTCCTGTACTTCTCGCAATCAGCGGAGCCCGTGGCCACCATCGGTCGTTGGTCGATCTTGTAGGATGCCATATAGAATTGGCAGTTAATTGAATGAAATTAGAATTAGTACCGCACAAGTTGCCAAGTAGCAATGCCAACTACTTGTGCTCTTTTTACTGCAATCTTTTGCAATTAAGGACAACTGTATTTTGGTAAGGATATCTAAATTAGACTTGCTGGGTATGCACAAGCAAGCACCTTTCTATCGGTTACTATATCCGGGGCCTGCCTCAGTCTGACAGAAGATGTTTCGGTAAAAAAAATCAAAAACAGCCAGAGATCATCAACATTGAAGTCGGTTCATAGAACCCTGACCTATAAACATCCGCATCAATAGACACACAGAGAAGAAAAATTTTATTTGAAAATAATATTTAATTTAAGAAGTTTTTTTATTCTAATTACTATTCTAATTAGTTATCGCCCGCAGCCATTGCCGATGTATTAGCTATATTACCGTAAAATTATATACCAGGCCCCTCAGAAAGTATTGCGAAAAAAAGTTTTTATATATGGGAGACTGGCCAGTTATAATGTTTTTCGAAAATATGATTATTTATAAGTAAAAATAAGTAAGTTCCAATTTCAAAATTTCCCTCCACATTTTTTGCGAGTTAATTCAAAGTATTGTGTCTCACTGAAATATGGATCTGCGCCGGGAACATTTTAGAGCTATGATTTTATACGATTTCAAGTGTCGCCTGAAACCGGATGAATCGTACGATAGACTTCAAATGGCATTCATGGATGAAGGCCCTTCCAAGGCAACCGTGTATCGTTGGTATAACGAATTCAAGCGCGGTCGACCAACTTTGGGGGATGACGAAAGAAGCGGTCGCCCTTTGACGGCTGTTACCGAAGAAAACGTGCTAGCAGTGAAAAATTTAATCCAAGACAATAGGCGAATTACATATCAGGAGATTCAACACATATTGAAGATTGGATCGGGAAGCGTTCACGAGATTCTACACAGCCATCTTCGCGTGAGGAGGATAGTATCACGCTGGGTGCCGCACATCCCACCGATGCTCAGAAGCAGGCCCGGGTGGAATGGTGCCGTGATATGCTTAACAAATTTGAAGCAGGCTCGTCTCGGCGTGTTTACGACATCGTTACAGGTGATGAGTCCTGGATTTATCAATACGACCCAGAAACCAAGCGCCAGTCGACTGTTTGGGTGTTTCAAAATGAGCCAACGCCTACCAAAGTGAAGCGATCTAGAAGCGGGGGTAAGATTTTGATCGCTAGCTTTTTTAATTTGACTGGCCACTTGGTATCAATTCCCTTACGGGATCAAAGAAGCATTAATGCCGAATGGTATACTACCAAATGTTTGCCAGAAGTTTTCTCTGTTATAAGCAACAAGCGACCAAACACAGGGCTCCGCGGGCTACTGCTCCACCACGACAATGCACCTGCGCACACCGCACTCAAAACGAGGGACTTCCTGGACAGCACGCCAGTCAAACTCCTGGGTCACCCTCCTTACAGCCCTGATCTAGCACCGTGTGACTTCTTTTTATTCCCAAAAATAAAAAATCAGCTCAAAGGGATACAATTTTCGTCGCCGGAAGATGCGCTGGCTGCGTTCGAGCAGGCTGTAAACGAGGTGTCTGCGGCGGACTGGAAAAAGTGTTTTGAAAACTGGTTTAGGCGCATGAATCTTTGTATAGAGGCTGGTGGAAAGTACTTTGAAAAGATTTAATAAAAATATATGTACGTATAGAACAATTTTTTTTAGTTTCGCAAAACTTTCTGAGTGTCCCACGTATTACTGTGAAATCTGTTCATTTTATGCGTGAAATACTAACAAACATCCAATTATCCGCTCTTACTCGCAAAATTTCACGTTTCACGCAAAAACAACGTAAATCAGAAACATGCTAAGTAAAATAAGAGCCTTTTAGGCATTATATCGCCAGATTTTCAAGTGAACGAAGTGGTTCATTAATTTAGAAATAAATATTGGAATCGACTGAAAAAGTACACAATAAAAAGCCAAATAAAAAAGGAAATAAAACAATACAAGATAATAAATTATTCATTAAAAACTTTTTTAAAACAAGCTTTTTTCGTATTCTTCACAGCAAACCCTTTCATTTGATACCCATATTATGGCAGTGCACAAAAAATAACTAGTCCTCCATCTTGCGCCGTCCGCCATATTGGATTTAGAATGACGTCACTTAACTAATAATGCATTGTCATCCAAACTAAACGCGTACGTAAAATGGACACACTTACATACATACATACATTGCAAGTTAAATAAAAACTTGTAAAAATCAGCCGTAAGGCTCACTGCATTACCACGGCCTTCCTCAAGAGTCGCCACATTGACGGTCCTGTACTTCTCGCATTCAGCGGAGCCCGTGGCCACCATCGGTCATTGGTCGATCTTGTAGGATGCCATATAGAATTGGCAGTTAATTGAATGAAATTAGAATTAGTACCGCAAAAGTAGCCAACTAGCAGTGCCAACTACTTGTGCTCTTTTTAACGCCCGCCGGAAAAAGAGGGGTGTTATAAGTTTCACGTGTGTTGCTGTGTATCTGTGTCTGTCTGTGGCATCATAGCGCCTAAACGGGTGAACCGATTTCGATTTAGTTTCTTTGTTTGAAAGGTAATTTTGTCGAGAGTGTTCTTAGCTATGTTTGAATAAAATCTGTTCAGCCGTTTAAAAGTTATGGGCATTTTACTGTTTGAATCGGGGTGTTTTCGCAAGATAAATGTGTCGGGGGTTTTTTAAATTGTGAAATTTTACTTGTTACTGCAATCTTTTGCAATTAAGGACAACTGTATTTTGGTAAGGATATCTAAATTAGACATGCTGGGTATGCATAAGCAAGCACCTTTCTATCGGTTACTATGTCCGGGGCCTGCCTCAGTCTGACAGAAGATGTTTCGGTAAAAAAAATCAAAAACAGCCAGAGATCATCAACATTGAAGTCGGTTCATAGAACCCTGACCTATAAACATCCGCATCAATAGACACACAGAGAAGAAATTTTTTATTTGAAAATAATATTTAATTTAAGAAGTTTTTTTATTCTAATTACTATTCTAATTAGTTTTCGCCCGCAGCCATTGCCGATGTATTAGCTATATTACCGTAAAATTATATATTACTGTGAAATCTGTTCATTTTATGCGTGAAATACTAACAAACATCCATTTATCCGCTCTTACTCTCAAAATTTTACGTTTCACGCAAAAACAACGGAAATATGTTTATTATACATCCAATACCGAGAAGGAATCTGCTTGCTTACGACTTTTCAATCTCATATTCCTTTCCCGGAACCAGGAGCAATAACAGATAGTCCTGTAGCAACAATGCATCTATATTACTACGATAAAGATTAAACTTTATCTTCGAGAGAGTAAGATTTAAAATCACTTTGGACACCCCATTTCTCTACAGAGCTTTTCGCACTTATACTTAACTAGCTGTCCCACGCGGCTTCGCTCACGTCAACTGGCTACCTACCATATCTTACATACATGAATGTTGCGTAACTTTAACCGCTTACGCAGCGCACGCAACGGAAGCTCTCAAAAAAGAATATTTTTGCCCGTTTTTGCAAAATTTTTCATTTATTCTCCGCTCCTATTGGTCGTAGCGTGATGTTATAAAGCCTATAATCTTCCTCAATAAATGGACTATCCAACACAAAAAGAATGTTTCAATTCCAACCAGTAGTTCCTGAGATTAGCGCGTTCAAACAAACAAACTCTTCAGCTTTATAATATTGGTATAGATTAGTATAGATAATACAATTGTCTTAAGTGATTTAATTTGCCAAGTACTTGCCCTGTCCAAGAGCAAAGTTTGATGTCCCTTGGTCAGATTCTAATGGGTTTTGGGCCAAATAGTTTAGAGGCAAAAATCCGAGGTAGCTACCCTTATGACAGGGGTACTTTATCTATGTCAGGACGATATACCCGAGACTTATAAATCAGATTTTAGTTAGGCAGTTTCTTTTTTCATAGAGAAGGGTTTAGTGTTCGGCTGCTGGCATTTAATTTTGAAGTTCAAAATGTTTTACTTTGCAGAAACATATATAGGCACTGATGAAACGTCAAAAACTAGATACAAGATTCCAATTGATTATTTAGTACTGAGAAGAACAGGCTAGAAATTATATTGAAAATTTGAAAAAAAAAAAAAAAATTTTTTTTTTTTTTTTTAGAACAATTTAATGTCTCACTTATGTTTCTGTGTGCGTAAGCGATACTGAGCGTTGCCGAAATTACGCACACAGAAACAATGTGACACACACGAATAACACCAATCCGCCGTCTTGATTTAAAACAACTATAACACGATATACCCCCTAGGCTTACCTAAGCTAGAGCAAAAGATATTCTATAAAACCAATAAACCGGGCTTGAGAAGCGAACTAAAAAGACGTAAACAAGAAGAAAATTATGCTGTGCAGTCGGAGGATACATCTGGTATTGTCAGCCAGCTCGCGAATTTATCGCGCAATACGACGTTTTTGGTTATTTGAAATAAAGGAGATGTTCCAGAAATGTATGGAGCCTGGGCCAGCTCTATGTACAGTTTATGTAAAAATCGTTATATATTATAAGTAACCGTTTTATAGTGTTAATTTTCTTTAATTTCACTTCGTTTCAAAGTAAATTCAAATTAACTTTGTCAAGTAGAGCAACACACCATATAGTTAAACATGGTGGATCAGATCAGTAGTATGCGAATAATGTCATTTTGACAATGACATTTGATTGACGTGTCATTGTAAAATGTGCGTTTTAAAAAATAACACGAGTTCCATTGCAGCAAAGAATCAATAAATCAATATCCGTAGTAGCAAACTGGGTTGTAAAACTAAAACTACCACTAAAATCGCCGAAACATATCCAATTCAAAGCCAAAGCAAAGAATGACTCAAAGACGTCACTTCTTAAAACTGTCAAAGTCGTCGAACGTCATGTCAAACACAACCGTCATGGCTGCCCTAAAAATAGGGTTATCTTAGTAACAAATTTATCAAATGATATTTTTTCACGCCTGTACCCTTTTTCAAATTAATTTATTAGTATTTTTATGGTATTCCTCTATTTTTTTCCTAATTATCTACGTAGTGTACATATAGATGGCCCAAAATCGAACATCTCCTTTTTAGTTAACATTTTTTTTCGAATTAGGTACATTTAAAAATAATATATAAGTGCACATTTTTTTAAACCCTTTATTTTGATACCCACAGGCTGGGTGATGAAGAAAATAAATTGGATAAACACAATATGGCGTCCATAAGCCGCAAATTTTTCTATTTTCAAATTTTAATGTAGCCAGTTACACTCGCAAAGTTAAGTCGAATCGATTGACGTCAGAATCATCAAAATCAGCCAACGTGTTTGTTTCGCGTGTCGTGTTAGTGATTCTTATACCTTTAACCAATTCTTGTATATAATTATGTATGAATATATATAATCTGAATCTTGGAAACAGCTCCAACGATTTTCATGAAATTTTGTATACAGGGCGATAAATCGATCAGCTAGGTTCCATTTTTAGAAAACGTCGTTTTCTCTATTTTCACCCGAGCCGAGCTCGGTCGCCCAGGTACTTCATACTTATAATGATAAAAATCACATTACTCCCCTTCGGCAGTCGGGTAAAAAGATCAGGATTTTCTAAATTTGTCAAAGAATACATAGGTTATATAATAACAAGGTTATTTTTCACGAAAATTAATATTACAAACAAGCAAATGCTTACGAGACGTTAACATTTTGTCATGCTCAGCGTGCCATTTTTATCGTTCGCGAGGATGTTAAGTTAAATGGTAGTGCTCTAGTTTGTATGTACCTTTAGAATGACATACTTTCATTTGTGATGTAAGCTCATTTTAATATGCCAAACTTTATACCCAGGAAAATGGGTGCGTCTCACATCATATAAATATATTTGGTTTATTTTTATTTCAATAACGTTCACAAGATAGAATAAACGTGAGTTATACAAACTGTTGTTATAATTTATTTAGTTAAAACATTTATATACTCTAAAACTTATTTCGTATAACGCTATTGGATATAACGTTTAATTAATTGAAAATCATTAGGCCTGTCGTAAAAATATATAAAATTGATACCATCTTTATGGTCAAAACACCGATTTGCCGGCCAGCCTCAGCCGCGGTGGTGAGCGTGAAACACATCTGCGACGTTAAGCTCGTTTGGGACCGCCGGAGCCCCGCAGCGCCGGAGCCGTGACAGAAACCATGCCTGCTGCATGTTGCATTTTTGCTGCATACTTGTATGCTGTATACTTGCTTGCATGCTGCATGTATGGTGTATGCTTATTTGCATGCCTGCTGCATGCATGGTGTATGCTTGTTTGCATGTTTTTTTTACAGTGAAATTGCGTTTTATCATATTAGATTAAATCTACTATATAAAAATAAGTCGGGTTTTGCTCCCTGACGCTATAACTCCAGAACGCACGAACCGATTTCCACGGTTTTGCATTCGTTGGAAAGGTCTCGGGCTCCGTGAGGTTTATAGGTAGTGTAGGGTAGGGTAGGGTATGGTAGTGTAGGGTAGGGTAGTGTAGGGTAGTGTAGGGTCGGGTAGGTTAGGGTAGGGTAGGGTAGTGTATTGTAGGGTATTGTAGGGTCGGGTAGGGTTGGGTAGTGTAGGGTAGGGTAGGGTAGATAAATGTTTGGTCTTTTTATGGCAAAACAAAGTTTGCCGGGTCAGCTAGTAGGTTATATGTCTTTTGAGTATATCTTTTGAGTATATCAAACAATTTTATGTTCAATGTTTGTTATGCTTATAAATATTAGTTACTTTAAAATTATAACAATCGTTTATTATTTTAACTGATCATTATATCAAATAAAATTATAGATTCAATTTTTATATCTTGTAAATATTAGATTTTGTAATTATATCATACTTACCCCAGGAAAATAATACTGTTATGGTTGGAAACGCAGCAAAATTACAATAGGAATGATGACGGGTGATAAAACGGTAAATTCTATTTAGTCCGACGGTTAAATTATCAAAAAAATATTGGACACGTATTTTTTGCTTATTCAAATCAATAAAAATCACCAGGATAAAGCGCATCAAAGTTCGGGAGTGGGGGCTTGTGACGTCACTTCTATGTAAAAGCTGTACCATGGCATGATGTCATGTGATTTTTTAACACACTGTATCGTCATCATTTTTTTTAATTTTTTATCTCCTTTTTTTTCCTGTTGGGATAACTTTTATTAACATATATACAATTGAAAATTCTAAAAACAAAAACAAACCTATATACAAATACAAAAGGGAGACGGAAAAGACCTCATTGTGCATCAAAAAATGTGCGTCCACATCGATGTCAATGGGAAACGTGCCCAGAACGCTGGCAGCATTGCCACGTTGGATGGCAATGCATGGACCTAATGTTTCAACACCAAACGGCTCAAACATATAACTCCCAATAAGGTTGTAATATTTGCGCCGTTTGAGGTTTTCTGCACCGGCAGCAGCCGCCCCAGCACAGCCCGCCGTGCTAAGAAGATGGGATGGCGCAAGGGTGTCGACACATGTTGCATCCCACACCAAAGGCCTACCCACCTTCCAAGGCATTATGGTCATCCCGTCTGGTCTCTTCCCATCGTCATCATTGTTTGTTAACGTGACAAAAGAAAAATACGTGTCCAATATTTTTAGGAAATCTAGCAGACGGACTCGAAATATTTTTTTAGTTTCCTTCCCTATTGAAGGGTCCACTGCAAAAATGATGAATGTCCAGAATTATTTAAATCTAAGGGTGTAATATCATTCAGTCACTTGAAATAATTATGTAGTTAGTAATCTTGTTTACAAACTCAGCAATATTTGGTTTTACCAGGGGAGGCCTATGTCCAGCAGTGGACGTCTTTCGGCTGATACTATGATGATTTGGCTACAGGGCTAGAACGCTCAGCGTCACAAAAATAAAGATAAAAAGTAAAAAAAAAAATGAGAATGTTTTTTTTTCTCTTTAATTTATATGAATAGTATTTTCATATTTTCAGCAGCCTTATTGCGTAAGTGAATTCGGCATGGCAAAGGGCATGTGCCCACTGCTGGGATTGAGGCCTCCACTCTGTGAAAGGAGGTGCGCCGTGCGTTATCCACCACGGCTCAGTGCATAATGGTGAGAACATGGATTAAATAATCTTTCATGTTTTCCGTTGTCATCCAGCGAATTTCGCTAGTTACAAAATCCATTATGCATGTCCATATGTAAACAGAATGGTCGTATCATTTTATGTGCGTGGCCTTGCAGTGATATTTTATTGACATTAATCCTTTCCTGCTCGGTAACGTCACAGTATAAATATGGACGAACAGTACGGAAACTACCTACAAATGGGCTTGTTCTTACTCGGACACTGAATTGAACGCTCCGAACTAGTACAATCGTTGAAATGAACTAATTCGGTCTTCTAGTACTATTAGTTCATTTTAGTTCACCGTTCATTAAAATATTCTTGTGCGCCAGGTCGGTCATCGAGATCGTACGTAGACAGAGCAAACTGTATTAGTTCGTCGTTCATCAGTTATCACGCTCGCGCGCACGCTTCTCAAATATCTCTCAACTCGTTCAGGCTCAGACAATCGTAGTTCGTATCGTACTAATTCGTTCTGATTCAGCACTCGAGCGATCCTATGTCGCTTGGATCACTGTACTAGATGAACGATTTAAACGACCGGAACAGAATAGTTCGTTCTCGTTCACCTAAAGGAATTGCGTCCTAATAGTACATAGTACATGTACTACACAAGCCTACCTACAAACGATCGAAACGGCACACTCACACAAACAAGCTCATCGACGAGACCCCTAAGCGGCTCGCACTATTGACAGCATCGCGGACGCTGCTTAGGGGTCTAGTTAGTGCGCGTGGTTGTGTGAGTGTTCCGTTTCGAGCGTTTGTAGGTAGTTTCCTTACTATTTGTATATTTATACTGTGGTAACGTTTAGCAAACTTCGGCTGTATTCGGAATTAATCGTCAGCTCTTTTGAATTTGTTTGTCTGAATATTCTTTCCATATCGTTGAATGGATTGTTCTGTATGTTAATATGGGTTTTACGCATAAGTTAAGTTTATTTTATCTTCCGTATAAATTAATATTCTTTTAATTAATATAATTTGTTGTGTAACATTTAATCATATAAAATTACACCTGTATTTCTCGAAGGGTTGGACACAGTGTATCTGTAGTATAAAAAAACCGGCCAAGTGCAAGCCGCACTCACGCATGAATGGTTCCGTACCATTATCGCAAAAAACGGCAAAAAGAACAAGGTGGTTTGTATAGAGGAGCCCCAATTAAATATTTATTGTATTCTGTTTTAAGTATTTGTTGTTATAGCGGCAGCAAAAATACATCATCTGTGAAAATTTCAACTGTCTAGCTATCACGGTTTATGAGATACAGCCTGGTGACAGACAGACAGACGGACAGTGGAGTCTTAGTAATAGGGTCCCGTTTTTACCCTTTGTGTACGGAACCCTAAAAAAAAACTTTTTTCTTAAGTTTGCCGGATGTGATTAGTTCCCAGTTTTTTTGCATAATAATTCTGGATGGCGATTCTGGATTATGGCTAGGCATATTGATTTTTCATAAATCATTTGAAGCAGTTTTAATTTTCATCAAAATCGGGCCCGAGACTCTTTCCCCTCCCGGATGTTTTCGCTATTCGTCATAGTTTCGGATTTGTCCATCTACGCCCACTTGGAGAACTTTTGCCCTGAAACTGAAGTTTGAAATTCGACACAGATTCCGAGGTAGTTAGTTAAAATCGTGACGATATCGACCAAGTTGTGTGAAACAACAGCTACGCTTTATTCTGCAAAAAAACTGTGAAAGCTGAGGTGGAGTGAGCTTGAATTGAGCTGTCATTCAATCTCGATAGCTTGGATTGACGGCCGCTTCATGTTCACTTTAACAAAGCTTTTACGGTGAGTTTTACAGAATAGGATTACAGGATAAAGGGCGCACAGAGCTGGGCAGTATTCAAGGAATTGAATAGTCACCTATGCTCAGTATAGTACCGAGAGAAGTCATGACCCAGTGGTAACGGCTGCGACTTACGTTTCGTAGGTTGTGGGTTCGAACCCAGGCAGGCACTTTACTTTGTGTAAATTATTTCATCACCACTGCTCTTAAAACGGTGAAGGAAAACATCGTGAGGAAACAAAAAAATTGAAGATATGTGACATCCACCAACCCGCTCTGGGCCTTCGTGGTAAATTACGGCCCATTCCCTCTCACAGAGAGGAGGCCTGTGTCCCAGCAGTGGGAAATTTAAAAGGCTGATATCATGATGATAGTCAAATGCCAAGGAAGAACAGCAAAGTAAATGACATAACATCACGCTTGTAATTTCCAAAGGGTTGGGCAGAGGCACAGATAATATTATACTAGCACACAGATGCCCCATCACATACAAAGAAACCGTGCCGACGTAACTAGCGTTTTTCGTCTGATTAAGATGATTATTTTTATAAGTACTTCGAACCCGTTCGGTGTCGGTGTCCACGGCTATAGATGGTGTTAGCAGCGACTTGCAGTAAAAGGATTTTTTCGGTTCGTGACAATTTTTTTTCTACAAATTTAAACAGTTGAGAGGAATTCCTCAGAAATTTAAAACCGCGCCATCTATTGGAATCAATTTTAAATGAACCGTTCAAATAATCTTTGAAATGTGCATTAAGAGCCCAATATTCCATAAGTTTGTGCTTAGGAGAGTTGATTAGAAAAGAAAGTACAATTTTTACTATCTATTCTAGAAAATATGGGATGGGACATCTGTATGCTAGTGTAATCTGTGCTCAAGCTCAGCAGTAGCGTTTGCGGTCACGAGACCAACGAGGCAAAGTAAGGGCTTCTCCACACGTACCACAACCACAACACGTCGCAACGACAAAATGCTGTCAACATTGATACACTTTGATATTGATATTACTTGCGTAAGGACCAGGCCAAACGCGCGACTAAATGGCACCAGTGCGCTGGCCCTAAATTGCAGTTTAGGGCCAACGCGACAGTGGTCCGTGCGCGGGAGTGAGCGATTATTTGCTTGTCATAATAATGCCTAGTTGTGTGGTAAAACGTGTACGCGCGTACAAGGTTACGTCGACGACCTACGCAACGCGGCACTCACTTAGTTCCTATGAGTTATCATAGATGTCGCTATTTTTGCTTGTAATAAGGTTTCTGTAAAATGTTCAGACGGGCGTATCCTTTCTTTCGAAATCATTGGCTGTCAAACAGTGGTTACGTGTAAATAGTGTCGCTGCAACTTTTTATAGTTGCGTTGTGGTACCGACAAAATGTCGATGTGGTTGCGTTGTCGCCAGTAGTTGCGATGCTGTGACGTGGTGAGCAGACACAGTTCGACTCCGGTTTTCATAGCTGAAACACGTGTTGACTGACCAAACTAATGGAATTCGAAGAGGAAACTTTGTTATTGCTATTCTTGCAATGGCTATTATTAAGAAGAAGAGCCCGGGTGGCGCGCACTGTCGTTGCGTCGACGCAATGTTGTGTTTGCGATGTAGTCGGCCAACATCGCAGTGTCGCTTGTAGTTGCGTTGTGGTTGCGATGTGGTCGGTATCACACACACGGTCGATAACAACTGCAAAATGTGGTACGTGTGAATAGTCCTATTCATTTTCAATACGAAATATACGCCCGGCCACGTGGTGTGGATGAGGTGTGGCTGTGGTACGTGTGAAGAAGCCCTAAGTATTGAACAACTAAAATTCGTATTAGGTTTATAACCTTTAATTGTCCCCAATATCATACCCTTTTACCGCAATATATGTGAACAAACCACTATCACTAACTAGATTATATACTCTACTGAAATATAGGCGCTTCCAATTTTCCAACCACCATAGTTCATTGGCTTCGGTGTTGCATACGCAGCACGTTCTAGATTTATGTGTTTTAAAGCGACAAAATCGCTTTTTAGGGTTCATCAAACTATCAGTCTTTCAAATCTCATTTTCTCAAAAACGCGTCGAGGTATCAAGTCGAATGCTAAATACTATGTAATCCCTTCGAGCTGTGAAAAAATAAAACTTCTAAGTCAACGCAATCAAAAGTCGTTTATGCCGCATATTTTGACACTTGCAAGTGAATTAAAACCTATAGGGTACTGCCTGTTCACCTAGTATCTTGAAATTTGACAGTAGCAATGTCTTATATAACAAGTAAAGGGAAAATCCGATAGTAATAAAGTTGTAATTGCATTAGTTATTTTTTGTGGTTAAACTTATTCTTTTCGTAAGAGATTTGTATTCTGTGATTTTAATTTAATAATAATTTACTAGCGGATGCCTCGCGGTTTCACCCGAGTAGATACCGTTCCCGTGGGAACACGGGAATACGGTTAAAAAAGTAGCATATGTCACCCGTGGATAGTGTAGAAAAACTGTGTGTGTGTGTGTGTTTCTTTCCCAACGGTGAAAGAATTTTTGAAATCGGTCCAGTAGTTTTTAAGTTTATTTGTTACATACAAAAATTAAAAAATACAAATCTTACCTCTTAATATATCTATACCAATATTATAAAGAGGACAGATTTTTTTGTTTGTTTGTTTGTACCGAATAGGCTCCGAAACTACTGGACCGATTTTAAAAATTCTTTCACCTATGGAAAGCTCATTTATTCCCGAGTAACATAGGCTATAATTTTTTGAAATTTGAATTGACGGGAGCGAAGCCGTGGGGGTCAGCTAGTAGTATACTATAGATATAGATGAACCTCACTTAATATCCTTATGATTTTGGTGAATATAGATGTTTCTACGGAACCCTCGTTGCGTGAGTCCGACTCGCTCTTGACTGCTTTTTTTCCTTAAATCCTCTCTGTTTAGCAGCTCTGCATATTTCATTGTTGTAATTAATGAGCACATTATTCTGCTCTGCGGTTTATAAATGACAAGGGGATGTATTGCTTGAGTTTGTTTGAGTCTTAAGGGATGGAGAGGATTTTGTTGTGGTTACAGAAATAAACATTGCAAAGCCTTGTATGTTCTGTTGTATGCGTGGGGGCCGGCAGGACTATTTTCATGATCATCTTCAGAAACCCGCCACGAATAATATAGGCTTTTTTTGGCCATTCTTACAGATTAAGAATTAATATTAAATTTCTATTTTCAGACCGTCCATAGTAAAATTACACACACAAAAACACAGACAGAGCTAATTATGCAATAATCTTTAAAAAATTGGCACCTCGCTGTGGATATGCTAGGTTATCTGATATTAGTTTTTTTTGATATACCTAGTATTTAATGTTATTTTTATTCAAGCTAGTGAAAGTGCAAGGTAGTGCACCTGTCTTGCGGCGCGATATATGCACAGATATAAATTCAACTATATGACGCGATTGTATGTACATATTGTACATCGCGTGTGAAAAAACGGTGTAAAAATACAATCAATTATCGTACTTTGAGCTTTTCATTTAGCTTATCGGCGCCGGAAATCCACCGAAATCTAGAAAAATGCCTAATGATCCCATATAGAGCTGTAAAACTGTATATAAAAAGTTGGTCGAGGCATTGGAAATGTTTTCTTCCATTAGTAAGTAAATTTGTTCTTAAATTATATGTGAAAAACTGGCACGCTTTGTTTTCATACAGATGGAGGAAATTGCGTTATCTAGTTAGATTTATATTTTATTTGTTAGCGACTAATACAAAATTAGCTGGCAGGATTTTTGAGCAACCATTTTCAGGGCAAAATTAACCTATACTCAGCTATACGGCTTGCTGATAGAACACCTAGAATATACGAGAAAGTATCAGATAGAAACCCTGCCAGTTCACCCTCTATCATTTTCAAGGGTCTAAACACTAATTTCACGGTTCGACTGTCAAAACATTTCTAACCCCACATTGTCGTTCTAAATTTAAAACCCTTACGTCATGGAGTTTCCTAGAAAAACGTCTGTGACAGACTACTTTGACGTAAGGCGGGTGGTCGCTTATACTGAAGTGTACAAGGTTCCATATTTTCCTAGAGTTGCTTTATAACCACAGAGCACCCTGAAGTCTGCTACTGCTAGAGACGGCATTGTCACAACTTCTATTACAGACCAAGCGAATTTAATTTTTCCTTAGTCATCCGCTGTTCTTTTCTGATTCATTTCGTTACGGGATACTAGACAGCTGAACCGTTTCTGCGAGACTTGTCAAGCTTTGTTGACTCGCTTTTCTGGTGATCGCCACCGTTGATTCTGGATTTCAGTAGTTGGAAAAGCACGGCGAGCTTTTTCCAAAAATAATAGCCATATGATTGAGTTTCGTTATCTCTTAGAAATTGACGGCCAATGACAATTCGATTCTACTTATGGTATGAGAGTTGAAACTTGAGCTCAGCACTAATTGTGCGGTTGGATTATTATAAAAAAAGTTAAATCAAAATATCAAAAAACGCGACTACTTAGAAAGCGAACTAAAAAGACGTAAACAAGGAGAAAATCATGCTGTGCAGTCGGAGGATACATATTCGCGTGCTGGCTGACTAAAATCTGGTATATCTTCCGCCTGCACAGCACGATTTTCTCCTTGTTTACGTCTTTTTAGTTCGCTTTCTAAGCAGTCGGTTTTTTTTGATATTTTGATTTACCTTTTTTATTTATAACCATTTTGTAATTTTTTTTTCGAATTAGGTACATTTGAAAATATAAGTGTTATATATTTTTGAAATCACCTCTTAAAACCCTTTATTTTGATATCCCACACGATGGGTTTTGAAGAACAAAATGTTTTTTTCCCCCCACTAATTGGCGCCCAAAAGCCGCCATTTTTCTTTTTCAATTTGAATGTAGCCAGTGACACTCGCAGGGTTAAGACAAATCGATTGACGTAAGAATCATCAAAATCGGCTCACGCGTTTGGTCTCTAGAACGCCATATAGGAACAAACATACATACATACTTACATACATAGACTGATAAAACACATTACCCTCCTTCGGCAGTAAGGTAAAAATGGCGTCTTTAATCTTGATTTGGGCTCTCTTTGCGGTATATTTCTAAAGTTATTTACTTCTTCCGACGACCTGGTTAAGGTTGCGAGAATGTGCTGGATGTGGCTACGCCTAGGGTAGGCCTATATCCAGCAGTGGGTGTCTTTTGGCTAAAATGATAATGATGCTTTACTTCTAAAAGTATGTACTTCAAAACCGTAATGGTATTCAGTGCCTAGGTACCTACGATAGTCTCGTTCAACCTCTAATATCTTATTCTACTCCGATTACACCCTCGGGGTGACCTGTTCTTAGTCTCTGAATATAACACGAGTACATTTATTAGAAGTACGTATACCGTAATATTTCTCTAAAGGTACTCGAGTATTTGCTGTGATGGGATTTCTGTATATCAGGATTTCTTTGAATGAAAATATATTTCATTCATGTTGAAGTAGGTACAGACTTGTTTTCAATAGCCGATCAATAAAAAGGTGTTTTTGTGTTGATCATAAAAAAATATTCGACCTTGAGTAAATGTTCCTCCTCAACCCTCAAAATACACATTTTGCTAGCATGTAATAGATTCAGAACCTATTACAGTACTTAACTATTTAATGTGGCAAAATGTGTTTTAAATTTACCTCGACTCACCTTAATAAGCGAAAAATTATGTTAAGTTAATTCAGTACATTTTTACCTTATTTTGCATTCGTTTCATGGTAACGCGTGTGTTTCTTACCGGCCATGAATGTCACGTGCTACCTACCATCCTTACACGTGCCTTCTACTCCGTGCTTCTTCCACCTTCTCGAATCTTTTGATGTCCTGGTACCTACCAACGGAGTACACTGAAATTTTCGCCCTATTTTGCATTTATTCAATGGCATTGCCTGCGTTCCTTATTGAACATGCATTCCAGATGCTACCCAACCACGACGCACCACCGCTTACGTACTTTGTGACCCAAGCTACCATCCTTACACGTGCCTTCTACTCCGTCGAAGATTTTCTTCTTGTTTACGTCTTTTCGGGGTTTTTGATTTTTAAATTAACTTTTTATTTAACATTTTATTTTCGAATTAGGTACATTTAAATATATAGGTGTTCTATATTTTTTAAATAACCTCTTAAAACCCTTCATTTTGATACCCCACACTATGGGCAGGGAAGAAAAAAAAAATTGAGCCGCCCATATAGCGCCCAAAATCCGGCATTTTTTATATTCCAATAATTGTAATGTAGTCAGTGACACTCGCAATTCTAATACGAATTGACTGACGTAAAATCATAAAATCAGCCAACGCGTTTGGTCTCTATAACGCCACATAGGAACAAACATCCAAAAAGATTCCAACGAATTGAGAATCTTCTCCTTTTTTGAAGTCGGTTAAAAAGTAGCCTATGGCACTCAGCGACAGTGTACTTAGTATTTTATCATATTTCAGATCGGGTTCGGAATTTCAAACAACAAACCATTTGTAATATTAGTTTATTTGATGTTTTGTAATATTTGTTTAATGATATTCATTGATTAGTGTAGAAGAAAAAAATACGCTCTCTATAGAGAAAGCGATTGAGCAAAACCGGGGATCCAAAGTGTTCTTCCAGCCACTTGGGAGGAGCCATCTGACGAAGCTGGCTAAATCGAGTGGGGATATTGTCGTTTCGAGGCCGGAGATTCTTTCGGAAGTAGAAGACTTCTACAGCCAACTGTACGCATCGCATGCATCTCGACCTGATCCCGAAAATGAGGATTCTAGAGCCACCTTAACCCGCCATTTTACAGAAGACCTGCCCGAAGTAAGCCAAGATGAAATTGAGGCGGCTCTCAAACAGCTTAAAAATGGAAAAGCCCCTGGCGAGGACGGGATTACAACCGAGCTCCTGAAAGCGGGCGGACGCCCGGTATTGAAGGAGCTTGGGGAGCTCTTTAACTCTGTCCTGTTCTCTGGGAGAACTCCAATGGCGTGGCAGAGGAGCGTGGTCGTTCTTTTCTTCAAAAAGGGTGACAAGACCCTTTTGAAGAATTACAGACCCATTTCGCTTCTTAGTCACGTTTATAAGTTGTTTTCGAGAGTCGTCACAAATCGTCTAGCGCGAAGATTCGACGAGTTTCAGCCACCGGAGCAGGCCGGGTTCCGAGGAGGATACAGCACCATAGACCACATCCACACAGTGCGGCAAATTATACAAAAGTCCGAAGAGTATAATCGGCCCCTGTGTTTTGCTTTTGTGGACTATGAGAAGGCTTTTGACTCCATCGAAACCTGGTCTGTTCTGGAGTCTATGCAGCGATGCCAAGTTGACTGGCGATACATCCAAGTGCTGAGATGTCTTTATGAAAACGCAACAATGACCGTCCAAAGTCAGGACCGGCAAACTAGACGTATCTCACTGCGTCGAGGGGTTAGACAAGGGGACGTAATTTCTCCGAAATTGTTTAGTAACGCGGTGGAGGATGTGTTTAAGACGCTGGACTGGGAAGGACGCGGCATTAATATAAACGGCGAGTACATCTCACACTTGAGATTTGCGGATGACATCGTCATAATGGCAGAGTCACTGCAAGACTTGCAGCAGATGCTGGATAGCCTGGCTGATTCATCTGCACGCATCAGTCTCCGGATGAACTTGGACAAAACCCAGGTTATGTTCAATTCACACGTCACTCCGGGATCGATTGTGGTCAATGGCGGTGCTCTCAAAGTTGTTCGAGAATACGTTTACCTCGGGCAAACTCTGCAGTTTGGTAAGAACAACTTTGAGAAGGAGGCTAGCAGAAGAATACAGCTGGGCTGGGCGGCGTTTGGAAAACTTCGTCGAGTCTTCTCGTCGCGTATCCCACAAAGCCTGAAGACTAAAGTCTTCAACCAGTGCGTCCTACCTGTTATGACCTACGGTGCCGAGACGTGGACACTCACAATACGGCTGGTTCATCAGTTCAAAGTTGCTCAGCGAGCTATGGAAAGGGCTATGCTCGGAGTCTCTCTAAGGGATAGAATCCGAAACGAGGTAATCCGGCAGAGAACCAAAGTTGTCGACATAGCTCACAGAATAAGTAAGCTGAAGTGGCAATGGGCCGGCCATATAAGTCGTAGAACCGATGACCGTTGGGGTAAACGTGTTCTTGAGTGGAGACCGCGAACTGGTAAACGTAAGGTAGGACGCCCTCAGGCTAGGTGGAGCGACGACCTTCGCAGGGTGGCTGGTAGCAGCTGGATGACAGTTGCCGAAAATCGAACCAAATGGCGTGCAATTGGAGAGGCCTATGTCCAGCAGTGGACTGCTATAGGCTGATGATGATGATGATGTGTAGAAGATGTTAATGATATTAGCAGTGTGCCCACGATACGTAACGACATGAACAGTTAATTTAAAAAGTAACACACGTAAATTAATATCTACCTCATTATCTGTGAACATAATATATCCGAGTAACGGAGGCGAATATAACACTTCATAATTATTTCAATCCACATACGTACATTATAGTAACTTCAAAGTATCTTCAAGGTCATAAGAAAATCTCTCTTGAATTTTGCGACACGAACTTCGCATTATGAATGTATTTATGAATGAATGAACTTCCGAGCAGAACGCGTTCAAGTCATGTTTACGTTCAATTAACTTTTTATCGGTAATTTGCTTATTGTTAATGTCTTAAGTAAGTAGTAATATTTAAATAACTGAATTTCAGAGGGGAAATTGCCGTATTTTTGAGGTACATTCACATCGCAGTTGCCTATATTAAAAAAACCGGCCAAGTGCGAGTCGGACTCGCGCACGAAGGGTTCCGTACTTGGTAAATTGCGGTTTACGATTTAAAACGTATTAAAAAAAACTACTGACTAGATCTCGTTCAAACCAATTTTCGCTAGCAGTTTACATAGTAATGTACATCATATATATTTTTCAGTTTTATCATTCTCTTATTTTAGAAGTTACAGGGGCGGGGACACACATTTTACCACTTTGGAAGAGTCTCTCGCGCAAACTATTCAGTTTAGAAAAAAATGATATTAGAAACCTCTATATCATTTTTGAAGACCTATTCATAGATACCCCACACGTATGGGTTTGATGAAAAAAAATATTTTTAGTTTTAGTTTCAAGTATGGGAACCCCCAAAATTTATTGTTTTATTTTTATTTTTGTGGGAAAATCTTAATGCGGTTCACAGAATACATCTACTTACCAAGTTTCAACAGCATAGTTCTTATAGTTTCGGAAAAAAGTGGCTGTGACATACGGACGGACAGACAGACAGACAGACATGACGAATCTATAAGGGTTCCGTTTTTTGCCATTTGGCTACGGAACCCTAAAAACACCCTATACATATTGATATTGATTGTCGCTGAGATGTTATTTCAATTTTAATTAAAACTTTTTTAAGTACGAGAAATAGCCTTCAGATAATAAGCAATCTAGTAAATAGTGTACTCAAATTAACGACGCTATACACGCATCTTCATACCCCTGTCCCATTTTACTTGAAGTCGGCTCAACACGTATTCTTCTTTCATTCCCTGCTATAAACCATCACACGATCAGTGACTGATGTTTTTCCTAAATAATAGGCGTTACAGCCGGTCTATTAACCAAAATAAATAAAAGTTAATTTTAATGATACACATCTTTCCTGCTCCCCCGGTTGAGTTAATCACCTGCCTAATGAACCCGTCACAAATCAGCTGGCTAAATTGGTACTCTACCGAACTGGCTCCAGGTGTGGCAGGGGAGGGTGTCGGGGAAGGCAGGGGGGGGCTACCAAGCGAGAGCGAAGCCAGCCATTCATAAAACTAAGCCCGATCGATATAAAACGTCTCACCTACCCCGAAATGTCACTCGAAATTACTACATCGAGCTCCCCGCGTTCATTGCTTGGTCAACGCACTCCCTCCGGTAATAAGACGGCACTAAAAACGCAATGGATTGTGTACGTTCCCGTAATATAGCGTCTGAGTGAGGGGGATGTGTTGTTTTAGGTAGATTTATATGTTCTCAAGCTCCTAAAGTATGTTTCGAGATTTAGTTGAGATTGGATTGCATGGCTGGTTTAGTGAGCTCTTCGACAGTCTGGCTCTGTATGCTCTGCCAATTAAGTTGGGGACGAACAAAAAGAATGAAGGCTTCATAGAGACAGATATTAAGATAACAGGGGATATCGACTCGTTACTTTCAGCTCGTTCTTTTTATTTCAGTTTCAATTCAATTTTCTTTTTTGAAATAATATCTGGAACGATTTATAATATCTGCTTGTACTTAGCTAAGGACATGGCAAGGCTTCTTATACATCTACATGGAAGGAAATAGTACTTAATGAGTATTTTTTTTACATTGTTAAAGTAATAATTTAGGGACATTATTAAATTCAGCAAAGATGTCTTATTGTCTGTTGACGCAGATTTTGATTCTGATTCTCAAGGTAGTTCACTTTGTTATTTAATTGCCTCTTCCATCACTCTACATTTACGAAATATGTAAATATGTTTATTAATAAATTGATTAAAAAAGCATATCAAATTAACTCTCGAACTAGAGATCCATGCAGACTTGTATTGCATTATACTCCTAAATCAGCCAAGTATGCGAAAAGTTTCCTTGTCATGTGTATACGCATTTATAACAGAATTCCAAACGAAATAAAATTGTTATATAATATTAACTCATTTAAAAACAGGTTATTGAAATGGCTGAAAGAACATGGCTGTGTTTTATGACATTAAGGATATTTTTTAACAATAAACTTAAAATAATCTTTTGTCATTGCGTATAATGCTCAGATAAATTATTGTATTATTGTATTGAGCTTATCTGTGACATTGAACAGCAATTAACTAATAATTATATATTTATTTTGCATGTAATTGATACATATCCTGTATAGCTAAACATGTGGACATGAGATTAATACCAGACTGTAACAACTTTATACCATGTTTAAGGCAAATAAAGACTTATCTTATCTTATCTTGAATTCAGCAATAATAGGCCTCATAATTAATTACTTGGTGACCATTCCAACATACCGAGTTTCCTCCGTGCCTCGGCAAACACGTTAAGCCGTTGGTTCCGGCTGCCATTTGAAGATATTTGACAGTTGTTACGGGTAGTCAGAAGCTTGAGATCTGACACCAGTATTGCCAAGGGTCTAGTTACTGGGTTGTGGAGGTCAGATAGGCAGTCGCTCCATGTAAAACACTGGTACTTAGCTGAATCCGGTAAGACTAGAAGCCGACCCCAATATAGTTGGGCAAAGGCTAGGCAGATTGATTGAATTAATTACTTAATACATATAAAAAATAATGAATACTAAAAACAATGCATAGCCAGATAAAAAAACTGCCAGCAGTCTTAAAAAAGAAAATATTAATGAAACCTCATTTAATAGCAGTATTATTAGAACTACCCGTACCGTAACGCAGTAACTGTAGAAGGCCTGTAATGTCTAGGGCCCCCTAGCTGTAAAGATGATTGTGATGTGTTTGCAAAAGAATGAAGAAGTTATTGTCTGTATGTTTGGAGTATTCTGAGCGGTTAGTCCAGCTATGCTCTAGTCCCGCTATTCAAGACTCGAAAAATACCTACTAAAAAGTTCCGCTGTCTACGAAATTACATTCGGGGGCAGTGATGAAGAAAAGTGTTACAGTGTAATATTTTATTTAACCATTTAAAAAGTAAATTATGAAAACTTATTACGTAAATTCCGTTACTTTGTAGAAATAAAGTTAATAAACGTGCCGTTTCATCATACTAACGCACACTCTCCTCGCTGCCACTCAACACATAGCGTCGTAGCGTCATTCTTTTATAAACAAATTGACCATCCATTCATCCAGAACTGTGAAACACGAAAATGCTTTCCGTAAAAGAGAAACTTAACCGAAAAATATTTCGAACTAAGATTTCGATGTTTTTCGAGGTAGCTGAAAAATATTGAAATTAAACAATTTCAATATAATATTTTTCAGCTACCTGCTCAATTTAATTGAATTCAAACAGTTTTCTGTCCAACTGTACCTTCCATTGTTTACGTAGAATCAAAGAATTTCGTGCATAGCGGCACTTTTTAGTAGGTATTCTTAGTAGTAGTCGAGCATAGCGGGACTAACCGATAGTGAGATGAGGCGTGTGACTGCCGTGTAATTATATATAATATAGTTATAATAAACGTTTACCCGATCCAATTGGGTAGGGCCAACTTCGAGAAAGAGGTCAACCATCGAATCCGACTCGGCTGGGCAGCGTTCGGGAAGTTGCGCGGTATCTTCTCGTCCAACTTACCGCAGTGTCTCAAGACGAAAGTCTATGACCAGTGTGTGTTGCCAGTGATGACATATGGCTCTGAGACGTGGTCGCTAGAGGTGGTCTGTAACAGGTTAAATTGGGTATCTGTTACACCTGATCCAGTTCCAGGGAAATAGCAGTTCCAAAATCCTGTTCTAAAATAACAGCCTGTTATTTTGCAACAGCTACTAGTACAAATAAATAAAGCAGTGTACAGATTTATTTTGTGAAATCTCCCCATACTTGATAAATTTTCCTCAAAATTATATCACTTTCATAAAAAAAATCCCCTTTTTGGTGGCATTTTGTAATAAAAAAAGCTTATAATAAATAAATGATAAGCATACAAGAGCAAAACACAAAAATTTGCGATAAAAGAGTTATTTATGTAGTTTGGCTACCTTTCATATGTATTTTATAAACTTGCTCATAATTTTTCAATGGCATACATATTTAAAAATATTGTGAACAAAAATGCCCAATATTAACCCACTTTTCCTTTTTCCCCGATAGTTTGCACTTTTTCCCCAAAATTGGGCAATAATACCCAATCTGGATATACATTCACAGAAAAGAACCACAGATTATTTGACTTTTATTGCACTTTTGGATAAACGCACGATATTACACTATGTTCTATTTTTATTTTTAACACGACAATGTGATCTGTGGGTTTAAAATAAATATTTCACCATCATATTTTTACATTACATAAAATATTATAAATAAAATACAATCAATATTACATTATAAAATCGATGGTTTACACATTTTTTTATTCAATGGTTAGTTCATAATTGTGTATCCGAATGGGTAACAGTGACAGGCAGAGAACAGACGCTATCTCTTTCTATTACAATAAGTCAGAAGTGAAAATAGCTTATTCCAGTCCCAAACTGGTACAGGCGCAGATCATTTTTGTTTTAATCTCTTTCTAACAACGTCAACATCCCTAAGCTAGACGAGAGAAGAGCTTGTTATGTTACACAGACACACACACACACTAGTTACGCCAAAGCTATGTTTTGACTTGTGACCACGCGGAACAGATTTTGACTGTTACTGCGACTGTGACTGTTACCTACATATCAGTTATCTGTGACTGTTACTGCTACCGTGACTGTTACTGCGACTGTGGCTGTTACTGCGACTGTGACTGTTGTTGTGGGTCGTGGAACTTGTGGAACAGGCAAAAGAAGCAGGAACTGTTATTTCAATTTATGGATATCTGTTCCATGTTGCTATTTTTAAATACCTGTTTTTTTTAACTGTTTCGATAAATATGCCTCACTCCTAGACTGGTCGCTTACAATGAGCCTTATCAGGAAGCTTACAGTCACTCAAAGGGCAATGGAGAGGGCTATGCTCGGAGTTTCCTTGCGTGATCGAATCAGAAATGTAGAGATTCGCAAGAGAACCAGGGTTACCGACATAGCCCGAAGGATTGCCAAACTTAAGTGGCAGTGGGCAGGGCACATTGCTCGCAGAACGGATGGCCGATGGGGCAGAAAGGTTCTGGAATGGGGACCGCTAACCAGAAGACGTTGCGTTGGAAGGCCTCCCACTAGGTGGACCGATGACCTGGTGAAGGTTGCGGGGATCCGCTGGTTACGAGATGCACGGGGCCGGTCAATGTGGCGACGCTTGGGGTAGGCCTATGTCCAGCAGTGGACGTCTTTCGGCTGATATGATGATTATGAAATCTTCTATAATATAGCTACAATCTTGGGGTCTTTAAGTCAAGAGTGAAAAGGTTTTTTCTAGGCAAGCGTGCTCCACCGTCGACCACATCATCGCTTACCATCAGGTGAGATAGTGGTCAAGCGAAAGCCTATAGACGAAAAAAAATATATATATAAAAATTAATCGCAAAATGTGTTGTTAAGCGCATAACTCAACAACGCCTGGACCAATATGGCCAATTCTTTTTTTTTAATGTTCGTTGAAGTTCAAAGATGGTTTTTACGGTTTTTTTTTTTGTAGGGTAGGGTAGGGCTGTGTGGGGTAGGGTAGTGTTGGGTCGGGTAGAGTAAGGTCGGGCTGCCGGGTCAGCTAGTGTTTAATAATAATAAATGTTCATAGGTACAAAAAAAATGTTAGAATAATTAGTGTCTACTATACAGCTATATTGTAGGGCTTATTTATTGTAAATTAACCCTGCATCTCAAACTTTAGGGCTTTTTCTCTTAAAGTATATTATCATTGTTGTTTGTTTTTATTTGTATTGTTATTTTTGTTAATATGTGTCTTGTAATTTGCCTTTGGCCGTGTTATGTTAAAGTAAAATAAATGAATTAATGATGATGGTGTGAAGGTGACTATATTTAATACTAGCGGACGCCTCGCGGTTTCAACCGCGTAGTTCCCGTTCCCGTGGGAATATCGGATAAAAAGTAACCGATGTCACCCGGGGATAGTATAGCTTGCCAACGGCGAAAGGTTTTTTTGAAATTGGTCCAGTAGTTTTTAAGTTTATTCGGTACATACAAAAATAAATATCTTTCCTCTGTATAATATTATTAGTATGGACAAAAAAACTTAATACAAAAAATCAAAAAACCCGACTGCTTCAAAAGCGAACTAAAAGTCGTAAACATGGAAAAAATCATGATGTGTAGGCGGAGGATACACCAGATTTTGGTCAGCCAGCCCGCGAATATGTATGCTCCGACTGCAGAGCATGATTTTTTCCTTGTTTACGACTTTTAGTTCGCTTTTGAAGCAGTCGGGTTTTTTGAATTAAGTTTTTTTGTTTATAACTATTTAGTTAGTTTTTTCGAATTAGATACATTTAAACACAAGTGTTATATATTTTTCAAATCACCTCTTAAAACCCTTTATTTTGATACCCCACACGATGGGTTTGGAAGAAAAAAAATATATGGGCTCCCACAATATGGCACCCAAAATCCGCCATTTTTCTATTATCCAATTTTAATGTAGCCTATGACACTCGCAGGGTTAAGACGCATCGATTGACGTATGAATCATCAAAATCGGCCAACGGTGGTCTCTGGAACGCCATATAGGAACAAACATACATACATACATACTTATATACATACATACATAGACTGATAAACACATTACCCTCCTTCGGCAGTCGGGTAAAAAGATATATGCCTCGGCTTCGCTTCTGTGGGCTTTTTTTTTTTTTTTTTGGGTGCGAAATCATCCAATGACGTCTCCCGCTCTGGGTGAAGCGGGAGGGCGTGTCAGACTTTTACTGACTAAAACCCACCCGTGAACCCTTGCTTGTGCCAGGGCCGCGGTAACTCTCTTTCAAATTTATCCGCGACCCTCGCTTCTGTGGCCTAGCTTACAGAAACAGGGAAAGGAGATTGGCCATTTTGTATGGGAACTTAGGCCCCTTAATAAAAATGTTGTTTCTTGGTGTTTTTTTTAATAGGTATATTGTAGAAAACACAATTTACATTCATAATTTGAAAACCTTTTTTTATTTACATTTCATCCAGGTTCACGAGAAATAACTATGTTTCTGTTGTAGAAATTAACCCTTATTACAAAGCAATAAGGTGCATTCAGATCTGTTTTTTTTCCTTGCGTAAAGGACCCGGATGGAAAAAAACACAATAAATAAATCTGACTTCTAAGGGGCCTGTCACACACAGGCCCCTTATGAGGTACCGTGGGCAATTTCCTTCGACGACATAATAATCTTTTGATACTCACCGATAATGTAGCAAGTAGTGACAGTATTTGAGTAATCAAATCAGTAATTACTTCCAGAGATTACTATTTACAAAGATATAAAAAAAAAACTAGCTTCTGCTAGCGTCTTCGCAAGCGTGAATGTCGAAATATGATAATGAAAAAAAAAAATCCTATTTGTTATTCCGTTCAGACGTTTGAGCGTGAAGAAGTAGAACACATTAACATTCACAAACTTTCGCTTTTATAATATAAGTGTTATAGTAGGATATCCTAACAATTTTTTTTTTTATCTATCGGTAGGATCGCGTTTGACCACTATCTCGCCTGATGGTAAGCGATGATGTGGTCGACGGTGAAACACGCTTGCCTAGAAGTAACTTATTCACTTTTGACTTAAATACCCCTACACAGACTCCGCCAGGGAATTACACCCCACTCGATTTAAGACTGATTTAGTTACTTACTTATTTAACCTCTTTTAATGATAAATGATTTTATTTCTGTAAGTTGGTTTGTACAAACGCTTTTACATGTCTAACATTTTTTTTTTTAAACTAGATGAGGTCGGCGTTTCCTATCTGACTACTCTGAGAAGAAAGGCCGAAACAAACTCAGAGTTCACAGTCTCTTTTAAAGTCCTGACAAAAACTTGGTTCGATCATGTGAAGACCATGTAGACTGATGTCTGAAATGGTCTTTTGAGGAAAGAACCAGCCAGATTGAGTGGACCTGTCCAGTCAGTGCACGCATTTGTCAATAACCGAGCAGCTCAACTCAGAATTTAAGGAGCTCAACGATTCGACGAACAATACCAAAGAAAGGACATTCGGGTAGGCCGCATAAACTACTCAAACTGCCAGACCATGATTAAAAACTAAGATAAATTGAAATCAAAATAATGATCCACATAGTCTTCACATTCACAATAATTAAAATAAAATAATATAATACTTTAAAAAGTAAATATTCTTGTCATTGCAAGAAAACAAATAAAAATAAAAATATAGAATTTCTTTACAATATTAGTTTAGTTTTCAATAACAAATCATAGACATGATTAATTCGATTAAAAATCAATCGATTTCTTATTAAATCGACACATTATTGAAGGGTTACGACCATCGGAAATACTACTAAAATTCGACTGAAACCCACATAGTGTGTTTAATATGAAACGGTTAGCAAGAGTAATTGTTAACAAAAAAAAAACTCAGTTCATGAAAGTCGTAACGAGTTACTGTCGATAAATTTACATACTGTATGTGTATGTAAATTTTTCGACAATAGCTCGTTTACGCACGATTCGCCGAACTGCCGCTTAGGTGTGCATTCAGGACTACAATATAAAGTAAAATGCAAACAATTTTCGTTGGTTTATTGATAGTTTTTACAAATGTTTTTTTTCTTTTGAGGGACGTAACCGCATCAGTTATTCCGTAAAGATTTCCGATTAAAAGGTTATCAATCAAAATCTCAAAACATTTTATTGTTAGGCATCAAGGCATATAGGGTATTTGTATTACATTTTACTTATAAACTATGTCAGGAACATGCAGGAACACTAAAATTAACAAATAAAACCTCAATCACAGGAAGATTTAACAGGCTTTCTTGCCAACATTTAGCCTGATAAATCTCCCCATCGTAGGCCTATCTAACCTGTCTTCAAACACACTCAGAATGCTGTTGCTGCTTCCCCTTACTCTGGATATTACTGAGGCAACTTTCTTCCGCATTATCGCAAAATAATTGTCAGTGTGCGCATCAGCGACCTGAAGGTATTGTTATATTGAAAGCGCAGGGCATTGTCTGCTTTTTGGGTATGGTTATCCCAAAGGCTGCTGGTGTAAAATGTTTGGCAGTAGGCCTTAAAAAAGTTACTTTGACTGCCACTAAACAACTATGAAACCTTCTGCACAACATATTTCCCCCCACAGCCAGTGCCTTGCGCTCCCTTTCCATATCCAAGTCGTCTTTTAATTCCTCCGTAACAATATGGCCCAAATATTAAAAGTGGGCAATTCTCTGGAAAAGTGAACCATTTAGTTTTATAGGATGTACAAATGTTGAATTTTTATTCCTACCTCGAAACACCAACAACTCACTTTTTGTAGGATTATATTTTAGCCCGTGCTGTTTGGCATATGCTTCATGAACGGATACTCTCCATTTTCTAATTCCACTGATAGTAGGGCTCAGCAGCAACATGTCGTCTGCATAACTTAAGTTATTTTAACATACTCCGTCTATATGACTTTGGTTATCCAACGCATCCAATTTGAATCATTTTTAACCCCCGTCGGACAAAGAGGGGTGTTTTAAGTTTGAGGTGTGTTGCTATGTATCTGTGTATTCGTGTATGTATCTGTGTGTCTGTCTGTGGCATCATAGCGTCCAAACGGGTGAACCAATTTAAATTTAGTTTTTTTTTTGTTTGAAAGGGTTACTTAATCGAAAGTGTTCTTAGCTATGTTTGAATAAAATCGGTTCAGCCGTTCATAAGTTATGGGACGTTTTACTGTTTGCATCGTGCTGTTTTCGCAAGATATCGTGTTGAATAGATTGCCGATCGAAGCGTATCTCCTATGTACTAGATAAATTATGTAGCATGAAATCAAAATGTGTCGGGGGTTTTTTAAATTTAGAAATTTAACTTGTTCCAATAAAATGTTTGTGGACTAATGTGTCGCATACTTTGTTGTGGAAGTAGAAAGTTAATTATGTACGTAATAGTGCCTCTAAAGAAAAAATATCATTTTGGATTTTAAATTAGTGACTAAGGCAAAAAACTTTGGTCAATCACTGCACGATTTATGTGGGTTATTTTCTTAAAAAACTGTTCCTCAAATTCGCATGTTCGATCTTTTTGGGACTACTACAGCAACTACACCCATACGCACTAAACGTTTTGGAATTACTTTCATTATGCGTACAGCTAAATGCGTATTACCCAGTTACTGGGTTGTGGAGGTCAGATAGGCAGTCGCTCCATGTAAAACAATGAAACCCAGCTGAATCCGGTAAGACTGGAAGCCGACCCCAACAACAATTGGGAAAAGGCTAGGCAGATGATGATGATGCGTACAGCTAAGGAGTGGAATTCCCTGCCGGATTCTGTCTTTCCCGAGAGCTATCTAGGGGTCTTATATTCAGGCGTAAATAGGTTACTTCCAGGCAGGCGTGCTTCAAGGTAGACCACATCATCGCTTACCATCAGGTGAGATAGTGGTCAAGCGCGTGCCTATCTATAATAAAAATAAAATACTACTTCGGTTCACTGCAAGCTGTTATCCATCAATCAGTTACCCATCAGTCAGTGCACCGCTGTTCAAGTTCTCTGGCAGCTGCCGAATAGTCTTACCGGGTACCTACCAGAATTTTACACGTGCAGGCAAAAATAAATCCGGTAACCCATATCTACTTTTGGCACCGGGTACCTACCCGTCGTAGACTTGCCGGCAGCATCTGAAAAGGTGCTCCCGGACATTTATTTATGATCCGAACCCTTGGCACCGCCCGAAACTTTTCCGAACACCCTTTAAACACCAAATATGTGTCCCTATTAAGTTATCGTGTTTATTCAAGCCGGCTACGCTGCCGTCTTAAAGCTAAACTACCGCTATCTAACAATTGGGCAATTTTAGATTTTTGATGAAATCATAAACCGCAAAAAATCTCTATCGATCTGTTTGATCGTATTTTAAACAGACTAACCAAAATGAGGAGGTTCTATGTTCAACTTTATGTTTTTTTTTGTGTATGTTCACCGATTTCTCTGTCAATTGTGGACCGATTTTGATTTTTTACGTTTGAAAGAGTATGTTTCGAAATTGGTTCCATTTTAATTTGGTGAAGATCTGATGAATAACTTCGGAGATATACAACAGAACTTTTCAATAAATAACGGCAAAACTCTCGGGATTGCTGCAATCGCATGTTTGTTTATTGTTTAAACCATTTCATAACACATCATCACGCCAGTACGCTCTAAAGAGGTACGCAGATGTGTAAAGTTCACCTTGGTACACTCTCATTTCACCGGTTATGTTCAGTTTCATGTTATTCGGGTAATCTGTTCTGGCATTATGGTACCTTACTAAACTACTTGCCTATTAGTAGGTACAACTAAAAAGTGAAAATAAAAAATAAACTTTTTTTACAAAAAAATACTATCGACTTCCAAATAAGAAAACTACTAATGGAAAAATAACTTTCAAAAATAAAGTTATTTTTCTATTTATCCCATTTTATTATTCGGAAGACGGTAGTATTTTTATGTAAAAAAGTTTTTAGATTAGATTAAGTCATTGATTTAAACTATGTGTCTATATTCGAAAGCGCACAATTGACACTGAAAACTCTCGCATATGATTTATATGTGATAAACCTCATTGATTTTTATTGTGTCTCGGTTTTTGTTTTTCGTCAATATCTAAGAATATGATTTTGTCAGATAGGGGCACTCTAACCATAGGACGGCAGTACGGGTTAAGTGACACTCATCCCCGTCTCTATGAAGTGTAAACAGCAAAGTTCTCTCCGTCTGCCTCCCTTAGATAACGACAGGCTCTTTCCAAAGTTCTTTGTGATGGTAATAATGAATTCTCCTTGAAGAATCATTTTTAGAGATCCATTCCGCCGATGAAAGGTTTAAGCAGATAAGTCGGTTTTGCTGAGTTGGTAGATTTTTCACGGGATTACGGTAAGCTGTTTTTACAGTCGGGGATTTGGTTAAGTTTGTTTATCAATTAAGTTGAACAGTTTTATTTTTGTTTTTGTTGGCCGCGGTCTTCACGACCTTGAGCGGGTCAGGAATGAAATTTTCAAAGTTCTTCCGTAGTGTAGCTGTATCTATCCTAGATTTTTCAAATTCCGTCTATTTTCGCGATGTCTGTCAGAGACATTTAAAAGTTATTTATAAAAATGTGTGTTGGGTTCCTAAAATAAATAAATACAACCTCTTTCCTACTTGTGGTATCGTGGAACTACTCAAAATCAAATTATTATTTAAAAATCTTTTTTTTAAAACAAGCTTTTTTCGTATTCTTCACAGCAAACCCTTTCATTTGTTAACTTTATCATGGCAGTGCAAAAAAAATAACTAGTTCGCCATCTTGTGCCGTCCGCCATACTGGATTTATCATATTATGGGCAAACAGTATTATGCCTATAAATTTTATGCCAACAGGGGGATTCCTTTGCCATAATTGGCATACTATTTATTCGTCATAATAGTTTTATGAGTGCATATTTGCACATCGAAAATTAAAAAAAAAATATATCGATTATACCGAAATATCAAAAATTGTTATACCTAAGCTTAAAATGTCGAGTGATTTAAATATCGAATGATTAAACATGTTGATAGTCATTATACCTAAGTTCTAAATGTCAACATTTACTACACAAGTTCATTATATTTACGTTAATAATACAAATGAAACTCATTAAATATTCAATAAGTTAAAATAGGTCGAATCTGTTCCAAAACCGAATTGGGGCACCCCGACTTCACGAAGTCTTTTGAGTACTAACTCTAAAAGTCTAGAGTGTATATAAAAACGGGAGGCGTGAAGGGACGGCAGCCTTTGTTACGGAAGGGGTTGCACTGCCCGCAACGCCGGAGAAGTTGCAAAAGCAACTTTAAAGGGTCAGAAAGAGAGTGAGAGACTTTACAGTGTCTTCTAAAAGTGATGTGTGTTAGTGACCGTGTTAGGGAGACAACACCCAACATACACCCAAAGAGGAAGAGTTGGAGCTGACAGGCTAACTTTCTCCCGATACGTGTCTTCAATATAATCAACAAATCCACACTACGGGTCCCTGGGAATGTTTTTGAATCCAAGATCATTATAAAGATATGGTTACAAGACCTGACGTCAAGACTGGTCAACTCAACGGAACGGGCATAAGACAACAATCCCACCGCACTATTCCCAAACCACTGCAACTCCTGAAAGCCAGAATCAACAGTGGCGACCACCAGAAAAGCGCCGAGGCAATGAAGCTCGACGAAGTCCCGGAGAATGAATTTAACTGTCTTGGACCCCGCAACGAAATTAATCAGAAAAGAATAATGGAGGAGTAAGAAAAATACAATTTCCACTTCCCGCCACATCAAGCGGAAGACAGAACAAACAAGGCCAATAGGCACAAAGGGTCGTAAGCACCAAGCCCAGCATAAGACAAATTCTGTGTCTTCATGACACAGAATTTGTCATAAGCCCGTTGAATTGACCAGCCCCTAAACACAGACAACCTCATCTAGATCGCACCTAACCCTGTCCAACATTAACACACACTCAATCCACAACTTTACACTCTCTCCCTCCTCACACTTCCCCTCGCTTCTATATTTGACTGAGTGAGACCTGCTACTAAGTTTGGCCTATACTTTCAACTTGAAAAGCTACTTCTCAATATTGAATAATGATTTTGTGATTTTGATTATATATTTCATTACTAATTGTGATTTGAACTGTAATTTTAATTTAAATACTAAGTGTGACCTAAATTGTGTTTTTTTTAATCTTAATAATAATCGCGATTTTAACTTCTATACTAACTTTGATTTAAACTGTGATTTTGAATTTGAATTTATTTTCATACATATTTTGCCTTCATAATAAAAATTTTAATAACATTTCTGTTTTCGGTTTTTGTTTTTCGTTAGTATTATTTCTTTTATTTTTAAATACCCACGAGCTCCTTCTTAGTAAGTCAATCATACACATTTAAAATCGTATCACGTCATATTTAACTTCAACATGACACAAATATAGCATCAAACATCACAAAACGGCCGAATAGGCCAGCTTCAGTTCAGTTCGTGCCAGACAAAGAACTAATTAGAACAAATCAATATACGGAGCGTAATTATAACAACACGACTGAACTTGTCTGGCGGTTTAAGTAAATAGGTCATTTCGAACCAATGCAAACAGCACATAGATACTTATGGGAGATTCATGGTGTACGCGTGAGGTATAGGTGACATGGTTGGCGCAGTGGTTGAGCCATCGGCTGTTCGTTCCCCGTCATCAACCAAAAGACGTCCACTGCTGGACATAGGCCTCCCCAAGCGTCTCCACACTGATCGGTCCTGTGCGTCTGATCAAACAACAACAGCGAACAGGTCGTCGCTCCACCAAGAGGGAGGCCTTCCAACGCTGCATCTTCCGGTACGCGGTCGCCACTCCAGAACTATTCGGCCCCAACGACAATCCGTTTTGCGATCCCGTGCGTCTCCAATCCAGCGGATTCCCGCAACCTTAACCAGGTCATCAGTCCACATAGGCTTTCCAACGCATCATCTTCCAGTTTGCGGTCGCCATTCCAGAACTTTTCGGCCCATCGGCCACCCGTTCTCGTTCTACAAGCCATGTCCCCTGCCCACTGCCATTTAAGTTTCACAATTATGTCGGTAACTTTGGTTCTCCTGCGGATATCCTCATTTCTGACGCGATCACGCAAGGGAACTCCGAGCATAGCCCTCTCCAATCTCCATTGCCCTTTGGGTGACTTTAAGCTTTCTGGTGAGACCCATTGTGAGCGACCACGTCTCGGTCCCATAGGTAATCACTGGCAATACCATGGTGTACACTGCCGCGGACAGTACCTGCATAATGCCATAAAATTTCATTACACATAAGCCTCCAAAAATACATTCCTCTTTTGGCAACATTAAATCATACAATATTTCTTCCTTATAATGTAAATGTACCTACTTCTTCGGGAGTATTTCAGAGGACTTAAAAATACTAACAAAAAATTTTAACAAAAAAAAAAAAACCGTCTTGCAAAATAAAACACTACAAAGCGAAAGATATCTTTCTTTTCCGAAGTCGATGTCTTTGGTAGCTATATCGGTTTAAAGAATTTATTCTCATAAGAACAATACATAGGTTCACTTACAATGAGATACAAAGTAATTGCTTATATCTAAATAAATACATTTTGCCTCCGATGCGTGCTGGTGAAGTTATACGAAACAAATATATAGGAAGTATGTAATTGCTAACATTTAATATGCGGTATGACTACATTTAAACGCTATATATATATACGCTATATAGCTATTCATTTTCGACACCGACTGCTTTAAAGTTATTTTTAGTTTTTAACCGACTGCCCAAAATAGAGGAGGTTTCTCAATTCGACCGTATATTTTTTTCTATGTGTGTTCGCGGATAACTTCGTCGTTTATTAACTGATTTTGGTGTTTCTTTTTTTTTTTGAACGAAGATATCCCAAGGGTGGTACCGTGATAAGGAAACTAGAATCTGAATGTGGGATCCTCGAGAAATCGAGAGAACTCCTCAAATATTATAGGCATACATATAGCGATTTTGGTATTTTATCAATAATGCAATCATTTACACTCAGAAAGTATCATTTGGTGAAGACCTAAATACACGACTAGGATAGATTGTTTTATTAGACTTCCAGTGGCCATCTGTGGTCTTCTTTATCAGTTCCACTTGATTAAATGATAACTTCTGAGTGCAAATGCTTGAATTGTTGATGGAAAAACTAAAATCGCTGTATGCTGTATGCCTATAATATTTGAGGTGTTCCCTCGGTTTCCATGGGATGCCATCATTTGATCCTGATGACTATAGGACCACCTAAGAAGTATACCCTTTTAAACAAAAGAAGAACTTTCTAAATCGGTTCAGGCGTTTTTGAGTAATAGGGGAAGATACATAAAAAAAAACAAAAAATAAGGTCTTGACGAATTGAAAAAAAAGCCCTCCTTTTTTTGAAAATATAACTTGCAAAATGTAGGTTTATTATAGGAAAAGGTACATCTCTGACTAAGCTACGGAGAAATTAAGGTACTATGACGTCATAATGTTATGTTCTTAAGGAGCTTTGTGACATTGGTCAGATAATTATGTAGTCAGTTTATTTTAAACATAAGAATAGTTCTCGTCAAACTTATTGGCCGCCCTGAAGTTGGCTACAATGGCTGCGCAGTAGTAAATCTCATACAAAAACAGCAGCGATCCGTGTCTTGCGCATCGGAAAGGCAACTTCAGGGCGGCCCAGAAGTTTGGCGAAAACTATGCAGTTGTTCTATCTCACGACGGTGAGTTGGTCTTCGCACTTCACACACAGAAACAATGTGCATGTGTGCATCTAAACACGACTAAGACCAACCCGCCGCCGTCGTGAGATAGAACATCTGTATTTAGCTGCATCGCTGCATCCGTTTATACTGGAAGCAGATCCTAACATAGTTACTTGGGAAAAGGCTAGGTAGATAGGTTGATTTCAAAGATAAAGCTCAAATTTAAATCATGAAGGTCCTTTTCTAGAGTCTGGCAAACGAAAGTAGAGACTGAAAAAGCGCAGCAAATTTAAAAAATCTCAGCATAGCAACCCCAAAACTAGTATGAAATACTTGGAATAACCTAATTTGATACTTTAGAATTATTAATTTTACTTCGTCTGAATAAAAATACTATAGGTAGTTTAGGCAGGCAATACTTTAGATATTACGTATCTATCAATCCGAATAAAATAAAACAACAGTATTCTGTAATAATTTTGGTTTATTCACTACCATAATCAAAATCTGAATCTAAGACTTCCAAGTTCATAGATTCACTAGAGTCACTGAAATCACTGTTTCGTACGTTAATCATGAAATTTATAAATTATTTTCTGTAATTCTGTCCCTTTCATTATATTTTTTTTCCTGCTACATTCTCCAGAACTTCTGTAAAAGAAAAAAAAAATTACAATGCAACTTTTTATAAATAGCCGTAATGCGTTATTATGAAGGTGTTTAACTTATTATAAAATGAATGTGAATAATAATATATAAATAGTTTTTGCATCAATAGTAATTACGAATTAAAACAAAGTATCAAATTATTAGTGTCATACTAACTTAAAAATCTAACAGCAAACGTAAACAACCTTGTTTTTGCTTGAATTCGGCGTCTTTTTCTTGTTGTTTTTCTTTATATTCAGACATCATGCGAAACAACATCTCCCGCAATTCACTTTTAATTGTTTTATTCAGTTTTCACTGAATAAATGCTATTATAAAGGCCACAACAAATCAAAACAACACGCCATCTTGTTTTGGAAAACTGAGGTTGACATTAGTATAGCATTGCCATATAAAAACTTTGCAAATAATTCGAGTGTCTACTTTCGTTTGCCAGACTCTATCTGTAATAATTTTTTGTATGATTTAAATGATATATTGAGGAATTATGTAACAAGACAACGTTGTGGTTTAAAAGAAGATGTAGTGACAAAAATTTAAAAGAGTATGATGTTCTTCAGAAAGGCCTGGTGCGCAGTACTCATAACCGGCGTGTGTGTATGACTAGATGTATGAATGTGAGTAAAGCAAAAGAAGTATGTAAGGATCGTAGCAGGTGGCGTTCTGTAGTTCTTGGGCGCACGGTTGGCGCAGTGGTTGAGCGATTGACTGCTGCGCTGCGTGTCGCGGGTTCGATTCCCGCACGGAACAAATATTTGTATGACCTACAGATAGTTGTTCCGGCTCTGGGTGTTTTCTGTATGTGAGTTTATATGTTTGTAAACGCACCCACGATACAGGAAGAAATTCCTAGTGTGGGGCAACGTATTTTTTAACAAAAAAAAAAGTTTCTGCTGACCCCCATGGGAAAAAGGCGTATGTTTATGAATGTATGTATTCTTGTTGACTCTTCAATATTTATGAAAAAGTTTAAATAGTGATCACTAATTAATTAAAGAATTTAGGATTACTGTTATGTTTCAGCTCTAAAAGCTGAAAACTAGTCTTTCAAGGGCCGGAGGATATCTACGCCGGAACGCAGCCTTTTGACATTACTCGTGAACGCATCCTACGTCGGCGAGACTCGCGGCAACTTCACGGCGGACTTCACTTTACTCAATATATTTTCCGGAACGAACCGCCATATTTTTGTCGCGACACTACATATAATTGTTTTCTGTACAAACAGTTTAAGAATAAAATAAACCTCTGAACCAGCAGGTTCGATCTTTCAATGTATCGCCCACAATCTATATATCTATAAAACAAAACAAGTTAGGTACAGATAATACCCTATAATAAAACATTCACCCACAAAAATAAATAAAACAGCCAAGTCTACATAAAATCGAACATAACAAAGCTAGCGGAGTCTCAAATACCGGGTCCCAATAGGCGTTTCATTGGGCGTCGTATCACGAAAATACCGGGTATTTCTACTCGGGTATTTCATCCCGGACAGGCCCCGTCCGGGTAAATAAATATTAGCATAAATCCAATATCAGCTTTCTGCTCAGTCTCCGGACACCTGCCTTGCAAGTTTCATAAAATTACTTACTCCTATATATTCGTTTGAAAACGGAATTTCTTTCGAGGTTGTTTGGCCGATCGCTTTTCAATTGTTTTCGGATCTCTTTTTAATAGCGTGTTTGATATTAGTTTTTGGAATTTGGATTTGGAGGGTAATTAGATTGTAATATGGTAGGTTCTGGGTTCGATTCTGGGATCTTGTAAAGTGTTATTTGGTTATATCATCACGAATTTCTCAGGAGCTGTATCGGTACTGGTTTTGTTCCTGTTTAATGGCTTGTAAGTTGTAATAGGCCTTTTTTATGGAATTAAGACGTAGAGGCTGGCGCAGTGACAACATATCATAGTATATTTTTGTCGCAGTTAGTTTTAATCTTTATGAAGTTTCAATACAAAGAAAATGGTTATCAAAACGGCGAACATTAGTAGTGTATAATTGGGGGTTCTGGATCACTTGCTCTCGCTTTGCTCGAGCGCGTGATCCAGAACTCCCCAATCATACACTACTAACGCGATCTGCGATATAGTTCTTAATATAGATTGAGTATTGTGTTTCATTCAAAGTGGATCGTGGACAGCTTGATACAGGTTTGTTTTTACCAGTCGGAGCGGTTGTCATGCAAAACGTTCTAATCAACGGCGCGATGTGTACTTCAAGTTTATAAACAATAATATCAAGTTCGACTCGTTGATCAACTTATGTCTCTACATTTTATTACTTGACGAATCGACCTATGATATTCATAGGTAGAACAATGCAGAGTGCATCAATTAGTAGATCAACAATTTACTTGCATAATATGTAGTTCGTTCATTGGTCTAGCGATTTCAATTTTGCGATTGCCGAGCATGAGGCACCCAGTTCGATTTCCAAGTCCAAGTGTTATTTATGTTCTATAAAATAATTCTTAATAGCGAGGTGTTTAGATTTGCGCCCGATAAATTCTATATAATAATATTATTATTTATATTCAATTAAATAATGACAAAATATAAAACATGAAAACAAAATCCAGACCGGAACAAATACTTATTTGTTCCGTGAGGGAATCGAACCCGCGACACTTGACGCATTTAGTAGCTTATAAACTAATATTTACATTGTGATGCAGCGAGTCGAGCTCTTATTCAAAGCGCCAAACGTGTCGTCGAAAATATGGCAAAATTACTGGATCGCTTTTCAGATTGGAAGATTTACGATGATCCTTGGATGCAACATATGGTACACATTTTCCTAAATGTTTTTATTTAAACGTCGTGAAGGGAACAAACTATATGAAAAGCTAGTAAAAATCATAAAAACAAAAATCCAAACAAACCCGAACAAATGTGCATTTGTTCCGTGTGGGAATCGAACCCGCAACACTTTGGCGGACTAGTTGCAGCATCTATTAAACCTACTATTTGCATTGTGATACAGCGAGTCGAGCTCTTAGCCAATGTGTTGTCAAAGATGTGATAAAATATTGGACCACTTTGTCCTATGGTTACACAACTTAATATAGATGTTACATTAGGTAAGGAATATTGTCTTGGAAGATTAGGTAATTATCTACTATTTTAATTAAAATATTAAAAAATAAAATTCTGTTTGTTGTATTTCCCAACATTCAATATTCACCCAGCCTAATTCTGCAATATCATAATACGAATTCTATAACAAATAATAATGTTGAAATCCATTGCCACCCCTTTCCATTACCATTAAAATGAGCAGGATAGCTATATCTAGCACAGTCTTTACAACTTGAGAGCTTAAAGAATAAGGCGACATTTCTGTATACAAGACAAATAACTATCAGAGCTCTAATTTTATTGGTTTCTTGTATTGTTTGTATGTAATCAGCCAGAGTTAATTGACACCTCATTCCTTTTACGATTTTCGTCTCCAGTTGCCTCCAAAAACTCTAATAAGGATAAAGTGCTGCGAAAACACTTTCTTTAACTAGAGTAATAGGAAGCATTCACATTGTGATTTCAATATGAGAAATGAATAAAATAAAAATCTACTTTAAGTGCTCCGGTGATAGAGATGAAATTCTAGTAACAAATATTGTTTTAATTAAATATTCGAAGCAATTTTTGTTGGAAACTAACATATGACTAAGGCTTTAGGATTCAGGTCTATAAAATAAGCATCTGAGATATTATTCCTTTTATTTTTGTCATTGTTGTGCTGAAGTGCATTTCACTGAACAGTGAGTTTAAATTTGTTTGTGGTTGTTCTCAAGTGTTGCTGATACAAAGTATGTGAGTATTATATTTTCTTTTAGGCGATTTTTCAATAGCCAGGTAATTTTTTACTGAAGAATAAATAAGACATTTTTGACATAATTTTCTATACAAAAGCTGTCAAGCTACCATTTTTATTCCTCAGGTAAAACCTAACTGACTATTAAAAAATCGATCCTTAATAATTTTTTCTTCGATTTATACGACGGTTTAATTACATGTATTATGACTGAAGTTACTCAATTAAGTTAAGACAATATATTAGTTTAATATTTTAAAACTACTGTACTTTTAGGTACTGTATTTGTAGTTTCATAATAATATTAATATTTTTACAAACTTTTAACAATTCTTGCTTCGTTGCTCTATCATGCAATAAACATAAGACCTGGGTTCGATTCTTAAGGTTTTTTTTGTCTGATACTGTAAATATATTATTCCCTATTCGATGAGATTTCAAAAAGTTCCTGTAAAAGTAGGGGAGGCCTAACCCCACCTCTTTATCTAACCCTTTGAAGAATACAGATGCTGTTGTTTCATGTTGCTCGAAATGTTGGTAACAAAAATTATTTATTGCATTTTAACAATGATTTCAGGGCGCAGTCGATGAATAATCCTTTTTGGGTTGAAGAAGAGGACTCCACGCCTTCAACTTCTCGAGCAACAAAAGAAAAAATCGGGGGCAGCTCAAAAAAAAAAGCTGTGAAGAGAGATAAAAAAGTGTCTCGGAAGAAGAAGGCTTTGCTTTCTAAAAGCCCTTTCGCTTCAGAATCAGAGTCTGATAGCGACGGGCTTGCAGTTGCTACAACACTAGCTCCAAAAAGAAAACGGATTTCCATCGTTTCAGACTCTGAGGTAAGATTTTTTTCAATTTTTTTAATTTTTAAACATTCAAACGTTAAATTTCCATTTCATTTAGAAACATTCATAAACTATCAGTGTTTTTGCAGTGTGCGATTTCTCCATCAAATTATACTTATTTGCTACTCTACTACTTCAACTACTCGTAGGTCCATGCGTTTAAATAGACTTTTCTAAAAGATTATTTATAAGTATTATAAAGGTAGATTAATCGACGTGGTGCCCTTGCGTTTTATTATTTTTATTAAAACTAGCTATCTTATGTATTTCAGGAGGAATCATCTCGACCGCTGGTCCGTGCTGCCACACTGAAGAGCTGCATCAGTCAGCGAGTGGCTGATGGTTATACTTTTCAATCAGACTCGGGCAGGGTTGGAAAGTATTATTTTGAATTAAGAGTTTATAATACAAACGAAGTGGAAAAGCTTGCCCCAAACGAGCGTTGGAAACAATCTCTTGTAACGTTAAAATTATCGACCGATAAAGATAATGTTGTGTGGAAGGCTTTGACACACCTTGTGAATACTGGAAAGGAAGAGTTTAAAGAAATTCAGCCTGTTCTATACAGTAAACCTTAAATTAAATTAAAATTAATTTTATTCAGTTTCTATGCTCTCTTTATGTGCAAGTTTTTTTGTAATTTGCGAATAACTTTAATATAAATTGTTTAACCTTTTTTATATAAATCTATTTAATCTCTTTTACATATTTTTACAAACTGATTTTATATTAGATACAGTCTTTATAAAGAAATATGAGAACATTTATTTGATTTAGAATAATAATTTTAATACATGTACCTTTTTTTTCAGAGTTTCGATGTAAAATCGAAATTGAAAAATAAGAAATTTAAAAACCCGAAATAAGATATTAAAAACTAAGAAATTTAAAAACCCGAAATAAGATATTAAAAACTAAGAAATTTAAAAACCCGAAATAAGATATTAAAAACTAAGAAATTTTAAAATGAGAATTTACCATCTGTTAAATAAAAATTGAATTACTGTTATAAAAAATATAAAGAATAGAATAACTGTAATAAAAATACAAGTACATTTAGTAAAAAAAAGCTTTTTTTGTAAATTTGAGATAAGTTAAATGAACATGTTTTTTTGTAAAGACTGTAATATTTATGTATCAAAATTAACAGCACACAGTAGAACAAATATTCATAAATCTAATCGATTACTCTGCTCTGAATTCGAAAATATTCAAATTATTGCTACTGCGTTTAAAAATAGAATCATAAGTTACAAAGTGAATCCACTTAAATCTAGTGAAGATACAATAATTCCAGAAACGTTTTTAAATCAAATTTCAAAATCTGTATGTGAAGTTATCAATCTTATGATTCAAAAACATAAAGCAATTAAAGTTAATTTTGAATTATTTGTGTCATACAATTTGCCAAAAAATAATGAAAGCTCTATGAAATCTTTCAACACTAAATATTTGATAGCAGTTCCGAACACAAATATTTATAATATGTATTTGAAATGCTCTGAAAAATTAATATCTAAATGTTTAGAGTTTGAACTTGCTGAATCTGGTTGGGCTATTAATTGTATAAACCATTTGGAAATAAACATAAATAAGTACAATCCTTTAAGAGCTGGAACATATTTAGAATTGCCTGCGGTTATAAAAAACACAAAGTCATGTTTGAATATACGCAACAATGACAATAATTGTTTTTTGTGGTGTATTATTGCTCATATGTTTCCGAAAAGAGTGAATGCTAATAGAATGAAATCGTACCCACACTATACGTTGCTTTTAAACATAAATGATATGTCTTTTCCACCAAGTTTCACTGATATTAAAATCTTTGAGAAAAATAATCCTTCTATAAGTGTGAATGTTTATGGTCTTGAAGCTAATAATCATGTAACGGGTCCTCTATATTTAACGCGTGAACGAAAGCTTACACATGCCAATTTATTGTACATAACTAAAGATGGTAAAGCACATTTTTGTTTAATAAAAAACTTTAGTCGCCTTGTGCACCGACAATTAACCAAACATAAATCTAAAGTATTTTTATGTGATGAGTGTTTTTTGTATTATGACAATGAATATAAATTATTAAATCACAATTGCGGTAAAATAAAAACAGTTTTGCCCAATGAACATAGCAAATTACAATTTTCAAACATTGAGAGAACCCAGAGAATTCCAATTGTAATATACGGAGATTTTGAAAGTTTGCTTTGCAAATACTCAGACAACAATAAATCTCTTTTTACTGAATCTGTACAGTCACATCAAGCATCATCGTATGCTTATTATATTTGTTGTAAATCTAAACCTGAATTAAATGATTTTGTTAGTTATAGAGGTCCAAACTGTGCACAAACATTTGTTGAAACCATTACAAATGACGTAGAAAGGTTGTATACAATTTTACAAAATAAACAGCCAATGCTGTCTCTTACTTCTGATGAGTTAAACTCATTTAAAACAGCTCAATTGTGCCACATATGTAAAACCAAGTTTGTACAAAATGATAAAAAAGTTAAAGATCATGATCATTTCACAGGTAAATATAGAGGTCCTGCACACAATGCTTGTAATTTAAATTTGAAACAATGTCAATACATACCTATAATTTTTCATAATCTATCTGGATATGATTGCCATTTATTTATAAAAGAGCTGTCTGATATAATTGGCAAAATTACTTTAATTCCTAAATCAAAAGAAAAGTACATATCGTTTACAAAATTCATACCTATTGATAATAAAAATATAGTTCAGTTGAAATTTATTGATTCGTTTAACTTTTTAAGTACTAGTTTAGATAAATTGGTAAAAACGTTGCACTCGGATGATTTTCTAAACATGCGCTTGTTTTTCAATCATGATCGTTTATTTAATTTAGCGTGTAGAAAAGGCGTATATTGTTATGACTATGTAGACAAATGGGAAAAATATGATGAAACGCAGCTGCCTGAACAGTCAAAATTTTTCAGTAAACTATCGGGAGAAAATATTTCAACTGAAGATTATCAACATGCTTTAAACGTATGGCAAACTTTTAAAATAAAAAATTTGGGAGAGTATACAGACCTTTATTTAAAATGTGATGTACTGTTATTATGCGATATTTTCGAAAAGTTTCGAGAAATGAGTTTACTTTATTATAATTTAGATCCATGCTATTATGTTTCATCACCATCGTTAAGTTGGGATGCTATGCTATTGTACACTAAAGTAGAGCTTGATTTAATATCGGATGTAGAAATGTACCAAATGCTAGAAAATGGAATTCGGGGAGGCCTTGCCCAATGTTCATTAAGATATGCCAAAGCTAATAACAAATATCAATCATCGTATAATAAGGACAAGGCAAGCACATACCTTATTTATCTTGACTGTGTGAATTTATACGGCTTTGCAATGATGCAGAAACTTCCAATGCGTAACTTCCGATTTCTTAGTGATAATGAAATAAATAAGTTCAATATAAATGATGTTAACAAAAACGGTGATGAAGGATACATTTTAGAGGTAGATTTATATTACCCCCCTAACATTCATAATGCTCATTCGGATCTGCCATTTGCTGCCGAAAAATATTCTCCTATGCAAAGCAAGTGTAAAAAGTTAATTGCAAATTTATACAGCAAACATCACTTTGTTATCCATTATGCACATTTACAAGAGTGCTTAGAAAATGGTTTAATATTGCTGAAAATATATAAAATATTATCATTCTATCAAGATAACTTTTTAAAACCTTATATAGTATTAAATACTTCTCTCAGGCAAAAAGCTAAATCTGATTTTGAAAAAGATTTTTTTAAGAAACAAAACAATTCTATTTTTGGGAAAACAATTGAAAACAAACGGAAACAAGTTGATGTTAGGCTCGTAAAATTATGGAAAGATAAGTTAAATACAACCAACAAATTGTTTGGTGCTGAAAGGTATATTAGCGCACCACATTTTAAAGATTTGTCAATTTTATCCGAAAGTTTAGTAGCTATTCAATTAAATAAGACAAAAGTTATATTAGATCGTCCTATTTATATCGGATTTTCTATTCTTGAAATTTCTAAAACACATTTATACAATTTTCATTATTCTGTAATTAAAAAAAAATATGGAAACAATGTAATTTTATGTTATACTGATACTGACAGTTTGCTTTATTTTGTAAAAACTGATGATTTTTATGAGGATATGAAAAACAATATTCGTTATTTTGACACAAGCAATTTTGAGGATAACAATATATATGGGTTACCTAAAGCCAACATGAAAATGCCCGGCTATTTCAAAGACGAATTGGGTGGAGAGATTATTTCAGAATTTGTAGGTTTACGAGCTAAGTTGTATTGTGTACGCACTGAAAATAAAACAATAAAGAAAGCAAAGGGAGTAACAAAGCCAATAACGAAAAAATTGGATATTGAAAAATATAAAAGGGCATTAATGTTTAATGATAACCTACGAGATGATATGTATGTTATAAGATCTAAAAATCATCAACTTTTTACACAAAAATTAAATAAGCTCATACTTAATAGTGATGACGATAAAAGGCAGAGAATTGAGGATTGTTTCAACACTTTACCATGGGGACATTATAGTTCAATACTTTAGTACTCTATTTGTTCTACTGAGCTAAACCTATATCGTAAGATATAAAAGCTACTTAAAATTTTAAATTTATATAAGTATGTAATATGTACATGTCGACGCAAGGCTAACTTAAACTTTAAAAATATCAACTTAAAGTTCATTTTTAACAGTTAAATGTGACTGGATAGGTCAAATTAGTTTAGATTTGATTATTGTAGTCAGTTTGCTACTTTTTAATGAAAAATGCTGTGTTTTGGTTTGCTGTTATAGTAACCGCAAATCATAATGCTGCTTTTTACATTGAAAAGTAACAAAACTGACTACGATAATCAAATCTAAACTAATTTGACCAATCTAGCCACATTTTACTGTTAAAAATGAGCTTTAAGTTAATATTTTTAATGTTTAAGTAAGCCTTGCATCAACATAAATAATCGAATAAAAAATGTAAAAAAATGAATGTAACTATAATCATATAATCAATAAATGTATAATCTATGTTCATAAAATGAATGTAACTATAATCGTATAATCAATAAATGTATAATCTATATTCATTTGTTTTTGTTTTCCCTTTCCGAAAGATTTTACCTCTTATTTATAAACACTGTGCATAGATGATGACATAGTTTTTATTTATATAAGTTTGTCATAACTATATGCAGTGTTTATTAATAAGAAGTTTCATCTGTTCTAATTTATTAGGCGATTAAAACACATTATGTAGAATCAATTTTAATTTATTATTACACATTTAATTAAACAATAACATATGAACTGCATTTAAGGTCTATCTGTAGGTGAACTTAATTTTTAACTAAATTTAAACATTTATTTTGCTTTACCAAGAATACATTCAAATAATAACTAAATTAACTTTTTACAATAATAAAACATTATACATTAGATTTGCTTAACTTTTGCACTATTTTACTTACTAAATGATCAGTTTTGTCAACGATATCGTCATAGTCACTTGTCACTAAATACTGCACATTCACACTCGCATTATCAGTTTCAGTGTCTATTTCTTCCATATCACGGCCATCCAGATCAAAGACCATAATTTTTATTAATTGGTGAACACGTCCTTGCTCCTTACGCATGATAAAAGAAGAGTTTTTAAAAGATTTACTTTTTTTCTTCTTCAATCTTCGTTCCTCTATTTTTTTTTTTCGACTCTCCTCACATGTTTTAGCTGCTACTTCCGCATACCAGCTCTCCCCATCTTGAGCATAGTAAAACGGATTGGTGACAGGGTCTGAGTCTTCTATCGCATTCTGAAAGAATACCAAGAATATTATAACTAAACAGCATGAACTATGGATTTAATGTTTGATTTAAGATAATCTTAATAGTTACATACCGCTAAATTTTGTGGGGCGGCCATATCTACAACGGGGCTGTACGATGGTGAGTGTGACATAATTCTGTAAAAAAAGAGATGCATTACATAATTATTATTATTAGTTTAAATAATTAATTAAATAAATTAAAAAAAAAAATACCTTACCTTGAAAATATAAAATCGTTAACAAAAACGATCTGCTTATGCATAGAACACCAGCTGAGAAGTGATCGCTTATTTTTATAACACATGCAAAAATTATTTGATTTGCGATGAGTAATATGGATCATTACGTAGCTCTTATTTATACATGCCTATCTTGTAAGATGAGACTAGAACCATTCCTGTTGGGACAAGTCTAAAGATAGTCCCCAAATAAAGTATATATGTTTATGTTAGTTAATAATTAAATTAATTGGCAAGATGAAGTTGATCAAACAACCCATATCACTTAACGTTAAAAATATAAATCTTGGTGAGTCTCCTCAAGAGATTAGACATAGCGCTTTGTTGCCAAATACGATTCGTTGTATAATTTGCGGCCCCTCAAATTGTGGTAAAACAAACGTTGTGATCAGTTTGTTACTGCATGAAAATGGGCTCAAATTTCAAAACCTTTACCTTTACTCGAAGACTAATTTTCAACCAAAATATTGTTTTTTACGGGAAGTATTAAGAAGAGTGCCTCAGATAAAATTTTATGAGTTCAATGACGATAAAGATGTCATATCTCCGAGTGAAGCTTTACCAAATTCTGTATTTATATTTGATGATGTTGTATGTGAAAATCAAACAAATATCCGTAATTATTTCTGTATGGGTAGACATAAGCTAATTGATTGCTTTTATTTATCGCAAACCTATTCAAAAATCCCGAAACAATTGTTACGCGATAATGCTAACTTTCTTATAATATTTAAACAAGATGATGTGAACTTAAAGCACATCTATGAAGAACATGTCAACTCTGATGTACCGTGGAATCAGTTCAAAGATATTTGTAAAAGTGTTTGGAGTAACCCTTACAACTTTCTTCTTATTAACAAAGATTCATCATTAAATAATGGAAGGTACAGACAGAATTTTGTTTTTTTTTTTAAATTTGAATGAAAGCAAATACATGTACATATAAATGAATTGTATACAAAAACATTGCTAGTGTTAGTCCTCTCTTAGTTGAACACAGTTGTGGTTACATAATATGGAGAAAAATATTAAAATGGAATTAATGAAGTCTGTTGACTCCATAAAAAATAAAATAAAACATATGAAAAATCAGGAACATGCAATGAACTTGTCACTTGATAAAATGCTAAAACCTGTGACAGATCCTCTTCAGACTTTAGTTAATTCCAATAGATCTGCAGAAAAAAATAATAAAAATGATAATACAACTCTAAAAAATTTTGGAGGAATCGAATCCGATGAAAATAATGCTAGTTCATCTATAAAGATCAATGACTATTACGATCCAAAAATAAAATCTACCCAATTAGTCGAACAAAATGCTAAAAAGGAATCGATTGATAATTTAGAATTTTCATTAGAAGGTGATGACATCTTTGGTATTTATGATGGTATTAGTATACCGTTTGGAATTAGAAGTGAAAACAATACTTTATTGATGGGTAATTCAACAGTATCATTTTCTAAAATTGATAATTTGAACAACGAAAGTACCATTTTAATTAAAATCGGTGACAAAGCTTACAATTTAACTGCTGGTCTAAAAGAACTTTTACTCCGAAGAAAACCTGATTTAAAGTTAATATCGAGCGAAGATAAACTTGTCTATAAGGATATGTTACATTATACAAATGCGCATAAAAGAGATTTTAATCCTAAAGGTCAAATAAGAGGTGACAAAGGTATAAAATATTGTAAAATAATCAAACACCTATTTTCCGAATCGTCAAACGATGATAAACTTGTTCACACTAAATTTGGAGGAAACTTGCCAAAGTTAAAGAAGTACAAAACCAACACCGACTTGATATATTGGGATGATCCCAATGAATTGGTTGAGAGATTAAAATTATTAGTAGCTTCGAGAGATGCTGGCAATACCAATCATGATAATGAAATTTTATCGATAGTTGAAGAATTAAAAGAAGCTGACATAATTCAATAATAAATAGTGGAGATACTATGGTTTTTATTCAGTATCAATGGTGGGTTCAAGACAAATGTTGATATACTGAATTAAAGATATGAGTAAAGCCGACGTAGTAAACGAAATTCATAAAAATGCAAGGGTAAACTTTCCGCGAAGACATGTTATTATGAAAGATATAGATGATTTATGGCAAGCGGACTTAATTGATATGCAATCAATTTCTAAAGACAATAAAAATTTTCGATTTATTCTTGCTGTTATTGACACATTTTCAAAATATGCATGGATCTTTCCTTTGAAAAGTAAGACCAAAGATGTTGTATGCAATTCTTTCAAGATTTTATTGGAAAAAGGGCGTATGCCTAAAAATCTGCAAACTGATAATGGGGCAGAGTTTTATAATGATAAATTTAAAAAACTTGTGAGATCTTATCATATTAATCATTATTCAACCTTCTCAACAAAAAAAGCTTCAATTGTTGAGCGATTCATCAGAACATTGAAGTCTAAACTTTATAAAGAATTTAGTCTAAAAGGAAGCTATAACTGGATCGATAATACTCTTAATAAAGTTATTTATGAATACAATCACACCTATCATCGCACAATTGATGAAATCCCCGCAAACGTGGACAATACTAATAAAAAACGCATATTACAAAGATATTTTAGGCTGGTAAAAACCGATAGCATAAAAAGCAAGTTTAAAGAGGGTGATTATGTACGCATTAGTAAGTATAAGGGGACATTTGAAAAAGGATATACTCCCAACTGGTCGACAGAAATATTTAAAATTCAAAAAATTCAAAAAACAACTCCTATCACCTATTTAATTGAAGATGCAATCAGGGGCCAGCCCATTCTAGGTGCATTTTATGTACAAGAGCTTCAAAAGACAAAAAATCCTAATGTATATTTGGTTGAAAAAGTTCTTAGAAGGAAAGGAAACCGGGTTTTGGTAAAATGGTTAGGCTTGCCTTCTTCTGAAAACAGTTGGATTGATAAATCGAATATTTATTAAGTGTTCAGTCCAAATGTTTCAGTCTTATGATGGGTATTGAAGAGAGTAGTCTTCTCAATTGGATTATAAATCATTTACCATTTGAGTTACATTTACCGGGATACAATTATTGCGGGCCTGGCACTAAATTAATTAAAAGGCTTGCGCGTGGAGATAAAGGTGTTAATAAATTAGACGAATATTGCAAACAACACGACATTGCCTATCACAAGTCTTCAAACCTAAAGGATCGCCACAAGGCAGATTTAGTTTTGTTAAATATGGCTAAAGAGCGAGCACTTGCCTCAGATGCGACTGTAGGAGAAAAACTGTCAGCACGCTTAGTAAGCAGCGCTATGGCAACAAAAATCAAAACTGGTTTTGGCCTAAAAAAAGATAGCAAAAAGTGTTCTCCCAAAATTAAACCTGAAAAAGCATTAAAAAACAAATTTAAAAATGTTATTAGAAAAACGAAAAGACATATCAAAAAATTAAAACCGAAATGCAAGAAAGTGGCAATAGAATTAGCTATGGCTGCTGCCAGAAAATTAGCTGATGATTCATCCGTTAAACTTCCTCGTGTTATTCCTATACCAAAAACTGGTGGAGTATTGCCTTTGATTCCGATTTTTGCGGGCTTATCTGCGGCGGGAGCTTTAGCAGGCGGTGCAGCCGGTATTGCTAAAACCATAAATGAATTCAAGATGGCAAAAAAATTGTTGATAGAATCGAGGAGACACAATGAAAAAATGGAAGCTCTCTGCATCGGAAAAGGACTACACCTTAAACCACATAAAGGTGGACTCGGAATTTTTGTATCGAAAGAAAAAAACTAAGATATCGGCTACCCAATCGAGCCTTGAGTAATTTAGACATTTTGAAGTATGGAAATAATATTCCCTATTTCAGAGGCGTCTTTATGAGAGATAAGCTCCCTAAATACCCTTTTAAAAAAGAATGCGGTGTTATAAATTTAGATAGCTCTAAAAATCTTGGTTCTCATTGGGTAGCCTATGCAAAATACAATGATTATATTGAATATTTTGATAGTTATGGAAATCTTAAGCCTCCAAAGGAATTTATAAAATACTTGGGATCCAAAGTTCATTATAATTATGATAATATTCAACGTGATCACCCTTATAATTGTGGACATCTTTGTTTAAACTTTTTGAAGAATTTTTGGTGTAGTGGGGGGGATAAAATAAACAGGATCTGTCGAAAGAAGTCAGTATAGAAGCATGTCTACTACGTTTACCATCTCTGGACATAAATCTGAATTGGTTTCATACTTTCAACCACCGCTGCATTTGACAGATCAATATGAGTGCGGTTTGATATACTTTTCAGTATTACAATCAACACCAAATATCCCCATTATTAACATAGGTCTGTCTGTAATCAAAATCGAATGTGATCTTGTTCACGGTTCGTATTGCAACGGATTACCAACTCATTTTATTCACGAATTCGTGTCTGATACTACTCCAGGTCATCAGTGTGTGGAAATACCGCAAAATGTTATTTACTTTCCAGTAAACAAAAATATAATTTCATTAGTATCGGTTAAGATTGTAGATCAATTTGGCCACTGTGTTAACTTTGGAGGGAAACAAATTCAGTTACGTCTTCATTTAAGAAAAACAAAATGATAGTATATTATAAAAACACTCAAGCGAATGAAAAACGACTTAGTTCTTCTGCGATTGCTAAGGTGCAAAGACGCAAGAAAAAAGTTAAGAAATTGACTAAAGTAAATAAAGATTTTCTTAAAGCTCTAGGATTTAAAATATGAATATACTACAGATTGCTGAATTACCGCACTTTGACACTTCGATCGAAAGTTATGAAGTCCATTCATACAATCCCTACAATAGCAGCTTTAGAGAAAACGATGAAATCAGAATTCCCATCCACCAGCAAGACATATACGTGCTACCATCAGCCAGTTCAATTTACATCGAAGGACAGGCGAAGCTCTTCGGTAAAGATGGGAATCCAATCAAGAAAATTGTTGCGTTCACTAACAACCCTGTTATGTTTTTGTTTCAAGACATTAGATACGAAATGAATGGTATTGAAATAGACCGCATAAAAAATTCTGGAATAACGTCAACAATAAAATCATACATCTCATTAAATGAAGCAGAAAATAAAGTTGCAGCCCTATGGGGTTGGTGTTTAGAGGGATTTCAAAGTGATGGGCATTTTAGTGCTGTAATACCACTAAATAAAGTTTTAGGGTTTGCAGAGGATTACAATAAAATAGTGATAAATTGTAAACATGAACTTATACTGAACAGAAGTAACACTAATTTAAATAGCGTTATCCTTACTGATGATGTTGTTAATTTTCAAATAGATGTGCAAAGAGTTCAGTGGAGGGTGCCGCACATAAAAGTATCAGACCGAGAACGACTGTCACTTTTAAAACATTTAGAAAAAGATAAACCTATTCAGATGGCGTATAGAAATTGGGATTTATATGAGTATCCATTACTACCTAAAACCACAAAGCATTCTTGGTCTATTAAAACTGCTTCACAATTAGAAAAACCCAGATATGTAATTTTTTGTTTACAAACTAATCGAAAAAATAATAAAACTAAAGACAGTTCAGTATTCGATCATTGCGAAGTAACAAACGTTACGCTCTTTTTGAATTCACAATATTATCCATATGAACCTTTAGGTTTAAAGTTTTCTGAGAACAAATATAGTATATTATACGAAATGTTTGTGAAATTTCGTCAGTCGTATTACAACTATCCAGTAGACCCGTTGCTTGACCTAAAGGAATTCAAAGAAAAAGCCCCTCTCTTTATCTTAGACTGCTCAAGACAAAACGATAGCCTGAAAACTGGTCCAGTGGACGTGAGGTTGGAAATTGAATGTTCTACAGCAATACCAGATAAGACGACTGCATATTGTTTGATTATAAACGATCGACTTGTAGAATACAAACCTCTCAGCAACATTGTGCGCAGGTTATCATGATTGCTATTGTGGATATTCAAGGCTTTAAAACAGAAACAAATGAATTTATAATAAAAGAAATCGCTATATTGTATAATAAAACATTACAAATATTTTTAATTAAGCCACCATTTCCATTTTCAAAATTAACGAAGCAAGAAAAAAAACAAGTAAGTTGGATTGAACGTAACAGAAAGATATGCTGGTGTGAAGGATTTGTTCCCTATTCTAATTATCAGAATTTGGTTATAGATATTTTAAGAGATAAATGTATCTACGTTAAGGGTTTAGAAAAAGTGTTGTGGTTAAAGCATATTTTAAGAAATAGTAATTGTAATATATTCAATTTAGAAGATAAAGGATGTTCAAGTTTGATAAGCTTATACGATCAATATAAATATTCTCAAGATTTATATAACTGTATTTATCATGACTCTGTATGTGCTTTAAAAAATGTATTGTGTTTAAATAAGTGGTGCGTTGACAATAAAATTCTAAAATAAATATTTTATTGTTTTTATTTCTGTAGTTAGGTGAAATGCATCTTAGTTTTCTTTCCCCTCCTCCTACTTCTGTCCAGTCTTTATATGTTGCTGACAAAAGCTGGACCATACCATTATACGTTTGTACCTAATTGAATTAGAAAGTCAATAAAACATGTCTCAAAATGAATACAAACCTCGTTATGACATGTATAACACATTTAAAATGCGTGAATTTTCATTTAATTATTACTGGGGGACACTTAATAAAAAGAAAAGATTAGTGATGGAAATGGCTGACGCAGGATTCTTTTATTATGGAAATAGTATAAATGATATTGCAGCATGTTTCTCATGTGGTGGTGTTATTGAAGATTGGGAGATTTATGATGATCCTTGGACGCAACATGCCATACATTTTCCTAAATGTTTTTATTTAAACGCTGTGAAGGGCACAAACTATATTACAAAAAAGTGTTTGGAATACTTACCCTATTAAAGTGTATATGTATAGGATGTCACATTGCACTTAAAAAGCGAGTCTGGTGAGCATCTTCGCACATTCGTTAATGTTAGCAACAAACAGGTTGATAATGAAAAATGGGAGACTACTAGACACACGCAGGTTTACAGGTGTAAATGTTATAGTAGTGTATGATTGGGGAGTTCTGGATCACGCGCTCGAGCAAAGCGAGAGCAAGTGATCCAGAACCCCCAATTATACACTACTAACATTACCCTGACTGGTTGCCCTAGTCGTTCATTCTTCCGTATAAACGTAGTATGGCGATTACTCCACTGTTTGATGGGGTGCGAGTCGGACTCGCGCACGAAGGGTTCCGTACCATTATCGCAAAAAAACGGCTCAAAAATTACGTTTGTTGTATGGGAGCCCCACTTAAATATTTATTTTATTCTGTTTTTAGTATTTGTTGTTGTAGCGGCAACAGAAATACATCATCTGTGAAAATTTCAACTGTCTAGCTATCACGGTTCATGAGATACAGCCTGGTGACAGACAGACAGACGGACCGCGGAGTCTCAGTAATAGGGTCCCGTTTTTACCCTTTGGGTACGGAACCCTAAAAATGATATCATTTTGTCTCATCATTATCTAGGCATGTATGGAAACAAAAAGTAAAAAAATATACCTATATTTGAAAGTTATGAGCGTCGAAAGTTCCATATTTCAACACTAATTTTAACGCATCTTTGAGTGGCAATAAATACGTTATGAAGAAAGAAAATTGCAAAACAGTCACCATACAGAGATAGATTAGTAGTTCAACAATGTAAATAATTTTATTTTGAACAGATACAGAGTTTTCATCCTAAATCATCATCCATTACCCAAAAATAATTGGAAAAGTGTGTATTCGTACGCGAACTAGCTTCTTACTGCTCATCACAGCACCTATCACTTTCGCACGTATTGTCGGATGAGATAGCATGCATTTTAAACCGCGCACGAAATAGTTCGTGCCGTCGGCAACCTTAACAAATACACTTCTGCTAATATCTAATAATATATTCTGCTATCATGTTAGTTGTATGATTGAATAGGAACTTTAAGCAATTATAGGAATTACGTAAGTTACCCACACTGGTCCGCTTCGCTAGGCAACCAGCAACCCCTCTCTCTGATCTAAGGACAGGACACCACAGATTCTCTGATGAAAACACAGTCGATTTGAATCAAATCTAACCCTCCGATTTTCAAAGCTGTCCTTGTGAAACAAAGGTAGACCCCTGAAGTAATTGGAGCATCCAGGCGTGAACGGTTCAAGTTTAATTGTCAGGTCGAGTGTAGGAGTATTGGTTCTAATTACATAACATTATATAACGACTGTATATCCGCGAAAGGTGAATCAAAGTCAAAGTCAAATATATTTATTAAACTAGGCCAATAAACGGCACTTTTGGACGTCAAATAAATTCAAATTCAAATTTACAAGTAATAAAAAAACTTAATTCAAAAAATCAAAAAACCCGACTGCTTCAAAAGGAACTAAAAAGTCGTAAACAAGGAAAAAATCATGCTGTGCAGTCGGAGGATACATATTAACGGGCTGGCTGACCAAAATCTGGTGAATCCTCCGCATGCACAGCATGATTTTTTCCTTGTTTACGACTTTTTAGTTCCTTTTGAAGCAGTCGGGTTTTTTGATTTTTTGAATTAAGTTTTTTTATTTATAACTTTTTAGTTAGTTTTTTTTTCGAATTAGATACATTTAAACATATAAGTGTTATATATTTTTGAAATCACCTCTTAAAATTCAATATTTTGATACACCACACGAAAAGTTTGGAAAAAAAAAAATTTGGGCCCCCACAATATGGCACCCAAAATCCGCCATTTTTCTATTGTCGAATTTTAATGTAGCCTATGACACTCGCAGGGTTAAGACGAATCGATTGACGTATGAATCATCAAAATCGGCCAACGCGTTTGGTCTCTGGAACGCCATATAGGAACAAACACACATACATACATACATACATACATACTTACATACATACATACTTACATACATACATACATAGACTGATAAACACATTACCCTCCTTCGGCAGTCGGATAAAAAATATTCTACCGTGCATTCAGAAAGTAGATTGTTATGAAGAAGAACGCACAAGAAACTCCATACTTATATAAAATAAAAAATAGGTGTATCACAATATTTACATAAGTACATACATTAATAAATTCATATATGTGAGGACGATTCACCCAGAATAGCTCTACACACTATACTACGTACAGGTATAAAGTATTAAAAAGCATTAACAGGAAAATTAATTAATTTGATAAGTAGGAACATGGTTCTCACTAATCTATAGTACAGTCACGTTTCGCCAGTGCCATGTGAAATGGGGTAAGCCAAGAAACTGAAACTCCTGGAGCCGGCTGCTACTGAGAAATTACAGATTGAAAACACAATAACACTTAGCCGGAAATCAAACCCAGGATCCAATGACGCATACATGGCACCAAGTGATTAATCAATGCAATATGTATAATGCACTATGTATAATGCACTATGTATAATGTACTATTTATAATGCACTATGTATAATCCACTAAGTATAATGCACTATTTATAATGCGCTATGTATAATGCACTATGTATAATGCACTATTTATAATGAACTATGTATAATGCACTATGTATAATATTATTCATCTAGTCAAGTCAAATCGGCCAATGTAATGAATATTGATTTAAACTTCTATATTTATCACATTGTCTAGTCATTATGAATATTGCTACGTAACGGTTGGGCAATTCGATAATTATGATCATTGGAATAGTCCAAGAGCGAGCGAAGTGAGCTGGGGAGCTTAGCGCACCCCGACACGGATAGGTTAGGTTCGAAGGGAATGACGGGAGAGAGAATACCTACTACTATATTAAAATTAATCAATATTAAAATAATTAAATAAATACATCTTTTTATTACCCGGCCCAAAATGCGATGGGCGATGGGCATTATTGGTCAATTCAATTGTTTCAATACATTTCAATAGGTTTTAGCATATTGTTTACTCACTTGGTCCATAACATATATCGAAGAAGCACAAGCGACCACTAGATCAAGGCGTAAATCAGAAACTTTATAATAAACAGAAATATGTAGGTGCTAAGTAAATATTATTAAACAAGCTTTTTTTGGCAAAAATGCTATGATAAAATAATTGCCTAACAGCTAACCAGAAAATTCTGGTATAATCAAAATTAATGCGGTTTTCGTTTACTTCAAAATCTACGATACAAACAACGAACTCCACTTCCGATAGTATCAGATTTGTCAATGCTGATCCGATCACCTTACATAGTAACAATACCTCAATCTTCTCAATCTACGTAAAAATAAGAAGTATATATACCTAGTCTTTATTTTTCCTTCATCCGTGTCACAAGACGGTATATTCCAGGTATAAGCCCGGATTGGGGTTTCGAAAGTGATTCCAAGTGTTACGGACAAATATTGTGGGAGGAAAAATATCCCTTAGGCCGAGGAAAATACACTTTATTAGTAATTTGGAGACTGGGTCAGGGTTTAAGAGGAAGGTAGATAGGTATATCAAGGGACTGATGCTGGATTTCTATTTCTTATCGATCTATATTGGTTAGAACCAACACTCGTGTTTGCCAAACAATGTTAACTCCGTTTTCTGTAGGTATTAAATTTAGAAAATAACTTGTTTATAACCACCTGGACTTACCCGAACGCTCGCGACCCCCGCTTTGTTGTACTTAGCACGTCTCAAGATCGCGAACTAAGCGGCGGCATAATTGACGGACGATTGCGCGTTATTTATTTGCTTATATCTAGCTATCTATTACAGCTAGATAAAAACAAAAAGTATGAAAAAATGAAAAGTATGAAAGTATGTGTATAGATGGATAGCGGATTTATTAGAGAATGTTACTGTGTAAACAATTTTATACCTATGACGACTTTTGTACGAAAATCTGAGAAAAAGTAACTCACCCTACTTCAACTTCGAATTAACAATATAATACAAGGTAAAACTGTATCAAATCCTATATAATCAGATAGCTTATTTCATAACAATTTCAATGACCTAGGATTTGTAGAGCTACGATGCGTAATTTCTGAGATATGGTAGTTTTTGTGAACGCGGAGAAAACGCGAGACTTCGGCCGAGCGCACCGTTACATCAACGCGTAGTGGCGCAACGGAGGCTTTACGTCGGAGGGGATAGTTAACTATTACTCATTGTATAGTCTGATATGTGAGAAAAATTACATGTACAAGAACCAAAAATTCGGACAAATCTGACAGCCTCCAAATCGCTCTGGTCCTCTTGGGGGCCCATTCCTTTCACAGTCAGGAGTACAGCGTTCCAGATGTGGGTACGTTATGACTGAGTATGGTAGGTTGCCTTAATTTTTTTGGCGTAATTTATTGCGGTATACATAGTTTATTTACATAGATAACAATAGACAAAAAAAAGATGTGTGAAGGCCAGGTGTGCAGTAGGTACTCATAACCGGGGTGTGAGTATGACTAGATGTATGAATGTGTAGCAGGTGGCGTTCTGTAGCTTTTGCCTACCCCCATGGGAAAAAGGTGTCAGTTTATGTATGTATGTATAAAAATATACAGTGTTAAAACTATACAGTGTTAAAAAAACTTCATCATCATAAGCCTTTCAATGTTCCCACTGCTGTGACACAGACCTCCTTTTCGTGAGAGACGGAATGGGCCGTAATCCACCAAGCGGGCCCAATGCGGCCTGGTGGATGTCACATGTCTTAACATGTTTGGTTCTAGGACATGCCGGTTTCCTCACGATGTTTTCCTTTACCGTTTTGAGAGCAGTGGTGATGAAATAATTTACACAAAGTAAAGCGCCTGGCAAAATATTTAATCAACTACATTCATAAACACTTAAATCAACTATTTTACTTTGTGGCTCTTAAAATGACCTAACTTACCAATACTCTAATTGAGACAAATAATCCGCCGTTGACTCTGAATATAAAGTGAGAAAGATTCACTGTTGTATTTCCATTCAGCTTCATTCATTCACAAGCTTGATTCATTCACTTCTATGACTCTCAGAGGAAATCATTTCCACGATCAGGTGTCACATCTAAATATTGAGGTAAGTAACTTCAACAAATGTACCTTCATGTATCTTTCTACCTTTTTCATCTTTCATTAGATACAGGGTAGATTTTACTTGGTTCATGTACTGTACAGTGGATTTCAAAAGTAGTTGGAAGTGAATTTTGGTAGTTTTGATTCTGGTGTTGTTTGTATGTTTAGAATATTTGCTCGTGTTTGCAATGAGTTGCAGAACATTATTTGTGTGACTCATTGCGAACATGAATAAACTTAACCCACACATTTATCTTGCGAAAACATACCGATTCAAACAGTAAAACGGCCATAACTTTTGAACGGCTGAACCGATTTTACTCAGCTAAGAACACTCTCGACATAATCACATTTCAAATAAAAAAACTAAATCAAAATCGGTTCATCTGTTTAGGAGCTATGATGCCACAGACAGACACACGGGTACACAGATACATAGACTTATAACACCCCTCTTTTTTCGGCGGGGGTTAAAAATATTAGTCCCTCTGTAAATCTTTAACCGACGAATTGCCTACTACGAGGATTATCACTTTCTACCACAAAATGCTACGCCCAGCCGATGCTACGAGTATACCAACACTTACCAACTCAAATTAATATAAATTACATAAAAAAATATAAGGTGCTATCATTTTAACGGTTGCTCAAATTCAAGACGTAGTACGTCTCTTTTTAGAAGTGGCCTATCTCTTAAACGAAATTGTGATATTCTCTTAACAATACCATTATATTTTTCTCACGAAACCCAAACCGATATTTTCAATCATCCCTAAATACCTCTCACAAAAATAACAGCAAACATTTCTCCGTAACTTTCCCCGGCGTTTAAAGGAATTACACAAAATATATTAGCTGTAACAACGATGGATCATTGTACTGATTAGTTGCCTTGGCGTCGGTGTAAAGGTCCCTTCACACGGTCCGAGTAACTGACCCGGCCCCGGGTACCTGATGTATGGTGAATTTTTAACTTACTCTTGCAAATAAATCTCATGATATCAAAATCTTATCTTGGTGATATTTTTAATAATGTCGAAATATGTGTATTAAATCAGGTGTATTTTTGTAAGATTAAGACAGATATTTTTTTCTTAAACAAAACTTTGCAATACACAAGGAATTTCTTCTGTATCGTGGATGCGTTTAAAAACATATAAAGTCACGTACACAAACAGCCAGAACTGAAACAACAACCGCGAAATGGACAAACAGCGAATTGGACCGATTGCGAATTGGACCAACTGCGAAGTGGACTAACTGCGAATTGGACCAACTGCGAATTAGACCAATTACGAATTGGACCTTGTTTTTTTTAACATTGGACCGATCTCGAATTATACCAATCGCGCCTAAAGGACCATGTCACCGTCGTAGATAACGACCCATACTTAGTTAGGAAGAGGCTAGGCAGATGATGATGGCTTTCCCACACTTTTCACCACCGGGAATTCGGTGCCGGGTACCCGAGAACCGGAGCGTGTGAAAGTGGACTAAAGGAATTTCATATACTCGCAAGTCCGGTCCGTACGTCACCACGGGACCGGGACGGTATTTCCCTACGGTGTCATTCGACGACATTTCATTTGAGTTGTTGTAAAATATGATATTAGGGTTTTTGCTGTATGATATTTTTAGAAGACAGATTTGGTAGAAGTATTTTCGAAAATAGACTGTTTTGTAATTGTGTTTGACGTCAGTGTCATGAGATCATCAAACCGTTTCTCTAGTGATGGGATAGTGCTGTTGTCATTAGACAAATTCGGTACCTAATACCTGAATGGTTAAACCGATAACTGTTGAGCGAGGTATTGTGCCAATAATGTTATGCACGTTGCTAGAGTGCACAAAAAGAGATCAGTTTAACACTGATCTCTTTCTCTTTTTTTCTTTTTGTACATCATTAACTAACTGTAACTTACACAATTACACACATACTGTGCAATCAAGCTGCGTTGTTCTGCGAATAACGTTTTAATTTAAACTCAATTTAATCTAACCGACGTGCGTGTATGACTAGATGTATGATCGTGAGTGAAGCAAAATAAGTATGTACGGTTCATAGCAGGTGGCGTTCTGTAGTTTCTGCCTACCCACCCGCATGGGAAAAGGCGTGAGTTTATGTATGTATGCCAATCTATTTGAGCCAATCAGAACGCGGCACAATTCTGAGAACCGATAGCTTTGCTCGCTATGTTACAGACGTAATTTATTTACCATGTTACTTACCTGAAGTTGGTTTATTTTTTTTGTTAAAATGTTTTTTATTTTACTCTTTTTTGTTTTGGTACCTCATATTACAACGAAAATCATCTAAAGCCAGAGTATATTTCATTTCGATTCCAATAAGCCCAAACACGACTAGGATACCTCGTTTTATTACGGAGTTCAAGTGTCTACATTCCAGCTTCATCATCAGATCAGTTCGATGGTACTATTACCATCAGTAGGTACCGTTTATTTATTTGTATTTGCTTCATCATAGTCGCTTAAGTATTCGAGATATCTTATACCCATGATATACTTATTTAGACGTTCCCGTTGTCATCTTTGGTATTCTTCATCAGTTCCAACATCACCAAATGATACTTTGTGAGTGCAAATGCTTCATGGTAAGCAGTTTATTGTAAATATCAAAATCTCTATATTTCTGCCTATAAAATTTGAGGAGTTCACTCGATTTCCATGGGATCCCGTTATCAGATTCTGATTTAATGAAAATGAGATAGCTTCGAGAACATACCCATTCAAACAAAAAAAGAATTTTCCAAATCCGTGTATACATGACGGAATTATCATTTCATACATAATATCTGGAGGATATCTTCAAGGCTCTGGAGTGGAGAGGGCTAGGCATCAACTTCAATGGCGATTACATCACTCACCTTCGATTTGCCGACGATATAGTGGTTATGGCTGAGACCATGGAGGACCTCAGTACAATACTCGATGATCTCTGTAGAGCTTCCGAAAGAGTAAGTCTTAGGATGAACATGGACAAAACCATAATGATGTTGTATGTCCATGTTACACCTACTCCTATCAAGGTCGGAGACTCTACACTCGAAGTTGTGGGCGACTATGTTTACCTGGGACAAACGATCCAATTGGGTAGGGCCAACTTCGAGAAAGAGGTCAACCGTCGAATCCGACTCGGCTGGGCAGCGTTCGGAAAGTTGCGCGGTATCTTCTCGTCCAATTTACCACATTGTCTCAAGACGAAAGTCTATGACCAGTGTGTGTTGCCAGTGATGACATGGCTCTGAGACGTGGTCACTTACAATGGGCCTTATCAGAAAGCTTACAGTCACTCAAAGGGCAATGGAGACGGCTAAGCTCAGAGTTTTGCGTGATCGAATCAGAAATGTAGAGATCCGCAAGAGAACTAGGGTCACCGATATAGCCCGAAGAATTGCCAAACTTAAGTGGCAGCGGGCAGGGCACATTGCTCGCAGAACGGATGGCCGATGAGAACGCGAACCGGAAGACGTTGCGTTGGAAGACCTCCCACCAGGTGGACCGATGACCTGGTGAAGGTTGCGGGGATCCGCTGGTTCCTGGACCGGTCCGAGAACGACGGGACCGGTCAATGTGGTGACGCTTAGGGGAGGCCTATGTCCAGTAGTGGACGTCTTTCGGCTGATATGATGATGATGTCATTATATTATATATATATGAATATAAATCCGAATTTAGAACCTCTTCCTTTTAGGGAAGTCGGTTAGAAATAAATGTAAGTCGAAAATAGACCCGAAAGGTTTCGTATTTAGTAATTTTTACATAGGCATATCGATATCCTCATACAAGTCGGTTACCATTCGGTAAATTCGATATGCCTCTTATTATCGAAGTACAATCACCAAAATATTAGGGATTCAACTTTCCATGCCCTTTTCTAATATTCCAATGTTTTTGCATGGAAATCGGACGGTCTCTGCAATATCTACGGAGCATCTGACGATCCTATATTGAATCAGAATTTACGTGGAATGGCAAACAGCCAATACACCTTTAAGTTATTAATTAATTTTAATATTTTGAATTCCAAATTGTTTTGAAATTCGATTGTATTTTGTTGGAGATATATTAGCATGTTGACCACCGACAAGCAGAAAGAAAGAAGAAAGAAAGAAAAAGTGTTTATTTGTCACAACACGACATACATACAATATAAGAACATACTTATGCTAATCCCTTAAAAATATTATTAGTAGTACTTAAATTATGTTAGTAAAGACGAGAAATAAATCAAACAATAATTACATAATAATCTACATTTTTTATGATATAAAAGAAATAGGGTGAGGAATATGTCAGGCAGATGCATGTCGTGACTGTGGCAAGAAGGCTTCCACTCAGCATAATGCTGTGCCGTGGGGACCCACAGCACGGCGCTGATTTTCAGTGGTCGCCTAGGACGTGACGTACGTGCGTGCGTGTGCGTGCTCCGCACTCTCAACCTTGATATATTAAAAAGAACCTCATTGCTATTAACTTTAAAACTTTCGCGTTTCATAATTGAAAACAATATATCACGGGAATTTAACGCGATGTTTTCGATAGCTACCCGGGACCACAGTCGTTGCAACACTGCCGAAACGTCGGGTGAAATAGGTAAACAAACAATCGAAATCATCGCGTTAAATTCCCGCAATATGATATATTGTTTTCAACCTCATTGCTGAAGACGTCGACATATTCTGAAAAAACAGGCAAAAAAAAACACGTTTGTTGTATGGGAGCACTTCAATATTTATTTTATTCTGTTTATAGTATTTGTTGGTATAGCGGCAACAGAAATACATCATCTGTGAAAATTTCAACTATTTAGTTAACACGGTTCATGAGATGGCCTGGTGACAAACAGACTGATGGACCGCGGAGTCTTAGTAATAGGGTCCCGTTTTTATCCTTTGGGTATGGAACCCTAAAAAGGAAAAGTAGAGGTGGTGTTGACGCAAGATTACTTTTATTACACATGTATGCTTATGACAAGATGCCCAGATCTGGGTTGAACAGAAGGAAAGTTCATATCGTAGACCTTTAGCAATATCAAGATTTCGACTGAGTACTATCTACTCGCCCCGCGGACTTGGGCCACCCTTTACATGTTATCACATCCTCCTAGTTTGAAAATCACAGCTCTAAATTGACAGAGAGACGAGTCTCATCGTAGTCAAAGTCATTTATTCTTCTTTCATACATTCCTAACAGCCGTCAACTCAGTATTCATCCCTTTCACACAATTCATCCATCGTTTCATTCACAGACAAGACATAGACATTCTAGTATTGGAAAAGATGAATAGGGAATTCACCTTTATACAATACCTTTGAGAATAAAAGCCGTTCAACTCTTTATCTGAAACCACGCGAATACCCTTGAGTATAAAGGGTTTACAGACAAGTGCGACGTGAATACCCGGTTTTTTATTATATTTTTTTTTCTGAAATTGATTAATAGTTGGAATAATTCCTACGGAAAAGCGTTCGCATAGTTTTAATAGGATAATACAAGGTTGCGGGTTTTCTATGCTCCTCCATTATATTAATTATCAATTTTATTTACCCACGTCCATGTGTCACTAGCGGGTTGCCAACTGAAAATCAGCGCCGGGTGTCTGACGCCCAGCAAACGCTGAGTTGGCAACTCTTTCGGTATGGGCACGCCTGGCGCAATTCTTAAACCTTTTACTATTCTTCTGTTATTTTGTGATTGTTGCTTTTGTCTTGTGTTTGTGTCAACTAAATGTTTTCTATTCTATAATATTCTCCTCCTAAAAGGTACTACCAACAGAGGGGGTCTACAGGAAAGCGCCGAGTATTTTCTGATCCAAAACAATTTCATTCCGCAACGAAATTAATCAGTTAGAAATGACGTTCGTGATATAGTTGTCGCAGTTTCGTCTATTAGTGCCTTAAAAGCCGAATTCAATACCTCATCTGAAGCCACGCGGTAAACCCGTCCCGGCAGTGTGTAAGGTCCATTTAGCGTGTTATTGTGGAGTCGTCACACGTCGCCGTCGTCGCGACGGTTTTGGTTCGTCTCGTCGCGTCAGGACTTTCCTGTTTGCCACAAATATACTGCTTTTGTTAATATTCCCCGCGGTTCTCGGATACATTTTGAATTTTCGGGTTTTTGCTCGCGCTATGTTTGTTTGTTAGGTATTTTTGATGATTCTGGGCAAAAGCAAACTGCCAAGCAGTGTTTGTTTTTCGATTGTTTTTTTTAGGATTGCTATTAATGAGAGATTGTGAGGTGGGACAACACCAGCGATTGGACATCGAATTCTTTTTTATCAGATTCATTGTGGCCACGACCGCTCGGTCAACAAGAGTGAAACGAAGTAGAAGATCAATGTGGATTCCATCTTGATATAAGCTGATTTTCTTCTTCGTTTTCTCGTGCCAATTTCTTATATTTTGTACGCTAAGTTCATAACGACCGTGGTTTAAAAAAATAATAGTGTAATATTTTTGCTTGTGTGTTTTTTTGTTGTTTTTTGTGCTTGAGACCACTATCTCACGTGTGGTCGGCAGTGAAGCATGCTTGTCTAGAAGTAACCTATTCTCCTAGATTGTAGCTTTCGGGAAACAGACTCCGGCAGAGATTTCCACTCCTTAGCAGTAAGCATAATAAGATTGTTGGTTGCTTTTTCGAAAAACTATGCGCACATAAGCTTTTTCTTCTTCATTGTATCAAGTATTCTTAGTTTATATTTGTTTTGACCAAAATTTAACCACGTCTATATGCTAAGGTCCGTATTCCAGATGCTCGTACTCGCCTCAAACTCAAAAGATACACCTACCAATCAATTGCAAATCGCCACCTACAAATCACAACTCTCGAGTTTGGCATATGATTCTTCAGCTTGATATATGTGTACTCAATGCCCAGCCACCCCAGACGTTACTAAATTCTGTCTACACAAAATGTGTGGTAGGTATTGAACGTTAATAAAAGTCCAAGTTAGCAAGTAGGAGTACGTTCAAAGTACATGCTTACACTACTCAATGCCACTGATTTTGTGTTAAAAGTGTTCGGTAACGTTTGGGGCGTCTAGGATCTTGGAATTGAGCACGCAAATGTCAAAAAAACACGCCAACCAATCACAACTGTCCATTTCCAGTTTGAGATGAGTTGAGCATGAGTGTAAGCATCAGGAATACCGGCCTAAGGGTACCCTCTGTGTGGTACAGATCTCGGCTTAGGGTGGAAGCTGGAAGGGATCCAGACAGCTCTAACATTCACCTCATATAAGTTTTGGAGCGTGCATGTTGGGCGACAGGCTGCAGAAAAGATGCTAAATATTTTGTAAGAGGGCTCACACTCAAATAGCCGCTTTTAAATGCTAAGAAAAGTCACTGGGCCTACGTAAGAATTCGTGTGATTTCTACACACGAACTGAACAAGAAAAAATCTTGTCTGTACTAGATAAGATTCGAGTCTAGGTCCGACAAAATTCTTGTCGTGTACATGATGAATTGGTCGTGAACGACACGAATTCTTGCGTAGGCCCGCGAATTTTTTAAGCGTATACAAGCAGCCAAACCGTGTTTTGGTTGGTGAAATCGTTATCTATTAAATTGTTACCAATAATTTTTAACACATTCCAGAAAATTATAAGCCTTTTTTACTGGGCAATTCCATTAAATTCCTTTACAATTCAATCGTACTAATATTATAATTGTGAAAGTTTGGATGGATGTGTGTATGAATGTATGTTTGTAACTCAAACACGCCAGAACGGCTGAACAGATCTGGATGAAATTTGGCACAGAGATAGATTATAGTGTGGAATAGCACATAAGCCATTTTATCCCGGTATAATGTTCCTTCGGGATGATAAAACACTTTTCACGCGGACGAAGCCGCTAGCAGAAACTAGTTTACAATAAACAGACGTGTAATCTCGGGTGATTTGCCGTAATTTTTTAGAGTTCCTTTGAATATCGCCGAACTTTTTCATCAGATCTTTTACAAATTTATATGGTAGTCCCATTTACCATTCCGAAAAGAAAAAGAAAAACTCAGTCCACAATTGACGGAGAAATCGGTGTAAAATTGTCGTTGGTGATTTGAAGACTTTAAAAACCCGGAATACAAATAAGACCCCGCCCGGACGCTCCCCGGACGCCTTCTAAACTAGGACAAATCCGGGGAAACCCGGACGGATGGCAACCCTTGGTCCGACAAAATTCTTGTCATGTGCACTTCGATGAAGAATACACCTAGATATAGGATCCCATACAAGACAGATCTTTAAAACTGACGCCAATTGTGTTTAGTTAATTCTAAGAATTCTACTTGGAATAAATATACATTAATGCAAACTCAACCTTAAATGCAATGTTTAAAGTTGCATTCACAAAACGATGTACAAAAAGCAATAAAAAATGTATGAGCTCAATACAAATTTAGTCTTACACGCAAGTATTAAAGACTAAATTACAATGAGCCAAAAAAAAACAATTCGAAATTAGAATTTTTAACATTTATTTTCGAGCTTGAACAAGGAATGAGTGGAGTCGAAACGTTCAATTATATTTTAAAACATCGATCTATAAAAATACTAGATTAAGAATCAGGAACGAAAATAAGTCGCTCAAATGGCCACACACCCTTATCTACCTATCTTTCTATATTATAAAAATCAATTGCTGTTAGTTGGTCAAAATCAAGTGGTGATGAACCGATTTTAATTTAGTTTTTTGTTTGAAAGGTGATTTTGTCGAGAGTGTTCTTAGCTATGTATGAATAAAATCGGTTCAGCCGTTCAAAAGTTATGGGCGTTTTACTGTTTGAATCGGGGTGTTTTCGCAAGATATCGTGTCATAATTACGTGTTCAATAGATTGCCGATCGAAGCGTATCTACTATGTACTAGATAAATTATGTAGCATGAAATAAAAATGTGTCGGGGGTTTTTGAAATTTTGTAATTTTACTTGTTAAGGTATTAATGTTGGCTATGATTGGACCATACTAATTTTGAAATAGGGGCACAAACGTATTTTGTGACCCAATTTTTCGGCCCGTTTTTGAAACGCTGACCGGGAATCTAGGTGTATTCTTCATCGAAGCATGTGCATGATGAATTGGTCGTCCACGACACGGCTGGTTAAATCGTAATCTATTAAATTGTTACCAATAATTTCAACACAATTTCATTTAAATCATAACTTAACAATTCAATAGATTTATATAGGTAACTAGAGACGCTAAATCCCGAGCGAGCCAGACGTTAGTCGTTTCAAACTAAAGTGAAAGTTACAACTGAACTAAAATCAATAATTTGTTTCAGAACACGGCGCTACACAGATCAAAGGCGGCTACATGCTGCGCTACAAACGTGAGTATCAAAAACACACCTTCAATTTTTCATTTTTTTTTTTATCTTAAGTAAAGCTTGCTAGAAATCTGTTGCTAGGCAATCTGATAAAATTGTCTCAGCATTACGCTTCGGAAAATCATAATAGCAGCGAAATTCTCATATAAACGTTGAAATTCTAGTCGCAATTTTATCTCAGCAATCAATTTCAAAAATACAAGTAAATTAAGGTTGTTTGGACAGGTTGAGACATAGTTTGGAATATTCTTAAAATTCAGGAAGGAAAGAAAGAAAATTCATAAAAACTCGCACTAAGTAAGAGGACTTACTTAGTGCGAGTTTTTATAAGTATTCGATAGCGATAACGTTCCCTTACGTCAATTTGTACATAAAAATGGGGTTTTCCATCATAGTCACAATGCGGCGCTTATTCAATTTAGTACACACCAGCAAACGCCTCGCGGTTTCACTCGCGTAGTTCCTGTTCCCGTGGAAAAACAGGGATGAAAAGTATATAATAATAAGCCTATGTCACCCGGGGATAGCGTAACTTCCCAAAGGTGAAAGAATTTTTGAAATCGGTCTAGTAGTTTTTATGTTTACATACAAAAATACAAACATACAGAAATACAAATCTTTCCTCTTGATAATATTATAGTAAAGATTGAGATCCAGTACGTTTAAATACTGACGTACGTTCAGATTACTGTTTATGCGTGATATTTAGATGCTGTTTAATGTTATTGAAAAAAGGGCTCACGAAACAAATTTATATTATACGAAAAAAAGCCATTCGTAGAATCAATTATTGTAACCCTTTCGTAGCCCCGTCGTAGCAAATCCGTAGCACTCGTAGCACTCTCTTAGACCCTTTGTAGCACTTGTATGAATTCAAAATTGTAATCCTTTTTTACAACTTAATCAAATTCTGATTCTAAATCTTGGATTACATTAAATATCGTTAGACACAAATTGTTTTTTGAAAACTTATGTAGGTAATGAAAAAAAACCAGTCAAGTGCTAGTCGGACTTGCGTGGAGAGGGTTCCGTACTATAAATAGGTGAGTTCAAGTGTGTTGTATATCATTATAGTAGTTAAATAACAAGCTCTTTCATATATTCTAAGTTAGAATATCAAATTTGCAGTTAGAATTTCTAACTGCAAATTTGACATTATCTGTACAATATTGAAGGTTTTGTATGTAAATAATAATTACGGTTTTTTTCTTCAATTTTTTGGTTTTATTATTAGGATGTACGTAGGATTACCATTTCAAAAATTGAAAAATCCTGACAAACTTACAAAAAATGTCCGAACATATTCGATACATACATAACATTTATTTTTCGTTACACATTGTATATTTCGTTACTTTTTTAGACGAAAAACATATGAATGAAAAAAAAAAACAAAATCCGGACAAATTAGAAGACCGCACAAAGTACGGACAAGACGCCAAATTTCAGAAAATCAGGACATGTCCGGATAAATCCGGATAGATAGTAACCCTAGATATACGGATCCCTAAAAGTATTTTGAAATAATAATAGAGAGAGTGAATTACAAAGGTGAACGAACCTATAAGTTTATAGGTTTTAGATCAAAAACTCCTAAAAAAGAACTACCAAAGGGAAAAGCAGCCCTTTTTCGTCCCATAACTCGAAGGGAGGGTAGTTTCAACTTGTTTATAGTGTTCTCGTAAAACTCTCTCGCCAATAAAACATCGTCACTCAATCATTTTCGAAGCCGAGTCAATAATCTTGAAGAATGTCGGCGACGTAAAAAGGCCTAGAATAGGGTTGGCAAGTTTTTTTATTTACACCAGTTAAATAAAAGGGGTCAAGTGTGAAATTTCTGACAAAAACAGTCGTATATTTGAATTGTTATGTAGAGTGAAATACTTATTATTACGACCATTGATGTATTAAAAAGAGGTAGATACGGCACTGGCATCAAAATTACTTCTTGTGTAGCTAAACAGTGTTTAAATAATACCAGGAATAAAAATAAGTTACACGGGTCACTTACCACTCGTAAGTGCAGTTAAAAATGTTAATTTGTTGAAAATTACAATAATATTTAATGTTTGCTTCGCCATATTTGTAAGAGCGAGATAGATATTACAAACATGCGTGAGAGACACGATACGCACATATTGCAATGTCATTTCATTCATAATAGTAAACATTCGGACCATCATTCGGCGGCTAATGCGATATCGCTCGCACTACAGCGGCGTCTCCTATCTCTGTCCTTGTCTATCGGTAACTGTAGGTTTGGGACTGGTGATGACACTGAACACAGATGTGTGAGTTTCGGTGCATGTAGTCGTGCGCCGAGCCCAGGTTTTCTGATAGCTATGTTAGCGCATAACGTATCTTCCTCTTTTTAAAACATCAATGATTACGACAGTGGTTTGTAATTCTAGATGAAGATTTACATAGACCAAAAAAATCGATACAACTAGTCGAAAGTTGATATATCAAGGTGTTTGTGCATGCAGTGTATTTTATGAAATAAACATATAACACCAGATATTATATATATTCAACTTACGTTCTTGCTCTCTGTACTACAAAACCTGCAGTCAAAGATCTATGGGCTGCTATAGAGGATGAAGTAGAAGTGGCTAAAAACAGAAGACGCACGCACGCTACAATGTGTCCGACCAGATCAAGTCTGCAGTGGATGTACCCAAGTAACAGCCAACACAGGAGGATGGCGTAGCATCGTGAGGCGAATCATGTCAGCCCGAAGTCTCACTGCAACATGATAACCACGACCGTTCTGTCAAGAGTGTACCAACGAAGAAGGAGAAGCTGCATCCGGGTAGGCTAGAAACTGACCCAAAGTTTACCTACACGTATCAAAGTACCTACACGTATTTTCCGTTGCGTAATTTGTGGCTGGTGCAGTACGTCGCTAAGATTTCGTCTAACAAAACAATACAGTCATGCTCTATTCATATCTGTAGACAACACCATGTCTGCCAATCGCTGCATGTTGACTGACGTGCCTGATGACTACTAACCAATTTAAAATTACTAACCTAGCTAACTAACCGTCTACTACTACTATTACAAACCAGGCGTTGATTGTATATGCGCCCATCTTTACGTACCTGCCATGTGAAGACGAATTCTACAAAACTATAGTATTTGAGAGCATCGCTGAAATAATGGAAAAGACGACAAAGCAGGTTAGGTAGGTACATACAGCTCCAGAAAAACCTCACCCCCTAGAAATGTATCAAAAGTATGTATCTATGGACAGGAGGATATGCTACGATGTTTACGTGCGCCGCGTGTGCGCTATCTCTGTGACATCAATGAAGTTAGTTTTCTGAAGTTATTGACAATGAGCAAGGCAGCGTCAAAGTAAAGCAAAGTGGCAAATCAGTATCGTGTTGCTGTGGAATGATAATTTGAACTATAGTTCCATAAAGTCAAATTTGTACAAAACGGCCATTTTAGACAGTTTGAAAAAAAGTATTAAGTATTATTTTTTTTAAACAAGATTTTTGAAATTAAAGTTACTAAATGTAATATCACTTGCCAATACAGATCCAATGAGTCTAATCAAGATGGTGCTATCTTGTCTGGTTGAGGAGTGGCTATAGCCACCTTCCAGCTCTATCATGAGACCAGCTCCTTAATACTTACCTACCACATTATTTCAATGTTGCCAAAGTTACACAAGTACGCCAAGTTTTTGCTTAATCGGATGCCAGGAAGTGCTTGACAAATTGATTACTAGCTGCTGGACTGGACACACATACAAAAGCAAGGTAATTAAAAGCTGCCCCTCCATACTCCATCACTCCGCCATGGAAACGAACTGCAGTAGCCAATCTGGAAATCCCTAAACCAATTGCGGGCACAGGTTGGTCGCTTTAAAAAATATCTGGCCAAACGGAGTCACATAGACCCATCTCAAACACAGTGCCAGTGTGGGGATCCGTCGCAGGGTATGCCCCATATCCTTGTCTGCCCTTCGTGCCCAGCCACCTGCAACTTTCAGGACCTGAACGTGGCAAACAGACGTGACAGAGCGGTTTAGGTGGCTATATTGGTCAGAAAAAAATTGAGTTTATCGACACGAAAAGAAGAAAAAGAAGAATTAAAAGCTTGTAAAAATACGGATGCTAATTCCTGCTTGTCGATGATAATGCGCCTTCACATGCAGCTGGACGAGTGAACCCTGCTCTACGAGAGTAAGCCATCTCACGATTATATTGGCCGGCTGGTTCGTCTGACTTAAGCCCTATCGAGCACGCATGGGATGCTCTTAAGCTAGCTGTTTAGAATCGCCAGCCACCTCCACATACCCCATTAGAGATCAGTAAAGCCATCTTTCAAGAATGGGACAGGATACCGTAGCAGTTACTGGATAACTTGATCTTCAGCATCCCCATTTCTAACTTCACTTAAAAAAAACTTTACTTTTTACTTATTTAGAACTTTTAAAAATGTATAGATTGATTTGTTTAGTTATATCATCTTTTTTTAAAGTATAATAATTTATTTTGTAGCTTAAATGGTACGTATTCAAACGAAATAGAATAATTTAAAAGATTTTTTAAATAATAATTATAACGATATAAAATATCTTAAGTTTTCCAAGTGATCGCAAACTTTTTTTGATGTGTTTAGTTCACCCACATTTCACCTCACTTATTTTTAGGGTTCCGTACCCACCGTAGGGTTAAAAATGAGATCCTATTACTAAGACGCCGAGATCAGTCTGTCTGTCTGTCTATCTGTACGTCTGTCACCAGGCTGTATCTCATGAACCGTTATAGCTAGACAGTTGAAATGTTCACTTATGATGTATTTCTGTTGCCGCTATAACAAAAAATACTAAAAACAGAATAAAATAAATATTTAAGTGGGGCTCCCATACAACAAACGTAATGTTTATGCTGTTTTTTGCGATAATGGTACGGAATCCTTCGTGCGCGAGGCCGACTCGCATTTTAATTTTAATCCCATGTAATGGCGAGTCTATTGGCTTCAATTGAGCACAAGTCCAGACTCCGAGCTGCGAGAAATGCCCACTCCAACTTGGAAATACCCAATAACACTTTGACCAACTTCGGAGTCGAATTCAGGACATCAATCATGCTCTAATAGCGCTTACGACAGAAAATATTAGTACTGATATCATAAGATTAAGGTTGACAAAAAGTCCCTCGAAGATCGATCCGCTCACTTACTATTTAATAACCTCACAATGTCGTTCGGCAACCCTACGCTTAGGGTTAATTCTCATTCGTTCATAAAACAAAGTTTCTTTACGACACTTGGCGAGGGTTTATTTCTACTGTTATGACGTACGCAGTAACTCAGGTTTTATCGTATCGAGTTGAAGGAGTAGATCAAGTAATGTGGAGATTCGGATAATATTAGAATAACTTACTAATGCCATGTATTACCTCCTCTGGATATGGCCCCGTTAAATGAGATGAACTAACGTTAGTTTAAACTTGGAACGTTGACTAAAGTCCGAAGTATAGCTGTCAAAGTTTGTTATGTACCTCCTACAGGCGTGAAAACCAATTTTACATTTAAATCATATTTAATACCTTAAAGCACTAACATTCATTGACACGTAACTCATATTTGCCATAACTTATCTGTGGTATCGCAAAATATTCACAATAATAATATAATTAGGAAAAACCCACTCACAACACAAACAGTGGAGTTTGACATATCGGATACCTTACGCTACAGTAGCACCTCTAGCGGTGAATTCATGAGTGATAGCCCCCATTGCCTGGAAGATCTATCTAGCCGTTATGTTCTAATGCTAGGCAAAGGTATCCTCTCTCCTTTCCACATAATTCTGTTCTCTGCTTGGCAGGAAATTTTAAACAAATTCTTTAATGTTTTATTTACCTAGTAGATATTGACTATCTGCATACAAGGAACAGGCTCTAAGCTCTTAGTCAGTAACACGTTTATTTTGCCAATGAGATTTAGCTTATTTCATTAAATAGTAATAGAGTACTTATGACTGAAAATCTACTTTCATTTTGTATTTTTTCTACTGTTTTACTCTAAAAACTTTTGGCTGCAAAACTTATTGGCTTACAACCAACAACTAACTGTACAAACTCATTGTTTTCTTCTCCAAAAAACCTTTTATTTAAAAGCCATTGAGTTACTTCTCACGTCTGGACCGTGATACCAAATGGCGCGAAATTGCCAATGTGAGTAAAAACGCCAGCTTGCAAGCCAGTAACTCGACTATTAAGTAGCTTTAGAGAGTTATGATCAAACCTCCTTCGTGTGACAGAGATAGAACTATGGAGGAATGAAATGGTAAATCCTCATGACGTCATCCTGTGGTGGCAGTATAAATTTAGTATGTTTTCGCTCTCCGCGTTCAGTACAACAATGCGTTTAGGATGCTGGTGGGGCTGCCTCGCTTCTGTAGTGCGTCGGGGATGTTTGCGGATGCGCATGTAGATTGTTTCTACACAACCATGCGCAAAAGGTGCGCATCCATGGTGCGCAGGGTGTGGGGCAGCTCCAACAGTATCCTAAGTATGATTTCGTGTCGCCAAGACTGTGTTTTCGTGGGTCGCTGTTGTGCCATCTCACATGGGTTGTCGCAGCGGTGAGTCACTATTATTTGTTGTTTTGTTTGTGTAGTGTCAGTTTGTTAATATCTGTGTTACTAACATAGTTGTAAGTTTTACTAACCATCTTTTGAGTCATGGATACTCGAATAAAGAGAAATTCTATTCTATTCTATTCTATTCTATATCTATGGGTGATAGAGACGAGAGAGCATTAAGTATGCGCGCTAGAGTCTGAATACGCCCAAAGTTTGAATGTCGAGATAGTTTGAATTGCCCCTTAATTACTATTCTATCAGTGACTATTATGCACGAGTCGTAAAATTAAATTAATATATTTTAGCTCTAGCAACACTGATGAGAATTTTAGTCGGAGAGAGTTTGGTAATAAGTTGGTACCTAAAATTATTTTACTAGTCTGTTGCTGGATGTAATATTTTGTTAGGAAATTCCTTTTTATTTTATTGTTGATATATGAAAAAATATAAATTATGTGGAGGACTATATCTACCTAGGACAACTTGTATCTTTACAAAGACGACAGAGCAAAGAAATTGAACACAAAATAGCTAATGCTTGGAGGAAATACTGGAGTCTGAAGCACATTATGAAAAGCGAATTATCGATTAAAGCTGAAAAAAGCAGTCTACAACTCTGCTATACTGCCAACTTATGGAGCCCAGACTTGGAGCCTCACAAATAAACAGGAACATAAATTGGCCACTTGTCAAAGAGCCATGGAGAGATCTGTGATTGGAGTTAAGCGAATATACCGGATCAGAAATACTGACTTTAGATCGACAACAGGAGTGGAAAACGTGGATAAAACAGCAAAAAGTAGAAGTGGAACTGGGCTGGCCACGTCAGTAGGATGGCAAGTGGAAGGTGGGCAAAGATAATTCCTGTAACATTTATCCTAGAGTTCCTGCGTCCTCTGCGAATAAAATTAAATCAAATAGAAGCGAAGATAGCTAAGATTTTTACCATTAATATTACGAAAATTTTGATCCAGTTTAAGTTCCGGAAGATCATTTCCAGCACCGCTGAAAATAAATTAGGTGATATAGGATCTCCTAGGCGTACAACTCTTTTGATGGGGAATTTATTGCAAGTAGATTCAAGTTTAACTTGTGCTGTGTATACGTTTTTGATTATTCTTAAGTAGTTTGCTTGAACCTCTTGTCTTTATAGAGCGTCCAATAAATACTCATGTTCTATTGTATCGAACGCTTTGTTAAAGTCAGAACCCTCGATGATATATTTTATTATATAATCTATGTTTTTGTAGGATTTGCCTTAGAGACTATGTTCTATAGTTGAGAATTTTTTTCGGCAACCAGCTTGTTTCCTAAGTTGGTTTTCTTCTAGTGTATTGGTAATTCTACTTAGTATGATTTTTGAGAATATCTTTTAAATTTCGGACATTAAACTCATCGGTCTGTGCTTGCCTATACCGCCTTTGTCTCCTTTTTTATGCAGCAGTATTATTGTCGTTTTGATCTAGTCTTCCGGGATGATTTCCGTTTTTAAGATTTCATTAAACAAATCTGTAAGTTTGGAGGCTATCACTGGTAACGTAGTTTTTAGTAGTTAATTTGTGATTAAATCTGATCCAGGTGCCTTATCTAGTTTTTGTGTGTTTTGATAGCTTTTATTGTTTCTGCCTTTAGAATTGGTTCTCATATGTATTTTCTGAATTTTATTCTTAGCATATTCCTTCCTATTTTCGACTTTGGTATAGATTTCGGTAGTATTCCGAAGCAATTGCATATCTGATCGATCGCTAGTGTTTTTAAAAAAAATATTGTTCATATTTGGTGCCTAAAAATATTTTACTTGTCTGTTGCTGGATGTAATATTTTGTTAGAAAATTCATTTTTATTTTATTGTTGATATATGAAAAATCATAAATTATGTGGAGGACTACCTGGGACAACTTGTATCTTTGGAATCCAGTCCGTTTTGTAATTCAGCTCTTTTAGCGTCTTTTTATTATTGCCGTTTTTTCTATAATATGTTTTCTTAGTGTTGTTAATCTTTTTGTTTTTCTTTTCCTTCTAAGTTGTTCGTTTAGCTCTTCATTTATTTTTGCTATCTTTTGGCCATTATTATTACATAGACTGTCAGTTTGGTTTAATAAACACGTGTGTTTTTGTTCCAGGCAAATATCTATGGAACTCCTGGTCGGAAGAATGGGTGGTTCTGTATGATGACTCCACTATGGCATGGTTCAAGGTAAGTACTTAAGTTCTCTTTTTAGTCTATTGGAGAATGTTTCTTGTGTTTCTCAAGTTGGCATAGAAATGATCAAAATCCCAGCCTGTAACTGTCCCAATTGCCGTGGTTACTTCAGATTTATATTTACTATTATGTTGTCTAGCTTTATTCACACTATGTTTTTCTTAGGCGAAGTTAGTGATGTCGTCGGAAAGAATCGTCATTGAATTATAATGATTAGTTTTTTTTAACACCTATATTATCCTACCTGCAGAGCAAACGTCTTCTCCATTATTGCAGCCTTGCATTCTTTCTGTTGTTTTGTTTTTACCGGCCAATCCCCCAATAAATTTTATTGAATAACAATAAATATAAATTTTGTTAGTAGATATAAAACTAATAAAAAAATGTAACAAATAATAAAATATCTTAATAATAATATATATAGTTCTTCTGTACGCATGTTTGTCACCTAACTCCTCCTTTACGTCTGGACCGATTTGTATGAAATTGTATGTGTATATTTCAATGGGTTCGTGGATGGCTTGAAAACACAATTGGATCGGGTAGGTGGCGCTGCTGTCGGTATGTCACCGATCTTCTCCTAAACGGTGGGCAGGACGATATCTGCAGGGTCTGCCAGTATAATGTATAAATTTAATTGGACCAGTAGAAAAACCGCCGTGGCAACAAAATATTACGTAACGAACTCGGCTAAAAAATAAATAATTTGCCGAGTAATTTTCCTGAAGCCCTGTAAATGTGGGTGAATATTGAAAACAGAGTTACACAACCGTCGAGGTAGGTACTGAAAAGTTGGCATAGGTATCGACTGGAACTAATTCAAATAGTTTGACGAGTAAGGTACACTTCCGTTCTGCAGTGTATATTTATGCCTGTTGAGGAGAGGTAGGAACGGTGAGAGGAAGAATGTCTTTGAAGTTTCAGAGAAAGTTATTCTCATGTATTGTATGTAGGAATCCCTTTTGTCTCAGACTGTGAGGAGACTAGAGACTTTAAATAAGTGACATTAGATGTCAGCAATGGCTATGGTCAAAATACCAAAACGAAACTAATAAAAAAAAACCGGCCAAGTGCGAGTCGGACTCGCGCACGAAGGGTTCCGTACCATTTTCGTAAAAAACGGCAAAAAAAAATGACGTTTGTTGGATGTCCATACGTCCATAAGCCCCCCTTAAATATTTATTTTATTGTGTTTTTAGTATTTGTTGTTATAGCGGCAACAGATATACATTACCTGTGAAAATTTCAACTGTCTAGCTATCACGGTTCATGAGATACAGCCTGGTGACAGACAGACAGACAGACAGACGGACACGTGAGTGACAGCAATAGGGCTCCGTTTGGACCCTTTGGGTACGGAACCCTAATAAGGGATTTATCGCGTGATATTTTGATAGCGTTTGTCAATCCTATACATTTTTGTCATTTTTAACACGCTTTTATTAGCTTGGTATGTATGTATGTATCTATGTATCAATATAATGGAATCTTTGAACGTGATTTTCACCCCCTTCAAAACGTCGGATTAATTTGAAACTTTGCACACTTAACAAAGACCGATGACAATGCAGTAATTAAAATAGTTTGTCCCATTATTCTTACCAGGATCTTCAGCATTGGCGACGTTTTAGTTCAATTTACCATTAAAGCGTGTTTTTTAGTTTTTAGAACTACAATTTATTCCTATCGCTATCACGACGCTTTCCTTGATCGAACGCACTTGTCTAGAGCGGCTGTGACCCCGTAGTGGGAACATTGTAGGCTGATTAATTATTTGTATTAATTTTTTTGGAGTGCTGAAACTTAAAAAAGATTCGTTTAAAACTGAAAAAGGAGTGGTAGCCCATCGGAAACAGATTTCAATTAAAGTGTGGCACGAAATTTAACCGACTTCTCAAAAAGGAGGAGGTTCTATGTTCGACATTACACACACAGGCTTGTTTTTTTTTGTGTTTGTTCACCGATATCTCCGTCAATTGTGGGCTGATTGAAAAAAAACTTTTTTTGTTTGAAAGAGTATGTGCCGAAATTGTCCGTCTAAACAACTTGCCTATTAGGTAGGTACAACTAAAAAGTGAAAAATAAAAGCCTTTTTTTTACAAAAAAAAAACTACCGACTTCCAAAATAAAACTAAATAGTCGGTGTCCATAACGCAATAAATTGGGACCTACGAAAGACACCGACTTCCAAAAATAAAGTTATTTTTCACTTTGTGGTTTTATTTGGGTGTCGGGAGTATCCAACCTCTTTCTTTGCGCAAAGAATCAGCATTGCCATTCAACGTGGCAATGCTGCCAGTCTTCTGGGCACGTTCCCGGATGACAGCGATGTGGAGGAGTACTTCGACGCCTAAGTGTACCTGTCTTTTGTATATAGTGTAAGTAGTTAGGTTTAGAATAAGTTTGTATGTTTTACTTTTGTTTAGTGTTTAAGTATGTACAAATTTTACACCTGTTTTAAAAACTAAATCATAATTTTGTTAGAAACATAGTGATGTACAATACAACAATTTTCATAATATCCCTCGGCAATCATCGCATTTCCGAATACAAACGAATGCTAGTTTCCATGTCTATCGATTATTAAATTTATCGTATAAAATAATTTTAATTCAGAACTAAGTACTTTATTGTTGTTTTGTTTTGGTTTCCCTGTGAACTATATAGTGCGGTAAAACTATTTTCCTTTAGCAGATTTTCTCCTATATTTTAAATAAATTACATTAAGTTAAAAGAGTATTAACATATCTATATACTTCCAACTTGATTGAGAGCGTCCGGTCTGCACCAAGTGCAAAGGGCCACTGATAGAAAACCGACGACTGACGAAACACGAAGTTTGCCGACGGACAAACAGAAAATATTTGTACTGTTAGACCTTGTAAAAGACACAAAAATAGAAGACATTTTCGAAAATTGTACCTCGAGAATGCAAGCTTGAGGCTTCGCCCACTTATGTCAAAAACTGCGGGACGTAACTACCTAAGTAAAACTATCTTGATTTATTTAACAAAGATCCAAATATATTCATCTAAATAAACAGACATGCCCATTTATAACACTCCCACTAAAGGAGTAAATTAAATTGTAAGTGATAACACACAAACATGATTTGCGCACGTGAGTCAGCAACGTTGTAAATATCAAAACCTTACTCGATAAACGTCACTAGCAAGTTATGATGACATTCTATTTGTTGATTAAGAAACTTGGCTGGTCTAATCGCTCTTAGAATTTACGACGGTGTTCGATTGTTGCTTGTGTGGAATGGACCTTTTTGTGGTGCAAGGGAAGAGCGATGAACTGAAAACTGGCTGATTTATTGTGCAGCTAAATGGAGATTGGCTTGAATAGTGTAATTTTGGCAGTGTGGAAAGGGTTTTTTCTTTTTATCGGGTCATCGGTACATTAAATCAAACTATTTGGCCCCAGTAGGTGCAGCATCAGATGAGATGTTTCTACAGCTCATTTAGGGTACAAGTGAATGGACATTTCGGACGCATCAGCAGATCAGGCATTAGTTTGCAGTTGCAGTTTACAGCATCGTAATCTCACCGGCTATCTTATTGCGTAATGAATTCGGCAAGAGCAAAGGGCAAGGAGTGTCCGACCAATCACATGAGAGATGAAAGACGCGATGTGGCTTTCCGTCTATGTGATTGGTCGATTTTTTTATAATCTTTGCCCTTTGCTCTTTCCGAATTCATTACGCAAAAAGGCTGCGAGTGTTTGAAACTCAATATAGAAAGATTAACACAGCTCACTTTCCGTTAGATTTGGCGACGAGCATTGACTTAAGTGGTGAGCTTTGATCTGTTCCGAACTTCCCATGCCAAAATTTATACCAACATATTGCAAATGCTATGCTCTTTAACAAATATATGGATACGATGAAGTTATAGACATATTTGACAGGAGTCCTTCATCGATCTTTCCAGTCAACAAAAGTTTTCTTTATTTTGTCACAACACTCTCCCGTAACTTGTACCATGCTCAATGGTTTGTACACTTCGCAAAGGGACGCTCTATTCACATGTCGGGTTCGGTAACAATCAGGGGCCCGATGTGGGCCCGACGTGAGCCCGACGGGAGCCCACCTTATCCAATTGTTTGCATGACTTATTCTTGCGACAACTGCTCCAAACTTGTGTTGTGTTGCTAACAGATGGAATATCGCACCTATGTGTAGGTTAGGTAGGTATGGAAGTGTTTAGTACAATTAAGTTATTCTACTTTCAAATTGATTTGACGTTCTTGAGACTGACGAAAAGAAGAACGAAGTTATGTAACTTATTTTTTTTTATTTTTTTTTCTTTTATTTTTTTTTCTTTCTTTCTTTTCTATAACATCACGCCTGTATTTCTTTAGGGGTTGAGCAGAGGTGCACCTGAAAAAAGAAATGATTAGTTTATGAACCAGTTTTTAGGTATTTATTTTCGTAATCTCCACGTACGGCGATGCGCCATCGGTACACGGTGGACATCCTACCCATACGCACTAAACGTTTTGGGAGCACTTTTATTTATTATTTATTTATTATGCGTACAGCTAAGGAGTGGAATTTCCTGCCGGAGTCTGTGTTTCCCGACAGCTACAATCTAGGGGTCTTTAAGTTAAAAGTGAATAGCTTACTGCTAGGCAAGCGTGCTTCACCGTCGACCACATCATCGCTTACCATCAGGTGAGATAGTGGTCAAGCGCGAGCTTATCTTAATCATCACACTAATTATATTATATCACACTAATATTGTAAAGGCGAAAGTCTGTCAGTGTGTATGCTTGTTACTACTTCACGCTCAAACGGCTTTACGTATCTGGATAAAATTTGCCACAGAGATAGATTATAATCTGGAATATCACATAGGCTACTTATCATCCCGGTATAATGTTTCCTTGGGATAAGAAGACACTTTTCACGCGGGCGAAGCTGCTGGCAGAAGCTTGTAGACTATAAAAAAACCGGCCAAGTGCGAGTCGGACTCGCGCACGAATGGTTCCGTACTTGGTAAATTGCGGTTTAGGATTTATGACGTATTAAAAAAAACTACTTACTAGATCTCGTTCAAACCAATTTTCGTTGGAAGTTGTAACGAAACGTTACTACAATTAAATAATGCTTCGTTCTTTGTTTGTTTGCGACTTGGAAAGCGCCGGGTACCTGAGGCGCGGGAGGGCGAGTGTTCGCAGAGAACGAATGAAAGGAACGATTGCGCTCGGACGCCGGCGCAGCGGTCGTGACTAGTCGTCAGTCGGTCCTAGGCTGATGTGCGAGCAGACATACTGTATTGCGTCCTGTCGAGCGCTCTAGCAGACACGAGCGTTATAATTAAAACAAGATATTTATTTCTCGAGTTAAATAAATGTAAAAGTTGTGCGTGGAAATCCCGAATTAGGGTAAGTTTTGAATAGCACACAAATTACGAACAGCATAATCATTGCCATTTTAATTTTTTTGCAAATCATTATTTTATGTACCTACCCCTATATTTCTTGTTACGGTGCAGATGTATTAGTTTTCTTTATCATATTAATAAGCACCATTTAAGAATAGCTTCAGATATTGTATGCTGCATCATGCTACCTAATTTTCTTTTACTTCTACCTTCAAGTGTTTTAATAATTTTAAAATATAAATTCGTTATTTTCTTACGGAATCCTAAGGATTATTTTTGTTGCTGTTTTCTTTTTGCTCAAGCTTGCTTGAAATGTAAACTCCGTTCTGGCCAGTACCACCACGTCAATACTACTACATTTAAATGGGTGCTTTCTCCTTGTTGTCGTCGGTGGTACCCCAGCACGGAAGATGTTTGGCCGAGATCTGATGAGCTGGAATGTTTCCAGGTTCTACGTTGACGTTTCTGCGTCAACGTTTCTACGTCAACGTTACTTTTCGCGCATCAACATTTCTGCGACAAGTACTGCGTGCCCGTCATTGTGTGCCGCAGTCACGAAGACCCACTCGTCGCTACGCCACTGGTGTGCTGAGCGCGTCGGTCATCCTCGCCGTGCAAGTGACATCACCGTACAGCACGTCACGGATCATCGGCTAACTTCCATCTCCGGCCACCTGCGACTACAGGGGAGTACCTATCCCTGCAGAAGTGACAACAGACGACCGTAACCCACGACCTTACAAATTTTTGTGTGCCTCCGGCTATATCTGGTTTAGATGGTAAATTAAATGTTATTTTCTAAAGTACACGCCCGTCTTTTATTCAGTTGCCAATTGCTAGGTGGGAAAAGAACGGGTGGAGGCTACAAAGTTTACATGGTAATGTACATAATATATTTTTTTAGTTTTATCTTTCTCTTATTTTAGAAGTAACAGGGGGGGACACACATTTTACCACTTTGGAAGTGTCTCTCGGGCAAACTATTCAGTTTAGAAAAAAATTATATAAGAAACCTCAATATCATTTTTGAAGACCTATTAATAAATACCCTACACGTATGGGTTTGTTGAAAAATAATAATTTTAGTTTTAGTTTCAAGTATGGGAACCCCCAAAATTTATTGTTTTTTTTTCTATTTTTGTGTGAAAATCTTATTGCGGTTCACAGAATACATCTACTCACCAAGTTTCAACAGCATAGTTCTTATAGTTTCGGAGAAAAGTGGCTGTGACATACGGACGGACAGACAGACAGACAGACATGACGAATCTATAAGGGTTCCGTATTTTGCCATTTGGCTACGGAACCCTAAAAAAGTAACGTTAAGTTGAAGAAAAGCCTGATAAACAAAACAACACTGATTTTACTTTCTAAATGAATTTAGCGTATTCTAAGAAGAATCCTCAAGATTGTCTTTATGACGAATATTATAATCTGTATTTTGACGTGATACAAGAGAACTCATGAAAGTGTACAGGTTTCTAGAATTCGAAGGAGTCTCAGAGTGCACGTATCGTTAGGCAAGGTCGTGAAATGGTCCATCATTCCAACCTATCATTCAATACTTATTCTATTTTTTTAAACCTTTGCCTAACACTAGGAATTTCTCCTGTATCGTGGGTGCCTTTACAAAAATTTATAAACTCAAATACACGATAACCAGACCGGTACAACTTACTGTAGGCCCTACAAATATTAGTTCCGTGCGGGAATTAAATCCGCGACACGCAGTGCACCAGCCGATCGCTCAACCACTGCGCCAACCGTGTCGTCCAACATTACGCAGGCGAAGATTCTAAGCTTTATAAGCTTTATTATTGACTCAGGAAATAATAAAGTTAACAGAAAGTAAGCTGAATAGCAAGATCCGCTTATGTTCTTAACATTTTAAGTAAATATTAAAGTTATACAATCCACCGACTTTTGAATTTCTTGTTGTTTGTAATATTGAAGTTCTTATATCTCAGCATACGAATTCTGAGAAGAAGCCATTTATTTTATTGTTTTTCAGCTTCAAGTAATTATTCTATAGGAGCGTAGTGTAGCAGATCGCTACAAGACGCCATGCCATGACGCCTTTTTTGATTTATCAAGCTGGCAGGTCATATTATACGAATTTTAAAATTTCGATATGTAATAATATAATATAGCTCGCACTGTCTTAAAGTTTTTAGATATCATGTAGAGCGAAGCTTCTAACTGAGATCTGATAACTGTGTGAGTCTATAGAAAGTTACTGCATTCCTGTGTGAATGAAGTGATGTATTTCTGGCAAAGAGACTACCCCACAGCCCAGCTCTACTCCGATGCCAAGGTATTAACGGTGAGACAGCTATACATTCTCCGCACTGTCTTGCGTCGTCATTCCAAGATGCCATTAGACAGAAATATCGCTAGTCGACGAATAGGCTTTCCTATATGTCCGTCAGTTCAATGTCGTTCTGCACTAGCACGACGACGCTATGTTGCCCAAAGCTCCCACATTTACAACCAAATAAACAAGATTCTAGCAATATACAGATTAACTGCGCATAGGGTCAAACATAACCTTAAGTCATGGCTTATATCTCTCAGATACGAAGAAACTGAGCAGATTTTAATAACGCTCTTGTGACACCAATCCTTTCCTCAGTACATACAATTGATGTAGGTACACACCACACATACACACCACACGCACACACACACTCACCATTACAGTTTATTACTAACAAACCTTTTTCACACTGCACGGCACTGGCTCCTGTAACACAGATTAATCATCTAGCACAGGAGTCAGGGACTTCACTGAATTGTATTATTTTTCTTATGTAAATAAAGATAGTTATTATTATTATTATTTATTTATTATCTGATATTGCCATATGGTCTCCTCTCGGCAACATTTTACGTTTTTTTTATGTGGTACATATGTCTTCAGCTTACCTGTGTCAACCAAGGCGACGTTATTCATTAACAAACATTTAAACATAAACCTAATAATATAGTACAGTATATTAACTAGTGGGATATAACGTCTAGACTAGTAGACTGTAGGTATAAAACTTCAGTCTACTACGTCAATCATTCGTCTGCTCAGCGCGGTGGTAATGGCCGACCCTCAGTCAAAGTTTCCCAGCTGATATGACAAAGTATCCCAAAATGCATACCCCCAGCAACTGCGGATAAGTATTTCAATAAAATAAAACTTTTCGGCATAACGCTGCGAAGAAACTCGACTCAGCATTGTAAAAGATCCCTTATCTGCAGCAACCCAATGAAAATATAACCTTATTCGGTTAGTAACAGAGTTTAATTTACACTAACGACTGTGTATCACGTAGTTCCTATTAAATATGAATTTCTTTATCTCATCTCGAGAGAAGTTTCTTGCCGAATCGTTGATATCTAAATAATATTAATAAAAAATCTTGTTTGTCGTCTCTGTAAGAAGTTGTTTTGTAACAGCTAAAGTGTGGGTAGTTATTATTGCTACAACAAATATTATGGACACTTACCAATATACAGTAAGAGTATGGCGTTAGGGTATATTATTGGTATTATAGATTATGTATGAAATGGCGTGTTGGTTACTTCGGCTGATTTTCTTTTAGGGATGTTTATGTCAATTGGTAATGTGTGGAAGCATGTTTATTTTCGTAAATACTCGTATTACGAAGCGAAAGTATTGACTACAGCTTACTTAATATTTTGATAAGAGTTTTTCGTCGTCATACTCAATCTAACCAGATTCAATTGAGTACCAGTATTACCGTCATACTCAAAGAACATTTGTATTTCATTGTTATTTTTAAGGTGTTGGAAGAACTCATAAAAAATTGCTTGTTTCCTACATTTTCTCGAGTTATGCGAACATACAACAAGTATGCGTGTCTTTTTTTAATAATATCCAGTCATTATAGTTGGTTTTTTGGAGCTAACATACTACCCAACGAAAACACTACAAGGAAGTCGGTGTTCCTGTTTTTGTATTTTCTTTTTTAGGGTTCCGTACCCAAAGGGTAAACCCGTACCCTATTACTAAGACTCCGCGGTCGGTCTGTCTGTCTGTGACCAGGCTGTATCTCATGAACCTTGATAGCTACACAGTTGAAATTTTCACTGACGAAGTTTTGTTGTTGCTGTTGCCGCTATAACAAAAAATACTATTAATTAAAAAAATCAAAAAACCCGACTGCTTCAAAAGCGAACTAAAAAGTCGTAAACAAGGAAAAAATCATGCTGTGCAGTCGGAGGATACATATTCGCCGGCTGGCTGACCAAAATCTGGTGTATCCTCCGCCTGCACAGCATGATTTTTTCCTTGTTTACGACTTTTTAGTTCGCTTTTGAAGCAGTCGGGTTTTTTGATTTTTTTAATTAAGTTTTTTTATTTACAACTTTTTAGTTAGTTTTTTCGAATTAGATACATTTAAACATATAAGTGTTGTATATTTTTGAAATCACCTCTTAAAACCCTTTATTTTGATACCCCACACGATGGGTTTGGAAGAAAAAAAAATTTGGACCCCACAATATGGCACCCAAAATCCGCCATTTTTCTATTATCCAATTTTAATGTAGCCTATGACACTCGCAGAGTTAAGACGCATCGATTGACGTACGAATCATCAAAATCGGCCAACGAGTTTGGTCTCTGGAACGCCACATAGGAACAAACATACATACATACATACATACATACTTACATACATACATAGACTGATAAACACATTACCCTCCTTCGGCAGTCGGGTAAAAAACATACAACAAACGTGATTTTTTGCCGTTTTTTTTTTGCGAAATTTTAATTTATTAAAGATCTGATTAAGAACTTCGGAGATATACAAAAAAGTTTTTTCCTATTTCTATAAGTGTTTTTTTTCTCATCCGTTTTATGGTATGCATTATACATGGCGCTAATAAACCATTTTCTTTCTTTCGTTGTACTAATTTGACGCTGTATAACAATGTTTTTATAATATTTTTTGATTCGTCTCAAACTCGACCTCGCTCCAACCGCTACTAAAAATTGACGACTCCAATATATCTTTCTTTTATTCCATATCTCGCGTCTCGTCTGTAAAAGTTTTTCTGTTAGATGTGTTTTTTATTGTATTTATCCATTGATTGTATTAAGACTAATTGTATTTTGTTTTGTTTTATCTTGTTTGTTATTTTTGTAATTTTTATAGCTTTCATTTTATACAAAATTTTTAATACGATTTCAAATGAAATAAGATCTTTGTTATAATCCTAAATGGATCTACTGTCTCGTTGGTCTAATGGTGGCAAGCACGACTGCTATGCTTTACTAAGACTCCACTGACCGTCTGTCTGTCTGTCTATCACCAGGCTGTATCTCATGAGCCGTGATAGCTAGACAGTTGAAGTTTTCACAGCTGATGTATTTCTGTTGCCGTTATAACAACAAATACAAAAAAAAATCAGAAAAAAAAATATATAAGTGGGGCTGCCATACAACAAACGTGATGGTTCTGCTGTTTTTTTTTTTGCGATAATGGTACGGAACCCTTCGTGCGCGAGTCCGACTCGCACTTGGCCGGTTTTTTAATATATATAACTATCTCACCTGATGGTAAGCGATGATGAAACACGCTTGCCTAAAAGAAATGCATTCACTCTTGACTTAATCACTCCCAGGAGTAGATACAGACTACAGCAAGGAATTCCACTCCCTTGCTGTACGCATAGGATAGGATAGATGGACCCCTTTTTTCCGCAGTCAACTGCCATTTGATCCGTTTTGCGTGCAGGGCCTGCAGTCTCGACATAGCTAACGATCGTTACGTTAAGTAACATTCGTTAACTCTTACCACAAAATAGTAAGTATACCGAAGGGCCATTCCCGCCGTTTGGAAAATTGACAGCTAAACTTGACAGATTCACTAGGGTTGTAGTGTTCGTGATATTAAATGGATATTTGATGCCCTGTCTACCCTCTAAGGCATGTAAGCATGATATGATGTATGTGTAGACGAATCTATGTATTTATGTTTGTAACTTGGGCAACCTACCCTTTTTTTTTTAATTCGGAATCAATATAGTAGCAACCCTAGTGAATCTGTCAAGTTTAGCTGTCAATTTTCCAAACGGCGGGAGTGGCCCTTCTGTATACTTACTATTTTGTGGTAAGAGTTACGCGTGCGTACGAAACACAGACTCCGGCAGGGCATTCCACTCCTTAGCTGTACGCATAATAAAAGTGCTCCCAAAACGTTTGGTTCGTATGGGTTAGATGTCCGCCATGTATCGACGACGCATCGCTATACGTCTCGTAGTCTGATGATGGATTCTGAGTTGATCCTGGGTCTCTTGGCTTAGTCGGATAATTTCTTTTATGGATTTTTCTCATTCATATTTTTTCTGTTCCTAATTGTTAATTTACATAATAGGCTGAAAATAATCACACTAATATTAAAAAGGCGAAAGTTTGTGAGTGTGTGTGTTTATATGCTTGTTACTTCTTCAAGCTCAAACGGCTTGACGGATCTGGATGAAATTTGGCACAAACATGGATTATAGTCTGGCATAGCAAATAGGATACTTTTTATCCCGGAAATACAATAATGGCAGAAGCTAGAAATAATAATAAAATAATTGTCATTTTTATGGTGTAGAAGAGTATTCTATTCGTCTATTCTGTAGCAGCCTGCAGTCTGAATTTATAAGCGACTAACGGACGCCTTTCGGTTTCACCCGTGTAGTTCCCGTTCCCGTGGGAGTACAGGGATAAAAAGTAGCATATGTCACCCGGGGATAGTGTAGCTTCCCACCGGTGGAAGAATTTATGAAATCGGTCCCGTAGCTTTTAAGTTTATTCGTTACACACAAAAATACAAATTTTTCCTCTTTATAATATTAGTATAGATATAGATTCACGTTAATAGTTCCTTTAAATACAAAATAATAGACAAAGCGCTGGTTATTTAATCAGAAAGTTGAAGTTCCAGTACGGAACAGGCAACTAACTTTCACTTTCTAGAAGATCTATACGGAGAAGAATGGATGGATCAACAAAACATAACTGAAAATATTTGTATACTGTACAAATCTTATGTGTGCTTATCTCTTCGTAGAAATCGTAACATATGTCCCACTTTCTGGAGTGTCCTGGCTGTCCATTCACTTGCACCCTGGAAGACCTGTACGGTGCTTCTGACGCTGCAATAAGCGTGGCCGCCTACTGGGCCCAGACAATCCAATTAAATGTGCCATCAAATCGAAAAGAAGAAGAAAATTAGTGAAACATCATAAAGAATACGTTTCTCGATACTGGGAATATTGGTAGACTATTGAGTTGTCTAGGTAGCTTGTGGAATTGCATTCGTCTGGTTTCAAGTTAATAATATTTTCGCTTTATGTTGAAGGAATATGGCTTCATGTAGAATAAAATATAACAGTATTATAATCTCAAATATGCAATTTTAACCATTATTTCCACTATAATGTGTTGCCATTTACTGTTTTATTCAATACGATGAAATCAAATTGTTATTAGTATATATTATTAAATTAAATTATTATTATAGTATATCAATTAATTATTAATAACACTAGTTTGTAAGCTCGCAATTGTAGTAACAAATATGTATGTTATCGTAAGTTGAATCTGAAATAAATTATTTATTTTTAGGGTTCCGTACCCAAAGGGTAAAAACGGGACCCTATTACTGAGACTCCGCGGTCCGTCAGTCTGTCTGTCTGTCTGTCTGTCTGTCACCAGGCTGTATCTCATGAACCGTGATAGCTAGACAGTTGAAATTTTCACAGATGATGTATTTCTGTTGCCGCTATAACAACAAACACTAAAAACAGAATAAAATAAATATTTAAGTAGGGCTCCCATAAAAGAAACGTGATTTTTGTGCAGTTTATTGCGATAATGGTACGGAACCCTTCGTGCGCGAGTCCGACTCGCACTTGGCCGGTTTTAATTATAAAAAATTGCAATTTGTAGCTAAGGATTTGCCTTCAGGATATTTTTTTTGATTTACTTATTTAGGTTTAGGGGGGGGGAGAGGTTGGGTTTTTAGGTAGTCAGAAGCCTGAGATCTGACACCAGTCTTGCCAAGAGGTATCGTGTTACCCAGTTTCTGGGTTGAGGAGGTCAGATAGGCAGTCGCTCACACACTGGTACTCAGATGAATCCAATCCGGTAAGACTGGAAGCCGACCCCAACAATAATTGGGAAAAAGGCTAGGCAGATGATGATGACTTATTAAGGTTTAAAGATATTTATTATCTAAAAAGACACAAAGCCACTTACACAAGAACAATACTTAAAGTAAATTATATAAAGTTCGTCACAGACGTCACGGCAGCAATTATGATGCGCCCATCCAATACATTCAGCTTTATAAAAGGGTGTTATTTGGAGTTTTGAATGCATTGAATGAGCGCAACCTTTTTATGCATGAGGGTATTTTTTAATATAATTGTACTTCTTCAAAATTTATAATTTTTTTGCCAAACTCAGTTCCCATCTTCGGTAAAATCAGAAAACTTGCTCGGCGATTACTACGTTGGGTTACTTGTTTTACTTTAAAAGATAAATTAGTCTGTATAACGAGGGCCTTATGAATAAAAATACAATTTAATATAGTTTAATACAATTTAATACAGGCAGAAGATGCTGATTGGGAGTTACATGGTTGAGCGTTTGGGGTTGAAACTAGGGCCGTCAGCTTAGAATGCTTATCGAGTTTTTCGGACATCGGTAAGCACTTAGTGGGCTTTTGACCAGAAGGCTCTCTTTTTTAACCCCCGCCGGAAAAAGAGGGGTGTTATAAGTTTGACGTGTGTTGCTGTGTATCAGTGTATATGTGTGTCTGTCAGTGGCATCATAGCGGCTAAACAGATGAACCGATTTTGATTTAGTTTTTTTCGTTTGAAAGTTAATTTGTTCGCAAGTGTTCTGTCAAAAGTTATGGGCGTTTTACTGTTTGAATCGGGGTGTTTTCACAAGATTAATGTGACGGATTTTTTTTATATTTTGAAATTTTACTTTTTTAGGACAAATTATCAGTAATGCCATCCAAAAATATATTAAAAGTGTTATTAGATCGAAATTGTGTCATTTGCAATAAGCTATGAAAAATCATTCACTCAGTTAGATCAATATCTACAACAGAATAACAAGGGCTTCGTTTCTACACGTGTATAACATATAAAGTAACATTCTCAGCCTTGAACTCCGTACCCTTGAAAAATATCCCCTCCGGGAAATATTCACCAACCCAAAAACGAGGTCACTATCCCTACATTGTCAAACCAGAGTAATTTGTATGTAAGTAGAAAATGTCGTCATCATTCTGCCGACCTTACCCCCGATATTGGGGACGGCTTACGACAGATCGGGGGCTTACAACGTCACCCGAAAATGATAAAACGCCTCTGCGATCGGCTCGTAGCCGTAGAGCTACGCCGGGTGCTACGCCGGGAGCTACGCCGCCTACGCCGTAGGCCGGTTACGAAACGAACTCGGAATAAACTTAACTCCGGTTACAGTTCTGTTCCAACTTCGTAATTTAGATCTATTTTATGTGAATAGATATTTTCGTAGTCTGTTTGTCAATGGTATTCTCGTAAATGTGAGATTATTTTTGGTGCTGACGCTGTTTTTATTTATTTGTGACCCTAATAGATGTCTTTATTGCGCTTCGAAGGTTGTTTATAAATGTTTATTTGAGAAGTTTTCTCGTAAAATATTTGTACCATTTTGGACGATAAAAACTAGTATCTTTTTCATATTAAATCAATAAGTTTTCCATTAGCATTTAGACTTGAATTTGGATCGAGCTTATCACTGAACATGAAAAGATAAAAAAAGATAAAACTTGCTAATGGATTGGCAGGCTGTCGCTAGTTATCTTTACTGGCAATCTTTTGTGTTCGCTCATTATTGCTGTATACATAATGTATGACTAGCTTCGCTCGCGGCTCCACTTGCATGTAAGTGCTTACTTAACCGAGAAGCAAGGTACTTTATATGCTAATGCGGGGCGAAATTTCATTCGGAACTGGTTAGCCGTTTAGGCGTGATTAAGTTGCAAACAGCGAAACATTTATAATTAGAATGCTGAATAGGCTATTAAGATGTGTTTGGTATATTGAAGATTTAATTATTTTCGAGATTATGTGTATTAATTTTTTAAAGAAGTAAGAATACGAAAATTATAGAATATCAAACGAAGTAATGATAAAAAACGGCCAGGTGCAAGTCGGACTCGCGCACGAAGGGTACCGTACTTGGTAAATTGTGTTTACGATTCATGACGTATTAAAAAAAAAACTACTTACTTGATCTCGTTCAAACCAATTTTCGGTGGAAGTTTACATGGAAATGTACATCATATATTTTTTTTAGTTTTATTGGGGGGTGGGGGGGGACACATTTTACCACTTTGGAAGTGTCTCTCTCGCAAACTATTCAATTTAGAAAAAAAATATATTAGAAACCTCAATATAATTTTTGAAGACCTATCCATAACCCCATAAGATACCGCACAAGGATGGGTTTGTTGAAAAAAAATTGAGTTTCAGTTCTAAGTATAGGGAACTCCCAAAATTTATTGTTTTTTTTTATATTTTTGTGTGAAACTCTTAATGCGGTTCACAGAATAATTCTTATAGTTTCGGAAAAAAGTGGCTGTGGCATACGGACGGACAGACAGACATGATGAATCCATAAGGGTTCCGTTTTTTGCCATTTGGCTATGGAACCCTAAAAAGGGCTTATGGTAATGACAAATTTACTATTAATTTAAAAACGGTTGTAGACTTGGTTAAATCAAATCACAAACTTTGTAAACTAACCTAAGGCAAGTATGAAACATAACTTCAGCTGTAACATGTGTTCTAAGCTTAACTAACTGAGCTTAGCGGTCCGTAACCAGTTTTACGTCCTAACAACATTTAAACATACTTACCCACATTTATCGTACCTAAATTTAATATTGTTTATGGAGCACGGACGTGGCGAATGCATGCTACCATGTTTATTTATTTATTATTAACACGTACATTTATTTTTACAGGTAATGTAATGTAAATGTTATATGAATGACTTACCTCTGGAAATATGTAATACAATAAAATTCAAAGAACTGCTCAAGAGTGCTGAAGAAATACTTTCTAGATTGCAATGCGATCTAGAAAGTATCTTTTCATATGCTACTTTTTTGGGGTGGAAATCATCCAATGACTTCTCCCGCTCTGGGTGAGGCGGGAGGGCGTGTCAGACTTTTACTGACTAAAACCCACCCGTGTTCCTTCAGTTGCTTGAGCCAGGGCCGCGGTAACTCTTTTTCAAATTTATCCGCGAAACAGACAGGCATCGGCCCTCACGGACCCCGTCAGTTCTGCTGACATCTCTTTGAGGCGCGCGTGGTACACAACGCGCCATCGACACGGGCCTGGTCCTTACCGGACGGCGAGCTACCCATTACTCGCCGCCCGCAAGCCCGCGCCTACGGTGACCGGGAATCGGCTTGCGACTCCCGACGCCCAGGGCGTCTCCTGCGGTGGCTAGGGGCGTGAGGGCGTCTCCGTTGCGCCTCCCTCACGCGTTCCGCCTCCTCCTTCGCGAACATTACTGCTTCGCAGAACGAGGAGACAGCTTCCCATACCCTCTCGCTCCGTAACATGGCCTGAACCAGGGACAGTTATGTACCTACTGTTCATTTAAAACTATGTTGTGGCACCGAGTTGCCGCGTCTGACATACCGCTGTTAAACCCGCGAGGGTTTGTGTTGGTATGCTAATTGCTAATACATTCAATAATTGTTTGTAAAAAATGCCTTAGTTAATAAACGATAAAAAAAAACAACAACAGGCACCTGGTTTCTGAGGGTCTACTCCCTAAGCATGAAGTTCGTAGTTTCAGTCTTCGTTTCCTACTCCGTATAACATACGTACGCATTATTCATTCGGGCCCGAACTACTAATGAATGACAACAGAATTTGACAGTTGTACCTACTTCCGATGTGTTTTTACCCGTCCGAAAAAAAAATTACATGACGGAGTAGTGTTCACTCCAAAGTACCGGAATATTTTCGGACGGGTCTTGCCATTGATATCGTTTTACCTGTGCGCTGGACGGCACAGCATTATGCTAAGTGAAAGCCTTCTTGCCACAACGACGACATGCATCAGTTTTATTTCCTAACATTTTTTATTTCATTCTTATTTATATTTTTTCTTTTCTTTACCGCAGCTAATATAATACTAGCATACAGATGCCTCATCCCGTACAACGAAACCGTGCCGACGTAACTAGTGTTTGTCACCTGATTATACCGATTTTTATTTTGTAAATCGATCGCGTTCGGTTCCGTTCCATGGCGATAGATAGATCACCATCTATATCTGTGGAACGGAACAGAACCGAACGCGAAGGATATACAAAAAAATAAAAGTATATAATCAGTATAATTAGTATAGAACGTCAGCACGGTTTCTTTGTATGGGATGAGACACCACTGTCTTTACTAACATAATTTAAGAACTACTAACACTATCGTTAAGGGTTAATTTAAAAAAACCGGCCAAGTGCAAGTCGGACTCGCGCACGAAGGGATCCGTACTTGGTAAATTGTGGTTTACGATTTATGACGTATTAAAAAAACTACTTACTAGATGTCGTTCAAACCAATTTTCGTTGGAAGTTTACATGGTATGTACATAATATATTTTTTTTAGTTTTATCATTCTCTTATTTTAGAAGTTACAGGGGGGGGGGGAGCATTTTACCACTTTGGAAGTGTCTCTCGCGCAAACTATTCAGTTTAGAAAATAAATATATTAGAAACCTCAATATCATTTTTGAAGACCTATTCATAGATACCCCACACGTATGGGTATGATGAAAAAAAAAAAATTGTTTCAGTTTCAAGTATGGAAACCCCCACAATGTATTGTTTTTTTTCTATTTTTGTGTGAAAATCTTATTGCGGTTCACAGAATACATCTACTTACCAAGTTTCAACAGCATAGTTCTTATAGTTTTGGAAAAAAGTGGCTGTGACATACGGACGGACAGACAGACAGACAGACATGACGAATCTATAAGGGTTCCGTTTTTTGCCATTTGGCTACGGAACCCTAAAAAATACACTAATGTATGTATGTCGTTTTGTGGCAATTAAATACAATTTCTTTTTCTTTCTACGTTGTGAATAGGTTGTGTCTCCATGTATGATACTGGCATTTGGGTAGCCAGGCATTCAACCCCAACTATGTTAGGCAGATTGAATGACTCAACTTCAAAACCGAGGTGTATTTTACAAGCCTTTATTTAGTATGTAAATGTGTTCGGGTCAAATCTAGCAAACTAAATTTTAAAGCAGTTATCCTCCACCGATTAAGATGAAATTTGCATACACGTTTAGTTTGGATGACAATGCATGGTTAGCAAAGTGACGTCATTCAAATCCAATATGGCGGACGGCCAAAGATGGTGGACTAGTTATTTTTTCTGCACTGCCAAGATATGGGTATCAAAATGATGGTATGCTGAGAAGAATACCAAAAAATATTGTTTTAAGAAAAAAATTTTTAGTGAAATTTTTTATTATTCGTTACATTTATATACATTTATGTTTTCATCGGTAAAACAAATGGCGATCATTTTTACAAAGCGCCAATGTGTACGAAAGCGAGAAAATCACACGGTTCATTCGCTTAGGTAAACGAGTTGGTCTAGTGGCTGCCACGCTGAGATTATTGCGACAAAAGTTATAATAACTTCCAAGAAAGGAGCGGTATAAGTCAGGAGCGGTAGCGATTTGAAAATAAAAGTTAGTTTAGAGTGTTTGTTCTTTCTTCTTAATATTTATTGTAAAGGTCATATTAATTTATTTGCATTCCATAATGGTAGTAAAAGGTGTTAAAAAAGGCCTAAAGCTTAGAATTACTGAAGACTCTAATGTCTACTGAGTTATCCGGTTTTAAACAAGGCAATGTTTTTTCACAGGATAAGTTATGGTGCCTAGATTACTCATTACTTAATTTAGTTTATAACTTAACATCCTTCTTCTTATATTTCTCCGTTTTCAACCAACTTCAAATGCAGTTGGTGTCATATTTTTAACCGACTTAAAAAAGGTGGTGATTCTCAATTCGATTGTGTTTTTTATTTATTATTATTTGTGTTACCTCAAAACTTTTAATGAACCGATTTTAATGATATTTTTATTTGAAGGCTGGTGCTTCTCATGTGGACTTATTTAACTTAAGTTAAGATCTGATGAAGAACTCTTTAATAAATGACGGCAAATCTCTCGGGATAGCTGCAATCACCCTAGTATACTCTCATTCTACCGGTTTTGTTCAATGTTCATGTAATTTAGGTAATCTATTCTGGCATTAGACGTACCTTAATATAGAACTTACCCATTAAATACCACAATTAAAAAATTAAAAACCTTTTTTACAAAAAAATACAACCGACTTTCAAATAAAAACTACAAAGTGAAAAATTACTTCAATTTCGGAAGTCGGTGACAAAAAACGAAGAAACGAAAACAGGAACGCTGACTGCTTAAATTTAAGTTATTTTTCATTTTGTAGTGTTTTTATTTGGAAGTTGGTTTTATTTTTTAAGTTTTACTAGATATGTTTTCTCCATCTTCATTCATTGATAAATCAAAACAAGATAATAATTAATTTTATCTACACCCATGCTATAAATTCTCTATAAAAGTTCTTGAAATAGTTAGCTTATTGCCAACATTAAAACACTCAGTGTCATAGTAACCATATATCATCCAAACGGGTGTTATAATGTTGTACTAAATTTCATAATGCAACTCCTTTTTAGGGTTCCGTACCCAAAGGGTAAAAACGGAACCCTATTACTGAGACTCCGCGGTCCGTCTGTCTGTCTGTCTGTCTGTCTGTCTGTCTGTCTGTCTGTCACCAGGCTGTATCTCATGAACCGTGATAGCTAGACAGTTGAAATTTTCACAGATGATGTATTCCTGTTGCCGCTATAACAACAAATACTAAAAACAGAATAAAATAAATATTTAAGTGGGGCTCCCATACAACAAACGTGATTTTTTCGCCGTTTTTTTACGATAATGGTACGGAACTCTTCGTGCGCGAGTCCGACTCGCACTTGCCCGGTTTTTTACTCATCGAACAGCCACATTCTCATGGCATCTTTATGAATTTCAAAAAAAGAACATAGCCATGCACGCGCGTTTCACTACCACAGCACCGTAATTTAAAAAACAACTTATTCGAATTTTTGAATTGACGTCGTATCCCGCCATTTAAAAAAAAAAAATTGTTGTTTACAAAAATGAGTGATACAAGCTTTGATCACACCACCAGATATTTATAATGCAGCAAAGGACATTTCTAACCAATTATTACCAGAAAAGTCGAATAATATAAACATTATGAAAAGACGTACCAAAATTTCATGAATTGGAAAATATCAAAGATTAGTACATCATTTTCTGAAGATGTGCTATTAGTATATTTTCATGAATTTTCTGAAAAATTCAAATCTTCATCCCTATGGACCTTCTATTCAATGCTGAAAAGTACGCTAAGTATTAATACCCTATGGTTTCAAAACCTTTATAGGTGATTCATATCATGGGTGTAGATAAACTCTTGTATGCAACTGTTATAATTAGGTATTAAAACACTCATGTGATACTATTATCACACTCAGCTTCGCCTCGTGTGATAAACCCTCATTCGTGTTTTAATATCCCTTATTATACAACAGTTGCATAAATAACTATAAAATCTAGGTGCTTATTAGACGATACACACGTATCGACAACTCTTCAAACTAATTTTATTTGTTCAATATAATGAGACACTCGATATATTTCCACAAATATATTTAGTTTTGTTTCGTTATTCATTTGACTTTAACGTAGAGCCATCGGTCAATACAATTAGACAAAATGTGTAATGACAATTGATAATATGACAATATGTTTGAGTCGTTTGGGGTTGAAACATTAGGTCCATGGGGTCCGAGTGCGCATCGAGTTTTTCGAGAAATTAGTACAAAGCTCGTTGACTCTTCACGTGACCAGAGGGCTGGCCTTTTCTTCGGCCAGAGAATCAGCATTGCCATCCAACGTGGCAATGCTGCCAGCGTTCTGGGCACGTTTCCCATTGACATCGATGTGGACGAATTTTTTGAACTGGATCGTTTGTCCCAGGTAGACATAATCTTCCACAACTTCGAGTGTAGAGTCTCTAACCTTGATAGGAGTGGGTGTAACATGGGCATTCAACATCACCTTGGTTTTGTCCATGTTCATTTTAAGACCCACTCTTCCGGAAGCTCTACTGAGGTCATCGAGCATTGTATTGAGGCTCTCCATGGTCTCAGCCATGACCACTATGTCGTCGGCAAACCGAAGATGAGTAATGTATTCGCCATTAACATTGATGCCTAGGCCCCTCCAGTCCAGAACCTTGAATACATCCTCCAGCGCAGCAGTGAACAGTTTCGGAGAAATGACATCTCCCTGTCTCACGCCACGCTGGAGAAATATTGGTTTCGAGGTCTGATCCTGAAGACGGACTGACGTGGTGGCGTTTCTGTACAAACACTTCAACACCTCAATGTACCGGTAGTCGATCTGGCACCGTTGGAGAGACTGCAGTACAGCCCAAGTCTCGATCGAATCGAAGGCTTTCTCGTAGTCCACAAACGCTAAACAGAGAGGCAGGTTATACTCTTCGGTTTTCTGTATAACCTGCCGCAACGTATGTATGTAGTCTACGGTGCTAAAGCCTTTTCGGAATCCGGCTTGTTCGGGAGGCTGGAAATCGTCAAACCTGCGCGCGAGACGATTCGTGATGACTCTTGAAAACAACTTGTAGACATGGCTAAGAAGTGAGATAGGCCTATAGTTCTTCAGCCGGGCATTGTCACCCTTTTTGAAGAAGAGGACCACCACACCCCTGCACCATGCCTGTGGCGTTTTGCCCTCGAGTATGACGGAATCAAACAGCTTCTGAAGGGCCTTATGGACCGGTTTTCCACCCGCCTTCAGGAGTTCAGCCGTGATTCCGTCGTCACCCGGCGCCTTATTGTTTTTAAGCTGTTTCAGAGCCATCCTAATCTCGTACAGGCTGACATCCGGGATATCTTCGGTATAGTGTCGGGTCAATCTAGCTCTTGGGTCGTTTGAATATTCAATTGTATAAAAATAATTAAATCTAATTCCATTTTAAAAATTAGACAAAATTCAAACACTCATCTCACAAAACTTATCAACATATTGAAATCGCTCCCGACTCTAAACTCACACAACACAATTTCAGAATCAGTTTACACGGGACGTTTCCTCGGTAATCTTTCTGTTGTGGATGCGATATCTACTTCGCTACTACTGCGAGCACGATTTACCACCAAATGCGATTTTAACTCTTTTGTCGAGTAGTGAAAATCGACCCGTGTGGAACGGGGCGTATGATGAGAGATTATGCTTCGTATATTTTTTCCTCGATTATATTTTGACTGTCTCTTGTGTGTTGTGATATTTGCTTTGAAGTGAGTTTTTATTTATGTGGGAATGGTAGTTACCAATGCTTATGAAAACCCGGTAACTGAATGAACAATCTTCAAGCGATTAGATTGTTTCAGTGTTCCGTACTGAAGGGTCCAAATGGAGCCCTATTGCTTTCACTCACGTGTATGTTTGTATGTCATCTGTCACTGTCATTTTGATTTTTTTAAATTTCTCAATGACCTATGAACTTGAAATTTTGTGATAATGTCTATTTATGTATATTTTACTATAGTCGTTCTAAAATCAAAATCATAAATGAAATACTTTATTTCAAATAACCCTTAGAGGTACTTTGAAAGTGTCAAAAAAAAAAAAAAGATGACTCTAGTATTAAATTCGCAAGCGTCAGTAGGTCTCAATGGAGAAGAATTTGCAAGAAACTCCACGGATACTCTTTCCACCAATTTTAATTACAAGTATTTAGTTACATCATTCTTGTTGAAAAAATACGTATGTGAGAACCATGTAAAAAGACGTGTACGTAAAAGCGTCTAGAGTGACAAACAATTAAAAAAAATACAACACAAATATGTGCTCAGGCGATACTAAGTGCTCCCGAGCTTACTCACACAGACACAACGTCCATGTGCATCACACACACAACTAAGAACAACCCGCCGTCGCCATCGTGCGACAGAATAACTATAACAAATACCAATATATTAATAAATTGGTACAAAACCCTGTATGTGCGAAGTCCAACACGCACTTGGCCTGTTTTTCGTTTGTAGGCGGTAATCTCTGAAAGTACTCAAACGATTACGAACATTCTTACACTGATATCAAGATTCATTATTGCAGAATTCTTCTTTCTATTTGTTGTCTTCATTTCTGAAGGCCGTGCCCGTCTTGGAAAACTTTGACGGGGTCACTGACGAGCTGCTTCCAAGCTAGTCTGTCTTCATCTCTTCTGTGCAACTGTAGCAAGAGAGAAAATATTTTTAAGGCGCAAAAACGCTGTATTAGATCTATGTTTAAACTCAATGTGACCGACAGCTGCATACCTTTTTTAAAAAAATATAATCTTTTAACATTTTGCATTCCTATATATATTAGAAATAGCAATTTTTGTCAAAACAAATGATCGCTTATTCCCAACTTTGAAAAATACTAGAATCAGGACTACAAGTTTAAGAACTCAATACGAAGATAAGTTATGCATAGGTGGATATAAAACTGCATTATTGAGAAAAAGTGTTATGTGCATGGCTCCTCTTATTTATAACCATATACCAAAAATGGTTAAAGAGCAACCTTTAAGAATATTTAAAAAGAACCTTAAAAAATTACTAGTTTCAAAATGCTATATATTACTCTGTATCAGATTTTTTGAATGACAAGACTATTTAATGTTCTTTTGATTAGCTTTAAGTAAATATAATAATCTATAGTGTTATAAGTAACTAAAATTTTTGCATGCCATTAAGGCAGAATGTATAAGGATCCAAAATATCTGTAACACCTAATTATATTATTTACCTACATTCTAAGCAAATAAATAAATCTATCTATCTAAATCTATCTATCTTCTCAAGGCAGTGGTCCTGTAATCACCCTGATCTGGTCGGGGCAGCGAGTTAGTGAACATTCCCGTGATCTTTTTCCATCCACCTTTCTCACTACCACCAGTTTTTCTATAGGTCGCTGAATGTCATAGGCTAAATTTAATACCAAAACAAATGGATCTGTGAGATCGGCCAATTTTCGGGGGAAGAATACCAGTGAATTAACGATGCCTGAAAGCTTTAGGAAGTCTCTTGAAGTCCCAATTTTACCCTTTGAACCAGAAACAAAAGTTGCTATTAATAATGAAAAGTTAATGACTCTGAACTAGAACTTAAATATCTAAGAAAACTTTACAGAGTGTAAACTTGTAAAGCTATCTCAGCAATTTAACTTGTCCAACTCTTTCGCAGCTAAGATTACATCTTACAGTACAACTATTTATTTAATATCCCTCGACAAACTTCGTGTTTCGTCAGTCGTCTGATTTCTATCAGTTGTCCTTTGCACTTGGTGCAGACCGGACGCTCTCAATCAACTTGGGAGTATATAGAGTTGTTAATACTTTTTTAACTTAATGTAATTGATTTAAAAAATAAGAGAAAAGCTGCTAAAGTCGATGATTGCCGAGAATCAAAAAAAAAGTTGTACTGTACTTTAATCTGCCTAGCCGTTTCCTTACCATGTTGAGTAGGACTTCCAATCTTACCGATTGCAGCCGCCAAATAGTTTTTACAAAGTGCGGCTATATAGCTATCTGATCTTCACATTTACTGGGTTTTGAAGGTCAGAAAGGCAGTTACTGAACTGGATTACAATATAGTACCCGTAACCACTGAAAATGATCACACTTAATAATCCTGCTATATATCTTAACATTTTAAATGCGAAAGTTTGTGAGTGAGTGTGTTTGTTAATTCTTCACGCTTTAACGGCTGGACGGATCTGGATGAAAGGAGAATGTCCATTTTGTAAGAAAACTTGAGCCCTTTTGAAAAAATGGTTGTATCTCGTTTTACTTTTTTTTTTAATCTTTTTTTTATGTATTACTTAATCATTTTTTTTTTAGTTTCATACGAATAATTGTCGGTCCTGCATTGTCCCCCCATCTGAGTACTGCTGTAACATGGAAATATTGTAAACCCAATTTTTTTTTAAAAAGAGTAACCATGGAGTTTCTTGCTGGTTCTTCTCCATAGGAAACGACCAACCCGAACCGTGCACATTTTGTCGACGTTTTATAAGTGCCCATGTAGGTATATGGGAAATAAAAATTGATTTCGATTTTGACTTTGGTTGTATATTGTAAAAAATACGTTATGTTATGTGTGTTTAAAAAATACGTTATTGCTTATTAGTCTATTAAGGCTAGATTGTAATTTGTTATTAAGAACATTAGTTTTTATTAATATAGAAAAAAAAAAAAAAAAAAAATGTTATGTTCATAATTAGAAAACATTATTTATAAATTGTTCGTGGTTCACGTGATATAACAATATATCTGTTCTTGAAATGAACCCTTATTACAATGCAATAAGATGCATACAAATGTCCAAGTGAAGGAACATGGTCTGTTTGTTGTCTGTAATTCATATAAAGAAAAGGACACGGATGGAAAAAAACACAAAATCTAAAGCCTATTTTTGGATAATATTAAAATCGCAGACACGATACCTCATAAGGGGCCTGTGTATGAGCAATCTCCTTTGGTAAAGAGATGGATTATAGTCTGCAATAGGACACAGGATACTTTTTATCCCGGGAAAATTTTCTCTCGGGATAATTTTCGAAGTTCACGCGCGCGATTTCGCTGGCAGAAACTAGTCTCTAAATAACAGCCGGGATCAAAAGATAACTTGCTTTACCAGTCTCGTAAGTCTTGCTATGGTCACCCATCCGCAGACCAACCTCGACAAGTGTTGCTTAACCCTGAAGATCGACCCGTATTGCTGTTATTATTTAACCACGAGCCCCTCCACTTACTTTAATCTGCATTGCATTCTAATACACAGAGGAATTTCACGCCGTACCGCAACTCGATTGAAACATGCATTCCTAATAAGATTCTTAATAGTTACTCAACTAAAATAACGAAGTGAGTAACTATTTTACACAATTACTCAAACTCAACCCGAGAGATAAATCAATTCGATTTCCCTAAAGAGTTGAGTATTTGAAACCACTGGAACTGCTCAGTTATTCAGTGTGCTCGTCTTTATCGCCTTTTACTAGAAGTGCCTCTATTTAGGCGTGTTTTATTCGCGTAGAGTACGAAATAAAAGTAATGACTTGGGTAAAGTGCGTAGTTTCTGGCTGATGTATGGCTAGGTCGCTTATGAGCGTGGCGAATGGTTGGAATGGCACTTCTAGTATATTTTTCTTTAGTTATTGAATATATGCGTGTTGTACAGTCGGGGAAATTAATTGTTTGTTACCTTAATGTTGACTGTTGCTTGAATAATAAAAAAGGAAAATGTTAGTTAAATGTTAAGGAGGCTTTAGGGTCGAGATAAAGTGTGTTTCTATCGGCAATAACGATCACATAAATTTTTAAACTTTTTGACAGTCGCTATCGCTGAGTCTTTTTAGGGTTCCGTAGCCAAATGGCAAAAAACGGAACCCTTATAGATTCGTCATGTCTGTCTGTCTGTCCGTCCGTATGTCACAGCCACTTTTTCCCGAAACTATAAGAACTATGCTGTTGAAACTTGGTAAGTAGATGTATTCTGTGAACCGCATTAAGATTTTCACACAAAAATAGAAGAAAAAAAATTGTACTGTGTTCCCATACTTGAAACTGATATTTTTTTTTTTTCATCATACTCATACGTGTGGATTATATTGAGGTTTCTAATATATTTTTTTTCTAAACTGAATAGTTTGCGCGAGAGACACTTCCAAAGTGGTAAAATGTGTCCCCCCCATGTAACTTCTAAAATAAGAGAATGATAAAACAAAAAAAAAATATGATGTGCATTACCATATAAACTTCCACCGAAAATTGGTTTGAACGAGATCTAGTAAATAGTTTTTTTTTAAAACGTCATAAATCGTAAACCGCAATTTACCAAGTACGGAACCCTTCGTGCGCGAGTCCAACTCGCACTTGGCCGGTTTTTTGTTTTTGTTGTTTTTTCATCATTTCAGCCGAAAGACGTCCACTGCTGGGCATAGACCTCCCCCAAGCATCAAGGCATTTGATCCGCCTGTGTACTTTTGCGTGTATGAAGTATTAAATAAATTTTCACTTTGTCTGAAGCATTAAGTATCGACCTTAGTCAAGTTTCAATTTACTAGGAATTATTGTCAAAAATGGTAAACAATTAATTTGTTTTATAACTGAAAATTCTAACTGAACCTAATACTTATTTAATATTAAGAGGCCTTTGTCCAGTATATGGTAAAGATAAATTACAATCACTGGTTTAATAAACTTTTGGCTAATTTGACGTAACTTAGTTAAAGAACAAAGCAGTCAAAGTGTAATCAAAACGTTTGAACTTCATAAGAATTTCTACGAATTTCTACTCGAGTAGCATTTCGTAGAATTAAGGCAGTATACATCTTTGTATTTTCGAAATAATTTATTAACAAATGCTCTATTCTATCCTTTGACGTTGTTTTCAAAAATGTCAAAACTTCAGCGTTTATAGATGCTAGAAAAAATGTCTTTGTTGATATCACAGAAACTGTATTCATATTTTTTTTTTATTATCTCTGCACTTAAGGGTTCCGTTCCTTTGAAAGGCGTACGAGGAGACGAAGGCAACTCGTAGAGGCTCCGTTAGCCATGTATCAGGAAATGTGACACCAACCGAAGATTATTCCTGTATGCACGACGCAACTGCACCCAAGGACAGTCCCCGGTTGGTGCAGGACTGTTGCAAATTATGGAGAAAATGTAATAGAATAGAATAGTTCTTTATTTGCACTGAAAGTAGATGCAGATGCATGTGTGATGTGAGATTACAGATGTTAAGTTTTAATGTCATTATATTAAAACTTAACATCTAAAGAAGGATCATTATCCTTATACTTACTACCTTAACTAAGGCATGCAAACAGTTTTAGCTATTATAATAAAACCCATTTAATATATATTATTAAAACATTCAATTAAATCAATACAAGTTTACCATGTCAAGATGAAATTCAGTAAATAATTTGAAATAGGCAATATAATACACAATGTCAATTTTTATAAAATGGGATTACAAATTCGTCAAGTTCCAGGTCAATACAATTAAACAAAAAAAAAAATTAAGTACAAGTCAGAAAAACAGAGATGTCATGCTACCAATTTAAATTCTTATCGGTCAGAAATTCGCTAATTGAATAATAACATTTACTAATTAATAGATCTGTCAATTTCTTTTTGAAAAGTAGAAATGTCAATTTATTACATCGGGTATTTGGACTTAAAACTATTGGACCACATATAATAACTATTTAGAATATAATACTTTTCTTTAGTATCGGAACCACTGACAATTAGCAAATGTTTGTACTGGCCTGATTGGCCGGTTTCTATTTTCAGACACCTTATTAAATAGATGCATATTTGATTTGACAAAAACAGCCACCTCGAAAATATAAAGTGATGGGCATGTAAGTAATTTTAGGGACTTAAATACAGGTACGCAGCTATAACAGATAGGATACTGTTGTTGGTATTGGCCTATGGATTTTGTAGGTTTAATGTATCGATTGCCCAAAACTATAGGAGGACTATCAGCCTCTGCTCTACCACTGTTGAACGAAACGGCTATAAAATGACAGGGGGTGGCTCTTTTATTTATTATTAAGATGGAAAACAAACACACAAATATGATGATATTATTGGTCATCAACCAATTTCATTCAGAGTATAATATAGTTGTCGGCAAGTAACTTGCCAAGAGTCGTTAGAAGCGCAGAAGTATTTTTTTAGGTCTCTTTGGTTATCAAGCGAGCAACGTTTAGCACCGTTCCGAGCGCGCGATTGGTTAGTCAGTTGACACAAGGATCGACTGACCAATCGCGTCGCGTCCACGTTCCGTTCGTTCTCCCTATAAGTGGTTGAAAGAAAGAAAGAAAGAAGAAAGAAAATGAGTTTATTTGCATTAAAACAAAAACACCTTAAAATTAAACAAAATATTTTTAAAGCTATTAATGCCAAAAGGGCCTCAGCTCAGCATAATGCCAAATGGTAACACAGGGTATACCACCTGACGCTGATTTTCAGCTGCAGCCCACGAGTGCCATACGCTCTAAAAAAACACCGACAAACATTTATAATAAGTATACAATTAATTATAATAAAACAACAAAAATAAAAGTTCTATGTGCCCATTAACAAAAGAGAAAAAACAATAATAAAAAGTAACAATGATAAAAAGTATAAAATTAATAACATTGGTAAAATTGAAAGATGTATAGAATTGATAAAATTTAAAATATATAAAGTTGATTGTGCTAATTGAGAAATACATAGGGTACAATAATAACAACAACAATTTATCTATTGCGCTTTAAATGGCTGACGTGTCAGCACGAACATCTTTAAATTCATTTTGATGATTTAATAAAAACAACTTTAATTTTAATTTGAATGTCGAGCAACTTTTACTATACTTTATTGGAGGTTGGTCAGTTCAGTTATAAGAACTTACCTCCACTACGCCAACACATTGCCAAGTTACATGCCGGGGATTATAATATCAAACATACTCAGTCGCCAAGTACCATTCAGACATAATTATCATAACAAGGAATTAAGTAATCTTACTAATATTACGAGTCTAAATGCGAAAGTTTGGATGTATGTTTATTACTATATCAGGCCAGAACGGCTGAACGGATCTGGATGAAATTTGGCACAGAGGTAGATTATGGTCTGGAATAACAAACAGCTATTTTTAACCGGGTATAATACATCCTTGGGATAATAAAACACCATTCATGCGGGCGAAGCCGCTGGCTGAAGCTAGTGCTAAATAATAATAAATAATGAAAATTTATTTTCTATTGAAACTTTATGCAGAAGTAAAAAATACTGTACAAAGGTTTTTTTTATAACCTATAGGCTCGCGCTTGACCACAATCTCACCTGATGGCAAGCGATGATGTGATCGACGGTGAAACACGCTTGCCTAGAAATAACCTATTCACTCTTGACTTAAAGACCCCTAGAATGTAGCTATCGGGAAACACAGACTCCGGCAGGGAATTCAACTCCTTAGCTGTACGCATAATAAAAGTGGACTTTATGACTTAGGCATTTTCTATTAGTCGACCTTCGGGTGGTGCAGAAACAGAATATGGCAGGTGCAACAAAAAGGAAAAACAAACAGAAAAAAAAACGAAAGTAACTACGAGTACATACATCTTACTTATCTTATAAATGCGAGAGTTTGGATGGATGTGTGTATGTTTGTTACTCAATCATGCTTCGAGATTATTTTCGACTTTACTATTAGTACTTAGATAATACTATTATGTTGCTCTGGAAATTAGAACATCATCATCGTCAGCCGAACGACGTCCACTACTGAAAATTTGATACGGCAAAATAAATACCAGCAACTAACTTGTTTTCTACATCTTACTACATCACTGTCTCGACAACAATAAAAAAAAAAATACCACCATAAACACAACAAACTATGAGCGTCTCAAGCAATTTATTGCAATAACTCCTCGAGTTTCGCTCGACACGCCAAAAGCTCGTTAAGGCCGAAGGGGCGGTGTCGGGCCATTGTCTGACACTCGACACCGCTCGACACTCGCTCTCGGCGCTCTCAGACACTGTCCTTGAACGTAGGTGCTGACTGCGGCGCCCTTCTTGATCAAATATAGAGATGTCATGTTTGTGTTGCCGGGAGGATATTTTTGTGTTTTCTTACAACACTTCACCCTCCCAAAGATGAGGACCGACTCTTTGGGAGTGTGGAGTGATGTAAGAATTGTTTGAATTAAAAATATATGAGTATCAAACAATACATGAGAATATTAAAGATAATTTATGTCAAGAATTGAAGGTCATCGGAGTATTTTGATATTCGTTTAGGCATGTGTTTGCATGTAAGCTTAATCAAATGTAATATCTCTTAGCAATACAATCGACGTTGTTGTAATAATGATTTTCATCAACCTATTTGAAAACTATTGAAGCCGGAGTACCACAAGGAAGTGTGTTAGGTCCAATCCTGTACTTGGTATACATATGTCTGTATATATCCCAGATCTGGAAAATAACACCGTAGCGACCTTCGCTGATGACACTGATATTATGGCTATTGGTTCAAACCACAAAGAAGCAGTAGAAAAAGTTCAACTAGCTGTGAACTTAGTTTACGACTGGACACAAAAGTGGAAGATCAAACTGAATGAGTCAAAATCGATTCACATTGACTTCACCAATAAACACTGCGATTACCACCCAATTTATATTAACGGGATGCAAGTGCCTTAAGCTAATACAACCTTGGCATAACTCTTGACGCCAAGTTGCGTTGGAAATCTCACGTCAAAAAGAAAACACAGGAACTCGATATACGGTACAAAAATATGTATTGGTTACTCGGAAGGAAATCCTGTCTATCAATACACAATAAAATTTTAATATACAAGCATATTCCAAATTGCCAATTTGGACGTATGGTATCCAACTATGGGACTGTACTAAACAAAGTAATGTTAAAATAATACAACAATTTCAAAATAAAGTACTCAGAGATGCTGTTAATGCACCATGGTACATCAGAAATGACAACCTTCACCGCGACCTTAAAATGAAACTCGTCACCACCGTTATTAAAAAAATTGCCGAAGCTCACGAACACAGACTTCATCGACATGTGAATGTGGAAGCAATCCAGATGCTAGATAACACGGACATAGTGCAAAGGCTAAAGATAACTAAACCATTTGAGTTAGTGTAGTGTATAATAGAGAGCAATGGTGGCCCAGTGGTTACGGTCCCGACTTACGAGTTGTAGGTCGTGGGTTCGATCCCGAGCAGGCGCTTTACTATGTGTAATTTATTTCATCACCACTGCTCTCAAAACGGTGAAGGAAAACATCGTGAGGAAACCGGCATGTCCTAGAACCAAAAATTCAAAGACATGTGACATCTACCAATCAGCACTGGGCCCGCGTGGTGGATTATAGCCCACTCCCTCTATGAGAGGAGGCCTGTGTCCCAGCAGTGGGAAGCTGATGTGTGTATAATAAGTGAAAAAATAATAGCAAACAATACTGTGCTATACACGTAACACGTGAACTAAGTGTTTTTAACGAATCAGACCCTAAGAAAGTGCTACCGAACTGTATAAAAGTGCAAATTGATACTATTCTTAGTCATAACATTTTACAATGTAATAATAAGTTAGAGTTAAGTTGCTTATTAGTCTGTAGCGGCACCACCGCCACATACGAACTAAAGACATGACGTCACACAAATCCTGCATCGCGCAAGCAAAGTTTTCGGCGCGATTAGAACACATACAACCGTCCGACAATAACCGTCGGGCAGTTGCCCGGACCAGACACAACACCCGTCTGGTCGGAGGATCCTCCCTTTTCAATTGAGGTTTGTGGAACTTTACACCCTTTACCACCTAACCCCAAACTGGTAACCCTCGAACATGAACAGCACCGCAGCCTTCGTGCAGAGCTACTTCATCGTGACGTCATCATCACTTCCTCAAGCTTTCGAGCAGCGAGTCCTACCAGCCAGTACCCATGGCATCTAAGGGGGTATCCTGACCACCAGCATGCAGCGGACGCGCATTCTTGGTCATCAGCCCTAGCTTCTATCATCACCGCTCCGACCTACTGGAGCCAGCAGCACTCTGCCGACTCACTGGGACATCATCACCGCTCCAACCCACTGGAGCCAGCAACACTATCCCGACTCACTGAGATATCATCACTCCGACTCACTGGGGCACAACCGCATACAGTTCCGACTCACCGCGAACTCTGCGACTTCCGGTTCCGACTCACGAGAACCAACCTCCCACTGGCCAGGTACACATCACGAGATGTACGGACGACTCAACCTAACCTGCTATCGACCTCCGGTACGCCGGAGGGGAGTGATGTAGCGGCACCACCGCCACTTACGAACTATTGACATGACGTCACACAAATCCTGCATCGCGCAAACAAAGTTTTCGGCGCGATTAGAACACATACAACAGTCCGACAACAACCGTTGGGCAGTTGCCCGGACCAGACACAACACCCGACTGGTCGGAGGATCCTCCCTTTTCTGTGGAGGTTTGTGGGACTTTACACCCCGTCCACATAACCCCAAAAGTCTATTAAGGCTAGATTGTAATTTATTATTAAGAACCTTAGTTTTTATTAGAACTGGAGAAAAAATACCTTTTAGAAAAGTTATGACGGATTCAAGTCTGACGCTTTATTATTATATATTTTCAGCCTGAGTTGTCCCAAAAAAAGGCAGCTATGGCAAAGTTCCTTTCCTTTCTCTCCTCTTCCTTTCTGAAGATGTCAAGTTTGCCTGGGTCTGCCGTGATGTCGCCGTACAAGTTCTGGTAGATTTAGCCCATGAATCGTTCAACATGTGGCAAACGTGTCGATGCTTGACTTTAAAAAAAAAATGGAAAAAAAAGCACAAGAAATGGTCTGAAATTACCTACACGTGCCGAAAATAATTGTTATTTTCTTTGTAAGAACTAATTATTTCTCAGAACAAGTGGATAGAAAATTAATCATTCCTACCCAAAAAGAGACAAAAAATACACTAATTACTTAAAAACCAACTTGTCAAGTTGTCAGACCTTTACGCGGTACCTTAAGCACTAATTAAAAGTCATTAAAATTCTCTAAGTGTAATCACAAGTTGTTCCGAGGTCGCGAGGGTCCAATGACGCTGCTTGAACGAGAATACCTCGTGTGCCTCAAGTTTTCCAATTAGAATATTTTCGTGTGATACCGTGAAGGTCGTGGTTTCTGTGTCTACCTGATGTTGGACATTTTTTGTTTTTCTGTATCTTCCTGATGTTGGACATTTTTGTTTTTTTCACATCTTCGACTACCAGCAGATAAAACTAGCTGTTTTGCAAGTTATGGTTTGAAAATATTCAGATTAATTATTTATTTATTTGTTCAGGAGTACACACACATACATTTTATATTATTTAAGTTGATGCCAACATAAACTCATAAAAAAATACGTTTTTAATAAAAATAAAACTTTCTTTTTTAATTAGTTTTACCGATCACCAAAATCATCAACTACATAATTTAGACAAAACATAACTTAGTAGGTACATAGTTAAAAAGTAAAAAATAAAAACTTTTTTAACATAAAAAGAAACTACAAGCGACTTACAGTTTTTATTTTACAATAATAATTTTGGATTTCACAAAATAATCTACACTATACCACAGATAATGTAATACTATACATAGAATGAAGTTGATTTTAATAAATCGTTTAAAAGTAGTAGGTATCTAAGTCATTTAGAAGGTGTGTTAAGAGGGAACGGGGGCAGAGAGCGACGACTGAATTGCCTAAGTAAAAAAGTCATAATTTGAGGTTTGGCTCTCGCCTATTTTCTCCTCCAATATTTAACCAATTTAAAAGATATTCCATAAACTGAAAATGAAAGATATATTATATGTCCCTATGTTTTCCTTTTTGATGATACATTATCTTTAGAAGCACTAGAACCCTCAAAAAATGCTCAAAATTGCGCTGTCAAGAGAGGCTAAGTGTACAAATTTGACAAATATAAATGAAAAAAAGAAAACATAGGGACATAGTATTTATCTTACTTTACCAGTTTATGGAATATCTTTTTAATTGGTTAAATATTAGAGGAGAAAATAGACGAGAGCCAAACCTCGAATAATGACTTTTTACTTAGGCAATTCAGTCGGCGCTCTCTGCCCATATTTCCTCTTAAGAAATTTACTTTTAAAGTTATTTTGCAAAACTAGTTCCTTGCCGAATTTTAGACAAAGCTTAAGGAATTTTCATTTGTTATTCGCATTTACAACGCACGGGTACACACTTTGTCTTGCTCGTGTGCTTTGAGTGTCAAGGACATCGAACAAAAACTTCGTATTCTTAGGTACACGACGTCTCCTCAGAAATCGTATTCATATTTTGTATTGTTAATTTACTATTTGCATGATTATGTAATATCATAATTAGCATTTTCAATCAAAGGTGGTTTGAAAGTTGAACTAAGCAAGTCAGAAAAATAACAGTTCGGTAAATATTTATACCTCTAGAGCTTTATATTCAGATCATGTAAACTTAAAATTAATTTTTTTGTTAAACCTATCTGTTTTCTGGAAATATTGATAAAACAATTTCTTACACCTAAAGCAAAAACAGAAACAATTCGCCAGTCAACTGCCATACCAGGAAATATCAGTGTTTCATTTATAGAGAGCGATCTCAAAATCGCGAATTAGTTCACGAGCGAGCCCTCCACACATTAGAGGACAAGTGTCGCCTGCTTGCGGCGCTCCTGGCAACTAATTTTGTTTTAATATCGAAGTTTGATTGATATTGGCACCTGGCGTTATCTTGATGTGTTGATTTTTGTTGGTATTAACCTTGTATTATTTGATATTACAGCTTTAATTTGAATTTTATGAATAAACTAACAAATAATTGCAAGATACTGAGAGTAAGTAACATGATTATCAATGTAAAAGCACTGTGCCGCTCGATATTCTCTAAGCTGAAGTTCTAATTAATATTTTTTGAATTTTAAATTAGTGAAAACTGGATTTTCTATTCAAAAAATATGAAATGCTGATAGTTGGTAAGCTGGACTTGAAAACGGCTGGATCGTTTTTTTCTTTAACTTTTCGAAATAGAGTCGAAACTGTATAATTCTGGAGGTGCTTTTTCTATGGATTTTTTTGAGACCTCGGTTTGGACTTTACAACGTCTGTCATAATAAATAAATGAGATGCATCTACTCCGTGAAATTATATCCAATTTTGTATTTTAGCATTTCTTAATTCGACCATAATAATAATAAATAACAATGAAACCTTTTTATTTCCGTATCCTTATTGTTACATTTCAAATGTTGTTAGTAGGTATTTGTTAATATTTGGCTTACTTATTTACTAATTGTTAGTAGGAATTGTTAGTTTCTTTAACATTTTTACTTGTAGTTTTACATTACATATTTAAGATGTGTTTCTTTATAGTGGTTATTTTCTTGATATACCTAATTATTTTCTAGGATAGTTACCCCTATTTGGGTATAGGCCTCCTCCAGTTTGTTCCAGTTTTCTCTACATTGAGCATGTTTCATCCACTCTTTTCCTGCTGTAGCTATGATGTCATCCAACCATCGTTTCCTAAGTCAGCCTTTTCGTCTTTTGCCGCTATTATAGGTCCCTTCCATCTCGCCGCTTCTAATGTCCATCGCTTGTCGCTGTATCGTGCAACATGGCCAGCCCATCGCCATTTTAACATTAGACTGTAGTGTAGGACGTCAATAAGTTTTGTCTTCTTTCTTATTAATTCACTTCTTACTTTAATTCGACCATAACAGCGTTAAACTCAGACTTAGAGATCACAGCTTACTTACTTGCCCAAGTTATCAGAAACCGGTAAAAGTTAATAAAACTGTTCACTAAAAGCTTCTAAATAACTCAAACTGACCCCGTTAACTTGCTATCTCCACAAAAAGTAGCAACAAACTCCAGGAGTACGACAATAGCATCGTTACGCACGAGTGCGCACCTGACACGCGCCCTCACCTACACTGGACAGGACATTGTATAATAGAACAGGAATGTTTTCCCATACAGACTATTTTTCAAGGGGTGAAAGTAACTATACTATTTTCGCTGTAGCAAAAAATAAAAGGGTAAACAAACCTTAAAAAGGTTATTACAGTGTCTTCTGCAAATCACTAAAATCAAAAATAAATCAAAAACAAGAAGAAAATCTTATGTGCAGTCGGAAGAGACGTATACACGATCTGGCTGACCAAAACTATAAACATCCTCCGACTGCACAGCATGATTTTCTTCTTGTTTACATCTTTTTAGTTCGTTTGAACAGTCGGGTATTTCGATTTTGATAAATATTTTACAGAACTTTTAAAAGTGCATGGAAGTTAAAATATAGAAACATAAAATCACCCTGTATAAATGTAAGTAAATGTAATGTAAGTCCATCATGCCTAGTTGTGGCCAAGGCTTGTATAGTGCTTTTCTCAAATAATGCGCGGAAATTAAAACTAAGTAGTACCTAGAACTCACTTTGTCAAATACAATTACTTTCCAAAATCAATGACGAACAACTTACAACAATAGTTTTTCCCGCGTTAAAGTGATCATTTGTTTTTTTTATTAAACAGCTTTCTGTTTGCAAGCCAGTTCGAAATTGAAATAAAACAATTGATAAGTTAACTCCTTGGTTGCCATGTAGCGGAATAAAAGATCGTTCCATTTTTAGGGTTCCGTACCAAAAGGGTGAAAACGGGACCCTATTACTAAGATGCCACGATCCGTCTGTCTGTCTGTCCATCTGTCACCAGGCTGTATCTCATGAACCGTTATAGCTAGTCAGTTTAAATTTTCACAGATGATGTATTTCTGTTGCCGATATAACAAATAAATCCTAAAAACAGAATAAAATAAATATTTAAGTTGGGTTCCCATACAACAAACGTAATTATTTTGCCGTTTTTTTGCGATAATGGTCGAGTCCGACGCGCACTTGGCCAGTTTTTATTAAACGAGTACGAAATGGCACCTGAGGTATTCCACATACGGCACCTATCGATATTTTTCGCAAGCGCCATAAGTGGAATAATTTATTATTTAAAATTTCATTTCACTTTTGAAACCTACGAATCAGTAGGTACTAGGGTTGGGACGTATTTTTTTAGGAGGTCAAAATCAAAAATTCGATTAAAATCAGTTGACAGTTTAATAACATGATAAAAATATAACTTACTCTTTTGCTTTTTTAGTTTCATGTTGAACATTTATACCCAAACTACCAGGAGGCCAGAATCATGAAAAAGGGTATGCGGACCTAGAATCATCGGTAAGACTATAAACGGAGTACCAGCAGAAGGTCCGAATCAAAAATCTCCCGGTACTCTTTTTATATCTCATGATTCCAGCCTCGGTAATACATCCTCATGATTATAATCTCCTGGTACTTAAGTTAGTCTTAACCGGTAATGATTCCAGCCCCGCAAATATTAAGACTTCTTCATGATTCTGGCCCACTGGTAGTTTGGGTATAAATGCTTATAATGTTCAACATCTAACTAACAAAGCAAAAGAGGAAGTTATATTTTTATCATGTTATATGCATGTTGCTTTGCCACTAAAAAAGGAATCGTCCGAAACACCACTCAAAAATATTAATAATAATAAAATTCCTGTTTCGACCAGATTGGACGAAACTCAGCGGGCAAAACGCCTTAAAAGCCGTACAGCAATTTTGATTTCGCTCGAAGAAGGTTGTCAAACTCAAAATAATGCTCAAATTTCCAAGCAAGTTTGAGAAAAATTGTTTACTGACCCCGTTTACTTGCTGGCTCCACAAAAAGTTGCAACAAAGTTGTCTACACCTACAGTGACAATAACATCGTTACGCACGAGGTTGCGCGTGACAGGCGCTCCGACCTTCACTGGCCAGCCAGTCGCTTGTACGTGTGTCTTTGTAGTTTGTAGGATATAATCAGAATAGTTACAGTCATGGATACTAAGGTCCAAATAAAATAACTGGCTAATTTTTTACCCAGATTGTCTATATCTATACCAATATTATAGGGGAATGATTTTTTTGTACCGAATAGGCTTCGAAACTACTGGACCGATTTAAAAAATTATTTCACTTATGGAAAGCTACATTATTACCGAGTAACATAGGCTATAATTTTGACGGGAACGAAGCCGCGGGGAACAGCTAGTTCTATATAAAAGTAGACAGAAGTTAAATATACGGAACAACTTTTTTTTTAAATACTCTATACCACCCTGCATAATAGGGATGTTTTCTGGGTAGAAAAATTATAATTATTTTTAGTAATAGAGAGAGAAAAAGTAGTAGAGATCATCAAATAACAGAGACGTTAGACAGGTATTTTTTGCTTTACCGAAACTATAAAAATTGACAAAGCTAAAGTGCATCAGAGTTCAGGAGTGGGGGCTTGTGACGTCACTATGTCAGTATAAAGTGTACTAACGGCTTGACGTCACACGATATTTTAACGCATTATATTGTCGTCACTTTATGTTTACGTGTCAAAAGAAAAATACGTGTCCAATATTTTTTATTAATCTACCTGACGGACCAAAAACTAGTTTTCAGATAACATCCCTAGACTGGCTCCGCAGTTTTTGGATAAGTATACGTATTCAATAATATTTACCTCAGGCTGAAGTTAAGTACTGATTGGTAGTAAGTAATAAAACGGGTATAGGTCGATTCAAACTTAATGACGTATGTGAAGTTCGCTTTTCGCTCCGCAGTACCCCACCGCTCGTCCCACTGTCACTTGGATTTGCACAGCGATTCACAGACTCTTCCAAGCTGCCTGTCCTACCTAGTTAAGTTGCTAGTTCTACAAAAAGTAGCAACAAAGTCCGTCAGTGAAACAATAGCTTCGTTACGCACGAGGGCGCACGTGACTCGCGCTCCACCTTCACTGTAGATTGTATCTACGAGTATAGGCACGGGGTCACAGCGGTAACAAATAAAATTTGTTTCAAATAAATGTCACTAAAAGGCGTGATATGCATCGATTCGTTAATGAACTGTGCGTAAAATTAACATTTTCTAGAACTGATCATAAAAATTGTAAGTTCCTTTTAATCAACTTTCTTAAGCACAAATAAATGGAATATTGGGCTCTTAATTCACATTTCATAGATTATTTGAACGGATTATTTAAAATTGATTCCTATAGATGGCGTGGTTTTAAATTTCTGAGTCTTGCCACTCGATTTTTAAATTTGTATTGTAACACATTTTGGTACAATGAAACTGTAAAAAATTTCAAAAAATATACTGTAAAACAAATCGTCACTGTATTTAAAGAAAAAATCGTCACGAACCGAGAAAACCCTTTTACTTGTAAGTCGCTGCTAACACCATCTATAACCGTCGAATGGAACCGAACGCGTTTGAAATAATTATAAAATTAATCATCTTAATCTGTATGGGATGAGGCATCTGTATGCAGTACCTATAATATTATCTGTGCTACGAGGTAGAATAGAATATCTATCTTTACAGGTTAGTTTTCAGGGGGTGAAAGATAACCTAGATTCAGGAAAAACACAAAATTTGGGACCAACTTTTAAGTCATCTATCAAGACATCCCTCTCAGACATAAATAAAAACTACACTAGACACACACTAACAGGCACACACTACAATATACACATACACTTACATTATCTACACTCTTCACTATAATTTTGTATGTTTCCATTGGTCAAGTAAGTATAAGTTTAAACATTGGTGTGGTAACCAAGTATTTGCAAACTACCTCCAAGTGTACTTATAATAAATGTATCATTAACGTAAAAATAAAAACACTACAAAGTAAAAAATAACTTCAATTTCGGCAGTCGGTGTTCTTGTTTTCGTTTCTTCGTTTTTTGACACCGACTTCCGAAATTGAAGTTATTGTTCACTTTGTAGTATTTTAATTTGGAAGTCGGTTGTATTTTTTGTAAAAAGTTTTTTTTTTCACTTTTTAGTTGTGGTATATAATGGACCAGTTCTATAGGCTAGGTACCAATAATGCCAAAAGTGAAGCAGGAATAGATTTACCCAATAACATGAAACTTAAACAAAACCGGTGGAATAAGAGTACACCAAGGTGATTTGTTTACACCTGCGTACCCCTTTAGAGCGTACTAGTGTGATGTTATGTTATGAAATGGTGAAATCAATAAACAGAAATGCGATTGTAGCTATCCCGAGTGATTTGCCGTCATTTATTGAAGAGTTTTGAGGTATATCTCCAAAGTTCTTCATCAGATCTTGATGAAAATTAAATGGGCCCACATGACAAGCACCAGCTTTCAAATAAAAAAAGAATCATCAAAATCGGTTCACGCAGTAACAAATTCTGAGGTAACACACACTAGATCCCACGATACAGGGTATCCTACTGTGGGGTCTAGTTTTATTTCATGTCAGTAATTTATATTTGTATTTCCTTGTGTACCTATGCTATTTTACAAGCTTTTATTTAAATTGCGGTGTATGTATCATGTATGTGTGTTCGGGTCAAATCTTGCAACTGAATTTTAAAGCAGTTATCCTCCACCGATTAAAATTGAATTTGGCATATACGTTTTGTTTGGATGACAATGCATGGTTAGCTCAGTGACGTAATTCTAAATCCAAAATGGTGACGGCCCAAGATGGCGGACTAGTTATTTTTTGGGCACTGCCATGATATGGGTATCAAATGAAAGGATTTATTGAGAAGATTACGATAGAAGCTTGTTTTTTTTTAATGAATAATTGATTTACTATTTTATTTTGATGTTGTGCTTAATGTATCTAAAGAAAGTTGTCATATTTATCTTATCTTATCTAGCTTACAATCTTACCGGATGCAGCTGTACCCGGGTTGGGTTCCTTTGAAATATTCAAAAAGATCAAAAGGAAAACGGTTCCGCTAATCAACAGGAAAAGCGGAACCATTGAGTTTTACTTCTATGCGAATTTATCCTATCCTATTCTAACTAATATTATAAATGTCAATGAGAGTTTGTTAGTAGCGCTTTTACACCTTAACTACTCGACCGATCGCTTTGCGTTGTCAGGGGTACAGAAAACAGAAAAGATACAAAAAAGGATTTAGGGCACCTTTCATCTAGAAAAAGTACTGTTTCCGAGGAAACATTAACGCGAGCAAAACCGCAGGCGGCACCTAGAAATATTATAAATGTGAAAGTTTGTGAGTATGAATGACAAAAACTACTGAACGGATTAAGATGAAACTTCCATAAATATACCTAATACATCAGAATAACACATGGGCTATAATTTATTAAGATATTGGGAGAAGTACTAATACCACGCGAGAGGAGCAGCGGGCGGCAGATAGTATAGTACATTGTTCACCGAGAGGAGAAAGTGACCGATTACTCTTTCTCGGGAATCGCACTTTTTCTCGAGTGATACATAGTGCTTTATACTACACCTACGAGGAAAATAAAAAACTAAATCTTTACTAATTGAAATTTATATTGAAATTTTTGCAGTTAGTGACCAATGGCGTCTGCAATTTTCACATGTTCTTTTTTCAAATTGTTTGACACCATCCAACACACAGCTAGTGGCCAGTGTCATTTTGCGAACTTGGAGATAAAAACTCACTGTAAAAACTTTTTGGCTTTTGATATTTAGGTTACCAGCGCATAGTCTTACCCAAAATTAAAAAAGAAAAACCACGTAAGAAATGGATTTTCATACACTTTTCTCTCCCGCTCAGATGCGTTTTCTCGCCGCATATTTGTTCGTTATGCAATGACGTACTTTCTACCGTAAATTTGATAAAGTATCAAGGTACTTTCCGAGCAGGTGTAGTATAAATATTATAATTGTGATAGTTTGTGAGTACGAATGGATTTTTGTTACCACTGATATAAATCTAACTAGATGACGCGATTGTATCTACTTCGTGTGCCAAGAAACGGAGTAAAGTTACGATCAATGACCGTAATTTGAGCTTTTCATTTAGCATTATCGGCACCGGAAATCCACCGAAATCTAGAAAAATGCCTTTTTATGCCATATTGAGCTGTAAAGAATGTATAGAAAAAGTTGGCCGAGGCATTGGAAATGTAGTTTTTAAATAAATTTGTTTGTGAAAAAGTGCACGCTTGGTTTTCATACAGATGGAGTAACTTGCGTTACTATTTAGATTTATGTCTGTGTTTGTTAACGTTTCACACAAAAACTACTAAACGAATTTGGATGATTTTAACTGTAATTATAGCTTATACATCAGCATAAAACAAGCAGTTACATCCTAAATATTGGGGAAAGAACTGATTTCATGCGAATACAGTCGCGCGGGTGGCACCAAGTTTTACCCGGCTGCAAGGAAAGGATTATGTTTTTCGCGCGTATCTTGTATGTATGTAAGTATGTTTGTATGTATGTAATATTCTTTATTACCTCGTATCTTTCAAACCACTAGACGGATTTTTATAAATTAGACATCGTTAGATAGGTCTTGGCCGCCCAAGTGCTTTTGAGATAAGTGCGTTAAAAAAAGAAACATGGCGGATTTCGGGCGCCATATTGTAGAGGTTGCAATTTTTTTTTTCTTCGCAACTCATCGAGTGGGGTATCAAAATGAAGGGTTTTTACAGGTGAAAAAAAAAGCTAATTTGAAAATCAAAAAACCCGACTGCTTAAGATGCGAACTAAAAAGCTGTAAACAAGAAAAAATCATGCTGTGCAGTCGGAGGATATATATATTCGCGAACTGCCTGATGACTTAAGCAGTCGGGTTTTTCATTTTTAAATTAGTTTTTTTTGCATACATACATATTCGCAGTCTATTAGCTTAATTAATTTGATAACATAGGCAAGCTGGTAATATCGTAATTGCGGTCTAGTAACCGCGGTTTATTTGTGAACGTATTAGGAGCTGACCGCATACCTTCACAAAGGGCGTTTCGGTATGACGATCTATGTGTTTTTGTTTTGTAGATGTTTACAGCGTTTCATACAAATTCTAAGACTAAAAAAAAACTTTTTGCAAAAAAATACTACCGACTTCCAAATGAAAAACTACAAAGTGAAAAATAACTTAATTTATGGAAGTTGGTGTCCATATTGCAAAAAAAATGGTACCTACGAAAAACACCGACTTCCATAAATTAAGTTATTTTTCACCTTGTAGTTTTTCATTTGGAAGTCGGTAGTATTTTTTTGCAAAAAAGTTTTTTTATTATCCCTTTTTAGTTTTACCTACCTAATAGGGAAGTTGTTTAGCAAGGTCCCTATAACGCCAGAATAGATTACTCGAATAACATGAAACTTGAACATAACCGGTGAAATGAGAGATCTGCGTACCCCTTTAGAGCGTACTGGCGTGATGTTATGTTATGAAATGGTATAAACAATAAACAGCCATGCGATTGCAGCAATCCCGTTAGTTTTTCCGTTATTTATTGAAGAGTTCTGTTGTATATCTCCGAAGTTATGCATCAGACGTTCACCAAATTCAAATGGAACCAATTTCAAAACAACACAAAACGCAAAACTACTTTCAAACAAAAAAAATATTTTCAAAATCGGTCCACAATTGACGGAGATATCGGTGAACATACAAAACAAACAAACAAAGTCGAACATAGAACCTCCTCCTTTTTGGTAAGTTGGTTAAAAATTGCATCATAGAAAGCCGTCCAAAATCTAAAATTAATAGATTTGATTACTCTATTAAGCTTATTCTAATCATGTAAAGTACGTTAACCTTATCACACACAAAATCACATTCGTTTTATGAATGTTTCATTCAAAACTAGAAAGAATATTCACGAACTATGATCTAGTTGGATCATTATTCAGGGTGACGAAACCCCAAGAAGCAATGTGTGTGTGTCCAGTAAACTTGTAAGATTGCAAATCTATTGGATACCATTACTATTCGAACCATTTATCAAACCTACCTTTGATCTTAGAACTCTAATTCAAGAAATTGCTTGGATCCTCTAAAACGAACCGTTCCATTTCCGAGTCCACCCGAGAGATTCCGAAACCACACGAGCTTTGTTTTGAAGAGCCACTATTGGTCAGTTGTGAATGGCGAGGTTCAAGGTTTCCTTTTGAAACGTTTTAGGGTTTCAAGAAGATTGTTTGGCCTTATATGTGTCCGGCCTAAGATTCAAAATTTAGATACAGTTTGGTTGATTGGAATGTTGTCATTTACTAAAGAGGGTATGGAAGATAGAACGACTAAGGTGTACCTGTCCCACACTTAAGTTACAAGGATCAGTGCCCATTTTCAGTAACTTAGGTTAAGGTTAGGTTAAAACGGGCTGGTTTCCGCAACTCCACGACCAAGCGCGTATTTTGCGTACGGGTGGGGTGGTGGCTTATTTTCAGTAACTTTCTCTTCAATCTGTATTGTTTTTAGGGTTCCGTACCCAAAGGGTAAAAACGGGACCCTATTACTAAGACTCCGCGGTCCGTCTGTCTGTCTGTCTGTCTGTCACCAGGCTGTATCTCATGAACCGTGATAGCTAGACTGCTGAAATTTTCACAGATGATGTATTTTTATTACCGCTATAACAACAAATACTGAAAACAGAATAAAATTAATATTTAAGAGGGGCTCCCATACAACAAACGTGTTTTTTTTTTTTTGCAGTTTTTTTGCGATAATGGTACGGAACCCTTCGTGCGCGAGTCCGACTCGCACTTGCCCGGTTTTTTTCTCTGTAAAGTGTTTGTGTTTTTTAACCGACTTACCAAAAAGGAGGAGGTTATATGTTCGACTTTATGTTTGTGTATGTTCACCGATATCTCCGTCAATTGTGGACCGATTTTAAAATTTTATTTTTGTTTGAAAGGGTATGTGCCGAAATTGGTCCCATTTTTATTTGTTGAAGATCTGAATAAGAGCTTCGGGGATATACAACAGAACTCTTCAATAAATAACGACAAATCTCTCGGGATTGCTGCAACCGCATGTCTGTTTATACCATTTCATAATATAGCATCACGCCAGTACTCTCAAAAGGGGTACGCAGATGTGTACATTTCACCTTGTTACAATCTCATTTCACCGGTTATGTTCAGTTACATGATATTCGGGTAATCTATACTGGCATTATAGGTATCTTACTAAACTACTTGCCTATTAAGTAGGTACATATAAAAAGTGAAAAATAAAAAATAACTTTTTTACAAAAAAATACTACTGACTTCCAAATAAGAAAACTACAAACTGAAAAATAACTTTATTTTTGGATGTCATGTGTGTGATGTGATGTGGTGTTGAAAAAAGTTTTTGATTTGTGTACATAAATAAATAAATTAACAACACTTGGTCGACATGTGGCCTAGGGCTTATGAAAACGGGCATTAATTTACGATGATTCAAACAATTTGACTGTATGATAAACCAGTTGACCCCCGGGACTTCGCTCCCGTCAACTGGCTACCCAGCCTACCCAGCCTAATCACCTACCCAGCCTACCAAGCCTACTCTGCCTACCCAGCCTACCCAGCCTACTCTGCCTACCCTGCCTGCCCAGCCTACCCAGCCTACTCTGCCTACCCAGCCTACCAAGCCTATCCTGCCTACACTGCCTACCCTGCCTACCCTGCCTACCCTGCCTACCCTGCCCACCTATCCTACCCAGTCTACCCAGCCTACCCTGCCTTCCCTGCCTACTCTACCCTACCTACCTACCTAATCATTTTTATGTATCATCAGTAGTTTTCTCAAAGCACGCCAAAGAATGATTTTTACAGGCAACATTTTGCTACTTTGGGTTACATTATTACAATTTTCATAACGAACTCATTTTTTTTTAAATATATTATAGCTTATGACACTCAGGAATAATGTAGCTTTCTACTGGTGAAAGATTTTTTTAAATCAGTTCAGTGGATCCAGAGATTACCCCCTACAACGTCACAAACTGACAAACATTACCTCTTTATAATATTACTAGTTGACCCGGCAAACTTTGTTTTGCCATAAAAACACTACACATTTATCTACCCTACCTACCCTAGCCTACCCTACCCGACCCTACACTACCCTACCCTACCCTACACTACCCTACCCTACCCTACACTACCCTACCCTACCCTACACTACCCTATCCTACACTACTCTACCCAACACTACCCTACACTACCCTACCCTACACTACCCTACCCTACCCTACCCTACCTACCTACCTTTTTTTTTTTTTTTTTTTTTTTTTTTTTTTTTTTTTTTTTTTTTTTTTTTTACACTACACTACTCTACCTACCTACCCTACCCTACCCTACCCTACCCTACCCTACCTACCTACCTACACTACACTACTCTACCTACCTACCCTACCTACCTACCCTACCCTACCCTATCCTACCCTACCTACCTACCTACACTACACTACTCTACCTACCTACCCTATCTACCTACCTACCCTACCTACCTACCCTACCCTACCCTATCCGACCCTACACTACCCTACCCTACCCTACACTACCCTACCCTACCCTACGCTACCCTACCTACCTACCTACCTACACTACACTACTCTACCTACCTACCCTATCCAACCAAACTTTTTTTTTTTTTTTTTTGCTTTTAAACCTTCCCTGTATTCTGTCGAACATAACAAAAAAAGAATTATTCAAATCGGTCCAGCCGTTCTCGAGTTTTAGCGAGACTAACGAACAGCAATTGATTTTTATACATATATATAGATAGTATAGATTAGAATTATTTTACTCCATTTTCGCGGTCTTACTAGGTTGAGTTCTAAATTGATTGGTAAAATAAAATAAAGACTCTAGGTAATTCTGTGACGGGCTGCGAAGTCGCAGGAGAAGCTAGTAATCAAATTAAAATATAAGAAACAAAATTAAGTGCATCTAAGCTATGGTCGACACGAAGTAACTACGTAGATTGTAATTTGTAACAAGAAAAAAAGGATTTAAAAAAAGAACGGTAATCGATTTTACTTTTTGTCTTCACGTTCGTAATATGAACTTCTTGCCCGAGACTCCTTAGCCCGCTTCGTTAGACAATGAGACTAGCTGTAGTATTCTGCTTGCCTAGTACTTTTATCTATGTGGTTCTACTCGTTATCTCCTGTGGGGTCAAGCTAAAAGGTCAAGCGTCGTGAATGGTATGTGACGCACGAAGATTCCGACGCTTCTGACGTTCGTTTCTACCTACTAACTGACTACCGACTACCTTAGTACTTTTCAGTCTCTTGGGTGATCTTTGAGAAATTGGTTGAAGACACGTTAATTTACTGATGAAATCGAGTGAAATAGCCCGAGTTAATAGCTGAATCTTTGGGTCAAATTATCTCAACTGGGCTCTTTAGGTAACACTATTCGAAAATTCTTCCATACAAACGTCAAACATTGTAAAGTGTTACCTGTTCTAGCCCGCGCTCAGTACCTGTTCCTCATAAAACACTTTGATAACACTGACATTCAAGTTCCAGTAAGATATGATGTGAATACCCGACAAGCAAAATCAAAATCTTTACAAGTACCACGCAAAAATATTTTTTATGGTAGACGCACTGCATCTGCCATAATACCAAATTTATTAAACCAAATACCCTTAGACATTAGAGACTCAATGAACAGTAAAAATGTGAAGCGCAAGCTGAAACAACACTACATCGAACAGATTTCACCTTAATTTACTAATAGTGCGTTGATCAAACTCCAGACCATGGCATGCTAAGACAGACCCCAGGGGTCTTATGGTGTGCTTTATGTAATCCTAAGGACAACTTGTTTTTATGAAATAAATAAATAAATAAAACGTAGTCCACTGATTGCTCCACTGTTTGACGATGTACGTTCAAAATAAAAATTATATCATTTTGTCTCATCATTATCTAGCCCCGTATGGAAACTGTATAAAAATACAATATTTGAAAGTTATGAGCGTCGAAAGTTCCATATTTCAACATTAATTTTAACGCATCTTTGGGCGGAAATAAATACCATAAGAAGAAGGAAAATTGCAAAACGGCCTCCATCTTATCTTATCTTATGGAGGGGCCGAGAAGCAACTCGGACACTTCGACCCATTGGGATCTATTGTGGTCCCCTAGATAACTTACTCCTCCCCAATCTCGTTGAAAACTCTTTTCATGAGTCTTACAACGAGACTGGGAGATATGAGCCTATAGTCTTCTGGTTTAGGATATCCAACCCCTAGTAGACTCATTCGCTTACCAGCCAGTGCATCGCATGTGCACAGGAGATGCTCCATGCGTTCCGTATGTTCCCCACACAACCTGCACATGGGTGTCGCGGTTAGACCCATCTTCATGAGCATGTCGTTGGTTCCAAAGTGCCCAGTAAAGGCCCCAAGCAGGTAGCGGATTTGCCCCCTGCTCATATTCCAGATGCACTCCCGGGCTTTGAACGTAGAGCCTAGGAATTTCTTGGAGTGTTGTAGACCAGTAGTAGACAACCAGTGTGTTTGTTGTCTGTGATCTGCAAACTCCTTAAATGTGGCTTTTACGAGACACGTCGAAATGCCTACACATGGTTCTGGACCCACAAAATCATTTGCTGAGCCCTCTCTTGCCAGTTCATCTGCCATTTCGTTACCATGGATTCCTTTGTGTCCAGGGACCCACATCAGTCTCACCCTGTTATGCCTCCCAAGCCTGTTTAGGACCTGGATGGCATCCAGAATAAGTTTGGAATCCACTTTGTAGGATGCCATGGCTTTGATTGCAGCCTGACTGTCACTAAGAATATATATGGATTTACCTCTGGTTCCTCTATCTATATTCTCTTGAGCACAGGTTATTATGGCATATGTTTCCGCTTGGAATACAGTTGCCATCTTCCCTAAGCTTTTGCTACATTTGTAACCTTTTGCGTATATTCCCGCTCCTGTACCTGATTCCATTTTGGATCCGTCAGTGTACCACACCAGACTATGTTGATCTGGTGGATCGAGTCTCTTCGTCCAGTCCTCTATTGAAGGGATTTGGACCTTAAAAGACCTTTCAAACACAAAAATAGTTTGCATTTTATCGGATATCATGCTAGTTATCCGATCCAGGCCTTCGTTGCAATCAAACTTTGTATGGTTAGTCTTTGGCCTAGAGGCATCCCATAGTCCAGCAATAGCAAGACGATGTAATGTCTTCCTTGTCTCGAATTCAACCATCATATGCAGAGGAGGGATATTGAGGTATCTCTCAATCGCTGCCGTAGGTGTTGTCCTGAAAGCGCCCGTGATGCCGAGACACACTGTTCTTTGTAACCTGGTGAGTGGCGCTTTACACGAGGCAAGCTTTGTTCTTGGCCACCACACTATGCTGCCGTATGTGATAATAGGTATTATCATTGTTCGGTACAGCCATCGTATCACTTTGGGCTTTAATCCCCAAGTTTTACCGTAGGTGGAACGACACATGCCGAACACTCGTAAGGCCTTTGTCGTAATATTTTCCACATGAGTTTTCCACCTGAGTTCTTTATCAAGCGTTACACCCAGATATTTAACTTCGGTGGACCAGGGCAGCTTTATTCCATTGAGGGAGGGCTCTCCTAGGTTTCCTAGTTGTCTCTTCCTCGTGAATGGAATAATGACTGCTTTACTTGGGTTGATAGAGAGGTGGTTCTTTGTACACCATTCCTCTGTCATCCTCAATGCCTTTTGTAACAATCCAGAGACTACGTTCGGAAATTTACCATTAACCATTATAGCTATGTCATCTGCATAGCCTACTGTGTAGAATGGTCCGGTGTTGAGTTTGGTAAGCAGCGAGTCTACTACCAAGCACCATAATAATGGTGACAGCACTCCGCCTTGCGGACAACCTCTTGTTGTTTTTGCGCTAAGTCTGTCTCCCATCAGTTCTGATCTGACTATTCTGCTTCTCAGCATATAGTCAATCCAGTTGCACGTGGTATCATTGATGCCATGTTCCTTTGCAGCAATGCGTATAGGCTCAAATGTTGTCTTGTCAAAGGCTCCCTCTATGTCGAGGAAAGCCCCGACACAAATCTCTTGTCCTTCTAGCGCAGCCTCGGCTCGAGTCGCAACATAGTGCAATGCCGTTTCCGTAGATTTTCCAGGGCTGTAGGCGCACTGTAGTTTATGTAGAGGGAATACTTTAAGTGGTCCCTCTCTTAGGTGCCTGTCTACCATTTTCTCCAGAGGTTTTAAGAGAAAGGATGATAGACTGATGGGCCTATAAGCTTTAGCTTCTTCGTAAGTCGGTCTGCCCACCTTCGGTATAAAAGTGACTTTGACCTCCCTCCATGCCTTAGGTACATACCCAAAGGCTATGCAGGCTCTGTAGAGTTTACTCAAATGTGGTATCAAAACAGATGCCCCTTCTTGCAAAAGTATTGGGTAGATGCCATCCGGACCAGGGGATTTGAAAGGCTGGAAGCCTGCTAAGGCAAGCTTCAGTTTATTTTCATCTACCACTTTCTTTGCCGTGAGCCAGTTATTTTTGGACGTGTGCCTCGTGAGCTCGTCCCTTGTGACTGGTTCCTCTTCATCGCTGTCGCGCAGTATACATTCCGGGAAGTGAGTTCTAAACATCACGCCCAGAGTGTCCCGTCCAGTTTCTGTGAGATACCCATTCTCATCCTTTACAGATGACAGTGGGTTTGTCTTATTCATGGACATTGCTTTGCACAACCTCATTCCATTTGGCAGAGCTTCGATGGAGGTGCAATGCTGTCGCCAATTAGTTCTTTTGGCCTTGCGAACCGCCGTGTTATACCTCGTCAGCATGCTGTGATAGCCAGAAAAGTCTTTCCTGGCTTTTGCATCATTAAAGGCCTGTCGTGTTTCCTGACGTATTTTAGCTAGTTCAGGAGTCCACCATGGTACTTTTTTGCAAAAGGCCTTTTTCTCTGGGCAATTATCTTCCCATGCACCGATGGTGCCCACCTTGATTCTGTCCGCTTCAAATTCTATATCTAGTATGGAATTAAGCTTACCTTTAGGGCTCCCTAGATTTACTTTTAGGTCCCTCCTGTACGAGTCCCAATTTGTATGCCTTGGGTTTCTCCTTCGTCTAGTTTCGGCCTCTCCCGCCGTCCTAAACCTAAAGCATATATAATTATGATCAGACAGAGAGATTTCGTCCGATACATGCCAATTTTCAATGTGAGTGCTGGCCCTGTTTGAAGCCAATGTCAGGTCAATAACTTCAGCTCTCGCAGAGGTCCTGAAAGTAGGTTTATTGCCTGCATTAAGGATTTGTAAAGAAGAGCTTACCACAAAGTCCACCAAATCCTCCCCTCGTTTGTTGACATCTGAGCTGCCCCAAACGACATGGTGTGCATTCGCATCGCAGCCAAGTATCAGGTCAAGGTTTTCTTGGTTGCCGTAGTCAACCAGTCTTCTGATTAGTGGTGTTACTGGTTCCTTTTGTTCATATGGGAGATAGGCAGAGGCAAGGATAATTCTCCTCTTCTCTGTTCCCGTCCCCACTTGGATCAAAGTTGTTGTGAGATCCCTGTAACAGAAAGTACGTAAGGGCATTGCCTCTATACCGCCCCTGATATAGATGCAAGTCCTTGCGTCATTAGTTGGACAGTCATAGAGCACCAGGCCCCCTGTCCCACCTAAGCCTTTTATAGTCCCTTTATATAAATAAGGTTCCTGTATCAAGGCAACGTCGTATGTATTAAGCTTCAGTTGCCGAGCCAGAAGGGCAGTAGTGGCTCTGCAATGATGCAAATTGATTTGTACACACCTTAGTCCCTCCATCTTGGATATTTTGATGGGTTTGTGCTGTTGTTGGAGTGCCTCAGTTTTGATGCTCCTCCTCCATCGCGTCCTCCTCGAGAGCAGTTGGCGACTCAATCTCCAGGGTATCGAGACCCTCAAGGATGTCATCCTCGAGGTCCGCCTCTGACGCCCCGGTCTGGGTCTCTGCCTCCTGCGCTACGTCGTGAGCAGCGACCTCGTCGATGGCCTCTTCACACTGCGGTGGACCATCTTCGGAGGGCTCCACTCCTGCTTCCGCAGTGGGTGCCTCTCCCTTTTCTTCTTCCAGGAGCTTGAACGAGTATCGTTCAATGCCTCCTGGAAGAGAATAGCCCGCGGCCTTGATGACCCCAGCGAAAACCCCGTCCATAAGGACGATACGACGGATGCCGGTCTGCTCAGTAAGAACATTCACGACCTTCCAGTCGTCCGTCCTCAAGGCAGGGTTAAGCCGCTGAAGCAACCTAATGGCCCGAGCCGAGTCTTGCAGCGCCAAGTTACGACTCTTCCATGCCATTTTGACTGGCTTTGGAAGGTCCTTGGCATTGACGACCTTGAGCTTCATGGAGCCTAGTTCCACGTTGTGGATGGCACCCTGAAGCCAGCAAGCTGCGTCAGAGTCGTCGCAGGATACATGCACTGCACCCGCGACAACTCCGGGAGCAACCGTGTATACCGGTAAAGGATCCGGTGCTTCCTCCAGTTTCTCAATTATGAGTTCCTGGATTGGCATCAGATCCTCCGCCTTCAAGTACTCCTCAGGGTACCTGACTGAGACAATGGCGAGTTTCACAGCCGCCACCGCATCCCTAAAGGATCCGGTTGAGGACGATTGACCTTGGGTCTTTACCCTCTCTCTTGTGGTTTACCCTCTATGCTGCCATGTCCCCGCTGTCACTGCTGAGAACAGCACGCGGCCCCTTTGACGGTCCTCCCGTAGGAGTCCCTTCTAGAGCCGCCTGCTGTTTCAGCTTTTGGCGCTTTTTCCTTTGCGCCCCAGATCGTCCAACCCGGCGCCAGCCTGATTCCTGCCGGCCGCCGGGTGACGAAGAAGTGCTGACCTCGCCGGTAGCGTCCGAGGCCGTAAGGTCCGAGGTCGTTCGACCTCTAACACAAGGCTCTCGTGCCGCGCCAGCTTTGGCAGTACCCTTATGCCCAGTGGGATTAATTGCAGTACCGCCCAACGGTGGTCCCGCAGCAGTGCCGACCCTTGACAGTGCCGCAGCAGTCCTGTCTTTTGACAGTCCCGCCACAGCCCCACCTCGAGACGATCCCACTGCAGTCCCAGCTCTGGTCGGTCCCGCTTGAGGTTTTGCAGTGCCCCTCAAAGGCGGTCCCGCAGCAGTGCCGTCCCCCGACAGTGCCGCAGTAGTACCGTCTTTTGACAGTCCCGCCGCAGCCCCGCCTTGACACGACCCCGCCACAGTCCCGCCTCTGGGTGGCCCTGCTAGAGGTGATGCAGTCCCGGCTTGCGCCAGTCCCGCCGTTTGATGTGCAGTCCCGGCTTGCACCGGTCCGACCTTCTGGTATGCAGTCCCAGCTTTCGCCGGTCCCGCCTTTTGGATCGCAGTCCCAGCTTTCGCCGGTCCCGCCTTGTGGTTTTTTTTATTTTTAAAATCCATTAAGATTCCCGAAAAATGTTTTCATCCCTCAACTATCCCCACCCGCCATGGAGTGCTCAAGTGGCGATGCTACGGTAGCACCAGGGATTAGTCGAGGGATATAGTCCCCCCCCATTAGTTGCCCACGAGACTGCACAGCACTAACCCACACCGCTACCACTAGCGATGCGAGCGAGCGCTGCCGTCTGCAAGCCCCCAATTGGAGTGAACTCGCCTGGGGGCCGTCTGACCGGACCCCGCAGCCGATTGACCGCAGCGGGCTAAGCTGCGGCCTCCCGTGTTAGAAGAAATCCGGGCCAAAGTGGAGTGTTGCCTCAGAGACGTTAAACCGCCTACGCTCGTCGGCTCAGCCACCAGGATCCCTTCATCCTCCCGTTACGGGTCCCCGCGCACGGCACAAACACGCGGGAGGTAATTGCTATCCATCATTGTTCTTGCTCAATGGTGGACACCCAGGGGCATGACGTTACTGTTACGTCTATTTCATAGGGAATTAGACCAAAAAACAGGGCGGCAACCACGAGAAGGAAAATCACCGCACTTGCCTTGAGGATCTACACGACCGTAGCGCTCTCCCTCAAGACCACGCCACCTTGCCGTCTCTGAAGGAGCCAGGCAAGGTAGGACTGCATCGACAAAGCCAAGCCCTACAAGGCTTGGCTTTGTCGATGCAGTCTCGGCCTCCATACAGGGATAGATTAGTAATTCTACAATGCAAATAATTTTATTTTGAAAATATACATTTTTGTAGTTTTTTCATGATATCTAGACTCCCAAAGGCCTGTTCATAAAATTTCGCGCGCTCGTTTTCATCCTAAATCATCATCCATTTCGCTACAAATTTGCTAATTCGTACGAGAAATAGCTTCTCACTGCTTATCACAGCATCTATCTCTTTCGCAAGTGTTGTTGGATGGGACAGCATGCATTTTAACCCCGCGCACAAAATAGTTCGTGCCGTTGACTAGTGGAACCTTAAGCCCTGTGGCCCAGTCTGGCAATTATAATGTTACCATAACAATTTAGCCGGAAAGCCCATCACAATACAACACAGTAAAATACGCTTCACGTTTACACAAAAGAAAAAACATTGCCTTCATTAACAACCTTTTGTTCAGCTACCAAAATTTACCATTAAAAAAGCCAACCATTAATTCTACCACCTAATAAAATTTCTTGTAATCAACACAGCCTCCATTAATATTTCTCAACGATTGTTGGCAGTTAATCAAGAGACGCTATTCAAAATTAAACCGATTCTCTGGGCCATTCCCTAATTTTAAATTCAGAACGTGCGATGCTTGACACGTATCCGATAGTCCCTTATAATTCGCACATTGTTCGCAGAACCTCCATCAAATAGACTCTTGTTACATTGTGCGAAAATTTACGCGAAAATTCGTGCGAATTTTTGAGCTTGATCGATGATAGAAGACGTTTTGTGTTGGGACGAACGTTTCAGCATTAAATGGTGAAGTTGAACGTGATCGATCTGTTGATTTGTATTGGTGCGATTGATCGGATCGACTTTTATTGGAAGTAGGACTTGACTTTAACTAGTTATATCATTTGTCGAAATAAATGGGTCTGTACGGACTTAATTTGGAGTGAAAGACCAACCAATTTAAATGTATTTTTTCTGGTCTTTATCACAAAAAAGCGACTTTACGAGAAAATTTATTTATAACAGCGGTTTGAGAAACCTCATTAAGCTTAGTGCCTATTATAAATACTGGACTATATTTGAAGGGTCTGCCAATATTGCGGAAAAAAGCGGGAATTTATTTGCGGATTCAAAACGGGCAATCAGTGGTATGAAAATGAGGGAATAGTACGCCTTACCTGCAGGTCGAAGCCAACTCACGTAGCACGAAGATTTGCGAGTTTGTGATTCTTCGAACTCCAAAATGGCGGCTGACGCCTTTCTGCTCTTTTATGTTGCACCCAACACTTTCCACAGTTTTTATATCATAGACACGGTTTATAAAGTTCTCTGCAATCAACTTATTGGATGCATCAGTGAAGAGCCATGTGGCATGAAGAGCTGGCGGTGAGATACGAATTCCTCTCACGGTCAAGGTTTAAATTGCTCTGAAATATCTGTGGTCAAGTCGTACATAATATGGAGCCGGGAAGGCCGGTAAGACCATAATTCTGGACGCGACACACGACACGACAAAATGTGGTCACGTTTCAGACTTCCATATATTTTTATGGACCGTTAGTTCATTGCACGACACCCCAACACAAGCGACACGATTTTCAAACGGATTTTTGGCTATGTCGTTGATGACGCTATATTGTCGCGACTTTTTTGCGGTGACGATTTAGCGGCTGAACAAAAGTGGTATGAGCTTGTTGACGACACGACACACCGCACCGCACGTTATAAAACAATACAAGTGCACTGAAGTGTCGTTGCAGAATCGTGTCTAGTGAACAAACGAACGAACGACAGACCGTCTGCCGTGTGTCGTGTATTGAAAATAATGACCGCATATCGTTTCGTGCGTGAATAAACCACCTAAATGTCAGATGCCTTGTCAACAAATTTGGTTATTGGTTTACGAATTGTTTTAAGAGATCGCGCCACCACTATTAATGCCGAACTAATTATTTTTCACAGACTTTTATTGACTCCCACGTAAATGTGTTTTTATCATAGATTTAGATATTTTTGCTATGGTTTTTAACTTTTTATAGTATTTAATAACAATTTTTATTGCCATAATTTTAAACGTGTTTTGTTAATCTTTCTGTAATGCGTAGTGTAATAGTGGCTTTTTCTTTCAATCCTAAGAAAACATTACTCCAACTAAAAATGAGAAAATATAATCGTGCTGCAGTACTCTCAGCAAAAACAGTTGTCTACATTCAACAATATTAGTCTAATTTATGAAAATATTTGCTTTACAGAAAAAAACTATTCATCATCTCTACATTGTCTACTTAAAAAAAACAATTGTTTAATTGAACTGCAACACTATCAAAACAAAGATAGCAACACTAATTGATTAAGTCACAAAATTTATATTGCTATTTATTGGACGAATATTAACCATTTTGTATATTTACGGCTACCTAAAGGCTGAATGGCGTATGAGCTATGGCCGTGTTGCTTTGTCGATTTAAAACCTGTTTCGTTCGTAAAAGGCTTGAGGTTATGTACCTATTTGTGTATTATATGTAAGGTCATTTTATCTCTTCTTTTACCTAGCACTATTTCACTTCCGGAGGGGTCGGCTCTCCTAATTTTGTGGCGTTAGAACAATCTGTCCTGGGTTGTCAGTTCAGGCAATTTTTCCTCCAATAGGAGTTTCGTCACGCTAGTCCACCACGTAGCTCGTAGCTGGATGTGGTCTTCTAACTTTCTTGTATTCAGGTAGTTGCAATGCTTTCTTCATAACCTGTCAAAGGCCATTTTATAAAACATTAAAGACAGAGTTCGTACAACCATTGAATCCTTTTTTTTTTTTTTTTTATCGTGGAGAAATGCTCATGCATACTGCGCTACCACGGGGAGATAGTGCAGTTATGTGGGACTCTAACCCACTAAAACTCCACGGTGTCCTCCTGTGCCGCTTATGGCGGGAACACGGGAACGCGTTAGCATACATCCGCGAACCCGCCGTGGCTGTCCGTCTCCGGACCCTCCTCTGGGGATTACCCCCCATCACCGGCGCACCAGAACACACTGTACGCCGTGACCACCCCGGGGACCAAACCAGCACATGGGCGCCTTGGTCCCCCTGTGACGGGTCAGGACAGTGGCCCCGCCATACCACTTTTCGGCCGCAGAGGATAGGGAGAGCGGCCAACGCTATACCGACACTCCTCTTCCCCTGCGGCCCCACCGCGTCCGCCATCAGACGGTGGTGACCCCGTGCAGGCCGCGGAGGGTAGGGCGAGCGGCGCACCGTAATACCGGCACTCCTCTCCCGCCGCGGCCTCCAACGCTCAGCCGCGATGCATTCCATACCACATCGCGGCCCGCCTCAGTTGCGATGTCGCCTACGCAACACCGCAACCTACATGTTGGCCGCTACGTCGTCGGCTTATCGGCAAACGCCCTGACGAGCGGCCCCTCCTCTGGTTCCTCTTCGCTTTACCGTGGTTGTCCAAGCCACGGCTACTGAGCCCCCCCGCCTCGACAATGCGGGAACCCACTGGGGGGGAACCATTGAATCCTCCCCCAAGCGTCGCCACACTGATCGGTCCGGTGTGTTTCGCATCCACCGGATTCTCACAACCTTGAACAGGACATCGTCATACATATAATTTATCAAAACAATCAGGCAGGCCGCCTGAGGAGAGGAGAAAGCAGTGGATGGAGAAGAGTCCACCACCCCATGACTTTGTTTAGCCCTAGGAACATCTACCGCTTGGTCATGAATTGCAGTGGCCTGTATGGAAGGCATTGAATCAGCTACATATCCAAGTAGGCCGCTGCAAATATAATTTTGCAAAATGGGTGATTATTGATTCGTCCAACACCCGGTGCGAGTGTGGTGTCCCTGTACAGACTATGTCCCACTTGCTGGAGTGTCCTGGCTGTCCATTCACTTGCACCCCGGAAGACCTGTACAGTGCTTCTGACGCTGCAATAACTAGCTGCCTACTGGGCCCAGACAATCTAATTAAATGTGCCATCGAATCGAAAAGACGAAGAATCAAAACAATATAAACCAAATACGCAACCAACAAACCAATAAGTTTCCACATAGGTGGAGGCTTCACCACACCGCAACGTAGGTACTCGTACTAGGTAGTAATTAAAGCGCCACCGCGCGTAGGTAGGTATTAGTTAACCACATGTACGTACCGCACCGCATTCGTTAACGAAATGTCTGCTGTTACAATGAATATGAGAATTTTATTGTTATTACAAGGTTTTTCGGAGATATTGTTATTGTTTTGTGGAGGGTATTTGGTTGGTGTTTTCATGGATTTGGAAATATAATTGAAATGTAATGAAACTAGCTGCCGCTGCTGCTTGCTGCTATTGAAAATATTAACAATTTTTTTTTAACAACAAATTATCCATCCATCTTCATCATCATCATTTAAGCCGAAAGACATCCTCTTCTGGACATAGGCCTCACCCAGGCGTCGTCGCAACATTGACCAATTCCGTGCGTCTCGCATCCAGCGCATTCCCGCAACCTTAACCAGCCTTAACCAGGTCATCGGTCCATCTAGTGGGAGGCCTTCCAACGCATCGTATTCCGATTCGCAGTCGCCATTCCTGACTTTTCCGGCCCCATTGGCCATCCGTTCTGCAATCAAGGTGCCCTGCCGACTACCACTTTAGTTTCACAATTCTTCGGGCTATGTCGGTTTGGTTCTCCTGTGGATATCCTCGTTTCTAATGCGATCACGCATGGAAACTCCGAGCATAGTCCACTCCATTACCCTTTGGGTGACTTTAAGCTTTCTGATTACCAAAATTCATCCATCCTCACAAAATTTCGTGTCTATAATAGTAGTAATATAATAGTCAATATTTACCATCCTATTCTATAGCATAAAGATGACCATTGCTGGACGAGAAAAACTTGCCCCTTTTCCATTTTATCCATTGTTTATTTCGGTGATGAAAATGATAGGACGGCGCTGATGATAAGCGGTTATCGTCCCTGGATATTTGCAATGACATTGCAGCTCTATCCTTTCAGAATCTATATACAGCAGCCCTGTGGTGAGCCCTGTAGTGTGATGAAACATGTGCTTATAGATAATTTCAATTTACTCATACCTTTAAACAAAGAAATACAACAGTACTATTGATTTAATGTTCCAGCACCTTCCCCGCGGAGTTGCTTAAAAGCTTCTTAAAGCCCTCCCACAGCAAAAATCTTTTATACTTCTTATTTAACCCGTGTTTTCTTTCTGTCTACAGGACGCTTCAGGAAAATGCATGGCGACTCAAAAGCACCTGGTGAAGGAGTGTCCAGAGATGCTGGCCATCTCAACATGGACGGGCCAGGTGCCCCGCAGACCAACCCTGCCACTTGGAGCCAAGCTGTCACAGCTCATGGCTCTGGGCTCCCGACGCAACCCAGGATCCGTCGTCTGGATGCTGGCGAAATCTGATGCGGAGATGAAGTAAGAGCGATGGATATTACCTTCTAGAGTTTCTGAAAGCCTGGTGCTGGAGTATGTTCACTTTATTTTAGTGTTAAATATTAAACTACTTAAAATCAAGTGATTGAACGTCATTCAATTGAATGCCAGGCTTTTAGAAACTGGTTGGTACGAACTAAACATTTTAGCGACGGCAAGTTTTTTTTTTTTTTAAATCGCTTCCCCACCCTAGGAATTTCTTCCTGTATCGTGGGTGCGTTTACAAACATATAAACTCACATACACAAACACCCAGAGCCGGAACAACTATATGTAGGTCATACAAATATTTGTTCCGTGCGGGAATCGAACCCGCGACACGCAGCGCAGCAGTCAATCGCTCAACCACTGCGCCAACCGTGCGCCCAATTAGAAAAAAATGTGAAAAAAATATATACAACAGTAATTTAGTTGTCAAGATAAGATCCATCAAAGTAAAACATGGGCCTCTAAAAATAACTGCTACAATGACCGGAAAAGAAAATATTGCCAATATGGTAGTTTACTGAAATTTTATTTTTGTCCGTTAGGTAGATTAATAAAAAATATTGGACACGTATTTTTTTTGTTTTGACACGTAAACATAAAGTGACGGCGATATAATGCGTTGAAATATCGTGAAACGTCACGCCGCTAGTACACTTTATACTGCCTTAGTGACGTCACAAGGCCCCACTCCTGAACTTTGGTGCGCTGTAATTTTGTAATTTTTTATTGATTTGATAAAGCATAAACTACGTGTCCAATTTTATTTGATAATCTCACTGACAATGATGGACTAAATAGAATTATCATGTTTCTATCCAGGTAACATCCATAATTACCATAACAACAGGGGGGTGACCCCCCTGATAACTAAAAATATGTGAAATATAACTATTGACAATCCGTTACTCACACACAATGAGCTACTCCATTTTTCATCACTTAATGTTGATTTCCAGGAGTTGATCACACTGGCGATGTTTAATTACTTAACTGAGCGTACAACGAGTATGTACGTAACTAGATAAACAATTTGCGATTGACAGTCACACCCAATACTAATCAGCTCCAATCTAAAGCTGCATGGTGAATAGAATAGAAAACATTTATTCGATATAGACACAATGCAGCAGCCCCAATGACAGAGTAAATTAGATAGGAACCTTATTTTTCTTTGTGTACCGTTTGAAACCTTCAAAATGCGGCTGGACTTTTGCGGAAAAGACCAGGGAGTGTGAGATTTTTACTTCACTAAAACCACCCCGGTGATCACAATCAGCACGTAGAAGAGGACCCGTGACCTCTCAAAAGAACAGGCGTTACACAGAGAGGGCTCGGAGGTGGCTCCGAGCCCTCTCTGTGTAACGTCTGTTAGGGCACATCTCTAGGGAGATTGAAAAAACGCCTTCCTTGAGCCTCGCTGTGCACGGCAGCACGTGATCACTGTGCCACCGTCTTTCCTGGATTCACTAGGTGGACGGACAGAGTCCCTATTGAGATAGTTACCTAGTAAAAAGGTCAATCAAAAGTTGCACTGAGCATTGACCTTACCTAAAGGATACCTAATATGTCCGGCACCAGCCAGGCTCGGCCATTAAGATAGGAAACATATGGAGGCGCCGCGATGTTCTATACATACATTAGCTTATAGAAATATGAGTGAAATACGACACAGAATGTGAAACATCGTTTTGTTTCATTCTTTCTAATGTAGTAATCGTATTTGATGAAAGAGACAACAATATTTCAGTTGTTGCTCATTATGGCAACATTTTGTTATGACGTAGTGACGGTTGTAGGTACGTGCCATATTCGCCATTTTATGTGACGAATTTTGTGGTTGTGTTCGTGGTAGTCCTGCTGTCAAATGGTTGTTTACATATTGTATTATTGAGATTTGTGTGTGTGTGTTGCTTGATTGACACAACCTTAGAATCGGCGGCCATTTTATGAGACATTTCGAGGTTTAGGTAGGCACGTTTTTTTCGTAGGTATTTCCAGTCCATATTATTTAGTATGTCTATGTGCTCGGCGCACTTTGTTTCGTTGTGGTGGCTGCTTTTATTCAAACGTTTTTTTAAATAGATATGGTTGCTTTAAACCACCATCTCATTTGATAGTAAGCGATGATGTGCTCAAAGATGGGACATACTTACCTTCAAAATACCTTTTAGACCCTCAGCTATCAGAAAATACAAAGTCCGGCAGGGAATTCTGTACACACATGTAACGAAGAGGGGTACGTGTTGTTGTCCGATTATGGAACGAAGTTTTTATCAAAAGCAGTTAACACGAATACCCAGTTAAACTCAGTGCAAGCAATTAATTTAATTAGTGTTGGCCAGTATCAGGAACATTTATTGGACACCTGTAAATTGCTTGCGAAATGTAGTCACGCTGCGTTTGGAGTATCGTTCGATGAAATTCTGTTGCCCCGGATACGAATTTCAAATGTCTTGGAATTGTAAACCATTTATCAATATTACAATATTCAATTTTGGTAGTCTAAACTAATATCATAAATCGGTACAATTGTTTGTTTGTTTATGTTTATAAAAGGTAATTACTGGAAGTACAGTTCTTGTTCTATCTGTAGAAGGCTAGAGGTGCATTATCGCCTAGACTGTTTTTTATCATATCCGAAAAAAATATGGGTCTGGTAGGGCTACGGAGTGAAGCCACAGAAAAATGCTAGTATTTTATAGAACACAAATATTTGTATTATGACTGACACTCTTCACTGATTAAAACGCCCGTCAACACACAGGTTTTTAATCAAACAAGCTTTATTCTCCCCGTAAAATCAAAAGGCTTTTTGCAGCACAACAACCTTTTTAATTAACTGCGATATTAATGAACACTCTATGTGTATTTACCGTCACACACTTTACAATAGAATCATTTATATGTCACTGCTTTCAATAGCCAACAGATCAAGTAGCTTTTAAAGATAGCAGATAAGCTCTAAGGCTCAAGTCAGAATCACTAGACGTAGAAAATTCAGAGGGTTAGCTCCTAAAACTGATAGATAAGTCACGTTTGAGAGCCAGTCCACACGGCGCGTTGCGTTGCGTTTCGACGTCACAACGCAACGCAATCATTTTGTCGCATTGCCGGCCACAATGTGACAAAATGTTGCCACAACGGGCGCTGCGTTGCTACAACGCAGTCGTAACTTTCCGCCTTCGCAGCGGTTACGCACAGTTGCGGCCAGCATTTTGAATTAAAAATACGTGAAAAAATACTAAATGAGTTTGCATGTGTCCCTTCCCCATCAACGTACAAACAACTGCCGCTCCGACGTCGCAATGAGCACCCCTCTCGCTTCGTGTCGCGGGCTGCAGTCAGTCGTGTGTGCGTTGCGTTGATTCAACTCACCGTAGAATGGTTATTAGTATGTAAAACAACGCAGCGACAACGCTACGTCAACGCAACGCTGACGCGGCGCACCGTGATGACCGGCAGGCTTATTACGTAACTGTTGCAAGAGCAAAACGATAGCGATTTTTGCGAAATAATTGCTCTTCCATACAGAAGTTTTAGAGTTTCTGGCGTTTTTTATTAAATAAGTGCATTTGACAAACAGCGAGCGATTAGCAAACGATTGTGTAGGACCTACCATACCTACACTGCAGGTAATTCCGACTTCTCTGACATAAAGCGTTTGATCGCTATCGTTTTGCTCTTGCAAAAGATACGACGATAAGCCTGCGGCTCTCACGTACACTGTCATTTGTTTGAGATCGCCGTACGTACATTTATAATAGAGGTGGCTCCTCGGTGGGGCCTCGTCTTACGAGTTAAAGTTATGGGTTTCAACCCATACGTGGTGGGTTTTAACTCAAGCAGACGCTTTGCTTTGACTGCTTTAAGTAAATTAATTCATAACAACTGCTCTAAAAACGGTGGAGGAAAACATCTTGAGGTGTCCTAGAACTGAATATTTGACAGGTGACATTTGCCAACCCGCACTAGGCAAGTGTGGTGGATTATAGCCCACTACCTTTTACAGAGAGGAGGCTTGTGTCCCAACAGTGGGACCATTATAAGATTAATATGTTATCAATTTTCGCTCGTTGTATGGAGTCGACTTTCTGCACATTTCTGTGCCCTAGACCCAGCAGTCGAGAAAGATTAATGTGCCAGCCGTCCAATTAAATGGATCCCAGTGACCTTACCCCTTACGGCCTTACCCCAGAGCGAATGAACTCCGAATAAATAAGTTCTCACGAGTCATTACGCCGGGACATGATAAAGTGCTATTTCTTTTTAGGGTTCCGTACCCAAAGGGTAAAAACGGAACCCTATTACTGAGACTCCGCGGTCCGTCTGTCTGTCTGTCTGTCTGTCTGTCACCAGGCTGTATCTCATGAACCGTGATAGCTAGACAGTTGAAATTTTCACAGGTGATGTATATCTGTTGCCGCTACAACAACAAATACTAAAAACAAAATAAAATAAATATTTAAGGGGGGCTTCCATACAACAGACGTCATTTTTTTGCCGTTTTTTACGAAAATGGTACGGAACCCTTCGTGCGCGAGTCCGACTCGCACTTGGCCGGTTTTTTAATTATAAAAGTTTGAAGTGCAATCGGTTTTCATTGTGATTTTGCGCCGATAAATAAGAGACTGGCTGTTTGCACGTAATTCCAATTGACTGAAATGTTAAAATAGTTAGAACGTTATGTCAAAGTCTTGTATATCTTTGATTTATTTTTGCCCAAAGGTTTAATAGGGTGGTTTACTGAAAATTAGTTATTCGTCCGTCAGGTAGATTAATAAAAAATATCGGACACGTATTTTTCTTTTGACACGTAAACATAAAGTGATGACGATATCATGCGTTGAAATATCGTGAAACGTCACGCCGCTAGTGCACTTTATCACTGCCTTAGTGACGTGACAAGCCCCCACTCCTGAAATTTGATGCGCTTTACTTTGTAAATTTTTATTGATTTGGTAAAGCAAAAAATACGTGTCCATAATTATTTGCTAATCTCACTGACGGACTAAATAGAATTATCATTATTCTACCCAGGACACACCCCTATTGTCATTATCCGCAACGGAGTGTTCGAGCAAAACGCAATCATTGGCAATGCCTGCAATTCTGTCAACTCAACAACGTTCATCAAATTATCGAGCAGACGAATTTTTCAATCATGACGTATCAGGTATCTCCTACAACGAGTGCTAAATAAACATCAAAATACGAAATAGGGTAGTTGACAAAAAATATATATTTAGTCCGTCAGATAACCTAAAAATGTTGGTCACGTATTTCTTCTTTTGCCTTGTAAACAGAAAATTACGACGATACAGTGCGTTGAAATATCGTGTGACGTCACGGTGTGCTACACATTATACTGACAAAGTGACGTCACAAGCCCCCACTCCTGAACTTTGATGCGGTTTATCTTTGTCAATTTTTATTTATTTGATAAATAAAAAAAACGTGTCCAATGTTATTTGATAATCTCACTGACGGACTAAACAGAATTATCGCGGCCTACCCGAATTTCCTTTCTTTGGTATTGTTCGTCGAATCGTTAAGCACCTTAAATTCTGAGTTGAGCTGCACGGTTATTGACAAATGCGTGCACTGACGGGACAGGTCCACTCAATCTGGCTGGTTCTTTCCTCAAAAGACCATTTCAGACATCAGTCTACATGATCTAACCAAGATTTTTGTCTGGCCTTTAAAAGAGACTGTTACCTCTGAGTTTGTTACGGCCTTTTTGCTCAGAGTATTCAGATAGGAAACGCCGACCTCATCTAGTTTAAAAAAATATGATCGACATGTAAAAGTGTTTGTATAAACCAACTTACAGAATAATATATTTTTTTTTACAAAAAAAAAAAAACAATTTTTTTATTTCATATAGGCCTACATGGGCACTTATAAAACGTCGACAAAAGGTGCACGGTTCGGGTTGGTCGTTTTCTATGGAGAAGAACCAATACAAAACAATACTACCGACTTCCAAATAAGAAAACTACAATGTGAAAAATAACTTTATTTTTGGCAGTCGGTGTCATTGGTAGGTACCATTTTTTGCGTAATGGACACCGACTTCCAAAAATAAAGTTATTTTTCACTTTGTAGTTTCCTTATTTGGAAGTTGGTAGTATTTTTTGTAAAAATCATTTTTTATTTTTCACTTTTTAGTTGTACCTACCTAATAGGCAAGTAGTTTAGTAAGGTACCTAATAGATTACCCAAATATCATGAAACTTGAACATAACCGGTGATATGAGAGTGTACCAAGGCGAACTGTACACATTCACAGATTACTAAATAGTTACTTCGTACACCCACCAACCACCCTTTCGATGATGTTGGTTTTCAGTGATGTTATATTATGAAATGGTATAAACACACATGCGATTGCAGCAATACCGAGAGATTTGCCGTTATTTATTGAAGAGTTCTGTTGTATATCTCCGAAGTTCTTCATCAGATCTTCACTAAATTAAAATGGGACCAATTTCGGCACATAAACTTTCAAACAAAAAAGAATTTACTAAATTTACGAAATATTGGTGAACATATATATAAAAAAAATGCATAATGTCGAACATAGAACCTCCTCCTTTTATGTAAGTCGGCTAAAAATCATTTATCATTTTTCCTATTCAATACTTATTACCAAGACATAACTGGTGATTGTGCAAACGAGCAAAGATTATTTTGAGCACCGATCGTTTATAATCCCCGGCATTGCCAACAGGCGACAATTATGCTCTATTATCATAACTTTAGCTCGCAATAGTACCTTCGGGTTGGGATCCAACGGCTTACTTACTTAGCTGCGAAGATACGGCCGGTTTTGGGTTGAATCTCTAAGGCAGGGCTTCCCAAACTGTGCGTCGCGACGCCCCAGGGCGTCGTGGTGCTCTCCCACGGGCGAAGTAAACGAGAAAGAACAGCTGTTGGAACTATGAGATTTATGAAATACGAGCCTGAAACTACAAAATACTTCTCGGTAAATACAACGGAATTCAATTTTAGAGTAATGAATCACAAGATTATCAAACTGGGTACTGAAAATTCATAGTACCGCTTGATATACTACTTATGCGAAACTGGCTGTTCTGCAGTTGCAGTAATTAAGTCGTAGAAAAGATTACAAGCCACCGTTGGACTGTTTTAGGCTGATGATGATGGTGGGAGATTGCATATCAATTCAGAAAATTTAAGGAAACTAACTTTTTCAAAACTTAAGCTCTCGATTTAAAAAGTTATGATCTAAAAGCGAGCTCATTGACGACTGTTTTTGTATTCAATATTTTTTCAAGCAACTAGTATAAAAACTTGTAACAGTTAATATCAATACAAAAGTACAAGGGCGTCGCAAAAAAATATACTATGTAAAGGGAGTCACAGTATTAAAAAGATTGGGAAGCTCTGCTCTAAGGTTTAAATTTTGAAATCCCTATGATACGAGTCTGAAAATTCAGCTAATATCTTGTTTTTTGAAAATATACCTACTTAGTAAATAGATCCAGGACTTCATCCCGGAATACTCTGAAAAGGCAAAACATCCTAATAATATTACAAATGCGAATGTTTGGATGGATGTTTGTTAGTCAATCACACCGGAACGGCTGAACGGATCTGGAGGAAATTTGGAGAAGACCTTTGTTCAGCACTGGGCAAGTACAGGCTAAAAAGTATGGGGCAATAATATAACACAATAACGCATTTAAGGCGGCCGGTGAACACTAATTTAACAAGGTTTTCAACTGCCCAAGGTGAAAAGAAAACAATTGACAGATTGCTAGGCTACCAATGATATTCAAATAAACAGATACGTTGTACACTCACAAAACAATTGAAAAAGTGTTCCGCGCAGCAGCGGCAGCACACGTACACATTTTTCATTCAATTGACATTTCACTACAAGTCGAAAGGGATGGCTTGATAAAACCAACAAGAAAAAAAGAGACAGCTAGTGTTTGTCACTTGCGTGTGAATGTAAACAAACATTATTCTGACCACCAATTTTTTTTTCTTTTTCAGAATATTCCTCAAAATATCAGAATATTAGGAAGAGATCCATTCATTTATGGTATGAGATCCATTCTGTTTTATTTACTTTGGTGTCATAATTGGTACACTTTCTAAATACACACGATGGCATTTTTTTATTTTGTTTTTGTTTCAACAAAGCCTATCGCTCTTCGCCATGCGTGAAATAAACTAAAGATTAAGGTCACAATTGTGTCCTATTCGAGTCTTCACAATGCGCGCGCTTATAACATATCTGTTTATTTGAATCTCATTGTAGGCTACCTTCAATTTTCATAGGTCAATCACCTTCAATCCCGAAACCTATATCAACAAGTAATTACCATTTATCTGCCTACTAGATACTGCCAGCTGCTTCGCGTCAAAATAAATGAAAATTATCCCAAGGGCACATACGAGTATTCCTAAGATAAAACGCTTTTTTACATTAAAATCATTTTATTTATTAATCACACTATACATAATTTAAGTTTATTGAAAGTCTTTTTCAACTTTTTTATGGTTCCGTACCCAAAGGCTAAAAACGGGACCTTATTACTAAGACTCCGCGGTCCGTCTGTCTGTCTGTCTGTCCGTCAGTCACCAGGCTGTATCTCATGAACCGTGATAGCTAGAAAGTTGAAACTTTCATAGATGATGTATTTCTGTTGCCGCTATAACAAAAATTCTAAAATCAGAATAAAATAAATATTTAAGTGGGGCTAATGGTACAGAACCCTTCGTGCGCGACTCCAACTCGCACTTGGCCGGTTTTTTAGTTTGGTTTTCTATTAAAGCGTGTTCTTTAGTTTTTTTTAACTATTAATTATTTTTTACTTTTTAGTTCAATCGCTAATCCTGAAGACCCAGGTAAGGATAATGGGACTAACTATTTAGATTATTACATTGCCATCGGTACTTGATAAGTGTGCAACGTTTCAAATTAATCCGACGTTTTGAAGGAAGGCTAAAATCACGTTCAAAGATTCCGTTACATAGATACATACATACCAATCTAAAAAAAGCGTGTTAAAAATACTCACTGTTATTGTACTCACCTTGAAAGGGTACCGAAGGATTCAAAGGAAACAAAGTACAATAAAAACAAGAATTAAATTTACTTAAACACTGAATTATTTATTAGTTGCTAGAATTGGATATAAAAGTTCCAAAGACTTAAACCGTTCAGGTAGGTAAACACCACAGAGCATCGAGACGTCTAAGCGGCCACTGCTTATGACAACTGTGTCAAAATTTTCAGGCTTGTGAAACTGACGGTCCGAGACAATTCTGACTATGGCTTTGACAGTTGAAAATTGCGTTCAGTGAATTGCGCGTACACGAATAGCCTCCACTAAGGCCCAGTTTTGTGATGCGTAGTTAAATCAACCCAGGGTTAAATATGCTAAATCAACGGTTTTAAATTTCGGTGAAACGCCTTTATTCATCGATTATTAGTCTAATAAATGATCTCGTAATTTTTTGAGCTGTGAGTCGCGGAATTTACGCTGCATTCGGTTTCATACTAAAGTCCTGTGTGTGCCACACGGCCACGCAAAATGAATTGTCTGCTGACTCAAGCGCATTTTTTCAACCGAATTGCGCTGTAGGTGAGGAAAGGGAACGAGGTATGCGTCAGCGCCCGGTAGAAACGTTGGATAGCAACTGAAGTTACGTCCGTCCGTCTGGCAGCCTAACCGGATTTCAGTTGAACGTAAATTGCGCTACTCAAAATACGCGCGACTCACGTCTCACAAAATTACGCACGTTTAGCCTCGCCCTTACGATTACCTAACGACTGTACACTATAAAAATGTATAAAGGGTGTAACTGAAAAGTGTGGTCATATTTTAAAAACTTACCTAAAAAACATTTTTTGGTTTACCGTATAAAGTTTTCATCAGATGACCAAAATTTGTATGGCTCAAAATTATGAGCCATACAAATTATGGAATTGCCTACGACACAGTTTTTAGCGTCTCTGGCCCAGTCGCGGCGTTCCGAACTCTGTGGTCATGCCCGTTAGAGTTTTAAACGGAGTAACTTAGTGGATCGTATCTGATATTATGCCGTTTGTTTTAGACAAGTTCGGTGTTAGAAGTATTTTGAGCCGGGTACAATGGCAGTTGATTGACCTTTGTTTACTCTTGTATAAGTTTGGGATGCTAACTTGGAACTATCTTTGTAGACGTTCTGAATTTTGTTTGTCGTCAAAAACCAGTATCGGTTTTCCGTTTACTTTATAGATTAAGTTAAGATCGTCTTACTATTGAGTTTGTCCACCGTCTGGGTACACTAGGGGACTTAATCAATTGAATAAAACTAGACAGTATTTTATTTGAAACCCTTGCTTTTTACGGCTATAAACTCCCACAATTTTTCCATAGAGATACCTAGGTTGAAAGTAATTTATCGTCTCCGTTACGCACAATATTCCATTGGATTTGTCCATATTTCTAAGAAAATTTAAATTAAAAAAAAAACAGTCACAATTATATAAAAATATATTATGACCTAAACACACGCCTTTTTTCATGGGGGTATTCAGAAACTACAGAATGCTACCTGTTAAGATCCGTTTGTATCTTTCTAGAGTGTCCGCTCCCAACGGTTCCACTCACATCAGCCTTGTATGTAAATTAGTTGGTACCTAATTATATTACTAATCAGCTGTAGCTGATCAATAAAGAATTTTTCATCAGGGAAATATTTAAATTAACACCCAAATATTGGTCCAGCTTAAAAAAGAATACAAAAAACACTCAGCCAAGTGCGAGTCTGACTCGCGCACAGAGGGTTCCGTATAAATCACCAAATAAATAGGTAACATTACTAACGTTCATGAACAACGAAAGCACCGAACAACGTTCAAATGAAGGGTTAAAATTAACTTTGCCGTTCGAAAACTGTTGTCCCCATACATCATATATATTTTTTTACTTTCATAAGAACATTTTATAAGTTGGTCGATTATCACTCGTAAACTTGCAAAGCCTACTTAGCTGTGAAAGTTTTCCTTTTAATTTCGTTATAGACTACATAGCGAGTTTCCTCCGTGCCTCGGAAAGCACGCTATTGGTCTCGGCTGTCATTTGAAGATCTTTGACAGTCGTTACCGGTAGTCAGAAGCCTGAGATCTGACACCAGTCTTGCCAAGGGGTTTTGGAGGTCAGATAGGCAGTCGCTCCGTGTAAAACACTGGTACTCAGCTGAATCCGGTAAGACTGGAAGCCGACCCCAACAACAATTGGGAAAAGGCTTGGCAGATGATGATATATACTACAACCGTGAATTTTTCACATATCCCAAAGCAACCATTCAGATGGCACTTGACTCTAACAAAAATTTGTCATTTAAAGCAAACGCAAAAGGATGCCTGAATAATGAAAGAAAAATGTTTTTCACAGACCTATAATATTTTTGAATGGCCTATCCAGCGATATCCCACTCCATGGGATCGTCGAGAAAAAAACAGCCCCAATTTACGTGTACAGGAGGAAAAATATTTTACCACTTTCTCGGCGTGATTATTATTAATCTTAAGTATATCCATGCCAAATTATAGCTTTCTAGTACTAAGTGTCTCTGAGCTAAGCTGCGGACAGACGGATAGATAGACGGACATGGCGAAACTATATGGGTCCCTTGTTGACTACGCAACCCTAAGAAAAGGACATCTTCTTCGTCTTCTGTTTTGGGGTTCTTGATGTCCTATTTTTACTCTAATTGTCGCTCTCCAGCCTATTTTAGCAAATATTTTTGTTGTTTCACGTCAGGTTTAGATTGTTCTCTATAAATTCTAGATAACGGCACTAGAAACGTCATTCTAGCTCAAAACGATTCAATATTCCACACAAGTAAATAAGTATTGACGTCTACTAAAAGTTACTTTTACCAAGAATCTATATATACATCCTATTTACATTGATAATAAATGAATCCGAAAACGAAAACTTTCGCAAAGGATATTAATTTTCAAGATAACACGCTTTGCCGCCATCTTGATTTTATCGTTCTTTGCCCGCGCTTTAGACACTGACGAATTACTAACGATGTTTACCTTTTAATTATATTATTTCGCCATTTTGTGCAAAACTTTTCTAACTGCCACGGTCCATTCATTACGTAATTTATGAATACAATTAATCTAGTAGGATCCTATCCTTCTTAATTATTATAATTGAGACGGTCTTTATGTTTTGAACGCAATCTGCTTATATTTATATAGTACATACATAAACTCACGCGTTTTTTCTATAGGGATAGGCAGAAACTACAGAACGCTACCTGCTACGATCCTTACATACTTCTTTTGCTTCTCAACACTTTCGGCGTGTGTGTATATACACATACGCCGGTTATGAGTACTGGGCACCTGGCCTGGCCTGGTCTGAAGAACATTATTTATAAGGTTGTCTTTCTAGGGCGTCCCCTCCCGGCGTTTCCATTCACGTCTGCCTTGTAAATATCTTTCGTTAGTCGCCTTTCATTCATCCTCTCAACATGACCAAACCATCTTAGCATAGATATTCTTTTCAATTTTAGTCACTACATCTTCTTTTAAACCACAACGTTCTCTTATTACCTCATTCCTCAATCTATCATTTAAAGTTACACGACACATACTTCGCAAGGAGCGCATTTATACTGCATTAATCCTACTTTCATGTATTTTTTGCCATACCTAACCTTCACTTCCATACATAAGTGTAGGCACCAGCACGCTGTTTTGAACGGCGAGTCGAGCTTCCGGAGACATTGACTTTCTGGTCACAACCGCATGAATCACCATTCACTTTATTCCCTGCATTCACTCTCCTTTCCACATCCTCTTCAATATTTCCATCCCTTGTGAACATACTTCCCAGATACACAAACTCGTTCACTTGCTCTACACTCTTATCATTTATTTTCACTTCACTCATAGATAGTACCTAGTACCATACCTAGGTAATAAAATGCTTCAACTAATTTTATTTTATGTGTACATGTACTAAGATCAATAGTCTCATATCAATTGATAAAATATGCATATAAAGAACATATCTATCCGTTATAATTTATCACTGTCACGTCCAGAAAACACTTTATTTCATGTCATTCAACCTCACTTAGTCAATATACCTAATAGACAAATAATATCTACTATCGAAAATCAGCTAATAAATGGGGGCCACTGTGACCCCTTAAGATTGTCCTCAACAGTCAGACGAATTAAGTAAAACAACCGTCAATTGTTTCATGCAATTGTTCCAACTTAGATTGGAATTATAGTGAGTTTCATTAAAGTTTGTTTCTGAGCCTGAGCAATGACTTGGGACTTACATTTAGGGGTTTTTGAAAGATCAACTTCAGTAGGTACATCAATGATCGATTGTTTGTCAAAAATACTTAAACCATCATTCGTTTTGAAATCAAGAATTTGAATTATATTAATTTATGAAATGGTAGATACTGCTTTATTTATTTTATCACCATCAAAGTTTTTCCAGGCATTGCCCAGGAAGACAGCTGTTCCCGTTGCTGTTCATATATGATTTAGTCTTTTTTTCTGGTTTTCACAAATGTTGATTTTGGCTTTCAGAAAGTGCAATGGTATGAGAATAGTGTGGCGCGTTTGTCCTAAAACAAAATAAAAATATTTAAGCTTTCTTAAACCGATTAACTATAGTGATAGTGTTGAGTTAAAAGCATAAGGATAGGAGATCAATTTCATGTCAATTCCCAGTTTTTTTTTTTTGATGATTTATTGAATACCTACTTTAAAAAACTTTTTAACAAAAAAGTCAAACCGACCGACAAACCGTTTTGGAAGTCGGTTTGATTTTTTTGTTAATTTTTTTTTTAGTTTTCTCTTTTTAGTTTTTGTAGGTACCACAAATTAAATAATAAAATAAAAAAAAAATAAAAAAAAATAATAATTAAATTATCACGTATATCATTTATTAACAAAGTAAATCGCCCAACGATTCCAATAAGCCCAAACACGATTAGGATAGTTCCAGTGCCTACCTTCCGGAGTTCCAGTGGCTTCATCATCAGATCAGTTATATGGTATTTTCATAAGTACCAATTATTTATAAGTATTTGCTTCACCATAGTCGGTTGACTATTCAAGATATTATACCCGTGAAATACTTATCACTAAGGGTCTCCAGTGAGCTTCTGTGGTCTTCTTCATCAGTTCCACTTCACCAAATGATACTTTCTGAGCACAAAAGCTTGCACTGTCGATGAAAATACTAATCTATATGTATGTATGGATTGCCCTCGATTTCGCCAGGATCCCATCATCAGATTCTGTCCTGATGAATATGGGACGACCTGGAAAGTATACCCTTTCAAACAAAAGAAGAATTTTCGAATCGGTCCAGGCGTCTTTGAATAATAGGTGAACAAACATAAATTAAAAAAGCCGACGAATTGACAAACTACTCCTTTTTTGAAGTTTTGATTACCCACAGAATACCTCTCAACTTTTGGCTGTAGTACCCAGGTCGCTAATACCTAACAAACCTTCAATACGTTGTAAATGCACACTTCTATCGAGTATCGCCTCAGTTTCATGTAGGTTTACATAGTAGTGATGTTACGGAGGTGGTTTATTCGGAACCGAAGTCGGAACCGGACTTTTTGAACTAGATTTGTCGGAGTCGGACCCGGAGTTGGAGTCGGAGGTGACAGAAAGTATGTTGGAAGGGAGGTTCCCCGTACGAAATGCATATCTAAACCTGTTCATAAAGTGCGTGCCATGAAAGATGAGACTTGACCACTCCTCCCGCGATATGACGCTTGGTCCCTTCCCGCACTCAGTCATACCGCTAAAGAGACCTAATATCTTCTACTGTGCAAGTCAAACCACGTGGTGTCTCGTCTTTTGTGGCACGCACTGTACACGTTAACCGCAGCTACCGGGCGCGTAGCATCGGCCGCCATCCGTTGCTTCGATCCGATTAAAATCTCCGATTTAAAGTGTCGGAACCGGAGGTGTAATAACAATTGGAAGTTTCGACTAATCGGAGTCGGAGTTGAAGTTCCGTCATTTCTCTAGTACATACATACCCATTTACGTACATCCTACAGTCCTATCTACCTTGAACTAACAAGATAAGGGAGGCTTTTGTACGTAAGCGTGAATGATGGCGGTATTCGACAGCAAGGCTGCCCCAATATCAATAAAACAAAGTTAGAGGGTAAGCAGGGTAACAATGAAAAATCTGTGCTTTTTTCTTTTGAAGACTTTTGAGAAGCCTTTGAGCTTCCGTTACTGAAAATGTTCGTTCAAATACATTGTGGCTTTGTTTTTTTTTGCTATGGAGTGGTAAACAAAGGTGCCCCATGTAGAATGGGGTATTTTGCAAAAACTACAACATGAAAAAAAAAACTAATTATTTTAATTCATGCTTTTTATACAATTATGTAGAATAGAATAGACAACAATTATGTAGAATAGAATAGACAACAATTATGTAGAATAGAATAGACAACAATTATGTAGAATAGAATAAACAACAATTATGTAGAATAGAATAGACAACAATTATGTAGAATAGAATAAACAACAATTATGTAGAATAGAATACTCAACCGATCGAAAATCTACTGAAACGTATTTTATGAGATGTAAACTAAAAGAAAAGTAGGTCGTGGGTTCGAAGACAGGCAGGCACTTTACTTTGTATAAATTATTTCATCACCACTGTTCGCAATACGCTGAAGGAAAAGATCGTGAGGAAACTGGTATGTCCTGTAACCAAAAATTCGAAGACTGATGAATGAAAGATCGTAATCTGAGCTTTTCATTTAGCATTATCGGCACCGGAAATCCGCCGAAATCTAGAAAAATGCCATATTGAGCTGTAAAGAATGTAAAGAAAACGTTGGCCGAGACATTTGAAATGTTTTCTTTGTTTGGAAAGTAAAAGAGTAGACAGATATACGGATGGAGGGACTTGCGTTATCTAGTTAGATTTATGTCTGTGCAGTCGACAGACTCGTCTTGTGACACAGTGAATTAGAGCGTGCTACTAGTACAATGTTTAGTAAGTATTTAATAGTTTGCCGAAGTTTCTTATAACAAGAAACTATCTCTCGAAGAGTGGCGAAAACAGGAAACTTTGGACCGAATACAATCTACGAAGGCAATAAATAACTGACTTATAAAGTAGCTGTGATATGAATAATGTTTTTTACCTATATATTTTTCCTAATTGTAAACGTCCTTTTGTGTCTATTGACCTAGTTCTGTTCTGTATCTTCTATACGAGTACTAATAATATTATAAAGAGGAAAGATTTGTATTTTTGTATGTAACGCATAAACTTAAAAACTACTGGACTGATTTCAAAAATTCTTTCACCGTTGGAAAGCTACACTATCCACGGGTGACATAAGCTGCTTTTTATACCTGTATTCCCACGGAAACGGGAACTACGCGGGTGAAACCGCGAGGCGTCCGCTAGTACTTGATATAATAGACAATTTGAAGAGAGGGCGAGATGTTTGTGTTACTCCTCCGCTGTTTTTTTCCTATTTGTTTTGCTGTTGGAACCAAGACAGCTGAATCGCTTCTCCGGGTCTTGTCGAGCTTCATTAAGACGGTACCCTGACCAAAAAATCGGCATGAAATATGAGCATTCCTATTGGTCTAGCGGCACTGGCGGCGCTTGAATTACAGTAGAGAATACGCCCAGATTTTAGAATAAAATCTTTATAAAATCGAATTTTGGTCTTTTGAAAAAAAAAAAACTACAAAAATGTTCGTTATTAAATTGTCTATCCATTAGTGTTAGTACAAAAAATAATTAATGAACACTTTACGAGGAGATGCATAATATCAATAATTATTTCTCATTTTTATGTTTTTTTGGAAGGAGATCAGTGAAATATATACAACATTTAAAAAAAAACTAAATCTACCATTTTAGAATCAATATTATGTAGAATTTTAATGTATTTTTATTAATTGATATTTCTTTTTAAATAACGAGTAGATAGCTCCTAAAAACAGCACAAAAAAATGGCTTGCGCGGCGTTTTGCTCGGGGTACCGCCTTAACTAGGGATTTCCTGTTGATTCTGACTTTCAAGAGTTGCAATGGTTGCGAATAGCGAGGTGGGCTTGTCCCAAAAAAATAATCTCTGTATTTTTCTAAATTATGTATTCTATTTTCAACCGACTTTAAATTGAGGAGGTTCTCAATTCGACTGTATATTTTTACGCGACTGCCGAAGGAGGGTGATGTGTTTATCAGTCTATGTTTGTATGTTTGTTCTTATGTGGCGTTCCAGAGACCAAACGCGATGGCCGCCGATTTTAATGATTCTTACGCCAATCGATTCGTCTTAACTTTGCGAGTGCCGCTGACTACATTAAAATGGAAAATAGAAAAATGCGGGCTTTTAGGCGCCATATTGTGAGGGCCCAATATTTATTTTCTTGTAGGGTATCAACATAAAGGGTTTTAAGAGTTGTTATATAACGATTTATTTAAATAAATATATAACAATAAATTGTATGTTTAAATGTAACTAATTCGAAAAAAAAATAACTGTAAGTTGTCTACGTCCAGACGGGTTTTTTTGATTTTTTGAATTAACTTTTTTGTTTATAACTTTTTAGTTATTTATTTTTTGTATATTTGTTAAGTGATTACTCTGCTCGATGATCTCAGTAGAGCTTCCGAAAGAGTGGGTCTTAGGATGAACATTGACAAAACTAAGTTGATGTTGAATGCCCATGTTACACCCACTCCTATCAAGATTGGAGACTCTACACTCGAAGTTGTGGGCGACTATGTGTACCTGGGACAAACGATCCAATTGGGTAGGGCCAACTTCGAGAAAGAGGTCAACCGTCGAATCCGACTCGGCTGGGCAGCGTTTGGGAAGTTGCGCGGTGTCTTCTCGTCCAACTTACCGCAGTGTCTCAAGACGAAAGTCTATGACCAGTGTGTGTTGCCAGTGATGACATATGGCTCTGAGACGTGGTCGCTTACAATGGGCCTTATCAGAAAGCTTACAGTCACTCAAAGGGCAATGGAGAGGGCTATGCTCGGAGTTTCCTTGCGTGATCGAATCAGAAACGTAGAGATCCGCAAGAGAACCAGGGTTACCGACATAGCCCGAAAAATTGCCAAACTTAAGTGGCAGTGGGCAGGGCACATTGCTCGCAGAACGGATGGCCGATGGGGCAGAAAGGTTCTGGAATGGCGACCGCGAACCGGAAGACGTTGCGTTGGAAGGCCTCCCACCAGGTGGACCGATGACCTGGTGAAGGTTGCGGGGATCCGCTGGTTGCGAGATGCACGGAACCGGTCAATGTGGCGACGCTTGGGGGAGGCCTATGTCCAGCAGTGGACGTCTTTCGGCTGATATATGATTACTCCGCCAATTATGTACCGATTTTGATGATTCTTTTCTATTTGAAAAGTGGTGCTCATGTGGTGACATTTGAATTGACTAAGATCTGACGAGAAGTTTTTATGTTACCTTTAATAATGCGTATTTTCATAGTAATACTTATGTACCAAAACGAATAAGAATAAAACCTTTGTAACAAATAAATTTCTTAAACCAACTTCCAAAACAAAACAATACAAAGCGAAAAATAACTTTGTTTTCACAAGTCGGTTTCAAAAACGAAAAAAAAAATAAGGACCAAAGACACCGACTTTCGAAAACAGTTCGAAAGCAGTTTATTTCGTTTTGTCTTGAAAGTTAGTTTAAGATAATTTTGTTAAAAAGTTTTTTAAATAGCTACGCAGTTCTTGTAAGTGCCTATAAATACTGATCTTCCAGCGTTTTTCCTGTTCTGTGGATCTTCCCATAATGACTTTGGATAAAAATCTGACAACTTTCAAATTACAGCGTTAATCGTCTATTGATTTCTTCAAATTCGACGGGATAATACCTGCCAAAGCAACAAAGGCTTGGTTCTTTCTTTCGGCATATATCGACTTTATATCTTAGCCAATACCCATCATAAGGGGCTTTATACAAAATTAAAAGAAAGTGCTGTCACTTATCTTTTCATTACGTTATCCTTGCAAGTCTACGAAGAAGGTACAGTCAAGGCCAGAAACATGTAATGACATGTTTCTCGTTCAGAATCAGTTTAGTTGTAGAAAACTCTAAACGACCGACTCGAAGCGGCGATATCACGCGCGTATTGGACAGTCCACCAGTTTCACCATGCTCTAAGAAAAGGCTTAGCAGATTGATATTGTCAACAAGATCGAGAGATGAGTTCTTTACAATTTCCTGTAATCACGGATTGCGCTTGCCTGCGACATAATACAAGACCTTGATTTTATTGATGACACGTACATGCACAGACAAGATGTAATGTTTAACATGTTCTTCGTCCGAATGAGGTAGGTAGTTTCGTATAGTATTAGGTCCTTACATATTAACAAATTAGCGTTTTTGAAACGCTGACTTTGCACGGTGATAACTACGGTTTGACTTAGAATTATAAGCTTTTTGTTAAAGGTTTATAGGGCTTTAGGGTTCCGTTTCTTAAAAGGAATAAAACAGCGTGGTTTTTTTTAATGTCAATTGCTTAAACGTTTTATTGACTGATTGTTTAAAGTAGTCATTTTGAAAATATCTTAAAAAGCACCCCACGCTTTTTCACAATAAAATATATTTTTACGTTAATCACACTTTACTTAATTTAAATTTTTGAAAAATATTTTCTACTATTTAGAGCGCGTTTTTTTGTTTTTTTTATTAAACTTTTTTTTTTTTTTACTTTTTAGTTCTATCGCTAATCCCGAAGATAAAAGTACAAACTGTTTAAATTATTCCATTGTCATCGGTCCTTGATAAGTGTGCAAAATTTCAAATTAATCCGACGTTTTGAAGGGGGTGATAATCACGTTCAAAGATTGCGATACATGGATACATACATACCGAGCTACTAAAAGCGTGTTAAAAAAAAGGATCCCTTATAGGATCACTTCATTGTCTGTCTGTCCGTGTGTCAAGACCTTTTTCTCGTAAACGCCTAGAGGTATCAAATTGAAATTAATACTCAAGTCTGCAATCTCTTGGAACTGTGACCAAACAAACTTCTAAATCAACGCAATCAAAAGATACAGCCGTTTATGACTCATAATAATATTTGAGGAATCGCATGGGAATCAAAACCTAAAGGGTGCTTCTCTTTGACATAGAATCATGAAATTTGGCAAGAAGCAATGTCTTACAGCTTATGTTCAGAAAAAAGAAACGATAATTAACTTATTTTCGGTTGATAAACTAACCGCAACCTATGTCGATGTTGAGGACAAAAGTTTTCCTACGGCAAAGTCAATTTTATCCCTTCGTTATAGCAATGTTCGGTGCTTTAGTTAATTAAGATCGCCAGTTACAAATGTTTCCTAATTATTTTGTTGAATGTTTTTATGGAACCCTCGGTGCACGAGTCCAACTCGCACTCGGCCGGCATATTTCTTAATTGGTTTCTGTATCTAGTTTGAAGTACCTAGAAGAAGATTTTGTATATAGGCTCACCGTAATACACATATATATCGGAGGTAGCTGAAGCAGAAATCCAAACACCGGGATACTACTAATAATCTGCTAATGGAAAAAAATACTCTGAAAATAGATTATTTTCTAGAACCTTCCATTTTGTTGTTACAAAAAACTTTTTACAAAAAATACAACCGACTTCCAAATAAAAACACTACAAAGTGAAGAATAAATTCAATTTCGGAAGTCGGTGTTCCTGTTTCCGTTTCTTCGTTTTTTGACACCGACTTCCGAAATTGAATTTATTCTTCACTTTGTAGTGTTTTTATTTGGAAGTCGGTTGTATTTTTTGTAAAAAGTTTTTTTTATTTTTCACTTTTTAGTTGTGGTACATAATAGACCAGTTCTATAGATTAGGTACCTATAATGTCCAAAGTGAAGCCAGAATTGATTATCCCAATAACATGAAACTTAAACAAAACCGGTGGAATGAGAGTATACCAGGGTTAACTGTTCACACCTGCGTACCCTCTTTAGAGCGTACTAGTGTGATGTTATGTTATGTAATGGTAATAAAAACTTTTTTGCAAAAAAATACTACCGACTTCCAAATGAAAAACTACAAAGTGAAAAATAACTTAACTCTTGGAAGTCGGTGTCTTAAGAAGGTACCATTTTTTTCGATATGGACACCGACTTCCAAGAGTTAAGTTATTTTTCACTTTGTAGTTTTTCATTTGGAAGTCGGTAGTATTTTTTTGCAAAAAAGTTTTTATTTTTCTCTTTTTAGTTTTGCCTACCTAATAGATACGCAAGTTGTTTCCTAAGGTCCCTATAACGCCGAATAGATTACCCGAATAACATGAAACTTGAACATAACCGGTGAAATGAGAGATCTGCGTACCCCTTTAGAGCGTACTGGCGTGATGTTATGTTATGAAATGGTATATACAATAAACAGACATGCGATTGCAGCAATCCCGAGAGTGTTGCCGTTATTTATTGAAGAGTTCTGTTGTATATCTCCGAAGTTCTTGATCAGACCTTCACCAAATTAAAATGGGACCAATTTCAAAACATACTCTTCCAAACAAAAAAAGAATTTTCAAAATCGGTCCACAATTGACGGAGATATCGGTGAACATACACAAAAAAAAACAAACATAAAGTCGAACATAGAACCTCCTCCTTTTTGGAAAGTCGGTTAAAAACAATAAACAGACATGCGATTGCAGCTATCCCGAGTGATTTGCATTCATTTATTGAAGAGTTCCGATGTATATCTCCAAAGTTCTTCATCAGATCTTGGTGAAATTTAAATGGGACCACATGACATGCACCAGCTTTCAAATAAAAAAAGAATCATCGAAATCCGTCTACCCAGTAAAAAGTTCTGAGGTAACATAAAAAAAAAAAAAATACAGTCGAATTGATAACCTCCTCTTTTTTGGAAAGTCGGTTAAAAAACAATCACCAACCGTGAAGCTTTTCAAACTGCGTAGACGCGTTCAAAATTGGCAACATTATTCACAGGAACAACCCGACGGAACCCGATCTTATCTCATTATTTATAATAATTGGGTGAAAGGGGATGAAAGGGGTGGAACTCGACGCGTATCCGTGCCATAAGCGTGGTGGAAAAAAATGCGGTAATTCATCACGGAGCGGTCTTAGATGCGACGTTTGACGTAGTGTGGGGACTAAGTCCTTGATCCGTGATATTTTTATGCCATAGAGACCATAGAGTGCCAATTGAATAGGCGGCCCACCTGATCACCGCCACGCGCCTTAGTCACGACCGTCCATGGACATCTGCATTACCAGGAGAACCACTGGTCTATTGGCTACAGTTTTTAGAGACTGTCTTAAATTTTTCTTCGTATCTGTCTCTGGTATTTTTAGATAGGGTACTGTCATGAAGGTCACCTCAACATGTACCACAGCAGAATCAGATATAAAAATGGGTGATTTTGTAGGAAAACCTGGCCTGCCTTGTCTTTAATACGAACTGACAAAATATCACTAAGCTTTGACCTGTTGATTGGAATGGCGTGGCATGCGGCTCCGGATTCATAATCGGATGAAAAACGTCTGGAATGGTATTTTGTTCCATCACAGTATGTGTTAGCAGTGAGGAGGGTTATGTGTCCGGCATCGTAGAGGCTGCATCAGGAGTTGTTTACTATACGGACCTTGTGGAAACTAGAACAAATTGCCGTGCGTTCAAGCATTTTTGCCATACCTATTATTGGAAACAAATATAACAGCTCACAATGTTAGGACCCATTAATATTAATCCAAAATGTTATCCATGGTGCTAGGCAACTGGGCTTATCACAGTTGTAAACGTCCCTTTGTGCCTATTGGCCTTGTTTGTTCTGTCTCCTGCTTGATATGGAGGGAAGTGGAATTTGTCTTTTTCCTACTCCTCCGTTATTCTTTTCTGATTAATTTCGTTGCGGGATCCAAGACAATTAAATTCATTCTCCGGGACTTCGTCGAGTTTCATTGCCTCGACGCTTTTCTTATGGTCGCCACTGTTGATTCTGGCTTTCAGGAGTTGCAGTGGTTTAGGAATAGTGCGGTGGGATTGTCCCAATAAAAACAAAATATAACACCAAGGGTCCCACCAAAGCTTATCGCTGACAGAATCTTATACATTTTCATCATCCACACGGACGCAGCTTTGGAAAAAGAAAGCTGCATAAAAGTTGCTTTAAGTCCATAATAAAGCGCTTCGTTTGCAACGGAACTAGAAAAGCTGAAACCCTGAGATTAATCTAGCTAGCATGGACTTTAGTTAGGAACCTGAGCTAGAATGATTTTGTTGCTTCATAGTAAATGTGAGCTTGAGACTAGGTTGCTGTTTTTTTTCTGGAAAAGGCCCACCACAGTACTCTTAAACACTGCAACTATTGAGAGCGAGAATCAACAGTAGAAATCATCAGAAACATTTATGCTTAAAGATTGCAATTAAGTTTTAAATTCGTTTCAATTGTTTTTGATACGTTAAGGTACTATGTCTCATGCATTTAAAGAAAACTGTATTTTAGTTAAAACTAGCTCGGTGCGTGTTGGGCTACGCCCAGTAGTAGGGTTTTTAGTTGCATAATAATGCGGACTACGAAAAGGTGACTCTAACAAAAATTTGCAATTTAAAGCTTAATTCTACGCAAACGGATCTTTGAATCGAAAAATGGTTTTAACAGACCCGTAATATTTTTGAATGGCCTATACAACGATACCCCACACCATGATGTTTTTTACATCCCCACTTTACGTCTATAGGAGTTACTCAATAAACAAAATTTTTCATGGTTTTATTTTACCACTTTGTCGGAAATATTATTATGTGTATCCATGTCAAATTATAGCTATTGTAGCGATAGCTACAATCTAGGAGTATTTAAGTCAAGAGTGAATAGGTTGTTTCTAGGCAAGCGTGCTTCACCGTCGACCACATCATCGCTTACCATCAGGTGAGATAGTGGTCAAGCGCGAGCCTATAATTTATAAAAAAAAAAAAAGCTTTCTAGTAATAAAGAGTCTCTGAGCTAAGCTGCGGACGGACATAGCGAAACTATAAGGGTTCCTTGTTGACTTCGGAACCCTAAAAATGAAATGATTTTTATGATTTAATTAAAGTGTCAATACCAGATCCTAGTATTTGACCAATGTGCTTGTCTTGCATGTGCTTTTCTCTTACTACAATACCCACGTGTATGATAAACCAAGTGAGCATTTTGATTACAATTCCACAAAAGTACGCCACATTACTTTTCCTCCTTACGGGACTCAGAATACCTAATCTCATTTCCTCTTCATATAAACGGCGCAAATTATTCTCAATGCCGATAATAAAAATGAAGCTAATAAAAGATTAAGGGAAGGCTCGAGGTCGTAATCCGATAACTTGATCATTTCGAGTGTCTCGAGTGCCGGCAATTGTCTTACTGGTCCATCTCATAGATATGGAGAACTGTACTGAGCATTACCATCACAAAATTGACTAATCCTGCAGAAAGAGATATTTTTTTGGGAGTGGCCTCTTGATGGTCAACCAATAACAGGGACGGTGAATCTGTGGCACGTGGCAAAATAATTTGGGCACGCCAAGATAATATTGCATCAAATATAGGTAATTTCCAATTACAGAAATTACACTATCTTTTACTTACGAATACGTTAATAGTATCTATTATTTTTTGCTCATTCAATCACGTATTCAAGATTCTTAGGCGGAGCGTCATGCGCGTGCGATACGGACTTCAGCGTAAGGCGTAACGAGACAAAACGACTGTGTGGCCAGTACCTGTCGTGGTGGAGGTTCTAGTCACGTAAGCGAAAGTGCCACCTGTAACGTTTACCAACCAAAGAAACCGGCCAAGTGCAAGTCGAACTCGCGCACGAAGTGTTCCGTACCTTTATCGCAAAAACCGCCAAAAAATCGCGTTTGCTGTATGGGAGCTCCACTTAAAAATTCATTTTACTCTGTTTTAGTATTTGTTGTTATAGCGGCAACAGAAATACATCTTTGAAAATTTCAACTGTCTAGCTATCACGGTTCATGAGATATAGCCTGGTGACAGACAGACGGACCGCGGCGTCTTAGTAATAGGGTCCTGTTTTTACCCTTTGGGTACGGAACCCTAAAAAAAGAGTTAATTCAAAAACCCGACTACTTAAAAAGCGAACTAAAAAGAAGTAAACAAGGCGAAAATCATGCTGTGCAGGCGGAGGATACATCTGGTTTGGGTCAGCTAGCCCGCGAATATATACCTATAACGGGAACGATTAGCCAGTTCTCTATCTTACTTCTTACTAATATTATAAATGTGACAATTTGGATGGATGTGTGTGTGGATGTATGTTTGCTACTCAATCACGCCAGAACGGCGGAACGGATCTGCATAAAATTTGGCACAGAGATAAATTATAGTCTGGAATAGCACATATGCTCCTTTGTATCCCGGTATAATTTTCCCTTAGGATAAAAAAATACTTTCCATGCGGGCGAAGCCGCTGGCAGAAGCTAGTATATCTATAAACATAATGGCTCCTCACTAGCATGAGTTGCCGTTACCATGACTACCTGTTACCACATCTCGGGTTAACGTAAAGTCATCGTGTGGCGTTCGTGTAACTATTACGTCATTAGGTTGTTTTTCTGGCGGTCAAATTGGTTAGCCAGCGGTGACGGAGTGAGAAACTTTTGATATGGGATGTCGGTTTCATAAAAGTGGGCATAAATTCATAATTATGTAAGTTAAACCTAACTAATTAAGGCGGTATTTGAAAACATATAAATATATAACATACCAACTATTAGCGTATCCGCCACGAGACGTTTTGCAATAAAGTCTTTTTTTTTTATTTCACAAACTGGCTGGTTACTTTTTTGAAATTTCCAAATTTTTTCAAAAAGAGAAGGCAGATTGTTTTCTGACAGAATGTCATTCATACAAATTTCGTGGAACAAAAATCTTCAACCAAATTATTGATATTTTTATAGCAGCAGTTAAAAGCATCGATTTTATTAGAAATGGCCAGCATGTTGGTCACACTGGTTTTAGCGGTTCTAGACATGACACCAGTTTTTCTGGGCTGGGTTTTGTATATTTTCAGTGTTATATTTTAAAATAAATTATACGTATTAATGTGGCGTTATGTTTTATTTTTTATAACGCCACACTACCTACACCAATGTGAGGAAACCTGGACTTATAGTTAACTAGCTGCCGCTTTAGGCTTCGCCTGCATGAAAGTTGGAATTACCCCATAGGAACCTGCTAACTGGATAAAAACTGTGTTAGTTAAGTGTTTTAATCCAGGTTATAATCTATCTATGTCCCAAAAATAATCCAAAATTTATGCTTTACGATTTATGCTTGCGACTAGCGCGAATCCCGATGGCTAATATCTTGATAATAACCACTTTTGAACAACCATACGCAGATCAAAACGACACTAGTTTGATCAAGAGGAAATATAAATCCTCGTGGTCAAACCAGTTGGACTAAAAAGTTTGACTACGAGGAAGAAGCGACTTAAAGTCAAATTATTTAGTTTTTTTTAAGCCAACAATAGAGTACACATTACTTTTGCAATTCTATTGAGCATTGTAATACCAAACTAATTTTTTGCTGAACAAGATTCTTCATATCTCTCAAACATGCAATTTTATAAAAAAAGTTATGAAGTTTGTCAACAAAAAGTAAAAGTCTTTTGATATTATACGTTAGTAGATCGTTTTTATAATACAAAGTCACACAAAAGAGTCCAGCAATCAAAGCCTTATCTCTTCTCTTTGATATGTAAATATAAACATTCAAACTTTATTCAAAGACTTTCAAAATGGATGACGTTGTCGAAGATTCTAAAGGCAACGATTTATTTGACTTCGGTTTAATGTATTAAATGTATTATGATATAATGCTAATAGACCAGCAGTCAAGGCACTCCTTTACATTGACAAAACATCACTGATTAAGGTGCGAGTACACCGCGCGACCGCGACGCGAGACCAACGCACCGTGCCTTGGTCGTGCGTCGCGCTCTTGGGGTGAGTGATCGCGCGCGAGGCCGAGACTGTCGCACACAAACTCGCCTCGATTTTAATCGTTAAAAATCATTTATATTGTTAGAAATTATTATTCCACATTTCACAAAGATTGACTATCAACGAATTATATACAACTAGAGGCCTGGTTACGAGACGCACGAGACCCATCAATGTGGCAACGCTTGGGGAGGCCTATTTCCAGCAGTGGACGTCTTTCGGCTGATATGATGATGATGATGATGAGAGGCCAAAAGTTTTCAATGTGGATTTGTCAATCAAAAATGGTTCTGTATTTTTTAAACGACAAAATAAATAATAATACTGGTGGTGGTAATGTTCTGGCATATCAAGCGCGACGAGCGACACCACTCGTCCGCTAGCCGGTAGCGGTATTCTGACGCACATTGCAGTCTTGCGCGCTAACTCTCTCCCATACAAAGATAAAAGACAAGTAGTGTCGCGCGTCTCCTGCACCGGTCGGAAGTCTCGGTCTCGCGTCGCGGTCTCGCATCGCGGTCGCGCGGTGAACTCGCATCTTTAGCAAATCTGCCTGGCCTTTTCCCAACTATGTTGCATTTTATAGCCAGGAACCAGTATTCTAGCCTCCACAACGAAGTATCTGGGTAAGACGATACCTCCTTAGCAAGACTGGTGTCACCGTGACCTGTAACCGTACGAACTACCCGTGACGGTCAAAGATGTAAAAATGACAGCCGGAAGCAAATGCTTAACGTGCTTGCCAAGGCACAAAGTAATCTCGGTCCATTGTTTTAACCAAATAATTCTAATTTGATGGAAAAGATTGTCCGTGGAGTTTCTTGCACGTTCTTCTACATAGAGACCTGCTAAACCTTGCGAATGTGCCACTAGATTCATTTTAGTTTTTTTTACTGACAATTCAAAAGTAGCTTAATGGTTTAGTCCAAATAATATATTTTGATTTTAATTTTACTTTCTAGATTGATAAGAAAAAACATAGAATGAAGATATCCAAAGATTTTCGATGGCAATGCCCGGAGTAGTTCTCAGTACAATTTCATATTAGCCTAAGAGATGAACTTCCATTTTCTTAATGTAATTTTAAGACACGGTGGCTTAATTAATAATTACATTCAGACGTCAGACAGACTTCACGCTGAATATTTCAAACGCTTCGCCATCTTTGGATTAACTTATTGAGATATTTATGCTTGCTTTCTAATTCGAGTTAATCTAAAGGTCAGCTCACACCGGGCGCGACGCAATTTTTATGATAGCGATACAATCGCTCAATCTGCTTGGCTTTTCCCATCAAGTGACTCCAGGAGAGACGGTGGCACAGTGATCACATGCTGTGCTAACAGGCGTTTTAGGAGTCCCCATGGACCTAATGTTAAAAGGTATTTCACTGAGGGAATTCAGAATTTAAAATTTGAATGAATGCGAATTCAGTGACTCAAATGTGCAATTGTGCGTAGTAAATAAAGTAGATAATAATTGAATAGTAGTAATTAAAAATAATATTGTACCGCTCTTTTAAAAAGTAGTAGCACGGGGTCCGAGCGCTAACAAAGAAAATTTGGTTCAAATAAATGTCACCAGATGGCGCAATATGCATCGATTTGTTATTGAACTGTGTGCAAAATTAACATTTTCTAGAATTGTTCCTAAAAATAATAGGTTCTTTTTTAATCAACTCCCCTAAACACAAAATTATGGAATATTGGGTTCTTAATTCGCGTTTAAAAGATTATTTGAACGCATCATTTTAAATAAATTCCAATAGATAGCGCAGTTTTAAATTTCTGAGGCATGTCAATTGATTTATTAAATTTGTATTGTTACACATTTTGGTTCAATGAAACTGTAAAAACGTGCAAAAATACTATAAAACAAATCGTCACTGTATTTAAAGAAAAAATTAGTCGAACCGAGAAAACCTTTTACTTGCAAGTCACTGCTAACACCATCTCATCCACCATGGAACGAAACCGAACGCAATCGAAGTACTTATAAAAATAATTATCTTAATCAGATGAAAAACGCTAGTTACGTCGGCGCGGTTTCTTTGTATGGGATGAGGCATCTGTATGCTAGTATTATATTATCTGTGGTAGTAGTATCGTCGCGTTCCGTCGCTTTTCAGTGTGAGTTGGCCCTAAAAATTCGCGAGGGACTTATTTTACGTAGAACAAGCTCTAAGAGAAGGGTACCTTTGTAATATAGTTGCATGTTCTGCAAGATTGCTTTACCTAGGGGACTGAAGTAGAAATATGAGTGTAAGCCTGATAAATCTCAGAGTTCTTATAGCTTCACCATGAAGAAGTAATATCAAACTTAAAATTAAAAAGCTCGTCAATTTTTTTCAAAGTGTAGAAAGGGAGTGCTAGTAAGTATTTTAAAACTCTAAAATGTTGTAAAAGGTTGATTTTCTGTCGATTGGTTTTTTAACTCCCGACGGAAAAAGAGGGGTGTTATAAGTTTGACGTGTGTTGTTGTGTATCTGTGTGTCTGTCTGTGGCATCATAGCGTCCAAACGGGTGAACCGATTTTGATTTAGTTTTTTTTTTTTTGGTTAAAGGTGATTTTGTCAAGAGTGTTCTTAGCTATGTTTGAATAAAATCGGTTCAACCATTCAAAAGTTATGGGCGTTTTATTGTTTGAATCGGGGTGTTTCCGCAAGATATCGTGTCATAATTACGTGTTCAATAGATTGCCAATCGAAGCGTATCTACTATGTACTAGATAAATTATGTAGCATGAAATAAAAATGTGTCGGGGGTTTTTTAAATTTTGAAATTTTACTTGTTAAATATTTTACTAATTAATATTTCTGGCCCCATACCATGACGTGTCAAAAGGGACAGATTTATACACACCATATACATCTGTCCCTTACGCACACTGGAAATAACCTTGCTCTAAGAGCTTATGGTAACTCCGACCTCTACTCGATAGGATATATAGCAATCTTATTTTTTCATCCTCACCATTTATTTGGATGTGACCTTCGTATGTTATTATTTTTGAACTGAAAACTTCTTTAGCCGCATTGAGGGCTTTTTGAAAGGGCAAAACGTATGTGTTTGCGTCAGTGACATGTTATTGTGACTATTTGTGACAGCGTCATCGACATGCTAATGTGACGTGTGACGGAATAGGTCTGACACTCAAAAACACAGTTATTCCAAGTTTGCACATTTCTCGACAGTTGCCATGCAGGACTAAGGAAAAACCCAAAGTAAGATTTTTTTGTAACTGATAACAACAATTAAATAAATAATAAGTAAAGAAAATATTTTTTTAAACAAGCCTTTTTCATATTTGTCTCAGCAAATCCTTTCATTTGATACCAATATCATGAAAGTGGACCAAAAATAACTATGCCGCCAACTTGGGCCGTCCACCATATTGGATTTAGAATGACGTCACTTAGCTAACCATGCATTGTCATCTAAACTAAACGTGTATGCAAAATTTCATCTTAATCGGTGGAGGATAAATGTTTTAAAATTCGGTTGCAAGGTTTGACCCGCAGGCTTATTATGTATCTTCTGTAAGAGCAAAACGATAGCGATCAAACGCTTTATGTCATAAAAGTTGGAATTACCTGCAGTGTAGGTATGGTAGGTCCTACACAATCGTTTGCTAATCGCTCGCTGTTTGTCAAATGCACTTATTTAAAAAAAAACTACCAACAACTCTTGCGCAAAAATCGCTATCGTTTTGCTCTTGCAAAAGATACGTATTATTCCTGCCGAACATATTACATACATACATACATTGCAAGTTAATTAAAAGCTAGTAAAAACAAACTGAAAATCATTTAATATTTACGTAGAAATAAAACACGCAACCTTATCCCGTGAAAAAAAGGTTTGCTTAATCAAACCGTGTCGAGTTATTACACAACAATTTGCTAAATAAAAACGCGTACGTAACCACACACACACACATCACATAAACCACACCTACATCTGCCCAGAATTAACCCCCGAAACATATTTCCAACTTAATTTGGCGTCCGAAATACAGTGTACATTAAAATATGGAGGTACGTGTGAGGCGGAGTCTCATTTTTTTGTCTGGGAAAAACACGGAGTAAGGAGGAAATGGAGTGTTCATGTAAAGGTACCATGGCACACGAGTGAGGGACAAAATTGATACATGGAATACTTTTCTTATGTACACCATTGTTGACTTTTAATTTTTAAGTTTTATTTTATTTATTCTATTGACATTTGAATTTAATTTTTTTGACATTAGTCTTAAACTCATTTTTAACCTCTGGTTTTTAATCTAAATTATTTGATTTTTACCGTAGTTTGGTAGGTTGGTTTGTTTATAATTTGAAATTTTTCCTTTTTTGACATTAGAATTTATTTTTTTTGATATTTCTTAAATACAGTTTACATTTTTAGTCTAATTGTTTGATAATTGTATTTATTTTACATTATTACATAAATTATTACTGTTATTTATACATTTTGTGTTTGTAAAGTGTTGCAATAGTGCAATTGGCTCCGGCCGTTCTATAATAAATAAATAAATAAAAACCATAAATATATAGAAGTTACAGAAAAATACACATATATATACATGCGAGAACCGAATAGGTACCCATCTCCGTGTAGCCCGGTTCACACTATGAGAGTTGTATCACAATAGAGAAAGTGAACTCGAGAAAAGCAGGCTTAATTTTATATCGGGCTATTTTGAAAAATATTTAGTTCTTCTCAGTCATATAACATGAGAGAATTCGATTCTGTTCCGAAATCCGATTCGAAATTCGTTTCTGTTAAAATGATGCAGCCTATTCCTTGCCCAAATCTATCGAAATCTTCCTCCGTTAAAAGTAGAGGCGCGGCAAGAAGATTATTCCAGCCAATTGTACGAACAGCAGATGTTTTTATGAAAAATCTCCGTTCAAAGTCTTCATTAACCTACTTATCAGACGGTTTAATGGCGATAGTCTTTTAAAATACGCCACGGCTCCACACGCACGAACAATGGCAAACAGCAAACTCAAAACAACAAACACAAACATGTGGATGGGCCTTTGTCTGTGTTTGTTTGTGTTCCCCGTGTTCGCCATCGGTGTCGGTTTTTGTGCACAAATCAAACGGTGTTTGCGATGTATACAGACGCTTGTTCAGTTCAGTAGTACGCGCGAGCCTGCGGGCAGCGGACGGAGTTAATAGTGGTGGTCAAATTTACGAATCGTAAAATATTGTGTATCCTAAGCTAAATTGTAAGGAAAAATGTCTGATTGGTTTCCCTAAGTAATCACTGCCAAAACAAGCTCGTCGTCCACCATGTTTGCCACTGTTTGTAGCAAACACGAATCGTGTGAAGGCGGCTTTATTATGGTTATATAAACATAATACATATTCTATCAGTCTATAATAACCTCACTACTGGTACATAGGGGTCCTCTCTGAGAGACGGTGTGGGCTGCAAACTGCTTTTGCTGCAAATACTGTTTGTATGGTCGAAACTTGAGACTAGAGATTATAGATATAGATGACTGTATGTATGGTCGAAACTTGAGAGGATTGCGAAACTTTCTTCCCACTGCCACTAAAATTGCGCTTGCACAGTCCCTTCTGCTTCCTATCCTTGACTATGCTGATGTCAGTAATCTCGATCTCACTCAGGCACAACTAGATAAACTTGAGCTTCTTCAAAACCTTTGCATAAGATTTATATTTGGCCTGCGCAAATATGATCACATTTCTGAATTTCGGACAAAGCTCAAGTGGCTTCCCATACGTCTTCGCCGGGTTTCTCATATTTTATTTCTGCTTTACAGTATTCTATACCATCCTACAACCCCCTCTTATCTCAAAGAACGTTTCAAGTTCCTTCATAACACACATAATAGATATCTGAGGTCATCGAAAAACTTGAGACTAGAGACCAGCTTTTACGACAAATCTTTTACGGTTCAAGCGGTGCGGTTGTGGAATGCTTTGCCAGAGTCAATAAGGCGTGCTCAATCTCTGCCCATTTTTAAAACTATGGTAAAGAATCACTACCTCTCTCTTTAACAGTTGTTTTTCTTGATTTCTATGTTTTGGTCAACACAAAAAAAACCATCCAAAGGTTGTCTTGAAAAGATCGCTTTTAGCGATAAGGCCGCCCATTGTGTCACCCAGTGTAATGTTTTCTTCATCTAGACTTTCTGTAACTTATATGGTGTACATAATAAAGAGTATTCTATTCTATTCTACCACGCAGGCTCGCGCGGATTGACAGATATCATGTCTTGCTTTTTCTGGGACAACATGTTACAAACGTGATTTAAAAACAATGTAATCTGGTCACCCCATTTTCCCTACTCCATGTTTCCATGGTCTAATAAAACAAACCATTTTATGTTCGCCTCTGTCAGCGAGGCACGAACTCCCAACGAGCTCTTCCAAAATAAAATTAATCCTTCGGGATCTTGTCTCCCTTAAGGTAGACTGCCGAGTAAAGCTGCTCCGGCGTCTCAAACGCAAATACACTGGAAATGTATGGCATTGCAACATTAGGACGCGTAACACTTCATTTCCCAGCAAAGCAGTTTGTACCGACCGAAAAACATTCGCGGAAAGAAGGTCTTAAACACCGTGTAATAAGCGTCGCTCTGGCATTTTAATCAACTACATATACTACAGATTTGTTTGTGTTAATTGATGCGGACGCAATTAGCGAAGCGTATTTACTGAACTTTTTTTTTGCGTTCGCCACAAGCCGCTTTGTTCGGAAGTCTACCTTCAGGATTACGAAGAGCAAAGGATTCTCACACTTCTTGCTCCAGTATTGTCAAGTTTACTTGACAAATTGGATAGGGTTCTATCGGATCTTGAGAATGAATGTAGGTCACTCTTGTAAAGGAAAGAATAGGCAATATTTACAATACCTACCTACATTTCCGGTTGCGTAGTGAAATTCTGGGTCAAGCGTGAATTTCAGCGACGCAAACAAATACGTTTTCATGGAGACTTTGTTATGGAAATTCCAAATAATTTTACTACAAAATAGTACCTATACGTGCATAGTTACAATCGTAGCAAAATGCGACAATATTTTCCTTTTAAAATAGTTTTAGTCCAATAGTTTATATAGAGATATTATAGCTATCATGTACTTAGTACCTATTCGAAAAAACAGCGTCAGCTTCTGCCCCTGACAATGCCCGTGTGTAATAATATATTTTAGTATCCCAAGAAAACTTGCTTCCGGGATAAAAAAGTCTTCTCTCTATAGCTAAGTTATGGTCTATCTGTGGGCTAAGTTTCATCAAAATCTGCGATGCAAATCAGCGACTCAGATGTGAAAAAATAACAAACCGACACACTTTTGCATTTATTATAATTATTATTATATATTATTATTTATGTTATTATTATTTTACTTGTGAAGTAAAGTTTTCAATAATTTCTTATTACCGAGGTCTTTCATAATACTTTAACGCAAGATTCACATTAGGTTAGACTCAAGAGTACATCAGCTGGGCGAGCACGGCCTCTGTGATAGGCTTGAGTCACGAATTTTATTACAGTTTTTGCTCCCAAACTGTGATAAAAATGTGTGACTCAAGCCTGTGCGGTAAGTCGTGTTTGTGCTTATTGGAATCATCATGAGATTTACTTTACCTATAAATGATTTCCATGGTAATTGGAGGTACCTACCAAAACTAAAAAGAGATAAAAATAAACTTTTAACAAAAAAAAACAAACAGTCTTCCAAAACAAAACACTACAAAGCGAAAAATAACTTTCTTTGCCGAAAAAACGATAGGTATTAAAGACACCGACTTCGGAAAAGATTTTTCGCTTTAAAGTGTTTTGTTTTGGAAGTCGGTTTTTAAGAGGTCTCGTTCTACGTGCCGGGGTGTTTTTAGTGAGCTAAAAAGCCCGCACTACCTGGTCTTTTCCCAAAAATCTAGGCGCCTTTTGAAGGTCTCCCCCGTTAACAAAAAAAAAGAGTGGGCAAACATACGACTGAACGAGAAAAACTCTCACAAAAACATTGTGGCAGCCAGATAAAATATATCCCGTGTTAAAAACGCATCTCCCCGGATCAGTAGTGACTTATGGCGTCCGCCAAACCACCTCGTGACACATTGACCCACCCACAGACCTTTTTGCTACCATTCTTTTAATTTTAAGCCACAAAGCTGTGGTGAGAAATGTTGCCAGTTAAAATAAATGCGCTTGGTAGATACGGGCCTGATTTTAGTAAATTGATGTTGGTATAACAACCGCACGGGTCGATCTACAAGGTTAAGCAACGCTTGCCGAGGTCGGTCCGTGGATGGGTGACCATTTCAACATAGCGAGTTTCCTCCGTGCTTCGGAAAGCACGTTAAGCCGTTGGTCCCGGCTGTCATTTGAAGATCTTTGACAGTCGTTACGGGTAGTCAGAAGCTTGAGATCTGACACCAGTCTTGCCTAGGGGTAAGACTGGTGGGAAAAGTCTCGGCAGATGATGATGTTGATTGGAGGTATCATTAATATTATCAATAACTGACTGTAATTGACAGAAATAGAGTATAAGTATGCTTGTCCTACTTGTAAACGATCATTTGTGCCTATTGGCCTTATATGTTCTGTCTTCTGCTTGATATGGAGGGAATTGGAAATTATGTTTTTTTCCTACTCCTCCATTATTCTTTTCTGATTAATTTCGTTGCGGGATCCAAGACAGTTAAATTTATTCTCCGAGACTTCGTCGAGCTTCATTGCTTCGGCGCTTTTTTGGGGGTCGCCACTGTTGATTCTGGCCTTCAAGAGTTGTAGTGGTTCGAGAATAGAGCGGGAGTATTGTACAAAAAAAATACGCGATGCGTGTCTTGTGTATGTGAATTTAAATGTTTGTAAACGCACCCACGATACAGTATGAAATTCCTAGTATGGGATTAAAAAAGGGGCAACGTTTTTTTTTTAATAACAAAATTATAGAAAATCTTTGGGAATCAAACCCATAACCTCATGCAAGCAATTGACGTGTGTTGGCATTTATTTTTCAACTGTCACAATAGTGAGACAATTATATCATGACGACTAGGACCCTCCTTTTTACCCGACTGCCGAAGGAGGGTAATGTGTTTATCAGTCTATGTATGTATGTAAGTATGTATGTATGTATGTATGTATGTATGTTTGTTCCTATATGGCGTTCCAGAGACCAAACGCATTGGCCGATTTTGATGATTCATACGTCAATCGATGCGTCTTAACCCTGCGAGTGTCATAGGCTACATTAAAATTGGACAATAGAAAAATGGGGTTTTTGGGTGCCATATTGTGGGAGCCCAAATTTTTTTTAAATGTATCTAATTCGAAAAAAAACTAACTTAAAAGATATAAATAAAAAAACTTTATTCAAAAAATCAAAAAACCCGACTGCTTCAAAAGCGAACTAAAAAGTCGTAAACAAGGAAAAAATCATGCTGTACAGGCGGAGGATACACCAGATTTTGGTGAGCCAGCCCGCGAATAATTATGTATCCTCCGACTTTTTAGTTCGCTTTTGAAGCAGGCGGGTTTTTTGATTTTTTTATAACTAGTACCAATACCTAAAATGATGCCTTCTATCATTTTTGAAAACCCTTAAAAAGGTGACAAGTATGTTTACATGTACCATACCATACCGTTCATTGATAAGTAGATAAGTAGTGGATTATCCAAATAGCCCAACAGTACTGTAACTTTATAAACACAGGCAAAACATTAACTAATATTTCGTCTCTTTTTTTTTCAATGCTAACCAAAGGGAATGGATGACGGCAATAACGAAAACGGTAAGTTGACCATGAAAATGGTTTTATTATATAAAATTAAGTGCCCCTAATGTGTTCCATCGGAAACCTTTTATGTGGAAGTGCATTGTGTGGTTGAGTCGTTGTTAATGGGTTTCAACGTGGAGTTTAAATTGTATATAATGTTTTAAATTAAATTATGTTACAGTTTTTGACCACATAGTGAAAGCACTTAAGTTAATAACTTTTTGATAAATATAACATAAAGTTATAGCTAAAAGCGGATACAGACATTGCGAGACATGCGCCGCGCACGCCTTCTTAAGCTGGGTACTCACTTAGCAGTGTAGCATGTAATGTATCTGATACGGTATCAAGTGATTATGAAGGCACGAGCCCGCTGCGAGCCGCTCGCGCATGGAGCGCTGTAAGCTCGCTCTGACCCGCCGAGTGGCGGTATCACTGCGAACACAAAGGCGGCTCTCAGTGTGCTCGTGGACCTCGTGGATGGCGACACAATCGCTTGTGTAGTGAGTACATAGGCGCAAGCTTCAAACGAACTTACGTATTCATTAAGGAGTGGACCATTTGAGACATGTTGTCGGCGTGACGTCGTGTCGTCGTCGCGAGCACTGCGGATCCGGCAGCTCGTTCGTAGAGAGATATGCGGTGGACCGTGGACCAGCCGTACCCACTTGCAGGTTGATACAGTATCTGATACGTTACATGCAACACTGTTTAGTGAGTACCCAGCTTTACGCACGCCTTTTGCTTAGATTAGAGTGGGCTTACCACAGACATAAATCTAACTATATAACGCAAGTCCCTCCATCTGTATGAAACCAAGTGTGCCACTTTTTCACACATGAAAGAAAACATTTCCAATACCTCGACCAACTGTTTCTATACATTCTTTACAGCTCAATATGGCATAATTTGACATTTTTCTAGATTTCGGTGGATTTCCGGTGCCGATAATGCTAAATGAAAAGCTCAAAGTACGATCATTGATCGTAATTTGACTTCGTGTTTTGATACGTGAAGTCCATACAATCGCGTCATCTAGTTAGATTTATATCTGTGGGTCGCCATATGCCTCACCACGAATATGAACGTCTAAATTGCGAAGCATACGATGAGCACCGTGCGCTGCGCATGCCTCGCAATCTGTATCCACCTTTATATTTTCTTCATTGAAGTATCTGCTCGTATGCATCGCGATATACAGTAGACATTTATGGGCCTCTAATTATATTTTTCAATGTATTTAGATACGTAATTTTACAAGACTACGGAACGAACCTTTTTGATGTCGTTTTCAAGGCAATTTTATCGACTCCAGTCGACTAAGTCGCCATTACAACGGAAACTAAAGTCAATAAATAACAGGGTTGAAGGAGTCTGAGTCGAGTCGAGGAAATATCTATGAATGTATGGTGAAAAAGCATTTCATACCATCTTCAGTGACCGTGATTAAAATATATACTTTCCTTTGCAGCTGCCAGCACCCCCGCACATCGAGCTGGTGATGGCGATGCCGTACCTCCGCACAGCATTCAAGAGACCAACCGTTAGAGTGAGACGTAAGTACCTCTCTTTCCCTTTCTGAATAGCCAGTGGCATAGCTAAGGGCGGACAGATCCAACCATCCAGAATTTAATAAAATAAAATAGAATATAATTTATTGTATACCAAATATTATTAAAAAACAAAAAACCCGACTGCTAATTACCAATTCGCTCTTGTCAGTTATTTTTTTTTTGCTGTCGGGTTATTTTTTTTTCTAGCAATTTGTTTATTTCAGAGTTTTTAGTTTAAGTAATGAGTGAGTTCACCAAATTAGTTATTTGATAAACGATTATTTATTTTGCTATCAAAGTTACGCTTATCTTGAATTTGTGCCAAAACAGGAACATAAAAGTGTTACAATATATATATTTCAAATCGCCTATTTAGTAGCTTTCATTTGATACCCATATTAATAGGATAACGATAAAAAATTGTACCACCCCTTTATAAGGGGGGGCGCTATTTTTAAAAATTGTTAAGCCTGGTTACTCCCACAATTGAGACAAATCTAACGACACATCTTATGTCATAATCTGTCAAGCCGTTTGGGCTGCAGAGCGTGCTATTCAAATGAAAATACATACATACACTCAAAAAACATTAACCTCCCGCAGTTGGATAAAAAACCGTTATACATCTCTTTTATAAAGGCGTTTACAGTTAAGCCAATCGTATGGTACTAAGAAGCAAATATGGTTTAAGATATATATTTCTCAAAAACAGAATGTACATTCACTTACAATGAGGAACAATAGTTACAATAAGTAACCGCGCTTGATGCCGCTGATTTTGGCTACGATGCAGATTTTCATAGTATTTACCGCATATTTGTAGTCCAGCTACCGTTTTGTCTGGCAAATTACATTTTACTAATATAAGATTATATTTATTGCGTATCATATGGTTTTGCAGGTGTTATTTTCAGGCTTATAGATCACACTCACACATATATGGACATATATGGGTCCATAAGGGCACATCTGGGGGGTGACCATAAGCTCTTAGAGTAAGATTATTTTGAGTGTGTGTAAGGGACAGATATATATGACGTGTATACATCTGTCACTTGCTCGATCTCAAGATAACTTTACTCTAAGAGCGTATGGTCACCCCCATGGACACGTTGGTGTCATCTGCAAAAACTGACAGCCGTGTGTCTGGAAATATTGAAATAATGTCATTAATTAAATCATTTCTAAATAGCATAAACAAAATAGGCCCCAAAATCGATCCTTGGGGTACGCCCACTACTACATCCTGCATTGAAATTGCTATTACAATTTGCTTGTATATTACTAATATCCACAAACATTTTTCATGACAAAAATTGGAAAGTTTTGCCTCTAAGTCCATGACCCAATGTTATGAGTAATTTGTGGTCATTGGTATCAAAGGATTAGCATAAATCAAGAAAAATACCAGCTATCCTCTTTTTCCTATTCAATTTACTAATAATTTCTTCCACCGTTACACTCTACCGAAACTAAATTGCCCAAAATGTATTTGTATTGCTAGTTTATTCTATTCTATAAATTAAACCAGTTATGGACTATCGTCAAATATATGAGTAAACGGTGACACTCCCTGACACGCTTGGTTTTGACAATGCCATTTTTAGCAGTAGCCGCAAAGACATCACAGTACTCTGTGAATCTTAATCTCAGACATTTTGGACTTTTCGCCGATCTTTATTCATTATAGAGTGTTCCTATAACTAGAGCTCATCTCTCTTTATCCCTTCGAAGAAAGTAGCAGTAGTGCTGTCTGTAGTAAGTATTGTAAACGCTGTGAATCACTTCAATAGCATACATTGCTGTATGTAACTAGGTATACACCGCAACACATAGACATCGTATCTACATAAACATAGTAGATCTATGTACATTAGTAGCCGCTCCTCTATGTTCAAACCGCAGAGAATCCCATATCCCCTTCAAGTAGGTGTATGTATATTTAATCAAGTAGGTTTCTACAGCAGGATTGATCAGGATAACTCTAACCGTAAATTAAAACTAAAGGATATTCAAAATAAACTATTTACTATAGGCAAATATTTTGTTTCTATTGATGCCTATCCAGGATTGTCGAAATAAGATTTCACTGCTCATCATCATCATTTCACCCGAAAGATATCTACTGCTGGACATAGACCTCCCCCAAGCTTCACCACATTGACCGATCCCGTGCGTCTCGCATCCAGCGGATCTCCGCAACCTTCACCAAGTCATCGGTCCTCCTAGTAGAAGGCCTACCAACGCAATGTCTTCCGGTTCACGGTCACCACTCCAGAACTTTTCTGCCCCATCGACCATCCGTTCTGCGAGCAATGTGCCCTGCCCACTGCCACTTAAGTTTGGCTATTCTTCGGGCTATGTCGGTAACCTTGGTTCTCTTGCGGATGTTTTTTGATTCTCTTCTGATTCGATCACGCAAGGAAATGCCGAGCATAGCCCGTGTGAGTATCGATAATTATCGCACAGGAACGTTCCTAGGTACTACCGGAATTAAAGTATTCCATGTAGGTCTGGCCAACAAGGCCTGGCTTCCAAACTTCATCCACATCCATTCAGTCGTTGAAACGTGATTGGTCAACAAACATCCAAAATTACAGACTTTAACATTTATAATATTATTAGTAAGAATCGATAGGAGTGGAACTGAAAATTAACCAAAAATGTATCAAAACTACCTTATAGTCCATGTTCTGGAAAATGTAGGTATTTGTATTTACACGGGGTCCCAGCGCTTACAGAAAATTTGGTTCAAATAAATGTCACTAGATGGCGGGATATGCATCGATTCGTTATTGAATTGTGTTAAAATTAGCATTTTGTAGAATTTATCCTAAAAAATATATGTAATTTTTTAATCAACTCTCCTAATCACAACAATTTGGCATATTGGGCTTTTAATACGCATTTCATAGATTATTTGAACGGGTCATTTAAAATTGATTCCAATAGATGGCGTGTTTTTAAATTTCTTTGGCATGCCACTCGATTTTTTTAATTTGTTTTGTAACACATTTTGTTACAATGAACCTATAAAAAAAGTGCAAAAAAACTGCCACTGCATTTAAAGAAAAATATTGACACGAACGGAGAAAACCCTTTTACTTGCTAGTCGCTGCTAACACCATCAATAGCAGTGGAACGGAACCGAACGCGATCGAATTACTTATAAAAATAATCATCTTAATAATACTCACAACGGATCTTTGTGTCTCTGAAGTTGGCTCTGGCAACTATTGCGCACGAAACAGATTAACTGCATAGAGTAAACGAGATAGGATGATGCGACAAACGTATGCGAGTGAAAGAGACAGTTATACAATGCTATTTTCACTTTCAATATTGACACAAAAATATCTTCTGCGCAGCCTCTTGCAGCCAATTCAGAGACACAAAGATCCGTTGTGAGTATTCAGACGAAAAACGCTAATTACGTTGGCACGGTTTCTTTGTATGAGATGAGACATCTGTATGCTAGTATTATATTACCTGTGGTACCAACACCTACATTTTAACTGGTATAAAACTTATATTTTTAACCATGAGTCAAATGGGTACATGAAACTCCTTGGCAACATCGATAGGGCCAGCCCTAGGCGCAGGCCACATAGCAATGGCGTCGGCCGCGGACATGCCACGAGCGCCTTCCTATTCCATTCAAATTTCATACAAATTGCATGGAAATAAAGCGCATTTTAATCAGGCGCCGTCGCCGAAATGGCGCGTCATAACCACGTCCGAGCAACGACATACCGTGTGTCCTAAATTGCGCTTTATTTCCATGTGTTTTGTATGAAATTTGAATAGAATAGGAAACCGTCCGTGCCAGGTCCGCGCCCGACGCCATTTCTATGTGGCCTGCGCCTTACAACTAACAGAAAAACAGACGCAGTGCTGCCAACTCGTTTAAGCAAAAACGCGCTGTTAGGTCTTTAAAAAAGCGCTAGAACGCGCTAAATGGTCGCTGTCAAAAAAGCGATCCAAAAATTCGGCGCCAAATTCAAACAAAACGCCCAATAATTGGAGACTAGAAATGTATAAACGCAGTTTTTTATTTTTTATTCGACGTTGTGACGTTTTAATGTAATTATTTTATAAAATCTAGGGATTAATTTAATTCATCATCGTCTGATTCTACTACGATTGCTTCTGAGGCTGAAATAAGGTTGGTCTTGATCAGTTTTGGACTTGAATTTATATTTATCTGTGGATAAAATTTTCCTCAACACGTCGTTGGGAAGTTGAAAGTTTGCGCAGTTACTATTTTGTTAAAGAAAGTACAGACTTTCAAAAAGCGCTAGATTTAGCGCTAGGCGCTAGACCGCGCTATTGAACAAAAAAAAAATCGGCTAAGTGCGAGTTCGACTCGCGCACGAAGGGTTCCGTACTTGGTAAATTGCGGTTTACGATTTATGACGTATTAAAAAAAAACTACTTACTAGATCTCGTTCAAACCAATTTTCGGTGGTAGTTTACATGGTAATGTACATCATATATTTTTTTTTAGTTTTATCATTCTCTTATTTTAGAAGTTACAGGGGGGGGGACACATTTTACCACTTTGGAAGTGTCTCTCGCGCAAACTATTCAGTTTAAAATAAAATGATACAAGAAACCTCAATATTATTTTTGAAGACCTATCCATAGATACCCCACACATATGGTTTTGATGAAAAAAATATTTTTAGTTTCAGTTTCAAGTATGGGGATCCCCAAAATTTGTTGTTTTTTTTCTATTTATGAGTGAAAATCTTAATGCGGTTCACAGAATACATCTACTTACCAAGTTTCAACAGCATAGTTCTTATAGTTTTGGAAAGAAGTGGCTGTGACATACGGACGGACAGACAGACAGACAGACATGACGAATCTATAAGGGTTCCGTTTTTTGCCATTTGGCTACGGAACCCTAAAAAAGCGCTAGATCTGGCGCTGAAAGCGCTAAGTTGGCAGCACTGAACAGACGTGTTGTCGTTCAGTTTCTACGGTTGCACGTGCTATTTTGTTCCTCGACACGTGCCTCGCCCTACAGAAATCACACATGCCGAGTATCGTGCGACGCGAGTCGGTAACTTCATCGTAATTCAATAAGTGTTGGAGAAATTATCGGTTTTCTAATCAAATAATTATTGATTTTTCCTTTGTTATCTCTTAAGGGTTCCGTTGCTTAAAAAAGAAAAAAGGACCCCTTATAGGATTACTTGGTTGTCTGTCTGTGACTGTGTCTGTCCGTTTGTCATAGCCAATTTGCTCCGAAACTACTGGACCCATTTAGATGAAATTTGGTACGCATATTATGTAAGTCGTGACCTAAAGAGGGACGTGTAACGTAAATTAATTAATTTTAAACATGGGGACCGCTATTGGTGGTAAATTAGAAAATTGAAAAATTATATAGCATGTCGTCAAATGAAAGGGAAAACCTGTATATTCATAATTATAAGATGAAAAGTTTTGAAGTAATTTAAATTTGCAGGCGAAAATTAACCCCCCCCACTCCTCTCCCTTATCTCTGAAACTACGCGATTTTGAAATAAACTACAGAATGTAGTTATTTACATAAATACTACAGGTAAACCTATAAGAAGTCGATTTAAGGTCGAATAATGGTATTTAAAGTAACATAGGGAATTTTTCATTTTCTCATTAATGATACACACATTTTTTTGGTTAATGGTTTGTAAGGAACCCTCGGTGCGCGAGTCCGACTTGCACTTGGCCGATGTTTTGTTAATATATTACAGCTGACCCGACAGATACTATCCTGTCCAAAAACAAAAAGCACTTTCAGTTATTCGCTCAATTTTGGGAACTTTAAAATTTTTCGGGCTGTATTTTTTTTAAATTTAATATCGAAAACCTTTTGTAGGTTGACAGTCAAAGCATTAGCTGATTACACCATTGACTTAAAAGAAAAAAAATAGACTCCAAAGACAATGACTTTCGAAAAGAAAGTTATTGTTCGCTTTGCAGTATTTTATTTTGGAAGTCGGTTTAATTTTATGTTAAAATTTATTTGTACTACTTGTCGATAAACTGATTAGATAACAAATATTTTAGCAATGGCGTCCCTCTTCGCTTCCGGAGCGACGTTCCAAACTCTTTGCCTTTTACTCCACTGTTTGACGAAGTCCGTTAAAAAAAAAAAAAAAAAACAATTTGTTTCGTCATTATCTAGACCTGTTTGAAACAAAGAAGTAAAAAAATGTATATTTGAAAGTTATGAGCGTCGAAAGTTCCATATTTTAACGCAAAGTGGGCGCAAATAAATGCCATAAGAAGAAGGAAAATTGCATAACAGTCACCATACAAGGATAGGTTAGTAGTTCAAAAATGCAAATAATTATATTTTGAACAGATACATTTAGTCGTTTTGTCATGTTATCCATATTCCCAATGGTCGGTTTATAAAATTTCGCGCGCTCGTCTTCGTCATAAATCATCATCCATTTGGCTACCAATTTGCAAAAGTGTGTATTCCTACGCGAACTAGCTTCTTAGTGCTCATCACAACATCTATCTCTTTCGCACGTTTTGTCGGATGAGATAGCATGCATTTTAACCCCGCGCACAAAATAGTTCGTGCCGTCGACTAGTGCAACCTTAAGCAAAGATTTAATTAACTGTATCTCAAACGCTTTCTACTCGTATTTGAGTTGCAATTTGAGTTATTATTCTAATGAAGTTCCAAGGCAAATAACAATGAAATGGATAGATAGGAATGCGCTATTGCGAATGCCGCTGGTAATGCCTTTGAGGAATGGAATGGTGCTATTTGTCTAATTGAAAATTGCTCGGCTTTGCAGTTTGATCTTCTGTGTTTTTGTAAATCTATTCGAACGGGGAACGACATTGTATTTTAAATTGAAGGAAGATCATGAAATCACAATTGATACTCTTAGCTTTGTTAAATAGGGTAGTTTCCCTCCAAGACCCAGGCTTGTGCCAAAGTTTTGAGTCTAAAAAAGTGTTAGTTGAGTCTAGGCTGCTGGCTTACATTAAAAACCCCGTGTGACAATGTCACAGATTACTTAATAGTTATTTCGTAACAGATACTTCACTCAGTAGAAAATTTCCAATACCTACTGCTATAATAGCCTACTCCGTCGCGTCAGCAAACACTGCATGCTAAAATGTACCTTAATGCTCAAGCGTACAGTTGTGATTGCTTCGCACCACGCGATCCCACAGCAATCGCAGGGCTGGCTCTTCGATAAAATTCTAGAGTCTTTAAGTCAAGAGTGAATAGGTTATTTCTTAGCAAGCGTTTCATCCGTGTTTGTTTCTTTACGCTAACAGCACGACATGTTGAGACAGGTCGCCGCGCCGCGCGTTGGAAATTTTGTAATTTTTGTATTTGCGCGACTGTCCGTCAAATATTATCACAATTTTATTCTACTAAAAATAGCTTTTTAAACGTTGTTAAAATAGTATTTAAGATAAGTATAACGTTTCTTTGTAACAAAAATATGTAAATCTGTGTCTGAAAGGCAAGCTAATGCTTAATACCTACCTATTAAAAATAATTTTTAAACGACAAAAAATAGTAATACTTACCTTTCGTCATTGACAGATAAATGGAAAAATGTTAGGTGTTTATCCCTTCTTTTACTTGATTTGCACCCTGTGCTGTAGATGCACATAAGGCACCAAACGGCATCGTAGGTATGCGTACGAACGAATGAAACTATTAAAACTTTTATTTTAGTTTATATTAACGATTTACCCCAATTACTACAAAATCAACCGAAGATGGTGTTGTTTGCTGATGACACATCTTTGATATTTAAAATAGATCGGCGGTCACGAAATCTTGATGACGTGAATAACTCCATTTATCAGTTCCAAAATTGGTTCACGGCAAACAATTTAGTACTAAATGAAAAAAAACCAAATGTATTAGATTCACATTGCCGAATGTTAGAAGTACCGAATGCGATATCATATTGAATGGCGAAAAGCTGGACTTTGTAAATCAAACAGTTTTCCTGGGAATCACTCTAGACGACAAATTGCAATGGGGTCCTCATATAACATCTCTTGCGGGTCGGCTAAGCTCAGCCGCTTATGCTGTTAGAAAGATAAGACAGTTAACGGATGTAGAAACCGCGCGTTTGGTCTATTTTAGTTACTTTCACAGCATTATGTCATACGGTATTTTACTGTGGGGTCGAGCGGCTGACATTGAATCCATATTTATATTGCAAAAGAGAGCTGTCAGAGCCATATATAAGTTAAGTCACCGTGAATCTCTTAGGGAGCTATTTAAAAATATTAATATTATGACAGTTTCTAGCCAATTTATTTATGAAAATATTATGTATGTAAGGAAAAATATACATCTCTTTAGTAAAGTCAGTGATAGACACAATTGTAATACCAGAAATAAAGATAAGTTAGATCAGCCTTCTTACAGACTAGCTAAAGTACAATCATCTTTCATGGGGTACTGTGTTAAATTCTATAACAAAATACCTTGTGATATACACGTATTAAAACTAAATGAGAGTAAATTTAAAACTTTAGTTAAAAGCACCCTTTGTAAACAAGCATATTACAAATTAGATGATTATATTCAAGATAAGAATGCTTGGAAACATGCTGGTCCTGCTCCATAGGGCAATCTTTGGTGTAGACAAAATCAAATTTGTTAATTTATATTCCCATTCATAGTTATTGTATTATTATTATTATTATATACTTTATTGTACACCACAAAACATACATTCATTAATTCATTGTTTTTTTTTTTTTTAGAAATTGACTCACACACTGTTCCGTTGTTGTTGAATTAAGTATTTTACCTATGTTTGTAATATTTGTAAGTATGTGAGAACCATGTTCCTACTTATCAAATTAATTAATTTTCCTGTTAATGCTTTTTAATACTTTATACCTGTGTGTAGAGCTATTCTGGGTGCATCGTCCTCACATATATTAATGTATGTACGTATGTTAATATTGTAAAACACCAATTTTTTTTTTAAAAAGAGTAATTATGGAGTTTCTTGTGCGTTCTTCTCCATAACAATCTACTTTCCGAATGCACGGTAGAAACATTTTTTTTATTTTTTTTTATTAGGTACTTTTAAATTTTAATTTTAATTTATGTGACGTTCAAAAGTGCCGTTTATTGGCCTAATTGAATAAATATATTTGACTTTGACTTAATTCAAAAAATCAAAAAACCCGACTGCTTCAAAATCGAACTAAAAAGTCGTAAACAAGGAAAAAATCATGCTGTGCAGTTGGAGGATATATTCGCGGGCTGGCTGACCAAAATCTGGTGTTAAAACCCTTTATTTTGATACCCCACACGATGGGTTTGGAAGAATAAAAAAAATTGGGCCCCCACAATATGGCACCCAAAATCCACCATTTTTCTATTGTCCAATTTTAATGTAGCCTATGACACTTGGAGGGTTAAGACGCATCGAGTGACGTATGAATCGTCAAAATCGGCCAACGCGTTTGGTCTCTGGAATGCCATATAGGAACAAACATACATACATACATACTTACATACATACATACATACATAGACTGATAAACACATTATCCTCTTTCGGCAGTCGGGTAAAAATTGAACAACGTGCGTGCGCTTCGCTTGCGAAAACCGCACTGAATTTGGTCCGCAAACGGCCCGAGACCAAATACCAGCTGGATGCACTCGAGTCGATCGAAAAACGGGCCAAGAGGCTTATCGGCAATGAGATACTGATCGAGTCTAGGCTCCAGAGCCTTGAACATCGGCGCCGAGTTGCCAGCCTGTCGGTTTTTTATCGGTTACATTTCGGGGAGTGTGCGTTGGAATTGCATGAACTGATTCCTCCTAGCCCGTTCCATCATCGGACTACAAGACGTACGGCGATGCGTCATCGATACATGGTGGACATCCCACCCATACGCACCAAACGTTTTGGGAATACTTTTATTATGCGCACAGCAAAAGAGTGGAATTCCCTGCCGGAGTCTGTATTTCCCAAAAGCTACAACCTGGGAGTCTTTAAGTCAAGAGTGAATAGGTTACTTCTAGGCAAGCGTGCTCGATCGTCGACCACATCATCGCTTATCATCAGGAGAGATAGTGGTCAAACACAACCCTATTCATAATAAAAAAAAATGCTAAGATACATATGGTGCCAACTCCACAAGTGCCAAAACCCATAAGGTTAAAACTTAAATATTATTTTACAGAGGCAACTAGAGATACCTTCCCTTAGGTAAATACCAAGCTCTGTCCATAACTCAAACGATCGTTTTAATCCATCAGACCCTTCCTTGTTGACATAACAACCCACCCCTTACATTCAAACCACCCCAATGATCGCTAACACGTGACAAAAACCAACAAAGAACAAATAAATCAATTAAAAGGCTTAATTAATGCGCCCCAGCTGATTAAAAGCAAAACGAAACCGATCACGGAAAACGGAAAATCAATATTAATTTATGCAGTGTAAGGTCGAAATTGATTTACAAGGTTCTTCTTCAGCCTTTTACAGTGTACACGGTTGAACGGTTAAGTAGATTGATATTCGAAGTTACGTAATCAATTTGTTGATACCATTGTTTCGATAAAATTGATGGAATCTAGTGGCTTTAGTGTTAATTTGTATAGTTTAATTAAAACTGGATAAATGCCGTTTGGGGCTCTCATCATTTTTGCCAAAAGACATCCCTGCTGAACATAGACATCAACGGACTACAAGTCGTACGGCCATGTCGGACTACATGTCGTACTTTTATTTTTTATTTAAATATTTTTCACCATGAATTTTGTTATTTTTTATAAAATATTTTTATTTGTTTTCTTGCAATGACAAGAATATTTACTTTTTAAAGTATTATATTATTTTATTTTAATTATTGTAAATGTGAAGACTATGTGGATCATTATTTTGTTTTTAATTTATCTTAGTTTTTAATCATGGTCTGGCAGTTTGAGTAGTTTATGCGGCCTACCCGAATGTCCTTTCTTTGGTATTGTTCGTCGAATCGTTGAGCTCCTTAAATTCTGAGTTGAGCTGCTCGGTTATTGACAAATGCGTGCACTGACTGGACAGATCCACTCAATCTGGCTGGTTCTTTCCTCAAAAGACCATTTCAGACATCAGTCTACATGGTCTTCACATGATCTAACCAAGATTTTGTCAGGACTTTAAAAGAGACTGTGACCTCTGAGTTTGTTTCGGCCTTTCTTCTCAGAGTAGTCAGATAGGAAACGCCGACCTCATCTAGTTTAAAAAAAAATATGTTAGACATGTAAAAGCGTTTGTACAAACCAACTTACAAAAATAAAATCATTTATCATGCGACATCGGTACATGGCGGACATCCCACCCATACGCACAAAGCGTTTTGCTAATACTTTCACAGTGCGCACAGCTAAGGAGTGGTATTCCCTTCCGAAGTATTTGTTCCCTGATAGCTACAACCTTGGGGTCTTTAAGTCAAGAGGGAAAAGGTTACTTCTAGGCAAGCGTGCTTCACCGTCGACCACGTCATCACTTACCATCAGGTGAGTTAATGGGCAAACGCGAGCTTAACAATTTTAAAAATGTTACGAGCTGGGGTTCAGGGATAAATTATTTAAATAGCAGACTTCTATAAATCACACTTTATTACAAAACCCTTCTTAAAAATTTCTGTTACTTTGCACTATTTTCCTTTTCCAATCGCTCTGTATCGCTTCTCAATCGAAACTGACTCACGACGAACCCGACCGCTCTTTATATAGCACGGAAGATGTTTCTAGAACGTTCCATACTGTTCTAGATAATTCGAGAATCTTCCAGATCAATTGACTTTCGAACTCACTGTTCCCGAAGCGACTAGAAACTTCCAGATTCGAGAATATTAGTTCCACTATTCGATTCTAGATGACGCCACTAGTTACTACCTAGTTCTTCCTCTCGTCACTAGATGGCGTTGCCCTATACGAGGTAGAAGGAAACTGTGTGTAGCTAACTGATGCGCACATCTCTTACACACTTCTCTCGCACGTATCTCTCGTTTTTTCATATGTAAAAATACATAGCTCTGCTAGCCTTTTTCCATTAGAGCTGCACTGAGCCTGGCTAAGAAAATGAAGCGATCCCAAGGAAGATATTTTCCTCGCGCACCTCCTCGCTACATAACGCAACTTTGATGGAAAACCACCTTAACTCAGTACTAACTAGATATGCCAGAGACGAACTCATTTGTGTTGAGGTACGAAATCTGGATGCACGTTTATATTTAATTTGCCGGAGATAAGATTAGGCTTCGTATAATTATTATAAACTTCTTTATGAGGAGCTTTGTTTTGACGGGATGTTATGTTGTTAAATATATCAACCTCAGAGAGCTCATTTTGTATATAATGTTGTAGACAGCACTAACGAAATGTTAATATTTGTATACATATACTTAGTAGGTTTAGGTACCTCTCTGCTAAGTACTAAGTTGTGTAAATATTCGGTAACTTAAGCAATGTTCGTGAAGCGTGAAGCTTAAGACTGTTTGCGATAGATACCTACTGTAAATGATGCCTAAAATAAAATAAAGTTTATTTGTACAAGGATGACGCTTCCCAAAAACAAAAATAAAAGACTTACAAATAGGAAAGCATGCGTCTCAAGACGAAAGTCTATGACCAGTGTGTGTTGTCAACTTAGTTGCCAGTGATTACTTACGGGACATAGACGTGCCTCATCAACAATGGGCCTCATCAGAAGGCTTAAAGTCACCCAAAGGGCAATGGAGAGAGCTGTGCTCGGAGTTTCCTTGCGTGATCGAATCAGAAATGAAGACATCCGCAAGAGAACCAAAGTTGCATAGCCCGATGAATTGTCAAACTTAATTGGCAGTGGTCAGGGCACATTGCTCGTAGAACGGATGGCCTTTGGGGCCGAAAAGTTCTGGAGAGGCGATTGCGTACCGGGAGACGCAGCGTTGGAAGGCCTCCTTCTAGGCGGAGCGAGGCCTATGTCCAGCAGAGGACGTCTTTCGGCTGAAATGATGATGATGATAATTTGTCAGAGCCGTGCAAAACGGCCCATTATTGAACTGGGTCTTGCATACAAGACAGAGCCTTTGGAAAATAACTTTGATCGTAGAAAGTTGCCTAGAAAATATTGCTCAGGATAAGCAGTTTAAAATATTTTCACTGCTGGGTCACATGTCTCCTCTCTGTAAGAGGGAATGATCCATAATCTACCACGCGCGCCCAGTGCGAGTAGGTAGATGTCACATGTTTTCGAATTTATAGTTCTAGGACGTAGTTTCTTCACAGTGGTTTCCTTCACCGTTTCGAGAGCAGTAGCGTTGAAATATATTACCCAAAATAAAACCTGCCTAGGTTCAAATACACGACCTCATGACTCATAAGTTGGGCCGTAGCCATTGGGTCATTGGGTCAGTGCTCTTCTTAAACTATTGCTTGTCTTTTAAAAAGGATATTTTATCTTCAATAAAATAAGCTCACTTAGCCCGTGGCAGTCCACTTTTGGGACAATCCCACCGCTCTATTCCCAAACCACTGCAACTCCTGAAAGCTACAATCAACGGTGACGACCACCAGAAAAGCGCCGAGGCAATGAAGCTCGACGAAGTCCCGGAGAATGAATTTAACTGTCTTGGATCCCGCAACGAATATAATCAAAAAATAATAACGGAGGAGGAGTAGGAGTCCACTTGCTAGATATAAGTCTCTTCCAAGTTACGTTACAATACTAGTTCCCCGCTGTTTGCATTTGTTTTTCAAGGTCGTCAGTCTATCTAGCCCGGAGCGTTGATAATGTATGCAAAATAAATTATGTAATTTATTTGTAAAATATAGAATTAAGATTGTTGTTTATGATGTTTAGTTTATGTAGGAAGGTTGTAGATTCACAAACCTGTACTATTTTTGTGTTCTTATTGTTTATTTGGTTGTATAATTGAGTAGATATAAATATGTTTTACTTTTGCATGCCGTAAGGTAGAGTTTGTTGGAACTGTTTTTTTGTTGTGTTGCTTTGTTCATCTTATTTTGTACCCCACATTCATTGCAAAATAAATTATTTCTGATTTCTGAGCGTTGGGTAGGGTAGCGTTAGGTATTTCACTACGTTTGAATTTCAGAAACTTAATGCTTAAAACGACGCCAGTTTGTAGACAGACATGGCCATGTAACTTCAGCTTGCTAACTGTACAAATTAAGTCAGTCACAACTCTTCCGGGTATTTCTTTCGAGATGTTCTCTTGAAATTCTAAGCGATCCTGAAGTCTCGACTCGATTCGATTATTTAGTATGAGATCCAACTGCAAAATCTGCAGGTATTTTGTTTTAATGAAACTTGTTATTTGCTTTACCAAATCAATAACAAATTACAAAGTTAAAGCGCATCAAAGTTCAGGAGTGGGAGCTTGTGACGTCACTAAGGCAGTATAAATTGTACTAGCGGCGTTTCACGTTAATTCAACGCATTATTTCGTCGTCACTATTAAGTTTACGAGTCAAAAAAAAAAAACTATTTTTGTTATTAATTTACCTGACGGACATAAAACAAATTTTCAGTAATATCGAACATGAATTATTTCAATTTATTTAATTAAAGCAAGCTAGATATTACCTGGCAACGCCCCATTCATGAAAATTAAGTTTATTCAAAAACTGTAATTCTTTCTGCAGTTGGATCTTAGACTAACAAAGATAAGCGATTTTTATTAGGTGAAACGCAAAAACGTTCACTTGGACGCAATGCAAAGCTATTCGATTGATTTGCACTTGATTTTTTCTTAGAAAATAAGTGCACTATATCGCCTATCGCACCATCAGCCGGGCGAGCACGGCCTACTGTAACAGGCTTGAGTCACAAATTTTATCACAGTTTGGGAGCGTAAACCGAGATAAAATGCGTCACTCAAGCCTATCACCGAGGCCGTGCTCGCCCGGCTGGAAAGAGTCTTTGATAACTCGCTTCGTATCGCGTCAGTTTATTACAAACTAACGGACGCCTCGCGGTTTCACCCGCGTACTTCCCGTTCCCGTGGGAATACAGGGATAAAAAGTAAAGCCTATGTCACCCGGGGATAGTGTAGCTTCCCAACAGCGAATGATTTTTTGAAATCGGTCCATTAGTTTTTAAGTTTTTTCGTTACATACAAGAATACAAATCGTTCCTCTTTATAATATTACTAGCTGACCCGGAAAACTTTGTTTTGCCATAAAAACACCAAACATTTATCTACCCTACCTACCCTACCTTACACTACCCTACCCTACACTACCTTCCCTACCCTACGCTACACTACCCTACCCTATCCTACCCTACGCTACACTACCCTACACTACCCTACCCTACACTACCCTACCCTACGCTACGCTACACTACCCTACCCTACATAATACCCTACCCTACACTACCCGATTTAAAAAAATAAAAAAAATACGTAAAAACCATCTCTGAACTTCAACGAACATTTAAAAAAAAGAATTGGCCAAATTGGTCCAGGCGTTGTTGAGTTATGCGCTTACCAACACATTTTACGATGCATTTTTTATATTATAGAAGTATAGATATAGATTAGTATAGATAATTCCCGGTAGCTAGGTTTACAACCTAGCTTGTTTTCTAGAAAAGCATATTCCCTACAAAAGCAGATAAAATGAAATAGTTTCAGTTTAAATAAAATTACAACGTGGAACAAAGCAAGGTGCATTTTTCGAAATAGTAATCTTCTTCCTATTTACTTAGATTTTCTGTAATAATTAGAAATACTAACATGAAGATGCTACACGCTTGCATTACCCGAAGACAGGTAGTCTTTTAACCGAACAAAAGTCTGACACGTGGGGGACTTCCTGACAAAAAAAAACCCAATAAACTGGGAACCAAACCGGGATCACACTCAATAATCACGCTTGCGAACACAACACCTAGAAATACGTCGCCCGCATCGATTCCTGAAATTCGATTATCAGCCGATACGTTTCACGAAAAGCACTCTCTTTTACATAATATAATTATTTATGGTTTAAATGATTTTAAAAGTCAGTCATTAGCCGTCTTTGAAGATTAATAAATTGGTCACAAGCTGCGTCAGATTGACACTTTTATTAAAATAAAAGAAGATCATACTTAATCATTCATTTCACAAATTGATTGATGATATTGCAAGTGACGTTTTATTATATTATTGATAAAAGATATGTTTTAATATGAGAGAGGATTTCTTTTTCTCATTTGTAATAATGTAAAATTCAAACTCAGAAGCATTTATTCTAACTAATAATTAATAGTTTGTGAGGTTGTAGGAGGTAATCTCTGGATGTACTGAACCGATTTTGATATTTTTTTCTGCAGTAGAAAGGTACATTATTCTTGAGTGGCATTAGCTATAATTTATTTTCAAAACAATTAGAGATCCTCATGAAAACTGTTATAATGTAACCCAAAGTAGCAAAAAGTTTTGCCGATAAAATTCATTCTTTGGCGTGCGCTGAGAAAACTATTGATGATACATAAAAACTATGTACTACATGATTAAATTACTCATTATGACCTACAAAAAAGTCTGCGAGAGAATATATCTAACTATCATAGTTAAGTCACAATAGCAGCTTTTATGATCAAAATTTTAATTAGATCGCCGGTAGAAACAAAAGTTGTTTACATTCGTATTGTATATAGTATTAATTCTTATACAAATAAAAAGTTTAACAAATTGTTAGGTAGGGTAGGTGGGTAGGGCAGGTAAGTAGGTAGCCAGTTGACGGGAGCGAAGCCGCGGGGCTCAGCTAGTCAAGTCAAAGTCAAATATATTTATTCAATTAGGCCAATAAACGGCACTTTTGAACGTCACATAAATTAAAATTAAAAATTAAAAGTAATAAAAAATAAATTTAAAAGTAATAAAAAAAAAAAAAAAAAATGATTCTACCGTGCATTCGGAAAGTAGATTGTTATGGAGAAGAACGCACAAGAAACTCCATACTTACTCTTTTAAAAAAAAAAAAAAAAAAATGGTGTTTTACAATATTAACATACGTACATACATTAATATATGTGAGGACGATGCACCCAGAATAGCTCTACACACAGGTATAAAGTATTAAAAAGCATTAACAGGAAAATTAATTAATTTGATAAGTAGGAACATGGTTCACACATACTTACAAATATTACAAACATAGGTAAAATACCTAATTCAACAACAACGGAACAGTGTGTGAGAGTGTGTAGTTTCAATTAAAGGTATTTTTGAATCGTCAAGCAGTCGGACAGTTAAAAAGATGAAGCTAGTTTTAGTTTTTAACCGACTTACCAAAAAGGAGGAGGTTCTATGTTCGACTTCTTGTACGTTTTTTTTTTTGTATATGTATGTTCACCGATATCTGCGTCAATTGTAAACCGATTTAAAAAATTCTGTTTTTGTTTGAAAGAGTATGTTTCGAAATTGGTCCCATTTTAATTTGGTGAAGATCTGATGGAGAACTTCGGAGATATACAACAGAACCCTTCAATAAATAACGGCAAATCATTCGGGATTGCTGCAATCGCATTTCATAACCTAACATCACGCCATTACGCACTGAAGGGGTACGCAGATCTCTCATTTCACCGGTTATGTTCAAGTTTCATGTTATTCGGGTAATAAATTCTGGCGTTATAGGTACCTTACTAAACAACTTGCCTATTTTAGGTAGGTACAACTAAAAAGGGAAAAATATAAAAACTTTTTTGCAAAAAAACTCTTTCTTAATTCCCATTTTTTTGCGATATGGACACCGACTTCCAAAAATAAAATTATTTATCACTTTTTAGTTTTGTATTTGGAAGTCGGTAGTATTTTTTTGCAAAAAAAGTTTTTTTGTAAAATAGAAGTGGATCTGTGAGTGTCATTTGCCATTAGCTGATTAAATCAACTAATAGCAAATGACACTCTCTAAAAAGATATTTATGGAAACAATTAGGTTTTCTGTCAGCTAATGTGAAATACAAAATTAATTAGATTGTTCATATCTACGTATATACAATAGTATAGTGTGGTGTTTAAAAAAGTTGTATATTTTAAGACAGTAGTTTGAATGAAAGATATATGTGCTTGCTTGAAGATATCTTTAGTGCAACTAAAGTTGAAAGATAACAGTTGGGTTACAACAAGCAGTTTCATAAGTTAATACTTCAGCTGCTGCAGCCCTCCAATTAAGGTTGCCCTAGTAGATCATTCTTCCATACAAACGTATTCTGGCGATTACTCCACTGTTTGACGGTGTACGTTCAAAATAAAAAATGATATCAATTTGTCTCATCATTATCTAGCCCTGTATGGAAAAAAAGTAAAAAATAAATATATGTTATGAGCGTCGAAAAGTTCCATATTATAACACTAATTTTAACGCATCTTTAGGCGCAAATAAATACTATAAGAAGAAGGAAAATTGCAAAACAGTCATCATACAGGGATAGATTAGTAGTTTAACAAAGCAAATAATTTTATTTTGAACATATTCCCAAAGTTTTTAAACTGTCATGGTCACTAACACTAACATTAACATTCGAACCGGATATTTATCAATTTCCGATATTTCGGTGCTGTTGCAAGCACCATGATCACGGATAAACTGATGTTCTTGCGGGTGGATGTTTATGAGGAGACAAAACGGTCTTCCCTCTTTCTTGTTCGTTTTTTGCACTCAATACCGCTACTACATACATAAAGCCACGCCTTTTTCGCATGGGGGTAGGCAGAAACTACAGAACGCCACCTGCTACGCTACCGCGACTAAAGTCTGCGTCATGTAAGAAGTCCCACGGAATATTATTAGAACTTAAATGTGGTTTGCTTATTTCTATAGTAATAGAGCTTATTTTAGAATGTTGAAGGCGACTGAAGCGCCACTCCCAGGGGAATTCTTTTGTGAAATGGACTTTACTGCTGTGTAAAACCCGAAAAAGTGCCGAAAAAAGTTCGCAAGCGGACACAGTGAGTTTCGTGTGTCGGGAACAGAATTGAGTTGTGAATGACAGTGGTAGCGTCAAAACAAAGGTCTGTTTATAAAATTTCGCGCGGTCATTTACGTCCTAAATCATCATCCATTTCGCTACAAATTTGCCAAAGTCTGTATTCGTATGCGAACTTGCTTTTTACTGCTCATCACAGCATCTATTTCTTTCGCACTTGTTGTCGGATGAGATAGCATGCATTTTAACCCCGCGCACAAAATGGTTCGTGCCGTCGACTATTAAACACCATTTTAATTATTCCATCAGGTTTGAAAGTTTATCAATGTTTATATTAAAAAACAAATAATCGCAAGGGTATCAGAAAGCGGGCTCCTAAACTCAGGATTATCGAAAATACATGCAAATGTAATCGGCTTTGTCATCGCCTCGGAATAATTACATTATTAAGACTAAGGTGTATAGCAAGCTAAGCTTAGCTAGCTTAGCTATGGATATGACATGACCTCTTTTCACAGAAGAAAATATCACACGCAAGTCGACGGCATCATCGCGTACCATCGGATGAGAAAGTGGTCAAGAGCGAGCCTATTTTAAATAAAAAACCGGCCAAGTGCGAGTCGGACTCGCGCACGAAGGGTTCCGTACTTGGTAAATTGCGGTTTACGATTTACGACGTATTAAAAAAAACTACTTACTAGATCTCGTTCAAACCAATTTACGGTAGAAGTTTACATGGTAATGTACATCATATATTTTTTTTTAGTTTTATCATTCTCTTATTTTAGAAGTTACAGGGAAGTTACACACATTTTACCACTTTGGAACTGTCTCTCGCGCAAACTATTCATTTTAGAAAAAAAATATATTAGAAACCTCAATATAATTTTTGAAGACCTATCCATAGATACCCCACACGTATGGGTTTGATGAAAAAAAACTATTTTTATGTTAAAATCTTAATGCGTTTCACAGAATAAAGAATTGTTATTCTTTATTCTGTGAAACGCATAAATTTATGTTAATAAATTTATTAAGCCATTGTTACAATCGTTTTCTTAATCTAACTTAGCGCTATTAGTAATCGTAACAAGTTATATTTTAATAAGGTAAGAAAAAACAAAGGTACCCAAACTAGGCTGCGCCTGTATCTTGGGGCCCGGAGTTGCGATATCTTAAAGTTAAAACACTCTGGATTACCTACAAGAAATAAAATGATATTACAAAAGGAAATAAGACATAAGTAGGTCATTAGATTACCTTTAAACAAGAAATAAAATGATATTACATAAAGAAATAAAAAGTACTCTAAAGTTTAAAAATGTTGAGAGTGTGTGTGTATGCGTGTGTGCGTGTGTGTGTGTGTGTGTGTGCGTGCAGATGTGTATATTATTTTCAGTTATTTTATGTTTTTTAGTTTAATTGTTTTAAGATTTCTTCCGTCTCTTCATAATTATGTTAGTTTGGCAAACCATTTTATTAGAGTTTTCTTGCATGAAAAGTTGTTCATGTCTTTAATGTCGCAGCTTTTGCTGATTTTATTATAAATATGTATATGCGAGTAAAACGGGCATCGTCTGGCTAAGAGGCTCTTTGCTTCGGGAATGGGAATGTTGAATACGCGTTTAGAGACAAGTTTGTTATAGTCGGATCTATTTTTTAGGGTTTTGTGAACATGTAATGTTGCGTTTAAGATAAATAATTGCCGCACTCTTAAGACAGCGAACTCCTTATGGATAAGATCTGTTGGGTAGCGAAAAGGTTTTCTTAAAGCTACTTTTATAACAGCTCTTTGAGCTCTTTCTACTTCAATAACAGTGCTTTTCCCTGCTGCACCCCAAACAGAAATCCCGTATTGATGTACTGACTGACACAGTCCAAGGTAAATTGTACGTAGTATTTCAATGGGAGTACAGTCACGCAGTTTTTTCATCACGTATATCAGCTTCCTTACGCGGCCAGAGAGCAGCTGTATATGTGATTTGTATGACAGGTTTTCGTCTAATGTGATACCAAGGTATTTAATAGAGGCAGTGTGATCTATAACTTGACAGGTACAGTGAGTAAGTGGCGATGTCTGGTAGCTGCAGCATTTATGGTATTTAAGTATAAGATGAGGAGGAGGTCGAGAAGCTATTGTTTTGAAGAAGGTTATGAACTTAGTTTTCTTTATATTCAGAGTCAGGAGATTTGCGTCAAGACACTCGGAAACAGTTAATAGTCCGTTCTCTGCAAGACGGTACACTTGTTCCCAGGTTTAAGCGTGGAAAATTATGACAGTGTCATCAGCATAGGATATTATTTCAGCGTCGTTTAGTCGTAAGTTTAAAATATCATTCATGTAGAAGGAGAAAAGAGTTGGGCCGAGTGTGCTCCCTTGTGGAATTCCAAAGTCGATGGGAAGCACGTCACTAGAGTGTTCATCTACTTTGACTAGCTGTTTGCGATTAGATAGGTAACTCGTGAACCAATCAAGTGCAGCCCCTCGGATACCTGCACATTCTAGTTTTCTCAGAAGAAGTGCAACTGATATTGTATCAAAGGCCTTTGCCAGATCTAAAAAAACTCCTATGGTCTGTTCTCCGTTTTCGGTGAAAGTAGCTACTAAGTTAGTCAGTAATGTAGCCGCGTCTTCAGTTAACCTTCCTCGTCGGAATCCGAACTGTCTGTCTGATATCAGTTTGTGTTTTTCAAAAAAGTTCACTAGCCTGTTGTTAACCAATTTCTCAAGTATTTTGGACAATATGGACAGAAGTGCTATTGGTCGATAATTTTCAGGTAAGTCTGTAGGGCCGCTTTTGTGTATTGGTCTGACGGAAGCAACCTTCCAGCATTCCGGGAAGGTCCCAGATTCTAAGCTAAGATTATTCTACTTACCAAGTTTCAACAGCATAGTTCTTATATTTTAGGAAAAAAGTGGCTGTGACATACGGATGGACAGACAGACAGACGGACGGACAGACAGACATGACGAATCTATAAGGGTTCCGTTTTTTGCCATTTGGCAACGGAACCCTAAAAATATCACAGTGACGTGCAGATTGGTGATTAGGATTACCATACATGCCAGAGGCCGCTTGTAAAAGGAGAGCTAAGCTACTTTAGCTCTCTCTCTTTTCTTGCCTAGCCTTATCTCATTATTTCATTTCGGAAGATTTATGTGGATAAAACATTAACATTTAACTCAAAGTTAATCACAGAACCGTGATGTTTTTACTTGTTGTCTTGCACCGGTCGCTCATAGTAAAATCTTACTAATATTATAAATGCGAAAGTTTTGATGGATGTGTGTGTGGATGTATGTTTGCTACTCAATCATGCCAGAACTGCCGCACAAAGTGAAATTCGGCACAGACATAGATTGTAGTCTATCTCTGTTATCCCGGTATAAATGTGCCTTAAGGATGATAAAACACTTTTCACGCGGGCAGAGCCGCTGGCAGAGTCTAGTCTAACATAACATTTATTTATTTCATCTTTATCACATTTATCATATAACATTCTTCAATGCAATAAATGTACTTTGGCATCTATAACTAAATTATTAAGAAAGCACTCGTTGTGAATTTACACAGAGTACAGCGGAATAGGAAAGTCTCGTTAGGAGTCATGTAGCATAGCAACAATTCGCTCGGAAAGACGCCACAGTTACTTTAGCTACAGATAATATAATACTAGCATACAGATGCCTCATCCCATACAAAGAAACCGTGCCTACGTCGGCACTAGCGTTTTTCGTCTGATTAAACGGATTATTTTTTTTACATCGTTCGCGTTCGGTTCCGTTCCATGGCGATAGATAGATGGTATTAGCAGCGACTTGCAAGTAGGGTTAAGAGCTTACTTGGTGCATGAATATTTTTTCTTTAAATATAGTATCATTGCACCAAAATGTGTTACAATATGTTTAGAACAATCTAAACATAGACGATTGTAAATGTATTAATTATTTATAAACATGCAACACTAGACGAAATCTGCTATATTTTTGTATTGTGGCAAGTCTTCCTCTTCCTGTTACAAAATTAAATTTTCAAGTTTTCCAAAGTTTACACGCATTTTTATTCCAAACTCAATACAAATTCAAACAATCGAGTGGAACGCCCCAGACATTTAAAACCGCGCCATCTATTGGCATCAATTTTAAATGGTCCGTTCAAATAATCTTTGAAATATGAATTGAGAATATGAAAAGAGCCTCCATAATTTTGTGGTTTGGAGAGTTGATTAAACAAGAACATACAATTTTTAGGTTCAATGCCAGAAAATGTTAATTTTACACACAATTCTATAACAACTCAGTGCATGTCGTGTAATCTAGTGAGATTTATTTGAACAAAATGTTCTTACTTAGCGCTGGGACGCAGTGCTTTAGCTAAGCTAAGCTTAGTCAGCTCATCTCGCAGTGCGACCTCTAATTTATCCGCCCATAAATTAGTTCCACAAGTAACAGCCGTCGTGGAGACAATTGGCGAGATATTAATCCATATTCATTTGTTTCTGTGCTAATAGAAAAGGGTTGGCGAGCGATCCGTCACTGGTTATAGTAACAATATCTGTCGGCCATTTTGTCCTTTGTTTAGTGAGGGGATCAATTGTTTTAATTATGTTTGTGTCTGAGCTAGGCGTGTTTTACGTTGGTTGAAATGAAAATTGGACATGAGAAAGGTTTTAAATAATGTTCACTAATGTGATACAATATAATTATTATTGGTGTTAAAATGTAGAACACACTGACACTAATATATTTATTTTGACACTAATATATTTATTTGACACTAATATATTTATTAGTGGACTTAAAGTAACTCAGAGAGCTTTCTCTCTGTCATACGAATGTAGACGTAAGGTAGCTATGTTGATAGCATATTCTTTAAATAAATTGATAGGAAATCTATCAAATTTTATATTAATTGATGAGCCTGTGTTGCCTAGTTTTACTAGCAACATATATTTAAACTAGTCCATAAGACAACAGAAGTTACCCCTGTAAATAATCAGTTATTATTAGAACATAGTAAAAAGGTATCTTCTGGCAATCCATTTAGTGGTACAAAGCTGAGAGGAGAGCAACACTCTTTAAAATTATTAAATCAGAACATTCAGGGTTGCTCTTCCAAATTATTAGAAATTGAATTATTTTTAGAAAAAACCAAGTTTGATATTATTTGTCTAACTGAACATTGGTTAAAAGATCATGAAGTAAAGTCCGTTAATTATGAAAATTATTGTGTAGTTAGCCATTTCAGCAGACAACAAATGATACATGGCGGATCATTAATACTTATTAAAAACTCTATTAAATCTAAAGAAAGAAAAGACATTGTTAGATTGTCGGTTGAACACACCATTGAATTGTCTTGTGTTGAGCTTGATAAGCATATTGTAGTGTGCGTCTACAGACCTCCAAGTTACCAGAATCTATCTGTGTTTGACTCTGTAATGGAAGATGTGTTAAAAAAAAGTTAGTACTAGTAGCAAATCAATTGTCATATGTGGCGATTTTAACATTAATTTATTAGAGAATAACACTAACAGTATCAGGTTGTTGGGTCTTTTTAAATCATTTAATCTGGAAAATGTTTTTATGGAACCAACCAGAGTGACAGGTTCTTCTGCGACTTGTATAGATAATGTTTTTTGTAATTGTGATTACTTTGATAAAGAAATTGTAAATAAGTTAGCATCTGATCACAGTGGACAAACAATAACGTTTAGTACCTACATACCTTTACAAAAAATACAAATAAAATTTAGACAAATTACTTGTAAAAATTTAGAAAAATTTAATAATACCGTGAATAGTAAGTTATGTGTTCAAAATTTTAATAATATAGTGGACCCAAATGAGTTCTATGCCGAATTTTCTAAAGTACTAAACACGCAATTTAATAAGATTTTTCCACTGAAAGCGAAAAGTATCTACACCAAGTTCGTATTTAGCGATTGGGCGACTCCAGGCATTCGTAAAAGCAGGGAAAAGCTATATGAACTTTATGGCCTAAAGCAACATATGTATAATGCAAGCTTTGATAAATATGTTGCGAATTATTCAAAAACTTTTAAAAATGCATGCAAAATAGCTAAAGCGTTGTATATAAGCAATAAAATAAAATCAGCAGACGATAAAATAAAAACTACCTGGAAAATAATAAATAATGAAACAGGTTGAAAAAAACAGCGTAATACTGAAATTAATTTAGCGACTGCACATGGTCCCATACATTCAGATGTAGAGGTTGCTCAGGAATTTGAAAACTTTTTTGTTAATATTCCTTTTAAAACTACAGCAGCTTTAAACTCCTCACCCGTGCTCTCTGCTGACTTACTTAGAAAGAATGTAAATGCGTGCCCTTCGGAGTTTAAGTTTCAACATACAAACCCCCAGGCTATTTTAAAAGCTTTTAAAGATCTAAAAATTAAATCAACAGAAGATCTTTGGGGATTATCTGTAAAAGTATGTAAATCAATCATTGAAACTATTGCACCCTATTTAGCTTTCATTTTTAACACGAGTGTCGATCAAGGAATTTTTCCGGACCTCATGAAACACAGTAAAGTAGTTCCATTGTTTAAATCCGGGGATAGCAAGGAAGCCAATAATTATAGGCCAGTTTCAATTCTGCCGGTTCTCAGTAAAGTCTTCGAAAAGTTAATGCTCAACCAATTGTTGCGTCATTTTAACAAACATTCCATCTTTCATGATCAACAATACGGTTTCACCAAAGGGCGTTGCACAACTGACGCTGGCGTTACCCTAATAAAGAACATCTTTAACGCCTGGGAAGAAGCACAAGACGCCATTGGAATCTTTTGCGACCTCTCGAAAGCGTTCGATTGCGTTAACCATGAGACACTATTGTTAAAACTCGAGCACTATGGGATTAGGCATACGGCCCTTGAATTACTTAGATCATATTTGAAAGCCAGACAACTTAAAGTTCAGGTAAACGGCGTAAACTCACTAGGGTCTGAAATGACAATGGGCGTTCCTCAAGGCTCTATATTGGGTCCATTCCTCTTTTTAGTTTACATTAACGATTTGCCCCAATTATTACAAAATCAACCGAAGATCGTGTTATTCGCTGATGACACATCTTTGATATTTAAAATAGATCGACGATCACAAAATCTTGATGATGTGAATAAGTCTATTCATCAGGTCCAAACTTGGTTCACGGCAAACAATTTTTTACTAAATGAAAAAAAAACCAAATGTATTAGATTCACATTGCCGAATGTTAGAAGTAGCGAATGTGACATCATATTGAATGAAGAAAAGCTGGACTATGTAAAGCAAACAGTTTTCCTAGGAATCACTCTAGATGACAAATTACAATGGGGGCCTCACATAACATCTCTGGCAGGACGGCTGAGCTCAGCCGCTTATGCTGTTAGAAAGATAAGACAGTTAACGGATGTAGAAACCGCGCGTTTGGTCTATTTTAGTTACTTTCACAGCATTATGTCATACGGTATTTTACTGTGGGGTCGGGCGGCTGACATTGAATCAATATTTATATTGCAAAAGAGAGCTGTCAGAGCCATATATAAGTTAAGTCACCGAGAATCTCTTAGGGAGCTATTTAAAAAGATTAATATTATGACAGTTTCTTGCCAATTCATTTATGAAAATATTATGTATGTAAGGAAAAATTTAAATCTCTTTAGTAAAGTTAGTGATAGACACAATTGTAATACCAGAAATAAAGATAAGTTAGATCAACCATCATATAGATTAGCTAAAGTACACACATCTTTCATGGGGTACTGTGTTAAATTCTATAACAAAATACCTTGTGAGATATTAAAGTTAAATGAAAGAAAATTTAAAACAATAGTTAAAAGCACACTTTGTAAACAAGCATATTACAAATTAGATGATTATATTCAAGATAAGAATGCTTGGAAACATGCTGGTCCTGCTCCATAGGCCTATCTTTGGTGTGGACAAAATCAAAATGGTTAATTTGTATTATATTCATAATTATAGTAACGCTTTATTTTTATTTTTTCTTCTTTTTTTGTTTAAAAAAATTGACTCGCACACTGTTCTGTTGTTGTTTAATTAGGTAATGTACCTATGTTTGCACTATTTGTAAGTACGTGAGGACCATGTTCCTATTTATCAAGTAAAGGAATTTACCTGTTAATGCTTGTAATTCTCTCATACCTATATGTAGTATAGTAGTGCTGGGTACATCGTCCTCACGTATACGAATTTATTAATGTATGTACCTATATAAATATTGTATAAAACTTTTTTTTAAAAGAGTAAGTATGGAGTTTCTTGTGCGTTCTTCTCCATAACAACCTACATTTCCGAATGCACGGTAGAATCAATTTTTATTAAATGTAAATTTTAACGTTCAAAAGTGCCACATAATGGCCTACATGAAATAAACACATTTGACTTTGACTTTGACTTTGTAGTATGTTCTTGGCAAAAATCTTACAGTTTTTTGCCAGCTTATACCAAATTTGGTTTATTTACTAATAAGACTTCAGGAATCAAGTATTTTCCCGGCAGAAAGTGTATGGCACTTTACAGTAACTAAATAAGACTAAGACAGTGTAGTTTCCTATCAGTAAATAAATTTACTTTGTACCAACATATAAACAAACTAAAAAACAACTTTTTTTCTTTTCTTTTAACTAGGTATTAGTTTAGATCTAGGCAGGTAAATTAGGACTCTTCCCTTTGGAACCCGTTTAGAGCAGATTGTTTTGTCTTCGGAGTAATCAGTAATGGAGGACTTCCGAGCGTTTGGACAGTTGCGCGGTATCTTCTCGTCCAACTTACCACAGTGTCTCAAGACGAAAGTGACCAGTGTGTGTTGTCAGCGATTACTTTACGGGACAGAGACGTGGTTGCTCTCAATGAGCCACATCAGAAGGCTTCAATTTGCCCAAGGGGCAATGAAGAGGGCTATGCTCGGCATTTACTTGCGTGATCGAATCAGAAATAAAGACATCCGCAAGAGAACCAAGATTACTGACATAGCCCGAACAATTGCCAAACTTAAGTGCCAGTGGGCAGGGCTCATTGCTCGCAGAACGGATGGTCGTTGGGGCCAAAAAGTTCTAGAGTGGTGACCGTGTACGGGAAGACGCAGCGTTGGAAGGCCTCCCTCTAGGTGAAGCGACGACCTGCGGGAGTCCGGTGGACGCGAAACGCACAGGACCGATCAGTGTGGCGACGCCTGCGGGAGGCCTATGTCCAGCAGTGGACGTCTTTCGGCTGAAATGATGATGATGATGATGAATGGAGGACTGGAAGATTTTAAGAAAGAGACGTATGTAAATAGATCCAAATTCAAGACTGACACACATAATATTAACTTGTTTATATCAGGCTTCTAAATTGAATACCCAATACCAGAGGTAGAGTATTCTCAGTCTCTTAGATATTCAGCAGTCGTAGCCAATTTGCAGCCAATAAGCCGCAGCATCCAACACACACATCTCAGTTAATGTCGCCGGCGGTATGCTGGAGATGCAAATTGAATAAGTTAGTTGGTTAGTTTGGGCTGCAACTTTCCGTGAGTCGGAGACTTGCTAAGGGTAGAATAGTGGTGCTTTTGTTGGTAGAATAAAAACAGATATAAAAAAACCGGCCAAGTGCGAGTCGCGCACGAAGGGTTCCGTACTTGGTAAATTGCGGTTTACGATTTATGACGTATTAAAAAAAAACTACTTAATAGATCTCGTTCAAACCAATTTTCGATGTTAGTTTATATGGTAATGTACATCATATATTTTTTTTAGTTTTATCATTCTCTTATTTTAGAAGTTACAGGGGGCACACATTTTATCACTTTGGAAGTGTCTCTCGCGCAAACTGTTCAGTTTAGAAAAAATATATATTAGAAACATCAGTATCATTTTTGAAGACCTATCCATAAATACCCCACACGTATGGGTATGATGGAAAAAAAAATAGTTTCAGTTTCAAGTATGAGGACCCCCAAAATTTATTGTTTTTTTTTCTATTTTTGAGTAAAAATCTTAATGCAGTTCACATAATACATCTACTCACCAAGTTTCAAAAGCATGTTTCGGAAAAAAGTGGCTGTGACATACGGACGGACAGACAGACAGACATGACGAATCTATAAGGGTTCCGTTTTTTGCCATTTGGCTACGGAACCCTAAAAAGAGTTGTTTTTGGTACCCGTGAAGGGTTTATAAGTTTTAACACTGGTAAAATCATCATATATTAAGGTATGCGTTTATCCTCGCATGCTCATTCTGTTTGCGCATTTACGATTTTTACTTCCACGAAGTTAAATAATATTACCTATTAAACACATTATTAAAAGTAACCCAGACATAACCTACAAAAGTTTATGACTGAATATCTATTAATCTCGACATTCTCTAACAAAAATTCTTGCACAAACTAATTCAGAACATCACCCTGAGTTAAACCAGATATTTTTCATTTATTGACGTTGGAATTTAATCTCAGCTAAAACAATGTATGGGCACCTGCCATTGTTCTTTGTGTGTACATACATAGGTACATAACTTTTTTATTTGTTTTTCCCACCGCACTATTCCCAAACCACTGCAACTCCTGAAAGCCGGTATTAACAGTGCCGGCCACCAGAAAAGTGCCGAGGCAATGAAGCTCGACGAAGCCCCGGATAATTAATTTTACTGTCTTGGATCCCGCAACGAAATGAATAAAAAAAAAAAAAAAAGAATATGAAAAAAAAAAAATTTTTCTTTCGCGCTTGACCACTATCTCACATGGTAATCGAAGATGTGGTCGACGGTGAAACACGCTTGCCTAGAAACAACCAATTCACTCTTGACTTAAAGGCCCCTAGATTGTAGCTGAAACACAGACTCCTGAGTAGAAAAAAAATACAAATTTCCACTTTCCTCCATACTAAGCAGGCGACAGAACAAACAAGACCAATAGGCACAAAGGGTCATTTATAACTGGGATAAGCCAAGCTGGCAAAAAAAAGTAAAAAAAAGATAGGTACAGTGTAAATAAATGGGTAGGTACACAACTTCCTAACTTTTTGAGGAATACTATCATGATGCTAGGTTTAGGTACAAACTTCTTCCACTGCTTAATACGGGTAAAATTTTAAAATAGGTGCATTTCTTTGACTTAACTAAACCTTTTGTTTCGATGTTTGACCGTTTTCAGGGTTTCAGAGTCCCTATGCTAACCAGAATTGTAAGTCTCAGTTTATTGTTATTGATAGACAAGACTGCTGTCCATGATGTTCATCCTTGAAAGCATTTTACGACACATCCATCTCATTTGACTAGTTGTAAATTGCGATCAAAGTTTTGTTTTGGCTGGGAATAAGAAGTAAATGAATTGATTTTACTCTTTTTGTACATCTCTAAGGCCTATTAGCAGCACAAACTTAACACAGAGGCTTTTTTTTGGGACTATCCCACCCACTAAACCTACTTTCTTAATATCTTTTTATTTTAATTTTTAATTTTGCACCAAGTGCAACCCCATATTGTGTCCAGGCTGTCACTTTCCATTCTTGGTTGCCTGGAAGAGATCGCGAATCGCGATAAGGCCGCCTGTTGTATGTTGGTTTTAGATATAAGATTTCTTTTTGTAATATTTTTCTCTTGGTGTACAATAAAGTGTAAATAAATAAAATAAATAAATAAACCACTGCAACTCCTGAAAGCCAGAAGCAACAGTAGCGACCACCAGAAAAGCGCCGAGGCAATGAAGCTCGACGAAGTCCCGCAGACAAAAATTAACTGTCTTGGATCCCGCAATAAAAAAATAATAACTCAGAGTTAGTTGCTAACACTAGATTAAATTGACAATATGTCATACATAATGGGTTCGGGTTAACTACTAACTCCCTATTATAACCAGAATTGTAAGTCTCAGTTTATTGTTATTCATAGACAAGACTGCTGTCCATGATGTTCATCTTTGAAAGTATTTTACGACACATCCATCTCATTTGACTAGTTGTAAATTGCGATCAAAGTTTTGTTTTGGCTGGGAATAGGAAGTAAAATGGAGCTATTGATTTTACTCTTTTTGTACATCTCTAAGGCCTATTAGCAGCACAAACTTAACACAGAGGCTTTTTTTTTGGGACTATCCCACCCACTAAACCACTGCAACTCCTAAAAGCCAGAAGCAACAGTAGCAACCACCAGAAAAGCGCCGAGGCAATGAAGCTCGACGAAGTCCCGCAGAAAAAAATTAACTGTCTTGGATCCCGCAATAAAAATTTAATAACTCAGAGTTAGTTGCTAACACTAGATTAAATTGACAATATGTCATACATAATGGGTTCGGGTTAACTACTAACTCGGCGATGGTAATTAAATTTACCTAGGGTGGCCCAAGTGGGCCTTAACGAAATAAACACAAAAGAATTAGAAACCATACCATACTTTCACTCAACTCATCATCATCAGCCTTTTTAATGTCCCCACTGCTGGGACACATGCCTTCTCTCTGTAAGAAAGGGGAATGGACGCAGTGCGGTTTGCTGGATGTCACATGTCTTCGAATACTTAGTTCTAGGACATACCGGTTTCCTCACGATGTTTTCTTTCACCGTTTTTAGAGCAGTGGTGATGAAATAATTTACACACTCAACTCGTTTCTCTATAATATTATACCCAGTTCATTCCTTCCAGCTAATTAATTTCTACCTTTTCCTATATGTACGTACCTATATACCTACCTACATACAAAGTCATTGTTTGACCACGGGTGACAAGGATAACGCATTACAACTTCCCTACTGCCAACCCGCCAAGCCCTTGTGTGAGTTTGGGACCCGCAAGTTTTCTTTTTCTGTTTTTTATTAAAAAATTGCTAAAAGGCCTTTTTCCGAACGGCCAAGTCAATGAAAGGTCATCGTTTGAATATTGGAAAAAGGCACAGACATTTGCTTTTCAGTAATCCCTTAAAAGGCTGTTCGGGTATGTATTATTGGGATTTAGGAATATCATGCCATTCATAAAATTAAAACCTAATGAAACCTGAAGGATCATAAAGATAACAATATTTCTATAGGTAAAGAGATGAGTACCAAACAATAGAAATCTGATTTAATATTGTAAAGAGGTAAAATTCATTGTTTTGTAAGAGGTATATCTCTGGAAGTCTTGATCCGATTCTATTCTAGAATAGAAAATATTTAATCGACACAGACACCACAATAGCAACAATCACAAAGAAAAGAAAAGAATATTAGTGTTAATGTTGTTACGAAAATTCTTTCACATAAAGAAAGTTATTGTTACAACATAGGGCAACGCCATCTAGTGACGAGGGGAAGACCTAGTAGCGCCATCTAGTATCGAATAGCGGAACTAATCTTCTCGAAAGCTCGTGTGAATGGAATTTTCCAGAAGTTTCTAGTCGCTTCGGGATCAATGAGTTCGTAAGTCGATTGTTCTGGAAGATTCTCGAATTATCTAGAACTGTATGAAACGTTTAGAAACATCTTCCGTGCTATACGAGTATAAAGAGCGGTATAGTTTGTCGTGAGTCAGTTTTTGATTGGGAAGCGACACAGAGCGATCGGAAAAGAAAATAGTGCGAAGTAATAGAATTGTTTAAGAAGTGCTTTTGTATGGCATGGTCACTGTTGGATAAACTATGAGAGCACATATAAGGCGCGAGAAGAAGCTAGCAATGAATAGGTGGATAAAACGTTTTCAGAACCAATTATTTTAATTCAAACCAAGGGGTCCCGCCTCAAATGTTCTAAATTCAAACTGGCCACATTTTCAAGATGGCCGCGGTCAGCGGTCCACAGCTGACGCACCGGCCATTACAGCCCCTTTTTTAATAAAACCCCATTTTTTCACCTAATGGCTTTACGGATTGAACTGAGGTTTAATTTTAGAAGGCATTAGTTGCAAATAAACCGGGCAACTCTACGTGTGGAGGATTTTTCTTCGACCTATGTGATGTCTTACAAAACCTAGGCATGTAGCTCTGTAGGAAATCTGACTGTCTAATTTCTGCACTACGTTAGGCATACGCTATTCTCGCAGCTATCTTGAGGTATTCAGTTGAGTCCAGTAAGACTGGAAGCTGACCCAACATAGTTGGGAGGAGGCTAGGCAAATTGAATGCCAGCCTATATGAGAAAAGGTTCAATTAAAAAAAAAAATAGTAGGATACTTATTCGCGAGCTGGCTGACCAAAACCAGATGTATCCTCCGACTACACAGCATTATTTTCTTCTTGTTTAGGTATTTTTAGTTCACTTCTTAAGCAGTCGAGATTTTTGATTTTTTGAATTAACTTTTATTGTTTATAAATTTTTAGATAACATTTTTTTTCTGATTAGGTACATACATTGAAACATATAAACGTTTCATATTTTTTAAATCAACTCTTAAAACCCTTTATTTTGATACCCCACACGACGGGTTCTGTCAGAAAAAAAAAGTTGGGCCCCCACAATATGGCGACCAAACGCCGCCTTTTTCTATCTTCCAATTGTAATGTAGCCAGTGACACTCACAAAATTAAGAATAATCGATTGACGTAAGAATCATCAAAATCGGCCAACGCGTTTTGTCTCTAGAATGCCACTTAGGAACAAACATACAAACATAAATTACATCATTACCCCTCCTTCGGCAGTCGGGTGAAAACAAAATGAGTTCCATAAATTTTTCCCAATGGATACTTGCAGAGGTGTTTAGTTCACAAAACATATTATTTTTCTTGAAGAAGTAATTTAAAAGGGTAAGATTGAAGCGTGTTCTTTATCACGGTATCCACTTTAATATTAATGGTAAGGGTCAAGCAACCTTTGGAGATATATTTCGTGTAAGTAAAGGCAGTTTATGAAAACAACGGTTGCTTATTTGGGATGCCAAGTTTAGCAGCTCCTTTTGCAATATTAAAACATTCATAGTGTTTCCTGCTGGCATTTGATTCGAGAGGCCTCCTTTCTACTGCAAGGACACAGGGCTCAACGCTGTGAGGGGTTTTACAAAAAGTAACATCATCTGCCTAGCCTTTTCCCAATTGTTGTTGGGGTCGGCTTCCAGTCTTACCGGATTCAGCTGAGTACCAGTATTTTACATGGAGCGACTGCCTATCTGACCTCCACAACCCAGTAACTGAGTAACACGATACCCCTTGGCAAGACTGGTATCAGATCTCACGCTTCTGACTACCCGTAACGACTGTCAAAGATCTTCAAATGACAGCCGGGACCAACGGCTTAGCGTGCTTTCCGAAGCACGGAGGAAACTCGCTATGTTGAAATGTTCACCCATCCACGGACCGACCTCGGCAAGCGTTGCTTAACCTTGAAGATCGACCCGTGCGCCTGTTATTATTTAGCCATGAGCTCCTCGGTTTACAAAAAGTTACGTGTACACGAATTATAAATCTTAAAAAATGTACTTGCTTATTTAAGATGCCAACTATTACTTAGTTATGCTTCTTTAAATGTATCTAGTCGTTTTAACAAAATGGCGTCATGTGTCAGCCATTTCGCATGTTATTTAGTATGCGAGTGAGCAATCCCTCTAGCCTCCGTTGAATTACAATATCAAAGTCGTCGGAGTACGTTGAAGGTTTTCAGTTATAAGCTTGTGGCGACTTGCGTGCCACTTTGTACATAGTTACTGGCTGTTTGTAAATATTTTTTAAGTAAGATTTTAAAATGTTATGTGTTTGGATAGGTGTCTTTACTTGGTTCTTTTGAGAGAGTCTTTTGATAATTTTACCGTCGCACAATCCATGAATTATCAAATATTATTACAAGTCCATTATTGTTCAGTTTATGTACTTCCATGTGAATAGTGTAAATATAAAAGAGACTTAAAGTTGTGCAGTTTTACTTCTGGTGTCAAAGAGCCAAAAAAAATTGAAAGGGATAAAATTCCTGTGAGCAATCCCTCTAGCGTCCGTTGAATTACAATTTCAAAGTCGTCGGACTACGTTGAAGGTGTTCAGTTATTAGCTTGTGGCGACTTGCGTGCCACCTTAAATATTTTATAAGTAAGATTTTAAAATGTTATGTGTTTGGATAGGTGTCTTTATTTGGTTCTTTTCAGACTCTTGGTGCTGACTTGCCGAGTGGATTGAAAGTCTGGCTGTCTTGAAAAGTGGTTGTCAGGCTGTCTTGTATTCAACTTAACCAAAGGGATAAATTGAAAATATGTGATAAATATTATGTAAATATAGATACAATATCAATGATGATATTGTTGAGATGATTCCTCCGTCGCGTCGTCGAATTTAAGGCAGTAAAGACAAAGCGCGGGCAAAATTATTAAACTACGTACTCAAGTTCAATTTACTTAAAAATTATAATAATATTGTACTGTATACAAAATGTCCACACAAAATATGTCGGCGGTTCGGATCCGGACCACTATACGCCATTAGTGACCCCTGTCTTAGGGTTTGATTGGGAAGAAGAAGTAGCTCAAATAACTCCCCAGCAACACTTCTACAATCTGTCCATTTACAAGTTTAGATATGTTTCCCCGTATCACGATGCTTCGTACTAGCATTTCCTTAACAATAGTTCAAGAGACCGACTGACGATAACGATACGCCATCTTAGTCTTCCAAGAATACCCGCTACAATGCTATTAAACCTACCCTTACTCCAGTTTAATTCGTTAGTGAGGCTTTAGTTGAACATCGCTTGAAATTCATTACAAATCTGAATTCTTTTGATAGTAGAGAATTTCCTGGAACAATCCTAAATTCTAATTCTAATTAAATTTATTGCATCTATAATGGACAGTACCTGGGCGACCGATTAAAGCTCAGATCGAGCTCGGGTTAAAATGGAGAAAACAAATTTTCCCAGATATGAGACTAACTAGATCGATTTTTCAACCCCGAAAATCGAAATCGTTAGGGCCGTTTTCGATAACGTGATTACAAATATATATAAAAATATTGCTCGTGTGTTTGCGTTGACTCGAAGTCGAGGACGTCACACAATCCGGCAGACAGGAAAACTCCAGGGACGATTTATTGAGTAATTTCCAACAGTTATAGATGATTACAGACAATAGTGATAAGAAAGTTACTGGTATATGATACAGGAGGTAAATATTAATACCGGAAACAATTATCGAACCTGTCGGGCAAAGCAAAATTTTAGATAGGAGAGAGGAATAATTATTAGCATTTCTGTTATAATTTTTGTCTATCTGTTTTTATCAGTAAAGGTACCAAGCCACAGATAATATAATACTAGCATACAGATGCCTCATCCCATACAAAGAAACCGTGTCGACGTAACTAATGTTCTTCGACGGACTATTTATTTAAAGTTCTTCGACCGCTTTCGGTTCCGTTCCACGGCTATAGATGGCGTTAGCAGCGACTTGCAAGTCAAAGGGTTTTCTCGGTTCGTGACTATATTTTTCTTTAAATACAGTGACGTTTTGTTTTATAGATTTTTTTGCGAATTTTACAGTTTCATTATACCAAAATGTGTTACAATAGATACAAATTAAAAAATCGAGTGTTATGCCTCAGAAATTTAAAACCACGCCATCTATTGGAAACAATTTCAAATGATTATTTCATATAATCTTTTTTTTCCATATTTTTTGCTCAGAAGAGTTGATTTAAAAAAAACATACAATTTTTATGATCAATTCTAGAAAATGTTAATTTTACACTTAATTCAATAACGAATCGATGCATATCGCGCCATCTAGTGACATTTATTTGAACCTAATTTTATTTGTTAGCGCTGGGATCCCGTGGGCCAGCTTTCAACATGCATCATGTACAGCAAACAAAAGACTAATGCTCAAAATAATTACTGCCTACCCTATATTGTATTGAGTCAAGTATAATGCAGCCTATTTGTGACCATACTCTACATTGACCTTAACCGCCTTTTATGACACCCACGCCACGGGTATTCTATATCATGCATGCTTCTTAAACATTAAGTGACTTTTTTTTCTGCCTGATTTATAGACAGACATATGAAAAGTCATATTTTTGATATGACTTTTCATATGTCTGACAATGATCATTTTATTAACCGACTTAACAAATAGGAGGAGGTTCTTTGTTCGACTTTGTTTTTTTTTGGGTATTTTTACCGATATCTCCGTCAATTGTGGACCGATTTTGAAAGTTATTTTTGTTTGTAAGAGTATATTCCGAAATTGGTCCCATTTTAATTTGGTGAAGATCTGATGAAGAACTTCGGAGATATACTGAACAGAACTTTTCAATAATTAACGGCAAATCTCTCGGGATTGATGCAACCGCATGTCTGTTTATACCATTTCATAACAAAACATCACGTTAGTACGCTCTAAAGGGGTACGCAGATATGGATACTGTACACAGTTCATCTTGGTACACACTTATTTTACCGGTTATGTTCAGTTTCATGATTTTCGGGTAATCTATTCTGGCATTATAGGCACCCAACTAAAAAGTGAAAAATAACTTGTTTTTGGAAGTCGGTGTCAGTCCGTCAGTGAGATTATCAAATAAATATGACAAAGATACAGTACATCAAAGTTCAGGAGGGGCTTAAAGGCCACACATATCAGGGCCGTGCCCGGGACGTGGACGGACCGTGCCCCGTCAGGGGCTCAAAAAAAATTCGGTGTATACATTTTATATGAACTCGTTCACACACGTCCGTGCACGGACCAGTGACGGAGCTTCAATACCTGGGCCCGGCCCTGTCACGTCCCGGGCACGGCCCTGATATGTGTGGATAGGCCTTAATTGTGATGTAGCTATTGAGTAAAAGGAATAGGTACTAAAACGTGACGTAACATGAAAATTCAGAGCACTGTATCGTAGTAGTATTTTTTTTTTTGTTTACCTACCTACTTGATAAAAAAATATTTTCTAAAAAAAATAATTATTTTTCTATCTGACGACCAAATAGTATATTATGCAACTAGTGAATAAAAGACGGATTTAAAGCGAGGGCCATAGATGAATCAAGAGCAAGTGAAGGATTCTAACGACTGAATCACGACCGTAGGGAGTGATTCATGATGATTGAATCACGAGCATAGCGAGTGATTCAAGTGTTAGAATCATGAGCGACGCGAGTGATTCATGGCCCTCGTTATAAATCCGTTTTATTCAAGAGTTGCATACTATATTTTATACCATGACTTCGAGAAAAAGAAAGATTTAAGCTAAAAGCACAAGGAATATTACGAGTAATAAATAAATAAATAGTTTATTACCTTAAAAATTTACATAAAATGTGAAACCCTGACCCCTGAGCTAGGTAACAGCACCTGTGTTTCAGGGGCCAGTGACCACCTCCTTTACGTTACATAATTATAATTAATTAAATACCATTGCAATTAATATTAGAATTAAAATCCAAACAAGTATTCAATAAATATCTTAGACTAAAATCAAAATCATTATTAAAATCCTAAATAACAAACTCAAAATTAAAATCGAAGAATGAGTTTGTGTATCGAGTATTTTTTGTGCAAGAAGGAGCAAGGAGGTTATATAGCATTGAGATGGATGTCTAATACATTGGTGTGTTCCAAATTCAAACACCAAAACAGTGATTAAAGTGCTTTTTATTCACTGTTTTCAGTGAATAAAATAAGCTTTTTAGAGGGGGAATGGTATAAAAATAGTTTTTAGTCAGCATCCCTATTCTACGGCTGTGTTATACAGAGTTTATCAGAAGAGCAATGTTGGTTGGTGGCCCAGTGCTAACGGGCGCGACTTACAAGTTGTATGGGTAAACGGTGCTCGAAGAAAACATTATGAGGGAACCGGTAGGTCTGTCCTAGAACCTAAAACTTCAAAGACATGTGTTGGAATTATGGCTCACATCCTCTCACATAAAGGAGACCTGTCTCAGAGCGCTTGGAACTTTATAGTTTGATAGACTGACTAGAGGCCCGCTCGGGCTTTGCCCGGGTCGTAATAATTTATAGATTATAACCATCTGCAATAATGTACCTTTCAAATGATGGAAGATTTTTTCAAATAGGTGTAGTGTTTCCAGAGATTACGCTACACATCAAGAGCAAACTCACAAAATTTGGGCTCTCTCTTTATTATATTAGTTAAGATTTGAAAGGCAACTCATTTGTACGTAACCTGGTTTCAAATAATCATAATAATCGTACTTTATTAAAATTAGAAAATAGAAAAATGGCGGCTTTTGGTCGCCATATTGTGATGGCCCAACTTTTTTTTTCTTCCAAATCCATCGTGTGGGGTATCAAAATAAAGGGTTTTAAGAGGTGAATAAAAGATGTATAACACTTATATATTTAAATGTATGTACCCAATTCGAAAAAAAAAAAATCTTATAAATAAAAAAAGTTAATTAAAAAAATCAATAATCTCGACTTCTTAAGAAGCGAACTAAAAATACCTAAACAAGAAGAAAATCATGCTGTGCAGTCGGAGGATACATCTGGTTTTGGTCAGCCAGCTCGCGAATATGTATTCTAACAAATTACTTTTTTTAAATGAGCCTTTTCTGCTATAGGCTGGCAATCAATTTGCCTAGCATCCCCCCAATATGCTCGGGTCACCTTCCAGACTTACCGGATCCAGCTGAATACCTCAAGATGGCTGCGAGAGTAGCACATGCATAACGTAGTGAAGAAATAAAACACCCAGATTTTCTACAGAGCTACATGCCTAGGTTTTGTTGAACAACACTTAGGTCATAGAAAAATCCCCCACACGTAGGGTTCTAGCTAATAAAAAGTTCACAAGGCCAATTGCCTAGTTTATTTGCAACATAAGTCTTCTAAAATTAAACCTCAGTTCAATCCGTAAAGCCATTAGGTGAAAAAATGGGGTTTTATTAAAAAGGGCCTGTAATGGCCGGTGCGTCAGCTGTGGACCGCTGACCGCGGCCATTTTGAAAATGTGGCCAGTTTGAATTTAGAACATTTGAGGCTAGGCCCCTTGGTTTGAATTAAAATAATTGGTTCTGAAAACGTTTTATCCACCTATTCATTGCTAGCTTCTTCTGGCGACTTTGCAACCATAGTTTATCCAACAGTGACCATGCATTTGCCAGGATAAACGTAAACTCTTCGGAAGTATAGTGTTGCGAGATGGTGTTCAGGGATAAATGATTTAAATAGCAGACTTCAATTAATCACACTTTATTACAAAAACACTTCTTAAACAATTCTATTACTTCGCACTATTTTCCTTTCCGATCGCTCTGTGTCGCTTCCAAATCGAAAACTGACTCCCGACGAACCCTACCGCTCTTTATATAGCACGGAAGATGTTTCTAGAACGTTCCATACTGTTCTAGATAATTCGAGGATCTTCCAGAACAAACGACTTTTGAACTCATTGTTCCCGAAGCGACTAGAAACTCCTGGAAAATTCTATTTGACACAAGCTTTCGAGAAGATTAGTTCCGCTATTCGATACTAGATGGCGATACTAGGTCATCCCCACTTCACTAGATGGCGTTGCCCTATCTAGTAACAATAGCTTTCTATATGTGAAAGAATTTTCGTAACAACATTAACACTAATATTCTTTTCTTTACTTTGTGATTGTTGCTATTGTATTGTCTGTGTCGAATAAATATTTTCTATTCTATTCTAATCGGATCAAGACTTCTAGAGATATACCTCTAACAAACAATGAATTTTACAATATTAAATCAGATTTTTATTGTTTGGTACTCATCTCTTTACCTATAGAAATATTGTTATCATTATGATCCTTCAGATTGCATTAGTTTTTAATTTCATGAATGGCCCGATATTCCTTAATCCCAATAATACATACCCGAACAGCCTTTTAAGGGATTACTGAAAAGAAAATGTCTGTGCCTTTTTTCCAATATTCAAACGATGAACGTTCATTCCTTCGAATCAGAAACGTAGAGATCCGCAAGAGAACCAGGGTTACCGACATAGCCCGAAGAATTGCCAAACTTAAGTGGCAGTGGGCAGGGCACATTGCTCGCAGAACGGATGGCCGATGGGGCAGAAAGGTTCTGGAATGGCGACCGCGAACCGGAAGACGTTGCGTTGGAAGGCCTCCCACCAGGTGGACCGATGACTTGGTGAAGGTTGCGGGGATCCGCTGGTTGCGAGATGCACGGGACCGGTCAATGTGGCGACGCTTGGGGGAGGCCTATGTCCAGCAGTGGACGTCTTTCGGCTGATATGATGATGATGATGATGATGATGAACCTTCATTGACTTGGCCGTTCGGACAAAAGCCTTTTAGCAATTTTTAAATAAAAAACAAAAAAAAACTTTTGCGCGTCCCAAACTCACCCAAGAGCTTGGCGGGTTGGCATTAGCGAAGTTGTAATGCGTTATCCTTGTCGCCCGTGGTCAAACAATGACTTTGTATGTAGGTAGGTACATAGGTACGTACATATAGGAAAAGGTCGAAATTATTAAGCTGGCAGGAATTAACTGGGTATAATATTACAGAGAAATGAGTTGAGTGTGTCAATTATTTCATCACCACTGCTCTAAAAACGGTGAAGGAAAACATCGTGAGGAAACCGGCATGTCTTAGAACTAAATATTCGAAGACATGTGACATCCACTAACCCGTACTGCACCTATTCCATCTCTCACAGAGAGGAGGCACGTGTCCCTGCTGTGGGAACAATAAAAAGGCTGATGATGATGAGTTGAGTGAAAGTATGGTACGGTTTCTAATGCTTTTGTGTTTCTTTCGTTAGGTGCGGGGCCTACTTGCGCCACCCTGGGTAAACTTAATTGCTTTCGCAGAGTTAGTAATTAAACCGGACCTAATATTTAAGACATACGTGGGACACTCAGAAAGTTTTGCGAAACTAAAAAAAATTGTTCTATACGTACATATATTTTTATTAAATCTTTTCAAAGTACTTTCCACCAGCCTCTATACAAAGATTCATGCGCCTAAACCAGTTTTCAAAACACTTTTTCCAGTCCGCCGCAGACACCTCGTTTACAGCCTGCTCGAACGCAGCCAGCGCATCTTCCGGCGACGAAAATTGTATCCCTTTGAGCTGATTTTTTATTTTTGGGAATAAAAAGAAGTCACACGGTGCTAGATCAGGGCTGTAAGGAGGGTGACCCAGGAGTTTGACTGGCGTGCTGTCCAGGAAGTCCCTCGTTTTGAGTGCGGTGTGCGCAGGTGCATTGTCGTGGTGGAGCAGTAGCCCGCGGAGCCCTGTGTTTGGTCGCTTGTTGCTTATAACAGAGAAAACTTCTGGCAAACATTTGGTAGTATACCATTCGGCATTAATGCTTCTTTGATCCCGTAAGGGAATTGATACCAAGTGGCCAGTCAAATTAAAAAAGCTAGCGATCAAAATCTTACCCCCGCTTCTAGATCGCTTCACTTTGGTAGGCGTTGGCTCATTTTGAAACACCCAAACAGTCGACTGGCGCTTGGTTTCTGGGTCGTATTGATAAATCCAGGACTCATCACCTGTAACGATGTCGTAAACACGCCGAGACGAGCCTGCTTCAAATTTGTTAAGCATATCACGGCACCATTCCACCCGGGCCTGCTTCTGAGCATCGGTGAGGTTGTGCGGCACCCAGCGTGATACTATCCTCCTCACGCGAAGATGGCTGTGTAGAATCTCGTGAACGCTTCCCGATCCAATCTTCAATATGTGTTGAATCTCCTGATATGTAATTCGCCTATTGTCTTGGATTAAATTTTTCACTGCTAGCACGTTTTCTTCGGTAACAGCCGTCAAAGGGCGACCGCTTCTTTCGTCATCCCCCAAAGTTGGTCGACCGCGCTTGAATTCGTTATACCAACGATACACGGTTGCCTTGGAAGGGCCTTCATCCATGAATGCCATTTGAAGTCTATCGTACGATTCATCCGGTTTCAGGCGACACTTGAAATCGTATAAAATCATAGCTCTAAAATGTTCCCGGCGCAGATCCATATTTCAGTGAGACACAATACTTTGAATTAACTCGCAAAAAATGTGGAGGGAAATTTTAAAATTGGAACTTACTTATTTTTACTTATAAATAATCATATTTTCGAAAAACATTATAACTGGCCAGTCTCCCATATATAAAAACTTTTTTTCGCAATACTTTCTGAGGGGCCTGGTATTGTCAATTTAATTTAGTGTTAGCAACTAACTCTGAGTTATTTAAATTTTGTTGCGGGATCCAAGACAGTTAAATTTTTTCGCCGGGACTTCGTCGAGCTTCACTGCCTCGGCGCTTTTCTGGTGGCCGCCACTGTTGATTCTGGCTTTCAGAAGTTGCAGTGGTTTGGGAATAGTGCAGTAGAATAGTCCCACAAAAAAACACTCTGAGTTAAGTTTGTGGTGCTAATGGGCCTTAGAGTTGTACAAAAAGAGCAAAATCAATAGCTCCATTTTACTTCTTATTCCCAGCAAAAACAAAACCTTGATCGCAATTTACGACTAGTCAAATGAGGTGTCTCTGGATGTGTCGTAAAATGCTTTCAAGGATGAACATCATGGACAGCAGTCTTGTCTACGAATTACAATAAACTTAGACTTACAATTTTCTGGTTAGCATAGGGACTCTGAAACCCTGAAAACGGTCAAACATCGAAACAAAAGCTTTAGTTAAGTCAAAGAAATGCACCTATATTAAAAAATTACCCGTTTTAAACAGTGGAAGAAGTTTGTTCCTTAACCTAGCATCATGATAATATTCCTCGAAAAGTTTGGAAGTTGTGTACCTTCCCATTTATGTTTACACTGTACCTATCTTTTTTTTTCTTTTTTTTGCCAACTTGGCTTATCCCAGTTATGAACGACCCTTTGTACTTAATGGCCTTGTTTGTTCTGCTTGACATGGAGGGAAGTGGATATTTGTATTTTTGTTCTACTCAGGAGTCTGTGTTGCCCGATAGCTACAATTCTAGGGGTCTTTAAGTCAAGAGTAAATAGGTTATTTCTGGGCAAGCGTGCTTCACCATCAACCACATCATCGCTTACTATCAGGTGAGATAGTGGTCAAGCGCGAAACTATATAAAGAATAAAAATTTTGTCAATTTCTTTTATTTTATTTTCCCTTATTCTTTTCTGATTCATTTTGTTGCGGGATCCAAGAGAGATTGCACTGTTGACACCGGCTTTTAGGAGTTGCAGTGGTTTGGGAATAGTGCGGTGGGAAAAATAAATTAAAAAAAAACGTTGTGTTTTAGGTACACACAAATTTCGTCAGTTATGTTAAGTGTTATGTAATGGGAAACCATACACAGATTCAGACTCCAGGCTGCTAATAAAATCGGCGGTGGCGACCTCTCGTTTCTAGCTCTGGTTCAGGCCATGGTACGAGGCGATAGCGAATGGGAAGCTGTAACCTTCTCCTGCAAAGCAGTAATGCTCGTGAAGGAGGAGGCGGAATGTTTGAGGGAGACGCAATGGAGACGCCCTTACACCCCAAGCCACCGCAGGAGACAGTCTGGGCGTCGGAACCGCAAGCCGATTCCCGGCCACCGTAGGCGCAGGCTTGCGGACGGCGAGTAATGGGAGCTCGCCTCCTGATAAGGACCAGACCCGAGTCGACGGCGAATAGTGTTCCACACACGCCTCAAAGAGATGTCAGCAAAAACTGACCGGGCCGAAGCCTGTCTGGGTCGCGGATAAATTTGAAAGAGAGTTTGAGTTAAGCTTGTAAAAAGGAGTCCAACTTCTGCCTTGTGAGTTAATCAGAAATACTTTATGACAACATATCTTGCGTATTAAGAGTCATAAACTCCTAAACAAACGTAATGGCAATATTCTGTAAAAGCGTATAATTTCCATTCGGCTTATAAATACACTGTTTTTAAATATCAGTTAACTTGAAAATCGTGCTCTGAAACTAATAGAAAATGGCAGGCACATCGCGAAACCCATTACGACTAAATCTTTAAACATTATGCCTGTGACTGCAGTACGTTAGTCTGTACGTGGCAATGACAGCTGGGGAATGACCTGGCGTCATTGCAATTTAGTTCTATGCATAGTTAAATAGCATAACTAAAACAAACAAACAACAACACAAACAACAACATGTAGTGACTAAAATTGAAAAGAATACGTTAAGATGGTTTGGCCATGTTGAGAGGATGAATGAAAGACGACTAACGAAAGGTATTTACAAGGCAGACGTGAATGGAAACGCCGGGAGGGGACGCCCTAGAAAGACATACATAGACCTTATAGGTTATGTTCTTCAGAAAGGCCAAGTGCGCAGTACCCATAACCGGCGTGTGTGTATGACTAGATGTATGAATGTGTGTGAAGCAAAAGAAGTATGTAAGGATCGTAGCAGGTGGCGTTCTGTAGTTTCTGCCTACCCCCATGGGAAAAAAGGCGTGAGTTTATGTATGTATGTATGTTAAATAGCATAACTCACTATTTAATAGGTATACCACATAACATAACCATAAAATATGCTAAACATACATACATCCATCCAAACCTTCGCATATAAAATATTAGTAAGATAGTCTCTAGCTTGACACTATCTCATCTGATGGTAAGCGATGATGTGGTTGACGGTGTAGCACCTTGCCTAGAAAGTAATCTATTCACTCTTGACTTAAGTCATAGTCATAAGTCATTTATTTCAGAACAATATACATTGTGTAGAAATTTTGTAAAATAAACAAGTAGGTACCATTAAAACATTCCGATCGATAAAGGAAGAAAAAAAAAAGAAAAAACTAATATAAAATGTAACAAATTCAAATTAATAATCAAGTAAATTCCGTTTACAATAATCAAAAATAAAAATAAAACGAATTGTGATAAAATGATCAATGATACAATATTTCATTTTAAAATTTGAATAAATCAATAATAAAAATACAATGTCAATGGTACAAAAATAAAATACAAGGAAATCAATAAAAGTGCAATATATACCCATTAATTAAATAATAATAAAAATAAAATGTCAAACATAAAATAACATTGTTATAAAATAGGTCAATAATATCATATAAGACGCAGATACCCCTGAGAACTGATTTTAAAATGAAAATCACGTCTAAACAGCTTGTCGTTGGAAGAAATATATGTTACATTAGACCATTTTTATAATAATTTGATCTAAGAAAATTTTGAGTTCTATTCGTATAACATAGTGTAATTAATTTGTAAAGTTATGTCTAACACGGACAAAACACGACAATCGCACGAAAACCGCTGGGCGTATTTTAATGAAATCGTCACCATCTCAAAGACAATTTAATTATCTACATTTTGATCTGGGGCTTTTTTTTCAAGTCATAGAATAATAAGGAAAGTACAAAAATCAACTAAATTTTGGGTCTCGATGATGTGAAACGAGTACGCGTTTTGTTCCGTCAAGGTCGTTGGCGTTAGTCGTCGTCTTAAAGACCACGAAGTTGTAGCTATCGGAAAATACAAACTCCGGCAGAGAATACCACTAATTAGCTGCACGCATAATAAAAGTAGAGAAGAAGTGTATCGGCCGCGACTTACAAATTGTAGGTCGTGGGTTCAAACTAGACAGTCGCTTTACTTTGAGTAATTTATTTCATCACCACTGCTCTTAAAACGGTGAAGGAAAACATCGTGAGGAAACTGGTCTTTCTTAGTACCAAAAATTCGAAGCCATGTGACATCCACCAACCCGCACTGAGCCCGCGTGGTGGATTACGTCCCATTCCCTTTCACAGAGAGGACACCTGTGTCCCAGCAGTGGGCACTTAAAAGGCTGATGATGATGATTCCTTAAAGGATAGACATAGGTATGGCTAAAGTACACACGCATTCCCCAAGTTATTTTTAACATGCTTTTATTAGCTTGGTATGTATGAATCTATGTAACGGAATCTTTGAACGTGATTTTTACCCCTTTAAAAACGTCGAATTAATTTAAAACTTTGCACACTTATCAAGGACCTATGACAATGCAATCATTTAAATAGTTTGTACCATTTTTTTACCAGGATCTTGAGGACAAACGATTGAAATAAAAAATAAAAAACACGCTTTAATAGAAAACCAAACTAAAAAGTACGAGTAGAAAATAATTCTCAATAAATTTAAATTAAGAATAGTGTGATTAACAAAAAAAATATTTATTGTGTGATAATCTGGTGTGACTACGAGTCAGCAACGGTAAAAAAGCGTGGGGTGCTTTTTAAGATATTTTCAAAATGACTCTCTCTCTCATTTTATTGACCAATCTGTCAATAAAATGTTATAACAATTGACATCAAGCACTCAACGCTTTTTACAATAAAATTATTTTTTTTGCTTATCACACTATTCTTAATTTAAATTTATTGAGAATTATTTACTACTTTTTATTTTCTACTTTTTAGTTTGGTTTTCTACTAAAGCGTGTTTTTTTATACTTTTATTTTTAATCACATGTCATAGGCGGCTATAGGTTGATAAATTTCAGGTAACCAATAACACTTTGTCCGTCCGATACTGTTTTAATGAAAAAAAAAACATAAACACAGACCAGCAAGAACTAGGTCTTTTTGATACAGTATAACAGCTATTCCTATTAAAAAAGTTCTCCTACAATACAGTCCACAGAAACAGGCAGCACAACAACAAGTAAACACGCAATACTATAGACAATCCATCATGGCCGCCACACGAGGTGACATTGTTCCCGCCAAAACTACAGGCAACAAGCCACTTCATTAATTAAGTCAAGTGTTACGCGATTAATTTCGGTACCTCTGTTGACTCGACAGCGCCTTTGGAAGCAAAATATCTATCTAACGTATTACAGCGATTGCTATTCGGTTCTGTCAGGCGTTCCTTGTTTTTCGTGAGTAACATCTTCGTTGCTGATTCAATCAGATTTATTTGTTGGACTCGCTTACTCAATCTGTCCAATGAAAATTATTTTATTTGAATCTGGATTGTTTTATTTCTTCCGTGTATTCCTTGATTACGTCAACGTATTCTCGTAGGATTAACTAAAATGGTAAAAAAGATTTTATAGCTTTTCAAAACTGCGCTTCTATCTCAGTCAAAGACAGAAAACTTATCATTTCCGAATCTATTTAATGGCCATGTTTATTAGGTAACTTTTAGTACTTACTGCCGTTTGACAATAAAATTTTCATCCCATAAAACTTTAGTGACTGACTAGTTAAAATGCCAATTAAATTGTTATTGCTAATGGCAGATTACTGCTTTCATGGCGAGACGAAAGGATTACGTGTTTGATTGCTGCTGATTTGCAAGAAAGTTTATTTTATTACCTAATTAAACATAGTGCCTAAGTTTAATGATGTTTTAAAATCTATTGTATTTCTTCTCTCTTATCTGCTAACTGTAGAACAATTCTTGCCGTGGTAAAAGAGCCAGCCAAAAATATGGTAGCGAGGCTGACTGTCCAGATGCAGTAGAATCGTAAAAGATATTAAAACGGCTTTTGATTAGGTGAAGTGTCGATCTTTACAGTGTTGGTAGCAAAATAATAAGAGCTACCAAGATCCAAGTTAAATACCGTCTGATTTAGGACGCCTTTATCGAGCGACCTCAAAAAGGTAGCGGGTCCAGAGTGGAAGAGAACAGCGAAAGACAGGCAGAAATGGAAAGCTTTAGAGGAGGCCTTTGTCGGCAGACAAGCTGTGAAGTGAAACCCATCGTGTAAAAATGTGTGTATTGTAACACAATGTAACAGCAATAAAGGCTTATTTTATTTTATTATCGAGTAATAGACTGCTATAGACTAAACACTAATGGAGGGTATTTAAACATACCTTTAGAGGTATATTGAACATGGTGAAAAAAAAGATACTCATCATCAAAAAAAGATACCATAGAATAAAAAAGTTAAAAAAAGCAAAAAACTCGCCTGCAAAGAAGTAAACAAGAAGAAATTCATGCTGTGGTGTGCAGTCGGAGGATACATATTCGCGAGCTGGCTGACCAAAATTATAAATATCCTCTGACTGCACAGCATGAATTTCTTCTTGTTTACATCTTTGCAGTCGGGTTTTTCGATTTTATAAACTTTTTCATTTACAACTTTTTAGTTATACCTACTTTTTTTTCGAATGACGTTTATACATATAGTGTTTTATATTTTTATCATCACCTCTAAAAACCCTTTATTTTGATACCCCACTTTATGAGTTTAGAAGAAAAAAATATTGCCACCCCCAATGGCGTCCATAATCCGCCATGTTCCTTTTTTTTTAACGGCACTTATTAAGAACACTTGAACGGCCAAGACCTATTTAACGATGTCTTAATTATAAAAATTCTTCAAGTGGTTTGAAAGATACGTGAGGTAATAAAGAATACTACGTACAAGATACGCGCGAAAAACATAACCCTTTCCTTGCAACCGGGTAAAAAGAAGAACCCTTTGACTGAATGGGTGTTGTATGATAGGAAACCAAACCAAAAGCCATTGTATTATGCTAGTCGTGCGGATCACAGTACCTAATTGCATCCGATTCAGGATTTGTGTAACATCAGCTCAGCAGCCTTATTGCATAATGAATTAGGCAAGGCAACTTTGCCTCAACAATCGACCAATCACATGCGCGATGAAAGACGCCATGTGGATTTCCGTCTATGTGATTGGTTGATTTATTCATTATCTTTGCCTTGCCGAATTCATTACGCAATAAGGCTGCTAGCGGGCGAGCATGGCCTACTGTGTCAGGCTTGAATCACACATTTTTATCGCAGTCTGGGAGCAAAAATCGTGACTCAAGCGTATTACAAAGGCCGTGCTCGCCCAGCAGGTCTCATTTTGTAGTTCCGAGACGGCGGTGTAGGGAACACCACACACCCAGATTTAGACCTAAAATACTGCTACCCGTACATGAATTATAGACCCTACCCCCATTGGTTTCAGCAGCGACTTCCTCGGAGACGTACAACCGCAACGTTCGCAGCGCTGTGGGAGCGCTAGACGGTCGCGGCCTAGTCGCCGTCATCAAGCGACAGGTGCCGCTAGCTGGTCAGCTAGACCACCAGCTCACTTGGGGACTAGGATGGGGGTGGGTTACCTTGCCTAATGGAGTGTGGAGTGGACGTAAGTATTGTTATTCTATTGCATCTATCTTTCAGCTAATTTCAATATTGAACATGGTGCCTTGGTGTCAAGGAGAAAATAATTATTATACTTATCACTTTTTGCCAGCTCAAATCAATAAATTTTTGTTAGCAGAAATATAAACGTCATCAAAAATTATAATCTACTATACAAAAATAAGTCGGTTTTCTTGCTGACGATATAACTCCAGAACGCACGAACCGATTTCCAAGGTTTTGCATAAGTTGGAAAGGTCTCGGGCTCCGTGAGGTAGTGTAGGGTAGGGTAGGGTAGGGTAGGGTTGAGTGGGGTAGGGTAGGGTAGGGTAGGGTAGGGTAGGGTAGTGTAGGGTAGGGTAGTGTAGGGTAGGGTAGGGTAGGGTAGTGTAGGGTAGTGTAGGGTAGTGTAGGGTAGGGTAGTGTAGGGTCGGGTAGGGTAGGGTAGTGTAGGGTCGGGTAGGGTAGGGTAGGGTAGGGTCGGTAGTGTAAGGTAGGGTAGATAAATGTTTGGTCTTTTTATGGCAAAACAAAGTTTGCCGGGTCAGCTAGTTTCCGCATAAAAAGAAACTTTTTCTCTAAAGATCCCGATCGACACTTGTACAAATGCTCAAAAAGGTCTGATGGAGTCTTTAAATATATTTATGGTTTGCACCAAACAAAACTCAGGACGACAAAAATAATTATTTTTTAGGATTCCGTTCCTCAAAAGGAAAAAAAAGGAACCCTTCTAAGATCACTTCGTTGTGCGTCTATTTGTCTGTCTGTCGGTGTGTCAAAATCTTTTTCTCTGGAATGCCTGAAGGTATCAAGTTGTAATTAATATGATATACTCAGGTCTGCATTATCTTGGAGGTTTGGAAAAATCAACCTTCTAAATCATCATCTTCGTAATCGTGTCTGTGATACAACTGTTTATGCACATTTGAGGAATTGCAAGGGAATCAATAACCTAAAGGGTTCCCGTTGACGTAGAATCATGAAATTTGGCAAGGATTAATATCTTACAGCACAAGTAAAGGAAAAAATCTCAAAACTGTAATCTGTAACAACATCATAAAAATAAAATATTCCGTCTGTTAAAATCTTTTCCTCAGGATCGCGTAAATTTATGAAGTTAAAATTAATATTATGTGCTATTATGAAACACTAGTGTTGAGTTTGTAGTAAGCTGTCTGTAATTCCGCCTTTACATGGTGATCTATGGGTAAAAACTTACCAAATTGTCCATGATTATATACCTGTCTCTTTCCCTCCAGCAGAGGCACTCCTGAGAGTGACGTTGACGGATGCATTAGCTGTCAACTTCATAGCGTTTGTAAGTCTGCAATCTCTTGAAGCTATGAAAAAATAAAAGCAATCAAAAGATCCATTTTCGTCGCATCAATTAGGAATCGCAAGGGAATCAAATCTAAAGAGTACTTCCCATTGACATAGCTAGAATCATGAAATTTGGCAATAAGCAATGTTTCACAAATAAAGGAAAAATCTGAAAACTGCAAATTTGTAGCTACAACAAATAAAACGATATTAACTTATTTGCAGTTGGTAAACTGCCGGCGATCCTTCCTTCCTAGACCTATCCCTTCGTTAAAGCAATATCCGAACATCTTTCGCTGTTTTTGAATGTCAGTAATGTTACCTAATTATTCTGTTGAATGTAGCTATTTATACGGAACCCTCGGTGCGCGAATCCGACTCGCACTTGGCCGGTTTTCTATGTACAAGGGGGTCATTCGTCAGTTACAATAACTATACGGACGTTTAGCCTGCCTGAATTTAAGACGTACTCTGAGTCTCTGACAGACCATCAACATTGTATCGAAGTGATTCCGCAAACTAACGACTTTTTTTCCTTTTTCCAGGTCTCACCTGGTCCCAAGAAGGCGAAGACTTCGCCCTGCACGCGATGCCAATCATGCACCACACCAACGTTTCCCAAGCTTGCTCCATGCTTGATGGAGTCACGGCTTACGAAGCTTCGGTCTACGAACAGGCCCTGGCAGAGTACGATGACACTGCCTCCGACGACTGGGATTTCGGCGTCGACTGCGGCGATTTCATGATGTAAAAACTTTTTGGTGATCTATTGTCATGATCTAGGGAATAGATGCGCTGTTCTGACTGAAGGACTGGAAACTTCGTCTTAGCTGGGCGATTCATTACGTATTTGCAAATTGCTTTTGTACTGTTGCCAAACATTACAAGTGTCCAAGCTTCTTTGGTAATCCTTTGGTATCCAAGATGCATCGCGATTGCGTTCTAGCTAGGTCAAAGTCTTAAGAAAACCGGCCAAGTGCGTGTCGGACTTTGCACATTTAGGGTTCTGTACCAACCCGCATAATTAATTTGGTAGTAATAACCAAAATGAGGGAATTTCAAAGAAAAATCTGATTTCAAACACATCAAACAAAAACATTATCAGTAAATTTGAAGTTCATAAGTCAGTGGGAAACTAAACAATTCTACGGAACAAAATTTTGAAAAAAGCTGACTTTGGTGGCATCTCATTCCTGCCTGCCTGCTTTCAAATATTTTTGAAAACAAAAAATACAGTATGTATCCTTATCTACTCAACGAGATCCAAACAACGATACTCCACTCGATGGGGTAGATTTTCTTTTCACTCCCCCTTTTGTATGGAAGTCCCCATTAAAAACATTAAAAATATTGTTTGACAATTTGTATGGCTTTGGGTCAACAAAATGCTTATACCTTATTATACTGTGAAAATTTGAAGGCTGTAGCTCCAAGATGTGAGAGACAGCAATAAAGTTTCATTTGGACCCTTGGTACGGAACCCTTAAAAAAGTTGGGGCTCCTTGCAAAGGTGAGAAGATCATCCATGGAGTACTGTTCTCATTTCCGCAACGGGTCTGCCAAATACTAGCTTGATGTAATAGAGCCACTGCACATTGCCGATGAGGCATTGGTCAAGTCAAAGCTCCAGAGCCTTGAACATCGTCGCCGAGTTGCCAGCTTGTCAGTTTTTTATCGATTACATTTCGGGGAGTGTGCGATGGAATTGTATGATCTAATTCCCCCTAGCTTCGTCATCGGACTACCAGACGTACGGCGATACGCCATCGGTTCATGTTGGACATCCCACCCATACGCACAAAACGTTTTGGTAACACTTTCATTAAGCATACAGCTAATGAGTGGAATTCCCTGTCTGTTTCCCGAGAGCTACAATCTAGGGTTCTAGTGAATAGGTTTTTTTCTAGGCAAGCGTGATTCACTATTTACCACATCATCACTTAACATCAGGCGAGATAGTGCTCAATCGCGAGCCTGAGGACTATAAAGAACCCCTAAAAGTCAGTCAGTCAGTTCACAGGAACAGCGTGTTTTATTTGTAGATTTTGACAATCAGCCAAATATCGATGAAGGACACTTATTATTTCGAAAAATGAAACGGTTTTTCATGTTATATGCTGGTCATGATTAACATACTACTATTTTACGTTACTGATTGAATCCTTTTTTTTGTAAAAGTGTCCTTTAAAAAAATCTTGATTGAAGATGTCTAGTGCCAAGATGATGATGCCAAATATTATGTATTTTGTGCCGTATTTAATTATTGAATATAATATATTTATAATGTGCTGGTCACAAAAAAATATGTGCCAATTATAAAATTCATTAATATAATGAAATAAAATGGACACAATCTTATGAATTTCAAAAAAAAAAAAAAAGTTTTATGTATCTATTCTGTATTTAAACTTCTTTGTCCAATTTACTGATGATGTAAAAAAAGAAAAAGAATTGTGGATGCATCAAAGATTATAAAAATATGATAGACGTGACACTTCTGATACTGGAGAAAGGTACCTAACCCATTTTTCTTTTTTAATTTTCTAATTTTTAATCTTTTGTTTGAAATTTATTATTATAATAAAATAATATTTCGATCAAACTTCAATCGAACAAATACCTAAATATGTTCTAAAAGCGGCCGGAATAGGCATAATATACACAATTATCTTATAAATGCATTTAATAGATGTGCTCTATAGAGAAACTGCATGTTGTCATAGAAAGATGTGTGTAGCCATGAAATTCTAGACATTTTCAAATTCTTGAAGTACGGCCTATTGATAAAGCCATAGGATGTTCATGTAGGTTAGGCATAGAGCTAAATCTCGATCTCTCAGAGCGATATTTATTTAGGTAAAATATTATTTATGTAACGTTTGATACTGTCTTCTCTTAAATCTTTGATAAACTGTAACGTTGATTGTTTCCCCGTTTCTTATAAATAATGCATTTTAAGGGATTATTGAAGATGTTAAAAAAATGTAATTTGGATATAACGCCTTTTTTAAATTTGATAAATGACAGAAGAAGTTTTCGAAGATTTTTTGTGATTACACAAATCAGGGTACACATTATTCTGCTTTATTGAAAACTTTTTCATGTTCGCTGAACACATAAAGTCGCACAAAATGAGAGTAACTTGAGAATAGTATTTACTTAAGGGAGATGCTCTAACGTAGCCCGAGGAATTCAAGTTTTCAATATTTGAGTTTCTCCGGTTGCCTTTGGCCATCCACCTTAACACATAGGATAAGACATTCAATGCTTGTCCCCAGATGACACCAATTACGAATTGAGAAAGTATATTTACTCATTGAATTCGTAAATAAATAATTTTAGTATTAAGTTGATGTTAGCATTAGTAATCGTGGTCGGTAGAACCTAACCTAACTGGACGAATATAATGTCTTTTGAAAAAAGAACACCTTTTTCAGAAGAACTTGTTACTCAAAATGGCGACGTTTTTGGATATTGTCGGTGGTTAGGTGTGTTTAAATTTAGTGAAATTATTTAAAGAAAATATCTAGAAGCTACAAAATCTTCCGACCTACCCAAAGACTGCCTAACGTTATTTACCTATTACCCGTGTTGTGTGTAACCCTAGGCATGGTAAACGCGATTAAATGTCCCTCGCCCCGCGAACGCTACATTGCAAGATATAACTACAAAAAATCAGTTTATATAAATGAGGAAATAACTTTAAAATCTGTGTATACAACTAAGATACTGCCAAAAATAATTTATGATTACTCACAAGTATATAAAATTTATGATTACACATAATATATAAAATACCTTATATTATTTGGAAAGTTTTCTTTGCCATTGGATGGACCGCCTCAAAATCATTATAATTTATTTGGAATTGACGCAATTTGCCTTCTGAGACAGAATGTAGGTAAAAATAATAATTTAAAAGTAACCCATTGTACTGTCATGTCTGCGTAACAACGTATTGTACCTAATCTTTGACCATTCAAACAAAATTTTGACAGCTATCCAATGGCGGGAAATATTTCTACAAAAATAATATAATTTATGGTCTTCAAATGGTCTTGCAATGTAGCTATAGATGTCGTAGCCAATTTATTGTATTATACGAGTGTATATTAGAATAATTAATTAGAAGTTTATAAGATATTAAAATAGGTACCGCCACTTAATTTTCTGTTTATGTAAAATATTTTAGCAAAGGAAATTAAAAAATTGTTCTTTTAATTTTCATAGAATTTTTTTAATTTTTTTTATTGCTAAGTGCTATCTTTTTGTTTTTCTACTTACTTTTTTTTGACTCGAAGGCAAAGGATAAATTCAATTTACTAAATGTGGGGCTACAACGCGTTGTGGTCACAAAAGTTATTAATTCTGTCCCATATTTGATAGGTTTTCGAGTATTAAGTTTTTTTTTACTTCTGCGTTATAAAATAAATGCAATTAAAATAAGTCGATGTTTTGTACACTTAAAACATAATACACCAACACATTTCTTATGTTTAAAAACACTCTAGAACGTATATTTTTTTGGTAAAATAAATATACAAATTATTTGTAAAATTAATGAATATTAGACAGCAATAAGACGTTGAAACTAACGTCTAGTAATATAATTATGACATATTTTTGTATGAGAAGCTTGCATGTTTGATTTCGAAATGGAATCCTCTCGATGTGTTCGTTCCTTCATGTTATTTGTAAGTAGTTTTATTGATAATAACTTATTTGAAAGAGCGCTTGTTCTTTGAAAAAATATATTTGTAAAATTGTCTGCACAAGTACCTTTAATTTTCCTTTGAATGGTCTGAGTTCAGGTGTAACCCAATGTGTCTTATAAATTATTAATCCATGATAATAATTATGATGAATGAAATGAAGCAGCAACATGCTTCATTTGTAATGAAAATCGTATTTCTGTCAATTGAGTGAATCGATTTTGTCAATTGATGAAAAAGAGAGAGAAAACTTAATGTGTGGTGTACTGGTATACAATATGAATCTCTATGATATATAGGAAATGATAGGCGTCGAGAATAAAATGACACTGCGTTTTTTTTGTTCATGATTGTCGTGATTTTCATTCCCTTACACTGTTATTTGTGCAGACAATAAGCTATAAATTGTTTATAACATCACTGGTATTATAAAAGTATCTAAAACACTTCATAGAGGTGATAAAAATACAAGAATTATGTATAATAATGAGATTTACATAAATGATCAAACAAGGTGCTGCCGACCGCAAAGTGACATACATACCAGGCCCCTCAGAAAGTATTGCGAAAAAAAGTTTTTATATATGGGAGACTGGCCAGTTATAATGTTTTTCGAAAATATGATTATTTATAAGTAAAAATAAGTAAGTTCCAATTTCAAAATTTCCCTCCACATTTTTTGCGAGTTAATTCAAAGTATTGTGTCTCACTGAAATATGGATCTGCGCCGGGAACATTTTAGAGCTATGATTTTATACGATTTCAAGTGTCGCCTGAAACCGGATGAATCGTACGATAGACTTCAAATGGCATTCATGGATGAAGGCCCTTCCAAGGCAACCGTGCATCGTTGGTATAACGAATTCAAGCGCGGTCGACCAACTTTGGGGGATGACGAAAGAAGCGGTCGCCCTTTGACGGCTGTTACCGAAGAAAACGTGCTAGCAGTGAAAAATTTAATCCAAGACAATAGGCGAATTACATATCAGGAGATTCAACACATATTGAAGATTGGATCGGGAAGCGTTCACGAGATTCTACACAGCCATCTTCGCGTGAGGAGGCTCGTGCCATATCACGCTGGGTGCCGCACAACCTCACCGATGCTCAGAAGCAGGCCCGGGTGGAATGGTGCCGTGATATGCTTAACAAATTTGAAGCAGGCTCGTCTCGGCGTGTTTACGACATCGTTACAGGTGATGAGTCCTGGATTTATCAATACGACCCAGAAACCAAGCGCCAGTCGACTGTTTGGGTGTTTCAAAATGAGCCAACGCCTACCAAAGTGAAGCGATCTAGAAGCGGGGGTAAGATTTTGATCGCTAGCTTTTTTAATTTGACTGGCCACTTGGTATCAATTCCCTTACGGGATCAAAGAAGCATTAATGCCGAATGGTATACTACCAAATGTTTGCCAGAAGTTTTCTCTGTTATAAGCAACAAGCGACCAAACACAGGGCTCCGCGGGCTACTGCTCCACCACGACAATGCACCTGCGCACACCGCACTCAAAACGAGGGACTTCCTGGACAGCACGCCAGTCAAACTCCTGGGTCACCCTCCTTACAGCCCTGATCTAGCACCGTGTGACTTCTTTTTATTCCCAAAAATAAAAAATCAGCTCAAAGGGATACAATTTTCGTCGCCGGAAGATGCGCTGGCTGCGTTCGAGCAGGCTGTAAACGAGGTGTCTGCGGCGGACTGGAAAAAGTGTTTTGAAAACTGGTTTAGGCGCATGAATCTTTGTATAGAGGCTGGTGGAAAGTACTTTGAAAAGATTTAATAAAAATATATGTACGTATAGAACAATTTTTTTTAGTTTCGCAAAACTTTCTGAGTGTCCCACGTACATTACACCTACCCGTTACAAACTCAATACATAACAGGAAACTGATAAAGAAATAAAAACTAAGCTGAGCGAATAAGTAATTACAAGTAATTCTCATTTGCTAAGCTTCACAATAAAGAAGGAAGTCTAAAAAGAAGTAACGGATATAATTATACATATTTGTGAATATGTGAGATTGACATATTTGTGAATATGTGAGATTGAATGGAGTAAATTAAGTAATACAAAAATCAAAAATCAGAAGGTGATAATGGTAATCTATAAAGCTTCAGACATAATTCTTCCTAGCTTGTCGATGAAAATGTATACGGAGTCGGTCCAGAACATAGCGACGACGTCGGTACCTTAAGTCACAATTTGAAGGTCTTTTTCACTTTTCATGTCAGCAGCAACCTTTAAGAAATCATCTCTGCAACCTGGCTCTGAACAGTACCATCATGAACTACCAATAATACCAGTTATGTACCTCATAACATTAACACAGTAGAGGATAGCGGTGTATCGCTAAGAATTACGAAATGGACAAATAAGTTTAGCGCGTGCGTAGTTAGATCGACGTCGTGTGTTGTATGAACCGTATGATAGTGACGTTCAATCACAGATTATGAATGTTTGTATGTAATTTTTTTAATAAAATATACCGTATGGTAAATTTTTGGTGTTTTATTTCTTTTGTTAATCTAAGAATTATTATTATTTTTATCTCAAAAATAAACCAAATCAAAAAGATATACAAAGACCATTTGACACAAAATGTATGAAAATATACTTGGATGTAACAAGGTAGATGAGTCTTAGAATGCACCTTTGAGGTACGCCCTGAATGCCTGAATGGCGGGAGCAATATTAAGACAGTTGAATCGAATTTGGTGGTTCAAGCAACTGCGTAAGGAAGAGGAAGGTATTAAGGGCCATTACAAATACTTTCAATTGCACTACTCTAATACAGCACTTCCCACAAACAGTTTCAGACTACGCACGCAGTCGAAAGCATTAGCAAAATCAATAAAATCAGACAGACAAACAGATTACAAAGGTAAGTCTGTTAAGATAAATATGTTAAGCAATAATATTTAAGACTGTAAAAAAAACCCTAATAGCTACAACCATGGGGTCTTTAAGTCAAGAGTGAATAGGTTACTTCTAGGCAATCGTGCTTCACCGTAGACCACATCATCGCTTACCATCAGGCGAGAAAGTGGTCAAACGCGAGCCTATCGAATAAAAAAATAAAAATGAAAAAATGACAATGAACCTTAAAAACGATAATATAGTTTTACTGAATTGATTTTTATTACCTCAGAAGCATTTATGTTTCACTTACGTTAATGATATGCATGATATCTTTCGATTATTCACTAAATCCTTTAAAGCACCTCTTTTAGCATCAGCAGATCGATTTAAAAATGTAGTCCAAGCAGTAAACCACATATCACAACACCAAAAACGGCCGCAAGTAAAAGCATGAATTCATAAAAAATATAAAACCATGTTGTTTCTTCGAAATGGACGAACTGAGACGAGTGTAAGCAGATTACTATCTCTGTATCCGGTCTTTATTTACAAGATCAGCTTCAAACAAGTGTGTACTGCGATTTATTACAAAGATAGCCGCACTTAAAATGTCTGAAGACTGTCTATCTAAATTGAGTATCTCTTGTAAGTGGAACATGGCGGTTATTAATTTATAATTATTATTCACATTTCATTGTATAGTTATTTTCAAGTTATCTTTGCTTTGACTAAATAAAGCTTAGGCTTGAGCTTAAGATAAATGTTTGAAAATTTTAAAAGCCGAGCCCAAAGTCAATGGAAGCTACTATAAGACCACTACTAGTACTACTGCTGCTAGTGCTACTGTTGATTAAACCAGCATAAAATATCAAGTAGGTAAATATGTCAAAAAAACTCGACATCATTAAAAATATCAACTCTACGAAAGTATGCCAAATAAACACAATCAAAATAATAAATAACTTATAAGCTTATCACTTTGTTAAATCAATACTTTATGCAACAGATGGTCCGTTTCATAAACCAGTTTTCTTGCAAAAACTGCGTGAACCGGTGTGAAGCTGGCATTTTATGCTATCCCCTACAAAGACCTTATACGTATTTCTTACTACTAGACTGAGTACCAAAAATTTTTGTATAGCTAAAATGAAATCTATTACCATACATCTAGGTTAGCTATTCCCTTATAAGCGGTAGCTAACCAAAAGCGGTCCTGAGCGAGAGGGTGCCCGCTGGTAGTGTGTCCTTGTCTGACATCTTGCCAGCTCAACTAATCATTGGGTTTGGTAGAAATGGTAGAAAATTTTATATTTTGTCTTTTATGTAATACCAAAACGAACGAATAAAAAATATATTTAAATACGTTTCAAAGTCTATGAAACTTTGAAGCGTATTTAAATATTTTTACAGTTCCTTTAATTCATCAATTCATTGTATTTAAAAAATAATTCATTAATACTGAGTAAGAGTAGTACTTTTAAATGTTTGGGCCTGGTAATACTAAATGTAGGACCACCAGGTTTGTGGAGTTTATGGCGGGTTTTGTTCGAGTAAAATTCAGCGGCTGTTAATATTATTCGCAAATGGATTCCTAGTGGAATAAAATTGGTGAAGTTAAGTTTCTCAACTGTCTACGCAACTGGACATTAAGTGAAATAATTGAGATCCTTTGGGGTATTTCAAAGCATCGTCTGAAGACTGCAGGATCATCTCACGCCTCTCCTTCATGAGCTTGAGAGTAAGAATCATAAAGTAAGTAATATCATAATCAGAGCTTTTTGTTCCTATCTATACGATGGGTCTTGAAGAACAAGACTTATCCAGACTTGGGATTTGAGGATTATCGAGTCCCCCCCCTATCTTCGAACTTCAGATAACCCTATAATACTCCATCGTTAACTGCTCAATTCCTCTTCGAGTTCGGTGATCTTATCGTCGGTCCGGAGTCCGGAGTGTGCGCGTGTTGTACGTTGCCAGGTCCTGTCGTCGGTATTTGTTGGGGTAGCCGGCTCTCGTCCGGGATTCTTTGCACCCCTTGCCATACCTTAACCTAGATCGCTACCGTAGTCGAGGGTAGGCAGGCTGCCGGGCACTAAGGGCTATGTTTTATTTGTGCTATTCATGGGGAGTGCTTTGCAGGCGGGTTGGCGATCCCAGTATGGTTGTTACAAATGCACAGAGAATGCTGCTGCCCATTCTCTGGTGTGTTCCTTAGTCGCCTCTTATGACACCAATGGAAAAACATGGGCTCTTGAAATTCTTTATGCCCGACACCATACGGTAAGTGATGTAGATTCCCAAAAATATACACACGTTTCTTTTTTTTTCCTTGAATTTAGTAGGTTTAGGTAGCGTAGTTAGGTAGGATATATACATATATCGGGATACTTACACTATTGTTTTTACAATGAATTTGTCCCTTGTTATGTTTGGTCATGGTCAGCGTAGTTAGGTAGGATATATACATATATCGGGATACTTACACTATTGTTTTTACAATGAATTTGTCCCTTGTTATGTTTGGTCATGGTCACCTCATTAGAAAGTGACACACTACCAACGGGAGCCCTCTCGCTCGGACCGGTTTTTGCGCCATAGTGCACAGTCTAGTAGTAAGAAGTATAAAGTCTTTGATCCCCTATAATTACCCTGACACTACCTCCAGGTTAACGCCCCGTGTGACTTATGATAACGCTTTCACTGAATTTGGCTGCGGGCCCGCGAATTTCTTCAATGTTTATGCTATTTAACTGAATAACACCAATTCCGCCGGCAAAACTTTTACCGGTAAGCAATAAAAAACATTTTCCTTTGCTTCAAACGTAAACAATCATTTGTCTATCGACGGCGGAATACAAACTCTTTGTACAGACAAACAAAAGGTAATGACACAGAAAAATATTCTTTATGGTGCTACGAAAAAAGGTTGATCAAGTTATGATAGCGGCAAATGTATTGTTGTCGGTTCACAGGGCGTGTAGGTGCAGCCAGTCGATTACTCAGCGAGTAGTCATGCAGGCTGCTCGCTCCCCGTCCCCGCCATCTCTCGCTAATTCGCCTCGGTGCTTCACAACAGCTGAGTCGCTTGGCGACCGCTGACTCGTTTGATCGGTATTGCGATAATCATTCTTGTAACCGAGAACGCGGCGATTAATTAAAAAAGTTAAATCATAAACGCATTCCAATTTTAAATTGCGCGCGAAAGCTCAACACTGACGGACAAAAAATATATTTTTGACATTTTTGTGTCAAATTTTGTGAATGGTGTTAAATAATGAACAATACATAAATTGCATGTAGTATTTTATATTATTTTTACATCGATTCAATAACTTGACACATCGAATTGTTTAAATTTTTGTTGTCTTCTTGTTTACTTGGTTTTTTGTTATTTTTGTGTGCCACTGATCTTGAAAATGGAGAAGAACGGTGGTTCCAGACTCTTGCAGATGCAAGTAAGTGACTATGTTTATTTTATATTTACGAATAATTTGTAGTCTTTAACGAAAGCCAAGCTATCTTCTCTTTCACAAATACTAACTTAATAATCACTGGTGATTAACTTGTTTGTGTCTCGCTAGTTTGATTCTGTAATTATGCCGGCATCCGGTGACTGAATTTCAGCAACATGCGCCACGCATATTAACGCGTAATTTAGGAACATAATATAATTATTCTTAATTCAGATTTTTATTGCATAGTGTTTTGACGGCTTACCTATTTATATTTTAATTAAAACAGCAAATACTTCCTCAAAATATAAATAGTTATACTACAGGAAAAATACTTCAGGAAAAGACAAAAATAATGATCGAACAGGCCATCCTATCCTGTGATGCCTATAACATTAGTAAATCATTAACATAAAATGGGCCTATTCTTTTAAAAAATCGTTAGCTTTGACGAACTCATAAATAAAACAAACAGACCAATACCAGACGGCGCTTCGTGAATCAACAACGAACTTTTTTTATATCACCGGAACCATAGAGTAAGATATCTGCAGCAGGTCAAAATATATACAGAGGTTTGAGATAACTTGAAAATAAGAAGGTAAATAAGTCTAGCGCGAATGTTGTCATTGCAAGTTTTGTAAACGGTATAATTAATGAATATGAATGTGATAAGATAGTGAATGAAACGAGAAATGATTACGAAAAAGTTGTAACTTGGAATGATTATCTACCAAACTGCGAAGATTCTCTACTTGTAAAAGAAGAAGTGTAATTTAAACATTGAGATAATATGTACGTACTAGAGAAGCTATCCTAAGCAAAATGCATGCTCCATTTTGTCAATTTTGACAAGAGTTTAAACTAAAAAATTCGCTGCAGCGCTGAAACAATAATTAGTCGTCTAACAAAACAATATAAACATGCAGCGCTAGAGCGCTTCAAAGGTGTAGTTTTCTCGCGACCAAAAAGACGGAAGCGCCGTGATTTTCATGGCGCTTACGCGTTTCGTTCAACCTTGTCATTCATATAGACTAAATTGCTGACTGACTACAGAAGTGACATAGCATTATACCTAACAAGTTGCATTAGAATTCACACTTTTTCAAAATTTATTATTAGTTGAAATAACCGACTGTTAAAGTTTATGATGCTTTTGTATTTCTTTATTTAATATATAATCAAATGCGCTTACAATAAGTTAAAAACATATCAAATTGGAATAGGGAATTTTACAATTCGCTTGAAACACGAATCTTTTGTATATTTTTAATATTAATTATGTTAATTTAGTTACACCCAAACAATATAAGTTTAGTTAACTTTTGACGCTTCGATAAATAATTATTAGTCTGATTAATTTTAGCTTCGTACTTCAAGCGAATTCTTGTGTATTTGTTTATGATGGCCCGTATCAAATGTGTTAGGTGATTTAAAGTGCTTGGTTGATCAACAGAATATTGAAGCAAATATGTAAATTTTTCCTTGTGAATAAAATATTCCAAAGTATTAACAGTAATATAACTGAAATGATATTAAGTAGAGAGACTGATTCAGAAAACGCCTGCCCGCTTTTGTGGTATATTTATCCTCTTTGCGAAAATGCAACGAACATACGTGGGACACTCAGAAAGTTTTGCGAAACTAAAAAAAATTGTTCTATACGTACATATATTTTTATTAAATCTTTTCAAAGTACTTTCCACCAGCCTCTATACAAAGATTCATGCGCCTAAACCAGTTTTCAAAACACTTTTTCCAGTCCGCCGCAGACACCTCGTTTACAGCCTGCTCGAACGCAGCCAGCGCATCTTCCGGCGACGAAAATTGTATCCCTTTGAGCTGATTTTTTATTTTTGGGAATAAAAAGAAGTCACACGGTGCTAGATCAGGGCTGTAAGGAGGGTGACCCAGGAGTTTGACTGGCGTGCTGTCCAGGAAGTCCCTCGTTTTGAGTGCGGTGTGCGCAGGTGCATTGTCGTGGTGGAGCAGTAGCCCGCGGAGCCCTGTGTTTGGTCGCTTGTTGCTTATAACAGAGAAAACTTCTGGCAAACATTTGGTAGTATACCATTCGGCATTAATGCTTCTTTGATCCCGTAAGGGAATTGATACCAAGTGGCCAGTCAAATTAAAAAAGCTAGCGATCAAAATCTTACCCCCGCTTCTAGATCGCTTCACTTTGGTAGGCGTTGGCTCATTTTGAAACACCCAAACAGTCGACTGGCGCTTGGTTTCTGGGTCGTATTGATAAATCCAGGACTCATCACCTGTAACGATGTCGTAAACACGCCGAGACGAGCCTGCTTCAAATTTGTTAAGCATATCACGGCACCATTCCACCCGGGCCTGCTTCTGAGCATCGGTGAGGTTGTGCGGCACCCAGCGTGATATGGCACGAGCCTCCTCACGCGAAGATGGCTGTGTAGAATCTCGTGAACGCTTCCCGATCCAATCTTCAATATGTGTTGAATCTCCTGATATGTAATTCGCCTATTGTCTTGGATTAAATTTTTCACTGCTAACACGTTTTCTTCGGTAACAGCCGTCAAAGGGCGACCGCTTCTTTCGTCATCCCCCAAAGTTGGTCGACCGCGCTTGAATTCGTTATACCAACGATACACGGTTGCCTTGGAAGGGCCTTCATCCATGAATGCCATTTGAAGTCTATCGTACGATTCATCCGGTTTCAGGCGACACTTGAAATCGTATAAAATCATAGCTCTAAAATGTTCCCGGCGCAGATCCATATTTCAGTGAGACACAATACTTTGAATTAACTCGCAAAAAATGTGAAGGGAAATTTTGAAATTGGAACTTACTTATTTTTACTTATAAATAATCATATTTTCGAAAAACATTATAACTGGCCAGTCTCCCATATATAAAACTTTTTTTCGCAATACTTTCTGAGGGGCCTGGTACATAAGTATGATTGGATGGTAACCAGCAGCCTAATTGTGTAAGTATATTCGGCAAAGGAAACAATCAGTTTCTTTCCCAAAAACTACTTTTTGAAATACGAAAAGTCGTTTTTGGGAAAGAAACAGATTGTTTCCTTTGCTGAATTCACTTACACAATTAGGCTGCTGGTATCTTCACTGCGGGTAATTTCGATAAATTTTATCCATTTTTCCCTATCTTTACGGTCCAAACGTAGAAACCTTAAATAAACAAAATGTAACAAATTATGTCTTACATTATGTAATAATTATTTTTCATCTTTTATCTTTTTTCATTGAATAACCACAGTCAGTTCTTTTCTAAAGATATGTTCTTATTATTTTCCGCTTTAAAAAGAAACATCAGCTAATTTTACCTACACTTGTTATACAAATTGTCACATCTGAATTTTTAGTCTATATGAAAATTGACATAACATGGCGTCCAGCAAATATTTTGTTAAAATTAAATTTTAAAATAATTATCTAGTTAGCCAACTATGAAAAGTTATTCCTTTGATCTTCGCCGTATTGGTTGAATTATTAGTGCAAAATGTTATAACACACGACCGGCATATTGAATGCGTTTGAACGTTTTTTCGTTATGACTTAAGCGCCCAAGATCTAGCAATCAAATAAGTGAATTGCGGCTAGAAGAGCGCAACTGAACAGAACACAGTAGTGATGGGTGGTGACTTCTCTAGTGCGTAGTACATTATTACCTCAATGAATTTAAAGAAATATTAGACACTCAAGACAAAACAAATCATTGAAGATTCTATATTTTAGAGTTCAAACAAGTCAGTGCTGTCCTTGATTGACAAGAGGTTCTTAAATTGATGATGTCATAAGCTATCTACGTGCTAAGTTCATCATTTGTATAACTTTGTCAAACAACTAGAAAAGCCTCCGTATACTCGAATCATATTACGTTCATTCCAAGCTTATATTGTAGTAGGTTTCGGAATTTTAAGTTGTTATTCGCTACTTTGATTTTTGACTTACTCTATATTTCTTTCTTTTTCTCTTTGCTTATAATTTCTTGAATAATTATCATTGTTAAAAATAGTATAAGTGAGGTATCAAAATAATTTATATCAACTGACCCTTTTTCTACTGTTATCATCTGTGGCCCAGCTGAGAGTTCGGCGAACGCTAGCCGGGATGCGAACCTTGACCTCGACGATGGCGATATTATTACACTCAGCGACTGGAACCACAGAATACAAATGTTTCGGTTTTATTCCGTACTTGTTCTTATAATGTACTTGATGACGTCAATGGATGACATTACGAGGATAATAGCGCGTCTGTTTTGCTGACAAATATTATTAGCTTGTATGAGTTCTGTCGTTCACTTAGAATCATCAGAATACCGTCTTTATAAGCCTTGGTACACATTTGTGCAACAACCTACACAAATTGTAATATAACATGCAGAGGACCATTGTTATTGAATTCGATTTGTGCAGTTTTGTTAACAGCTTGAACGTTGTTTTTTACTGTAACAAATATTGCAGAATTTGTAATTATTGAAATCGTCAACCGAAAAAAGTTGTAATCGATCTTGATGTTTTTGTTCACTACATAAATTTAGCTTATGGTACTCATCATTATCTCCTCTCACTCACCCTTAAGCCAATTTATTTAGGGTCGGCGCAACATTATATTCTTCTTTCATACTCCTCTATTAGTCGTCATCTCAGTAGTTTCCTCCACATCATCAGCCTATTAATGTTCCCACTGCTGGGACAAAGGCCTCCTCTCTGTGAGAGGGAATGGGCCGTAACCCACCACGCGGGCCCAGTGCGGGTTGGTGGATGTCACATGTCTTCGAATTTTTGGTTCTAGGACATGCCGGTCTCCTCACGATGTTTTCCTTCACGGTTTTGAGAGCAGTGGTGAAGAAATAATTTATACAAAGTAAAGCGCCTGCCTGGGCTCGAACCCGCGACCTACAACTTGTAAGTCGCGGCTGATACCACTGGGCCACCACTGCTCCTTAAGTAGTTTTTCCTTGAGTAGTTTCCTCCATTCTAGTTATTTTTAATTTGTCTGTTCGAGGATGTGGCCACCTCTAGTGACATAGTTTAATAAGCTGCCTCTGGGAACATCACAGGCCGCTGACTTGGCAATTTCAGACTTACATTAACTATATGATGTTTTCTTTCACCTGCAGTTTGCCTATGAAGTACAATGTAAGCTTAAAAAGTACATATGATTTTGACAAAGTCACTTGCCCGGATCGGAACCTACGACATCAAAGCACGAGAGGCGAGGTCTTAGCTACTGGGTCACCACGACATCTCCTTTCTAGTTATATTTAATGTTTCAGTCTTTCCATTTAATCTTTTTTGGTCTTCTCTTTCTCTTATAGCCTGGATGGCTTTATTCAAATTCTGAACTTTTCATTTTGTGATAAGTTTAGTTTTGTCTTCACAACTGCATCCCTACCTGCTATGTAAATGCAGCTTATATCACTATGCAATAAATTAGTATACTGCATAGATATATCTGTCTGATACATAATTGAATCGTCTGTCTTCGCAGACGACGTCTGCTGACCGTGTTATCAGAAGGCCATCCTTAGGATCGACCTGCAGTCCAACTATTAAGATGAATATGCTATTTATATGTCTTTGGTCAAAAGGTGGATAATTGCTGTACTTAGACAATCACATAAAGTCTACTGTTCCGGGTTAGGAACCACCTGTGCAAAAGTAGTATAAAATTAGAGGTTCCACGAACTTACCTGTTCCCCTCGTCAACTGTCTAACTTGTTCCAATTTTTTTTTGTGGTCAACTTCTATTCTAATCGGTTGTAGCTGAAACGACTGACTATCTAACCTGCACAACCCAGTTACTGAGTCACAAGGTATCCTTTGGTTCTTACCAAGCAAATATTTACATATATGTAGCTTACACCTTGATATATCTAGATTTCATCTTGTTACCAATCAAGGTGTAATCTAGATATATGTATTTATTTTCAGATTATTTTGTTCGTCTTGACTTCATCTTAAGGTTTGTGATCTTAATCTCACTCGTTGTGCGTTTGGTTTGCTATCTTAAAACACTTGGAGCATAAGGTGTGCCACCTAACTGGTCGTACCACATTCCCGTGCTATCTTCTCACGTTTACATCATTGCCGGTGGTCTTATCTTGGACGTTATTACCTATATCGCAACGATAACCGCAAGATTGCTAGAAATTATAGAAGACTGCTATCCCACTTTCCAGCTATTAAGTTTTTAGTGCAAAGATTTTGTTGCGATATAGCTTTTTGCTCATTAAACTTGCTCTGCATTTACCAGCCACCATGTAATTATAGGTAGGGCTTTTTAATTTCCTCTCAGCAAAATAACTTTGCTGTTTTATCTTTAGCATCAACTACATTATCTTAAAGTTAATCTTTGTAGTCTGCACCTATGATTAAATAGTTGTATTTTTCTATTATAATCATCTATGAAGTCTTTATATTATCTCACTGCAGGGTGAAGGCTTCACTCTCTCTTTGCTATTCAATTCTATTTTCTGTTAATAAGGCCGGTTGGTTGGAGTTAAGCTTGTCCTGCCATCTAAGCCTCGATCTGCCGTGATATCGTCTGGCGATTAAAGTGTCCTCATTCGGTTCTTTTAGCTCAATTCTTATCTGGCATACGACAGATATGTCCAGCCCAGTTATTCTAATTAAAATTGTGCGTTCATCATCTTCCTTTTCTTTCACAATCTGTATTTTCATTTGCGATATCTTCAAAAGCTGAACTCTCATTGTCATTCATTCGATCCTTCTCTTCTTCATTTATATTGTTTTACCTGACCCGACACCTTTTGTTACCTCCTATTATATAATTGTCCCAGTTCACCGGTTCGATAGTTGGGTGTCGAGACAATTAGGCATACGCCATACAAACAAAGCTGTGACCCGATGCCCTAGTTGGTATTATTGATAAATGTATCGCCTAATGGATTGCCTTCTTATGCATAGTGCTGTAATGCGAATACATCAGTGAATTGCTTATTTGAATTTACGACATTTTTATTGTCGGGTTGTGATTGGCAATTGGTGAATCTGGAATATTCGATAGATCGTTTAGTGAATGCAAGTGGTTTAATTTGAAAGTGATAAATATTGTTTACTTAGAATTAGAATCAGACGATGTTAAGTAATAGCATTGAGATGATTTCCTGAATAAAATAGAATTGATTGCATCTAAAAAACTGATTATATTAAACCTAAAATGTTTTAACGTGATGAAAGTGTGAAGAAAGCCTACAAAGGGTGTAGAGTTAATACCCATTATATATTACTTGAAAGCTAGCATGTTTAACATACGAATAGAAGTAACATTGTCATATTGTACAAGCTAGAATCAATATATTAATGTTTGTTTAATTAAAACTATAGCAACTACCAGCAGCTGTTTAATGTAGATATCATGATAAATCAACCCTTGCTTTTTATGCAGTAGGTATGTTAACAAAAACTTCAAAAAAAACTACAAAGTGAAAAATAACTTAAATTTCGGCAGTCGGTTGAAAAGTCAAAGTCAAAGTCAAAGTCAAATATATTTATTCAATAAGGCCAATAAACGGCACTTTTTAGTTGTAGTACATAATGTGTAAGTTCTATAGTAAGGTTATAATGCTATAATGCTGCTTATAATGCTATAATGCTATAATGTTATAATGCTAAAAGTGATGACAGAATAGCTTTCAAACAAAAAAAGAATTTTCAAAATCAGTCCACAAATGACGGAGTAATCGGTGAACATACACATAATGACCAAAGTGATGGCAGAATAGCTTTCAAACAAAACAGAATTTTCAAAATCGGTCCACAATTGACGGAGTAATAAGTGAATATACACGAAAAAAAACAAACATTCAGCCGAACATAGAACCTTCTCCTTTTAGGAAAGTCGGCAAAAAATAATAAACAAGGCGAGCCCACCCGACTGAGCCTATACCTTTCTAGTCTAAAACCACAACCCACAATTGTTTGAAAGGTGAGTTATTCGAGAGTGTTCTTAGCTATGCTATGTTTGAGGAAAATCTGTTGTTCTAAATTTATGGTTTTGGAATTCGTTTTACTTTTTGAATTGGGGTGTCTTTGGAAGATAATAATAATAATAAAGCCTTTATTACATGCATTAATTGTTAAGTTATAACATACTAATTAATAAAACAGCCAATTACATTCAGAACCGTACAAAGTCATATTAAACATCTCCCATTCTTTCCTGTCCCATGCCTTTCTCCACCACATGCTTGTGTGCTTCGATATGTCATCTACGTGGGACACTCAGAAAGTTTTGCGAAACTAAAAAAAATTGTTCTATACGTACATATATTTTTATTAAATCTTTTCAAAGTACTTTCCACCAGCCTCTATACAAAGATTCATGCGCCTAAACCAGTTTTCAAAACACTTTTTCCAGTCCGCCGCAGACACTCGTTTACAGCCTGCTCGAACGCAGCCAGCGCATCTTCCGGCGACGAAAATTGTATCCCTTTGAGCTGATTTTTTATTTTTGGGAATAAAAAGAAGTCACACGGTGCTAGATCAGGGCTGTAAGGAGGGTGACCCAGGAGTTTGACTGGCGTGCTGTCCAGGAAGTCCCTCGTTTTGAGTGCGGTGTGCGCAGGTGCATTGTCGTGGTGGAGCAGTAGCCCGCGGAGCCCTGTGTTTGGTCGCTTGTTGCTTATAACAGAGAAAACTTCTGGCAAACATTTGGTAGTATACCATTCGGCATTAATGCTTCTTTGATCCCGTAAGGGAATTGATACCAAGTGGCCAGTCAAATTAAAAAAGCTAGCGATCAAAATCTTACCCCCGCTTCTAGATCGCTTCACTTTGGTAGGCGTTGGCTCATTTTGAAACACCCAAACAGTCGACTGGCGCTTGGTTTCTGGGTCGTATTGATAAATCCAGGACTCATCACCTGTAACGATGTCGTAAACACGCCGAGACGAGCCTGCTTCAAATTTGTTAAGCATATCACGGCACCATTCCACCCGGGCCTGCTTCTGAGCATCGGTGAGGTTGTGCGGCACCCAGCGTGATACTATCCTCCTCACGCGAAGATGGCTGTGTAGAATCTCGTGAACGCTTCCCGATCCAATCTTCAATATGTGTTGAATCTCCTGATATGTAATTCGCCTATTGTCTTGGATTAAATTTTTCACTGCTAGCACGTTTTCTTCGGTAACAGCCGTCAAAGGGCGACCGCTTCTTTCGTCATCCCCCAAAGTTGGTCGACCGCGCTTGAATTCGTTATACCAACGATACACGGTTGCCTTGGAAGGGCCTTCATCCATGAATGCCATTTGAAGTCTATCGTACGATTCATCCGGTTTCAGGCGACACTTGAAATCGTATAAAATCATAGCTCTAAAATGTTCCCGGCGCAGATCCATATTTCAGTGAGACACAATACTTTGAATTAACTCGCAAAAAATGTGGAGGGAAATTTTGAAATTGGAACTTACTTATTTTTACTTATAAATAATCATATTTTCGAAAAACATTATAACTGGCCAGTCTCCCATATATAAAAACTTTTTTTCGCAATACTTTCTGAGGGGCCTGGTATCCATCTTGTTTTAGGTCTGCCAACTCTCCTCATCTTATCTCTTGGAACCCATTTATACGTGATATAATTACGTGTTCAATAAATTTTCGATCGCAGCGTGTCTACTACTAGATAAATTATGTAGCACGAAATAAAAATATGATGGGTTTTTTTTTAATTTTACTTGTTACTACAAAAACTTGTATTTCGTCAACGTCATGAGACGTTACAACTGTGAAGTCGTCATCTTCTGGTCTTGACTATTCTCACAGTCATTTCATGGCATTTTCTAGCAGTTTCCAACTCTGTAATTCTTCAGCTCTGCTGTTCGAGTAACTGTTCATCTCTTATCTTAAGCGTGGGGTCCACTTCACTTGTTCTTTAATAACAGGAGTACAATACTGCAGCTGAAAGAGAGCTTTATAGAATGAATAATTTGATCAGCAAATCAGCTTTGAAACTATATCTTGCTTTTGTAATACTTTATACAGTTCCTACAACAGCAAAATCATAAACCCCACCTGATAGCGCAACCACGACCCATTTCGCATGTTTATCGCTCCTTCAATAGTTATCGCGTTAACTGTAAAGGCTCACTTCCGAGAACAGCGGCTCCGGCGTCACTAACGCAGCGACACTCCGGTGGTGATAGAACAACTATGCATTATAGACATGTATGGGGCATTATAGGAGCGCAGCAACACTGCGGCGGCAACAGTGTCGCTGCGCTGAAATGGCGCACCATAAATATTCAGTGTCACTGAGTTAGTTGACGCTGCCCGGCTTTTCCGTGGTGCTAGGCAACTGGGCTTACCCGAGTTGTAAACCACCCTTTGTGCTTATTAGCCTTGTTTGTTCTGCCTTCTACTTGGTATTGAGGAAAGTGGAAATTTGTATTTTTCCTACTCCTCCGTTATTCTTATCTGATTAAGGACTTCGTCAAGCTTCATTGCCTCGGCGCTTTTCTGGTGGTCGCGACTGTTGATTCTGGCTGCCCGGCTCCATGAAACCGCTTTCGTTCGAAGGTCTACCTTAAGGCTTACTTTCGAGTAAACCATCTTTCTGCGTATTCCCAGTGTTGCAGCGTCTGTGACGTTGGAGCCGCTCTGCTCGGAAGTGTACCTTAAGCCAAACCGTTAGCGTCATTTATGTGCAAATTCTCCTCGCAAGTGCATAAGGTTAACTTGAATTGCGGACCCCCATTAAATTTGGCTGGTCGCCAGGTGGGATAGGAATGTTGGCGATGCCATACTTGAAATGCGGTGAAATTCACGGCTGGCGGTTTTGGGTGGTTACTTTTTATTTTTATACAGGCTAATGGCTTTCGTTTGGCCACTATCGCAGCTGCTTTTTATCGATATCTAATCTACTGTATTGGATATTTATAGTCTGCGATATGGTTTGATATTTTATGGTGTCATTATAGCGTCTAATAACTTTTTGTTTCATATCTTGGTCTACTTTTATGATTGCTGTTGTACTGCGACTACCTTTAAAGTCTATTCGAGGTTTAGGAACGCCATTAAAATTAGCTATCGGATTTTGTTTTGACCAATTTCATCATCTGCCTAGCCTTAACGGATTAACTTGCTTTCCGAGGAACGGAGGAAACTCGGTATGTAGAAATGGTCACCTATCCACGGACCGACCTCGGCAAGCGTTGCTTAACCTTGAAGACCGACCCGTGTGACTGTTATTATTTAGCAACGAGCTCCTTGTTTGAGAGCTCTTTGTTTTGACCAATTATTCATCTCAACAATTTTAGATAGATTTTAGAAAGATCATTTATCAAAAGGTTGCATATAGATTTAATCTATTAGTATCTTGCCGTCCAAATAAAATTCACGCTCCATAAATATTCTTCTTTTCCTTTAAGCAAAAGCCTCATTCCATACACTGCATTAAACTTATATAAGTTAATAGAAGGCAAAATCGTAAAAAGGGAAAACAATTCCAGAACAAGCCCGGTAACGGATCGATTCGGGATGTCTCGAAAAATCGGGACATCTCCAGCATTCCCTAGAAACCCATTCCTTTACAAGTTCCTTGTTACACGCTATCCATATTTATATATAATACTAGTTTCTGTTAGCGGCTTCACACGCGTAAAGGTCGGCAATCATCCCAAGGGAACGTACGCCCGGGATAAAAGTATTCTATGTCCTTCTCCAGGCCTTCAATCAAAAATTGGCTCAGTGGAAGAGAAGCTCAGATCAATAAAAAGTCAAGATGGAACGTTGCAAACAACAAGGTGACGCCGGTTAAAACTACGCCTTGCCGTACACGCCCAACAAGCAAAAAGTTACTTTATTAACGCTATAATTGCCAAAAAAATGTTTTATAAAGGCCATATTAGCGCTTATTAGAGTGGGTTTGGGCGCAATTTATAAGGGCTAAAACTTTTTAGAGGTTATATAGTTACCATAAAACAAGCTAATCACCCTTGAACACGCTTTATAAACGCATACTATATGGCTGATTAGCTAGAAATAGACAAGAAATTTGCTTTTATGTAACAAATCACCCTTATAACTGCAAAAAAAAAATCGGCAATAAGGCCAATTTCTCGTGTAGTAGCAAAACGCAATACGAATATGAGTTATTACTTCATGATTATATCAAACACCTCCATTATTAATAAATAAAATAGACAATAAATGGCTGCCTTACTAGAAATTTACCAAATCTTTTTTTTTTTCGTTTATTATACTGCAAGGTTATGTGGGAAAGCAGTTTTGCGAGAATTGTGGATATGTTTCGTAACATATTTTTAATGCGCCTCTTAAAATTTATGTTTTTATTATTTAAAAAAATATTTTAATTTTGAGAGACCTTATGAATTACTATTATAAGAATAATTAGCGAACCAAATGCTTTTAGAAATCATTTATAAGTAATTTACTCTTATTGAAGCAGGGTAGTACTAATATGCTCAACCATATTGAAAGATTTTAGGGTTCATTCGCCATTATTTTTAACCGACTTTAAAAAGGAGGAGGCTTTCAATTCGACTGTATTTTTTTTTTGTGTCACGTCAAAACTTTTTAATAGGTGAACAGATCTTGATTCTTTTTTTATTTGAAATCTGGTGCTTTTCATATGGTCCCGTTTAAGTTTGGTAAAGATCTGATGAAGGACTTCGGAGATATTATACAACAGAACTCTTCAATAAACAACGGCAAATCTATCGGGATTGCTGCAATCGCATGTCTGTTTATTTTTTAAGCCATTTCATTGTACAGCATATTGGCTAAATATATTCTCTGAACCCGTCTTTATGTTACTGTCACGCTTATCAGATGGTTCATTATCACCTTGAATAAGGCAATCATTTAGGAAAAAAATCCTAGAAAGTGTCTTAGTCAATGTTTTGTGAGATTAATTATACAGAACCCATAGCATTTTCTTCCATCGTAGCTGCAAAGTCAAGTATACATATAAGAATTCTTGTAGCAGTTACATAAATGTTTAGTCAAGACTTTAAAAGTTATTGAAGCCATGTAACTTACCATATTGCATTAGCTTTAAAGGTGCATTCTGATAGCCTTTATATGGGTATAGCTTTATAATAGCCATATTAAATTTACAAATAGTATGACGCCAAAGCGACTACATGGCAAAAATATTATATGTCTGAATAGACATATAATATGCTTCTATATGTCCCTTGCCTTAAAAGGGCCATATAAATTAGTTATATAAACGTTTATAAGATAAAATTATAAGACTGATTTACCATATTAGCTAAAAACACTTTATCATGCTTTTATAAAGAGAGTTGCTAAACTAATGCCGTTACAAAACATGTACTAGAGTTTAGCCCTTATAAGTCATTCCTTATATAGCATTTTTGCTGCTTGGGACGCACACACGTACAACGAAACTACGCCTTAGCTTGTCAGTTGGATCAAATAATAAAGCTCGACTGACAAGCTAAGGCGTAGTTTTTAAACTTTTTTTTTGATCTGAGATGAGAAGTAAGAAATATACAGAGAGACCGCGAATTTTTTGGGGCAAAATCAAAATCAAAATTTATTTATTCAATTAGGCCATTAAGCGGCACTTTCGAACGTCAAAAAAAAAAAAATTGAATCTAATACTACACCTACCTCCAGTTTCAAAGCAGTTTTTCAGTTAGCAATCTCCAGAACCAAAGCTATTTACGAAATTCCTTCACCACTTGAATGGTACATTTTGCCAGATGGACATAGGAGATATATATTATGTATAAATATCCCGGGCAAAACCGGGGCAGCCTAATCTATTATAATCCCGTTACTAAGTAAGGGTTCAGGAATGAAAAGGATTCTGCCAAGTCACTTTATCTTATCAAAGAGAAAAGCGTTGCTTAAGATTATAATCTTGTCTGAGTTAAGCAACAGATTAGGGGATATTCTAAACGAGGGTATGTCCACAAGCATTGATCTTTCAAGACAAGATTGCCTCTTTACTTTGTTTATATTTTGCGAAATCAAACTAAACAGTTAAGGTTGAACTCGAACTTGAAGTCGACGGCACGAACTATTTTGTGCGCGTGGTTAAAATGCACGCTATCTTATCCGACAACACGTGCGAAAGAGCATGCTTTGATGTGCTGTGATGAGCAGTAAGAAGCTAGTTCACGTACGAATTAGCACTTTTGCAAGTTTGTATCGAAATGCATGATGATTTAGGACGAAAACGAGCGCGCGAAATTTTATAAACAGACCTTTGGGAGTCTAGATATCATGAAAAAACAACTAAATGTATATTTATAAAATAACATTATTTGCATTTTTGAATTACTAATCTATCCCTGTATGGAGGCCGTTTTGCAATTTTCCTTCTTCTTATAGTATTTATTTCCGCCCAAAGATGCGTTAAAATTAGTGTTGAAATATGGAACTTTCGACGCTCATAACTTTAATTGTTTTTTTTTTTAACATTTTTGTGTTCACACATGACTAGATAATGATGAGAAAAATTGATTTCATTTTAATTTTGAATGTAGTTACATCGTCAACTACTGGAGTAATCGCCAGACTACGTTTGTATGGAAGAATTTTCGACTAGTGTAACCTTAAACAAAATTTAAAGTCGTGTTTCGAGTACTTTCAACACGAGTTTAGATTTAAAAGAAAAGTCAGAAACATCTTATTATTATTGATGTGATTGCATACCTCTCTGCTTAGTGTTTGTGGACTACGAAAAAGCCTTCGATTCGATCGAGACTTGGGCTCTTGCAGTCTCAAATAACAACGTATGTATATATATGGGCGGGTTCGCTTTGTTTTTGACGGGCTCCGCAGTGAAAAATCGCAAAAAGTGTAAAAAGTTGTCGAAATCACGCGGGCCATATGTTAAAAGAAGCGCTGTGACAGGGCGAACACGGGAGTGTAAAAAATACAGGGAAATACAAAAAAAAAACGGTGATTTTAACCCAAAAACAGTGTAAATTTGAAGGTTGGAAAGTTCTATAAGTGAATTAACTCAAAAAGTGGATCGTGAACAAAAAAAACGTCAACTGCTATCTTGATCGCCTCATCGAGGCCTCTAGCGTTGGCAACTATCCCGAATTTTGCCGCGCAGGTGCGCGGAACTATAAGGGAAAACAAGAAATCCACGAGGTTTCGAGGGTACACTTTTTGGAGCCGAAAAACATCCCTGACCACTTCCCAAGACGGAAAACGAGACTAGGACCCCGGAAGTTCTTTCAGAACTGTAGATAATCGAGCTAAGTGGTCACATTTTATCGCGACTACAAGTTTCGGAGAAAATCTGTGCGGCTGGCAAACAGTCAACAGGTTTTTTCATCCACGAAATCTTCCAGAACCAGAGACAATCGGGTCTCAAATTTCCGTGTAGGATAGCTAGGACATCACCCAACCCAGATGCAAAAAAATCGCGTTTTTTGGGCATCACAATATCGAAGATTAAATATAAATAGTGCACACGGTCAAAATTTCCGACAGTAAGATTTATTGGTTTTCCTCGGAAATAAAGTTAGGAAATAATTTTTTTTTTCTAGATTGTTTTGTGTTTTTTTTGTTGGTACTGGTAGCTCTCAGTTACTAGTACAAATTAAAGTTATTTTAAGAAAGGCTTATTAAGTATGTTATAAATGGCTTATATTGTAATATGGTATACTATTATATTAGCTTTTACTATCGTCTAAGCTTATCTTTAATAAATTAAGAAAATAGACAGTAATAACAAAAAGACCTCAATGCATTAGGATTCTTAAAGAACAAATTAATTAATTGATGTCAGAGTTACATTATTATACAGATGTCAGTTCAAACACTGCCAGATCAAGAATACAATTAAAAATTATTGTACATTTAGTTGATAATGTCATAACTATTATAAAAAATATTGTAAATTTCAAATCTACAATATTTTTTCAAAAACGTCGCTATGTTAGTTCAACGTCGAGATCAGACCTCAAAACCGATCCTTCTTCTGCAGCGAGATGTGAGACAGGGAGACGTCATATCTCCGAAACTGTTCACCGCTGCACTGGAGGATGTCTTCAAGGTTCTGGACTGGAGAGAGCTAGGCATGAACGTCAATGGCGAGTATATCACTCACCTTCGGTTTGCCGACGATATAGTTGTCATGGCTAAGACAATGGAGGACTTCAGTACAATGCTGGATGACCTCAGTAGAGCTTCCGAAACAGTGGGTGTTAGGGTTGCGGAGATCTGAAGGATGCGAGACGCACGGTACCGGTCAATGTGGCGACGCTTGGGGGAGCCCTATGTCCAGCAGTGGACGTCTTTCGGCTGATATGATGACGATGTTGATGTGATTGCTGATATTGGTATGACGTGACTCAATAGGAGGTGAATAGTAACGTTTATTTTTAGCTTTTGAGTGTTAAAGTGATAAAAAAAACACTGCTATGGACTTGGTTAAGTCAATGTGAATAATAAGTAGCAGTTGTTCTGCGCAAACCTATTTACCTATTATAAAAAAAAAACAAATACTCCGACTGCTTAAGAAGCGAACTAAAAAGACATAAACAAGAAGAAAATCATGATGTGTAGTCGGAGGTTACATCGGGTTTTGTTCAGCCAGCTCGCGAATAAGTATTTTGAATTAAGATTTTTTATTTATAACTTTTTAGTTACCTATCATTTTTTTTCGTATTAGGTACATATAAACTAAGTTTTATATCATTTTGAAATCAACTCTTAAAACCCTTTATGTTGATAACCCACACGATGGTATAGGAAGAAAAAAGAAATTGGGCCCCCATAATATGGCGCCCTAAAGCCGCCATTTTTCTATTTTACAATTTTAATGTAGCCAATGACACTTGCAAGGTTAAGACGAATCGATGGACGTAAGAATCATCAAAATCGGCCAACGCGTCTGGTCTCTAGGACGCCAAATAGGAACATACATACATACATAGACTGATAAACACATTACCCTCCTTCAGCAGTCGGGTAAAAACACGTGGCATATCTCAAAGTTCATCTTTCCGGGATAAAATGTAGACTAGAATACTCAACAATAGCAATTTCTTTAATTAATTTCTGTAATCGTATCAGGAGCGCCATAGATTATCGCGTATACTCATTATTCAGTATATTTATTGCTTCCACAATCATGTGAGTTTAGATGGATGGTAGGTTACAAATTCAGACCATTGTGGGCCCTGTAACAAACTTACAATAAGTACTAGGTATTTTTTCTCGGGATCGTGACAGGGCCGATCCCACTCGGAGAAGAAGGCGTCGTTGAAGCAACCGCCTCGATGCCTAAAACGCCGAAACCTCGCCTGCGTCATAGGTGGTACTCTGGGGTCATGGCTGGTCAGATTGGGGACTCTGTTCGCCCACCAAGTGACTCCAGTAAAGACGGTGGCACAGTGAATACGTGCTGCCGTGCACAGCGAGGCTCAAGGAAGGTGCTTTATTAATCTCCCCAGGGATGTGCCCTAGGAGGCGTTGCACAGAGGAGGTTCCGGGGTGGTCTTTTGATCACGGAGTCCCTTCTACGTGCTGATGGTAATCACCGGGCTGGTTTTAGTGAGATAAAAATCCCACACTCCCTGATCTTTTTCCCAAAATTCCAGGCGCCTTTTGAAAGATTCCCCCGTGAACAAAAAAAAAGAGTTTTTTTTTCTAAATTCCGTAGGTACTCATTATCAACTGAGCTTTTTGATTACATATTGCCATAAAATGTTTCCCATTCATAGAGCGTTACTTCTGAGAACAAAATTGCCACTACACTCTTTGCGCTGTAGCATGGTCCGAGTGACAGTTTCAGTAACATTTTTACGCATATACGTATACGCATTTTTTGTAGTTTAACGTCATACAGGCAACTATAGTATATGGTATAACTATGGTATGACGTTAAACTACAAAAAGAATGCGTATACGTTTATGCGTAAAAATGTTATTGAAACTGTCACGCGCACCATGCTACAGCGCCAAGAGTGTAGGTAACTTTAGTATTTTATAGCCAATATATAAATAACGTGTCGTAAATTAGTAGCATGTCTTGATTGTGGCTATTACCGCACGTTATCTTAGCGACTACCATGGGTACTTGTTGCTCTTAGGACCACCCGGAGGGCTGTAGTTCAACAAATGGTTCAACTTTCTAGCCTAGGAATTGATCTATGGCTATTTTTTTAATTTTATTACAATGTTTTTGCAACAGTGCCTCTTGCTTGCTTTACGAATAATTTATTTATTTATTTGTTTTACTTTAACATTGTAACACGGCCAAAGGCAAGGACATTTGTTTAAGACATGTTTAGCAAAAACATTTAAAATAAAAATCATAAAAATAAAAACAAACAACAATCAATCTGCCTAGCCTTTTACCAATTATGTTGGGGTCGGCTTCCAATCTAACCGGATTCAACAAGTACCAGTGTTTTACATGGAGTGACTGTCTATCTGACCTCCACAACCCAGTAACTGGGTAACACCATACCCCTTGGCGAGACTGTCAAAGATCTTCAAATAACAGCCGGGACCAACAGCTTAACATGCTTGCCGAGGCACGAAGGAAACCCGGTATGTTGAAATGGTCACCCATCCACAGACCAACCTCGTCAAGCATTGCTTAACCTTGAAGATCGACCCGTGCGGCTGTTATTATTTAGCCACAACCTCCTAAAAAAAACAATTTATAATATAAACAATTTGAATAGGTATTGTAAAAAATCCATGTAAGTTTACTATACTTCATAGACACTGAATATACACACATTTTGCTCATTTTTAAGAACCACTCGGACTTTGCCAAATAATTAAGTACGCAATTATTTTTTTCATAAAACCAGCTAAGCTAAGTGTCATTTCTCCAAACTGACCCAGTTGAAAAGACACCCTGTCCCTGTTGTACGCAAAACTCTGAACTACTCCATACTACAATCAACTTCATTTCTGTGAACTAAATGTTTACGTTATCACGATAAAGCTTCTTTATCAAAAAATCCGCATGATTCACTCACTGTAACAAAGCTTCATTATCGCACATTGCCAATCGATCGTAAAAAACTGCGTGCCTCAAACAAAATACGCTAAAAGCCACTACATTTGGCCCAATTACTTAAATTTGGTGCGTAGGTCGCTCCCTAGCGATCAATGCGTCGATAGCCTATAAACCTATATGAAAGACAGCTCTGATGTCAGAGCTGTGTGATCAATAATTTGGGAATAACCATTTGTGGGCAATACTCAATCAGTTATTGCATTTCATAATCCGTTCTTAAAATGTAATGAGACCATTATGGACCCTGTCGGGCACAAGCACAGACATAAATCTAACTAGATAACGCAAGTCCATCCATCGGTATGAAAACCAAACGTGCCACTATTTCACACACAATTTAAAAACAAATTTACTTACCAATGAACGAAAACATTGCCAATGACTCGGCCAACTTTTTCTATACATTTTTTACAGCGCAATATGGCATAAAAGGCATTTTTCTAGATTTCGTTGGATTTCCAGTGCTGATAATGCTAAATAGCTCCGGCCGCTGTAGCACCGGAGCGCGGGTGGCATGGAGGCTCCGTCCGCTGATCATTAACTGGTCGCACGGCTATTATTTCTTCAGTTTACCATGCGATCAGTTAATAATTACTTAAAATTATTTTTATTTATATTGTCATACCTACATGCAAGCAGCAAATTATAACTGTCCTAAATAATTAAAAAAAAATGTTATTGTTACCATGATATTGTGTTAAAAGTTAATGATATTATCTGTTTAATAACTTCTTGTGATAAACTTTAAAAGGCGAAATTAGCCTCATAAAGTGATCTCTGTGTCTATTGTGTAAATGTGTCTTAGGGTAAGTGCATTTTTGTTAAAGTTTATGTAAAATAAAGATCTTTGAAAATGAAATAAATGATAATGCTACATGAAAACCTCAGATTACGATCATTTATCGTAACTTTACTCTTTTTTTGGCACGCAAAGTACATACAGTCGCGTCATCTAGTTAGATGTATGTCTGTGATTTGTGGACACTACTCAATCATTTATTGCATTCCATAATCCGTTCTTAAAATGAAATGGGATTATAATGTCGGGCATAGACTACTGGTAAAATATAGCTGAACTTTTTTCTGTTTCTCACTTTATTACCATAGACTGTACCCATATTTGCAAAATAAACAACTTAGTTACACAGCAAAACTCGACATCTATTTGCTAGTAGCCTCTGTAAATCCAACACAAAGAATACTATAATAATACGAAAGATCCAACGCTGGCTCGCGTTCACCACTTCATCGTTTGGTTGAGACCAATCAATTTAATTCAATCGACATTCTTTTTCTTAGTACAAATGCATTTAAGAAGCAAATCCAAGCAACCCTTAAAGGATCAGCAAATTAATATAAAATATTTTAATAATATTCACTCACGTTTTCTTTTTTTTTCATTTATATATTATTTAAAAAGCCAGATATCAGTTCTAGGACAATTACCGTTGTAGTATTGTATCTGTGTTTTAAATTGTAATCTGTGGAGAACGTAGTGAGTAGCATAATTGTATAAATATTCAGAGTTTTTGGCGGGATTTTTTCGAGTGAAGTTCAGCGGCTGTTAATATTATTTGCAAATTGATTCCTAGTGGATATTGTGATATAAAATTGGTGTAGTTTTGTGTCTCAACTGTCTACGCAACTGGACAATATGTGAAATCATTGACAGAAGCGATCTCAGGATAGTGGAGCGGAGAATTTTATTGTAGTATTGACTACCTCCGCAAAGCTTACTGGGAAGGCTGACTCGATACAATTTGTTGCCAAATACTCCAAAAACCATTAGAATCTGTAACACCCGTATTCTAATGCATACTAAATAATGTTAAAATTGCACTGAAGACGAGGCGGTATGGTCCAAGACCTTAGCCTGCCCGAGAAGGGCGAACAAAAAGTAAATAATAAAAAAAAAAGTATAAATGTCATATTTAAGATAGTATGACTATTTCTTATTGTGCTACAGCTTTCCCTCCAAAATCTTTTATTTAATTTTAATAAAATTGAGTATGCAAACGCTCGTCCGGGGAAGTAGGTCTCTGCCATGCTAGGTTTCTGTGTGACCTACCACTTTGAAGGTTTAGGTTGCTTTTGTAACAACAGGCACATAAGATATTTTAGCTTGATCTCTGGGACACATAATTCTTGCGACACATATTCGAATGTACCTAGTTGTTCATGCAGCAATGTATGAATAAAGTGTGCGGTATGGATGACGAGTTGAAAGCTTTCACACGCTCAATGTGTTGTATGCAAGTGTGAAAGGAATGTGCGTGTACAAATGTGTTATTGTTTTGTATTATAATAAGAAGCGACACTATCAAGATCAAGTTTTATAAACACGTGCACATGAATAAAGAAATAAATAGGATTATTAAAAATGAACATGGACAAAACCAAAGTCATGGTGAATGCCCATGTAACACCCACTCCTATTAAGATCGGAGACTCTGCACTCGAAGTTGTAGACGATATTTATGTCTACCTGGGGCAAACAGTCCAGTTGGGTAGGTCTAACTTCGAGAAGAGCGAATTTGAAAGAGGTCAACCGTCGAATCCGACTCGGCTGGGGGCGTTCGGGAAGTTGCGTGCTATCTTCTCGTCGAATTTACCGCAGTGTCTCAAGACAAAAGTCTATGACAAGTGTGTGTTGCCAGTTATCAGCTATGGGACCGAGACGTGGTCGCTCACAATGGGCTTTATCAAAAAGCTTAAAGTCACCCAAAGGGCAATGGAGAGGGCTATGCTCGGTGTTTCCTTGCGTGATCACGTCAGAAATGAGGATATCCGCAGGAGAACCAAAGTTACCGACATAGCCCGATGAATTGCCAAACTTAAGTGGCAGTGGCCAGGGCACATTGCTCGCAGAACGGATGGTCGATGGGGCAGAAAAGTTCTGGAATGCCAACCGCAAACGGGAAGACGATACGTTGGAAGGCCTCCCACTAGGTGGACCGATGAAGGCGCTATCCATCGCCTTCATGATTTCATTTCATTCCACGTGCGAGACGCACGGGATCGGTCAATGTGGTGACGCCTGGAGGAGGCCTTTGTCCAGCAGTGGACGTCTTTCGGCTGAAATGATGATGTCTCCTATGCCTTCTCCAATATTTAATCTATCTCTAAATCAAAATTGGTTCACTAGTTTAGGAGTGAAATGTATCAAGCAAACGGACACGAGTTACCTTCGCATTTATAAGCTTGGATGTTTTAACTACGTGATGGCTAATTTTGATTTTTGTTGTAGGCTAAAGGCTTACCTAAACCAATGTGCAGCGGCATGCCTCAAACGAAGGTAACTTGTAGATAGTGTTAGAATTTTTGTAGCGAAGTATATCTATGCCACATATAAAACAATACCTTAAGCAAAAACAAAAGTATTATTTTGGGAAGGGCCATTAAGTAGCTAGGGTCTCTTGTCTAGCTGAAGACGGCTGGCCTCCAATTATGGTTAAAACCGGATAGTTACCAAACTTTTTGAAATCACTCTATATCTCCTATACTTCATAAAGATAGCTTTATGTCTGCGACATTTATGTCAAACTGACGTATACGTTAATGATAAGTAATTGTTAGCCTGTCAAGCTCTATTGTTACCAAATACCTTATACTTCTTACTACTAGACTGTGCACTATGGAGCAAAAACCGGTCCGAGCGAGAGGGCTCCCGTTGGTAGTGTGTCTCTTTCTAATGAGGTGACCATGACCAAACATAACACGGGACAAATTGATTGTAAAAACAATAGTGTAAGTATCCCAATATGTATTTATACTACCTAACTACGCTACCTAAACCTACCAAATTCATTGAAAAAAATGTTGTATATTTTTTGGAATCTACGTCACTTACCGAGTCGGTGTCGAGCGTACAGAATTTCGACATCCCAAGTTTTTCCATTGGTGTTGTAAGAAGCGACTAAGGGACACACCAGAGAAAGATCAGCAGCGTTCCCTGTGCATTTGTAACAACCATACTGGGATCGCCAACCCGCCTGCAAAGCACTCCCCATGAATAGCACAAATAAAACGTAGCCCCTAGTGCCCGGCAGCCTGCCTAACCTCGACTACGGTAGCGGTCTAGGTTACGGTATGGCAAGGGGTGCAAAGAATCCCAGACGAGATCCGGCTACCCCAACAAATACCGACGACAGGACCTGGCAACGTACAACACGCGCACACTCCGGACTCTGGACCGACGATAAGATAACCGAACTCGAAGAGGAATTGAGCAGTTTATGATGGTGTATTCGGGGAGGACTCGATAATCCTCAAATCCCAAGTCTGCATAAGTCTTATTCTTCAAGACCCATCGTATAGATAGGAAAAAAAACTCTCTGATCTTACTCTAAAGCTCATGAAGGAGAGGCGTTAGATGATCCTGCAGTCTTCAGACGACGGTTTGAAATACCCCAAAGGATCTCAATGATTTCACAAATTGTCCAGTTGAGTAGACAGTTGAGAAACAAAACTACACCAATTTTATTCCACTAGGAATCAATTTGCGAATAATATTAACAGCCGCTGAATTTTACTCGAACAAAACCCGCCAAAAACGCCGCAAACCTGGTGTTCTTTTTTTTTTGTTCGACCTTTTCGGGCAGGCTAAGGTCTTGGACCATACCGCCTCATCTTCAGTCCAATTTTAACATTCTTTAGTATGCATTAGAATACGGGTGTAACAGATTCTAATGGTTTTTCGAGTATTTGGCAGCAAATTGTATCAAGTCAGCCTTCCCATTAAGCTTTGCAGAGGTAGTCAATACTACAATAAAATTCTCCGCTCCACTATCCTGAGATCGCTTCTGTCAATGATTTTACATTTTGTCCAGTTGCGTAGACAGTTGAGACACAAAACTACACCAATTTTATATCACAATATCCACTAGGAATCAATTTGCAAATAATATTAACAGCCGCTGAACTACACTCGAAAAAATCCCGCCAAAAACTCCAATCTGGTGGTCTTACATTTAGTATTACCAGGCCCAAACATTTAAAAGTACTACTCTTACTCAGTATTAATGTTTTTTTTTTAAATACAATGAATTGATTAATTATAGGAACTGTAAAAATATTTAAATACGTTTCAAAGTTTCATAGACTTTGAAACGTATTTAAATATTTTTTTTATTCGTTCGTTTTGGTATAACATAAAAATGAAAAATATAAAATTTTCTACCATTTCTACCAAATCCAATGATTAGTTGAGCTAGCAAGATGTCAGACAAGGACACACTACCAGCGGGAACCCTCTCACCAGGACCGCTTTTGGTTAGCTACCGCTTATAAGGAAATAGCTAACCTAGGCGTATGATAATAGATTTCATTTTAGCTAAACAGACATTTTTGGTGCACAGTCTAGTAGTAAGAAATACGTATAAGGTCTTTGATTGTTACTGTATTGATACTGACAGCTGTCACAGAGATATCTGTTATGATGTATAGTACAGAAAGCAAAGTACTTTATTTGTACTACTACAAATTTATGAAAAGTTGAAAACATATTTAAAACTTTTGATTCAACTGCGATACAATCGGGGAAAAGGGCCACTATCCTGGTTTTACCCACACTAGATGATGCGTATTTTAAATCACGAATAAACAAAATGCTGTAAATAGTACAACAACATAAAAGCATAGTGTAGACTAATGCCTACTTTTATATGATCAATTGACATATATTATTTATCTAATACTTTGTCTTCATCTACTCCCGATCTATAAACTAATCCGAATTTATATATCACTGTCATATTAAAAATAAACTGACATTTGCGACGCTAATTCAAATTGGCGATACCAAAACCGTAGCCCCGCATCCAAAAATGTTCAGGGCCGTTCAAAACTACCGCAGTGGGTGTAATATAATAATGCCAAGATCGGATACCGATACCAGATACCAGATTTGCGAACGTCCTACACTGGTTTTGGTCTTGACTGTCAAATTTGGTCTAATTTATGCTTGTCATTGTCATTGTTTTGGCTTTTATAATACTGTTGTTATGCAATTCTGGCTATTACAGTCTGAAATGGCGTGAAACTAATACCTAGATATTTAATAGGTGACATATAAGTTATGGTCTTCGATTTTAATATCTATGCCAAACCACAGATAATATAATACTAGCGTACAGATGATTCAACCCAGCTTCATCCCATACAAAAAAACTGTGCCGAGGTAACTAGCGTTTTTCGACGCATTATACAGACTATTTACCGATCGCGTTCATTTTTTTTTTAAATACAGTGATGATTTGTTTAATAGTATTTTTTTCACGTTTTTACAGTTTCATCGTTCCAAAATGTGTTACAATATAAATTTAAAAGATCGAGTGATGTGACTCAGAAATTTGAAACCGCGCCATCTTTTGGAATCAATTTTAAATGATCCGTTCAAATAATTATTGAAATGTGAATTAAGAGTAGCAATATTCCATAATTTTGTGCTTAGGAGAGTTGATTGAACAAGAACATACAATTGTTATGATCAATTCTAGAAAATGTTAATTTTACACACAATTCATTATCCATTCGCCATCTAGTGATATTTATATTAACCAAATTTTTTTTCTTAGTGCTAGGGGCCCCGTGGCCAAACTAGAACAATCAAATCATAATAGTTTTAAAATTAAACTAGCGTTTATCCACTGTGCATTTTTCAGAACTAACATTAGCCGATGGCACTCGTACAGTATTATTGGTATTATGCTCTAGTTTTCGTATTTAGATCAGGGAGGTAACCATAAGCTCTTAGAGTAAGGATATTTTGAGTTTGAATGAGTGTAAGGGACGGATTCATATGACGTGTATACATCTGTCATTTATATGACTTGTATACATCTGTCATTTATATGACTTGTATACGTCTGTCATTTATAAGACTTGTATACATCTGTCATTTATATGATTTGTATACATCTGTCATTTATATGACTTGTATACATCTGTCATTTATATGACTTGTATACATCTGTCATTTATATGACTTGTGTACATCTGTCATTTATATGACTTGTGTACATCTGTCATTTATATGACTTGTATACATCTGTCATTTACGCGTTCTCAAATAACCTTACTCTAGGAGCTTATGGTCAACCGCCTGCATTTAAACAGATAATAATAATTTTAATAAACTTTTCTTGGCGAAGGAATTTGTACGGTAGAAGGATAGTGTAATAAATAAATATATTTAAACAAAAAAACTTTTTAAACAAACTTTTTAGCTTACCGTGCATTGATATACAAAACTAACGTGTATGCAAAATTTTACCAGTATTAAAACTTTCTATGTGGTAGTTCGTTCACATAGAAAGTTTTAATACTAATCTTATCTAAATACTTTATGTATTTAGAATAGGCGATATAAACATAGGGATGTTTTTTATTGATAAATGAAAACATTATTTAGAACCAATTAGGTTAAGTGGTCGCTTCTGTATTCCTTTATTACTCTAATGATTGCCATCGCACGCTTTAAATAAATTGTCTGCCCCATTCTTTAGCATGTATTTGACTTGCGTATGCGCTCGCTGCATTCTTAGATTATTACAAAGTCAGATAGTCTTACATTCAAAGTATTCCCTTAATTTAAATATGGCCTTTAATTATTCCATTTAGTAATTTTCACTATGACCTCGGTATTAAAACTGTGAAAGAAGATATAAAGGAAAAGGTCAAAACATACGAAGAGAGATTGCAGTTACATCCAAACAAACTGACACACCACCTCATTGATGAAATATTTCCAAGCTTTCGGAGACTTAAAAAAAGAGGACCGCAAGATTTGCTCTTATGCTTAAATTATGAGGACATGTCATTGGACATGTACCTCGCATGACTTATATCTAATGAACACAAATATAGCTGAATGTCTTTTAGATAGATTGCAATAGAAGAGAAGAGGAAAAAAAAACATCTTCGGGCTTTTCGCTGAAGCCTCTAAAAGCAATAATTATATTCTTGTCATCTTATACAGCAGCAAATCAGTAAGTGATAGCATAACAGGTTAATAGAGTTATTCAATATATTTTTTTAAACATGCTTTCTCGTATTCTTCTCAGCAAACCCTTACATTTGTTACCCATCACATGGCAGTGCAAAAAAAAAAACTAGTCTGCCATCTTGGGCTGTCCGCCATATTGGATTTAGAATGACGTCACCTAGCTAACCATGCATTGTCATCCAAACTAAACGTGTATTCCAGATTTCATCTTAATCGGTGGAGGATAACTGCTTTAAAATCCAGTTACAAGATTTGACCCAAAAAAAAACTTTCATACATACATTGCAAGTTAAATAAAAGCTTGTACAAAATATTTTAGTTTTGTTCGATACTGGAACAAGCTTCATAATCTGTAGTATTTTACCATAAGCCACAGTAATTGCTTTTTTTAGTATTCGTCTGTCCCATCAATTTGACTAACTCCTCTTTAAGTTTGTAAGTGAATCTTCACTGTAATTTAGTTAGTAATTCCATACAATTAATACTCCAGTCGCAAGCTATTCCTCGAAGCATCTAACAAATATGCGTTCCTAGTAGTTTTGTTGTTCGTCGGTGGGCAATATGCTGCCCTGACTAATTGAAGAATGTACCATAATGGCCACTTGACTCAATAGAACAGGGAATCTGTGGAGATACTTTCAATAAACAATTATGAAACTGGTGAATTAGACTTAATTAGGTATAATAATTTGTTACCTATTGTTTTCCGTTGTTCGACACCGACTTCGGAAAATAAAGTTATTTTTCGCTTTGTTGTGTTTTGTTTTGGAAGTCGGTTCGGTTTTTTTTTAAGTTTTTTATTTATCTCTTTTTAGTTTTGGTAGGTATCTCCAAATACCATGAAAATCATTTATAGCCAAAGTAAATCTCATGACAATTCCAATAAGCCCAAACACGACTAGGATCCATTGTTTTATTTCGGAGTTCCAGTGCATACCTTCCGGCTACATCATCAGATCAGTTCGATGTTACCATTTTCATCAGCACCATTTATTTATAAGTATTTGCTTCATCATAGTCGGTTAGCTATTCGATATATCTTATACCCGTGACAAATTAAGCATTATGGAGTTCCAGTGGCCATCTGTGTCTTCTTCATCAGTTCCATTTCTCCAAATGACACTTTCTGGGTGTGATTTTGAATGAATGATTGCGTTGTTGATAAAAATACCAAAATCGCTAAATGTATGCCTATTATTTCTGAGGAGTTCCCTCGATTTCTCTGGGATGCCATCATCAAATCCTGGTTTCTTTATCATGGTACTGCCTTGGGATATCTCCTTTCCAACAAAAAAAGAACCATCAAAATCGTTTCATAAACAACGAAGTTATCCGCGAACACACATCATCATCATCATATCAGCCGAAAGACGTCCACTGCTGGATTTAGGCCTAAAAATATATATACGGTCGAATTGAGAAACCTGCTCCTTTGTTTGAAGTCGGTTAAAAAAAAACATGTTTACCATGTTTACTTTGCATCAACATGACACATTTTCTTTCTAATAAGATTTCCACTGTTGGAATAATTACAATGAATCTCTATTCCACGCAGTGAATACCTCAGTCCTAAACCGGGTTATTCTGCGAAGTTCCTACACTTGCATTAATTCCTAGTGCTGTCTGGTACTAACAAGCCCTTCTGACTAATCAGAGATGTATGAATATGTAACAACATGCAAAGCTGGAGCACCTGTGTTTGATACTTCGAATACTCGAGTGACGTAAAGGGGCAAAATAGCAGCAAGACGTGTTTATTTAAGGGCCGTGCTATAAAACGGTTGCTTTCTTATGTCTTAGAACCTCTTAGGTTTGGTCAAAAGGTTTAAAAAGTATATATTTATTATTGATGCACTATTTGTATATATCTATTTAAGGGCCTTCCACCGCTTTAGTGCTATAAAACGGTTGCTTTCTTATGTCTTAGAACCTCTTAGGTTTGGTCAAAAGGTTTAAAAAGTATATATTTATTATTGATGCACTATTTGTATATATCTATTATGCACATTATTTGTGAAACATGGTTTTTACAAGGTTTTATTTAACTTGCAATGTATGTATGTGTGTTCGGGTCAAATCTTGAAACTGATTTTTAAAGCAGTTATCCTTCACCGATTAAGGTGAAATTTTGCATACACGTTTAGTTTGGATGACAATGCATGGTTAGCTAAGTGACGTCATTTTAAATCTAATAGGGCGGACGGCCCGTGATGGCGGACTAGGAGACTACTTGCTAAAGAGAACACGAAAAAAGCTCATTTTAAGAAAAGTTTTTTAGTGAATAACTTATTTTGTGTAACTAATAGTTTTGCTTTAAAAAATATTAGGTAACAACATGATTTACCAGGCCCCTCAGAAAGTATTGCGAAAAAAAGTTTTTATATATGGGAGACTGGCCAGTTATAATGTTTTTCGAAAATATGATTATTTATAAGTAAAAATAAGTAAGTTCCAATTTCAAAATTTCCCTCCACATTTTTTGCGAGTTAATTCAAAGTATTGTGTCTCACTGAAATATGGATCTGCGCCGGGAACATTTTAGAGCTATGATTTTATACGATTTCAAGTGTCGCCTGAAACCGGATGAATCGTACGATAGACTTCAAATGGCATTCATGGATGAAGGCCCTTCCAAGGCAACCGTGTATCGTTGGTATAACGAATTCAAGCGCGGTCGACCAACTTTGGGGGATGACGAAAGAAGCGGTCGCCCTTTGACGGCTGTTACCGAAGAAAACGTGCTAGCAGTGAAAAATTTAATCCAAGACAATAGGCGAATTACATATCAGGAGATTCAACACATATTGAAGATTGGATCGGGAAGCGTTCACGAGATTCTACACAGCCATCTTCGCGTGAGGAGGATAGTATCACGCTGGGTGCCGCACAACCTCACCGATGCTCAGAAGCAGGCCCGGGTGGAATGGTGCCGTGATATGCTTAACAAATTTGAAGCAGGCTCGTCTCGGCGTGTTTACGACATCGTTACAGGTGATGAGTCCTGGATTTATCAATACGACCCAGAAACCAAGCGCCAGTCGACTGTTTGGGTGTTTCAAAATGAGCCAACGCCTACCAAAGTGAAGCGATCTAGAAGCGGGGGTAAGATTTTGATCGCTAGCTTTTTTAATTTGACTGGCCACTTGGTATCAATTCCCTTACGGGATCAAAGAAGCATTAATGCCGAATGGTATACTACCAAATGTTTGCCAGAAGTTTTCTCTGTTATAAGCAACAAGCGACCAAACACAGGGCTCCGCGGGCTACTGCTCCACCACGACAATGCACCTGCGCACACCGCACTCAAAACGAGGGACTTCCTGGACAGCACGCCAGTCAAACTCCTGGGTCACCCTCCTTACAGCCCTGATCTAGCACCGTGTGACTTCTTTTTATTCCCAAAAATAAAAAATCAGCTCAAAGGGATACAATTTTCGTCGCCGGAAGATGCGCTGGCTGCGTTCGAGCAGGCTGTAAACGAGGTGTCTGCGGCGGACTGGAAAAAGTGTTTTGAAAACTGGTTTAGGCGCATGAATCTTTGTATAGAGGCTGGTGGAAAGTACTTTGAAAAGATTTAATAAAAATATATGTACGTATAGAACAATTTTTTTTAGTTTCGCAAAACTTTCTGAGTGTCCCACGTATTTCGCTACTTTTGGATACTCCTCCAAAACGACTTGGATGTCTAAAAATTTTTTTACACAGAAAAATTGATGGCAAGAATTTCTTCATAACTGAAATAGCATATGTAAATCTATACTATTAATATTATAAAGAGGAAAGGTTTGATTTTTTGTTTGTTTGTTTGTTTGTATGAATTGAATAGGCTCCGAAACTACTTGGCAGATTTGAAAAATTCTTTCACTGTTGGATAGTCCATTTATCGAGGAAGGTTATAGGCTATATAACATCACGCTACGACCAATAGGAGCGGAGCATAAATGAAAAATGTTACAAAAACGGGAAAAAATATTCCTTTTTGAGAGCTTCCATTGCGTGCGCTGCGTAAATGGTTTAAGTTACGCAAATATCATGTATGATGGAATTGTTTCTCTTTAAAAGTTCTAAAAAAAAGTCCGTGACACCATAAATGTCTATCTTTTAAGGTGGACTCACAATAGCAAATTTTATGTTCTAAATTTTAATTAGATCAACGCTGCCGGTAGAAACAAAAGTTGGTTGCATTCGTATAGTAGTATATATATTATTTCTTATTCAAATAAATAGTTCAACAAGTTGGTAGGTAGATAGGGTAGGGTAGGTAGGGTAGGGTAGGTAGGGTAGGGTAGTGTAGGGTAGGGTAGGGTAGTGTAGGGTTTTTTTTTTTTTTTTTTTTTTTTTTTTTTTTTTTTTTTCCGACTATTCCACCAACTACATTGGCGCCTATTCTATATCTATTCCTCATCCATACTAGTTCTCGCTTGTCATGCCTCTCGTAATTTCATGCTTCATACTTTGTCTTTCTTATATCCTTCTCCATTTATTCTGTGGGTGGGACTCCCACGTGAGCCAATTACTATTCTATTTTATATCTTTATTTAAAAAATCTGGGGTAAATAATTTATCATACTAGGGTTTTTTTTTATTTTACATTTTTCACTATTATACATGATCCATAAATCTAAAACAAACTAAATTAGGTGCACATTTTCTTACTCTATATTTACTTATTAACTTACTTATTTATTAATACACTTATTCCATAGATCTCTACATGCTATTTTCTTAACTACTGCTTATCTTACTTAAAATTTATTTGCACTTATTTCCTATGTTTACATGACTATATACACAATATAATAAGAAACATAGTTTTTAATCAAGTCTTATTTTTATCTATTACTTTTTGGGCAATATTGACACAGTAGGCTGTAAAAATGTTTCTATTTTTCCCCGACATAATTTCCGGTACGCTTTCCCTTCGCAGATTGACGCCCAACTCTTGCTCCAGATTGTAGCGCTCTTTGGCGTAAATCGGACAGTCCAGAACAATATGCGGGACAGATTCCGCTATGTTGGGGTCACAGGAGCACGATGGGTTCTCCTTACACTTGAAACGATTCAAGTATTCTGAGAACCCACCGTGCCCCGTTAAGACCTGCGTGAGAACGCCTGTTGGCTTCACCTTTTGTATAATACGGTAGGCTGCAACTGCGTTAGGAAGGAACATTTTCGTCACCGAGGCCGTCTCGCCCGACACATATCTCCGGTTCCACTCATCAAGCGAATCCAAACGGATTTGACGCTTGATGTATGAAACCGGACACTGGTCGTAGTCCGGCTTCCTCCGTGACGACAATGCTGCCTTCTTCGCCAGCTCGTCCGCACGCTCGTTCCCTGGCAAGCCCGCGTGGGCCTTGACCCAGTAAAGAGACACAGCTTTTTCTTGGGCCAATGCCAGAGCGATATTCGCTCTTGCGCGGACCGCCAGAGGATGGAGAGAGCCATGACCTGTCAGTGTCTGCAATGCTGCCATTGAGTCACTGTACAGGCCATAGCTCGTCTCTTTGCGCTTGAGGATTACGTCCGTTGCCTTACAAATGGCCAGAAGTTCCGCCTGGTAGACAGTGCAGTACGCGGCAAGGCTAAGCTTGAGGTTCTGGACTTCACCTTCATTATCCCATAAGGATAATGCGGCTCCGACCTTCCCCTCAATCTTGCTGCCGTCAGTGAATATTCGCACTGCCTGCACATTCTGGCCGTCCACGAGCTCTTGGTCTGCCAGGCACATGAACTCCAAAGCCATTTGTTTGGCAGGGTGAGACGTCTCTGCAAATCTTACCATACCCTCAATGTCCCGGTCTCCTGGCACGAACCGGGATGACCCTCTCCTTGCCTCATACAGGGCAGCTGCCTCTTGTATGCGGAGGTCTAGAGGCAGTATCCCGGCCAGTACCAGTGCCGAGTTCAGTGAGACGGTGCGGTAAGACTTGCAGAGCTTCTGGACGAATCCTCGTTGGACAGAGCCTAGCATCCTTCGTATCCCCAACTTCTTTGTAGCGGGAGCCCAGGCTCCAGCCGCGTACGTGACTATCGGTTCTATAGTTGCATTGTAAATTATTTTAATAACTTCCCTATTGAGACCCCAGCTAACTCTGGCTGCTCGCGCAAGCCGCTTGTATACTTCCGATGCCTTCTTACAAATATTTTTAGTGTGCTCATTAAAAGTTAATTTATCATCGATTGTAAGACCCAGCAGCTTCATGCTCCTTACCATACCAATGTCGACCCCGGCCATGCTCAGAATTGGAGTGTCGTACTTAAGTCTATTGGTTATAAGCATCGCACAGGTTTTGTGTGGTGCAAACCGAAGCTTATTTCTGACACCCCAACTCTGAACATGGGCGAGGGCTGCATTGGTACTTCGGGAGACTTCAGCCGCTGTGTCACCCTCGACAACCAACACTATATCGTCTGCAAAAGCTTGCGGGTAGTGTAGGGTAGGGTAGTGTAGGGTAGGGTAGTGTAGGGTAGGGTAGTGTAGGGTAGGGTAGTGTAGGGTAGTGTAGGGTTGGGTAGGGTAGGGTAGTGTAGGGTAGGGTAGGGTAGGGTAGGGTAGTGTAGGGTCGGGTAGGGTAGTGTAGGGTCGGGTAGGGTAGGGTAGTGTAGGGTAGGGTAGTGTAGGGTAGTGTAGGGTAGTGTAGGGTCGGGTAGGGTAGGGTAGGGTAGGGTAGGCAGGGTAGACAGGGTAGGCAAGGTAGGCAGGGTAGCCAGTTGACGGGAGCGAAAACCCGCGGGTCAGCTAGTCTAAGAATATTTTGCCAACAAAACTGTCCCAAACGAGGTTCAATATTGATATTCGGGCTCCGAGCGAGCGTACTCCCAGTACTGCGTTAACATTGGGGAATATATACGCCTTAAGCCAAGAACAATAGCTTACTATCATTTTCTTTGTTAATCCTTTCCCTGTACCATCATCAACATTTCAGCAGACGTCCACTGCTGGACGTAGGCCTTCTCCAAGCATCGCCATATTATACTAGTCCTGTGTCCAACGGACTCCCGCAGTCATTTAACCAAGCTATCGGTCTACCTTGTAGGAGGCTCTTCGTTCTACAAGCAATGTACCACCACTACTACTTAAGTTAGGCAATTCTTCGGACTAAGTCGGTAGCATTGGTCCTCCTGCGGATCAATTTATTTCTGATACGATAACGTAGGGTACTTCCAAGTAATGCCTTCACTTATTCTTATTCTTTATCTGGTTTGCACACAAAACATACAATGTAGACACAAACACGCTTGATCGTGCACGAATTTGTTTCGGTTTTTACTCAGGGTACGTCACATGTCATTGGCACCTTTAGGTATAGATGTAGGGGTGCGAATTGAGAATTCTTTAGCTCGCTTCTTGCGTGTCACGCCAAAGACTTCACTCGTGATGGGCTGTTAGCTGAAGAAAGTGCTGAAATTATGTCAGACACCTTCACTTACTGTGCTGACATTGCCATTAGTCGTGGATCTATGACCAATATACGTAGATGTGAATAGTGGTGTGACTACCTAACTGAACAGCGTAAAAGTTACCGCCGAGCGCGTAAACATCTTAACAAGCTTAAAAAACGTAAGGTCACCGGTGATCCCCTAACCATTGCGTTGAATACGTTTAGAGCTGCCAGGTCCCTCTACAGAGCATCGGTAGAAAATCTAAGGGTAATTGATTGCGTAAAATAGTAGAAAAAATAGATAAGGAAGGTCCGTGGTCTCCCAATCGATCAGTCGACCTCGCGTTTGTTCAGAACATTAAAGTAAATAATAAACACACCACCGGTATTGAGGCAACAACTGAAGTTTTGCTTAATACTCTTATACCTGATGACTTACTTGCTAATGACAGCGACTACCATCAACAGATCAGAGCGTGGGTAGCTGTACCACCTGAATCACCAGCTTGACCCATAATTGGGTTCTGTAACAGTAAGCCTCCTCCATTCCTTCTCCATTGCCCTTTGGATTACTTTCACTCATTTTGATCATCATCATCATCATCATCATTTCAGCCGGAAGACGTCCACTGCTGGTCATAGGCCTCCCCCAGGCGTCGCCACATTGACCTATCCCGTGCGTCTCGCATCCAGCGCCTTCCCGCAACCTTAACCAGGTTATCGGTCCACCTAGTGGGAGGCCTTCCAACGTATCGTCTTCCAGTTCACGGTCGCCATTCCAGAACTTTTCGGCCCCATCGGCCATCCGTTCTGCGAGCAATGTGCCCTGCCCACTGCCACTTAAGTTTGGCAATTCTTCGGGCTATGTCGGTAACTTTGGTTCTCCTGCGGATATCATCATTTCTGACGTGATCACGCAAGGAAATTCCGAGCATAGCCCTCTCCATTGCCCTTTGGGTGACTTTAAGCTTTCTGATAAGGCCCACTGTGAGCGGCAACGTCTCGGTCCCATAGGAGATCACTGGCAACACACACTGCTCATAGACTTTTGTCTTGAGACACTGCGGTAAATCATTTTGATCGCGATTGTTTAATTATTATGTCTACTTCACCGACGGTGAACATGTTATAAATTCTTGAACTTTAATTAATACATTGACACGAAAACAAAAAATACTCTCCTTATATTACTAAACACCGCACGTTCTATCAATTCAACAGCCTTTGTTCTTTATCATTCCATAAAAGATACAACAATAGCGACTCCACAGCTGTCTATGTTCTATCTAGAGAACGTTGCACTTATGAGCGTACGCCGGGAACTAACATAGGTATAATCATAAGCGATGGAGTGGCGCACAAGATGATTAGTGGAGTTATTAATAGGGGTACTTGCTCTTTGTTTGCTATTAATCCGTCTGGGTATTGCGTGTGGTATGTGTGTGCTTGAGAGATGCCTGATATGTTTAGTTATTGCTTGCAGTAGTATGCGCCGGCGCTGATGTGGAATTTAGCCGGCGTTTTTGTTTTTTTTCACTGGCGTTATGTTCACCAAAATAGATGACTAGGTTCAAGTCTTAATTATGATACAATACTACAGCTTATGAAGCTTGTTCCAGTATCGAACAAAACCAAAATCATTTTTACAAGCTTTTATTTAACTTGCAATGTATGTATGTAAGTGTGTTCGGGACAAATCTTGCAACTGAATTTCAAAGCAGTTATCCTCCACCGATCAAGATGAAATTTTGCATACACGTTAAGTTTGGATGACAATGCATGGTTAGCTAAGTGTCGTCATTCTAAATCCAATATGGCGGACGGCCCAAGATGGCGGACTAGTTATGTTTTGTGCACTGCCATGGTATGGGTATCAAATAAAAGGATTTGCTGAGAAGAATACGAAAAAAGCTACGCACTTGAATATTAGATCTATTCAATCATCCATTAATTGAGAACCTACTAGGTGTATTTTAATATGAAAATTAAAACTCTACCTATAGGTAAGTAAAGTCATCGAGTATTCTAAAACCACATTCAAATCACCACATTCATGGTAACACACCAAAATCATTAAAATTTACAATAACTACGTTGTATTTATTTTATTTTCCTTGGCCAATAATTTGGCATTGTCCGGCCGGTTATCAAGTGTGCAGTAATAATAATAATTGTACCATAATAATGTGTGTGTTATAATAATACACAAGCGATGGTTGCAGGGTATTGTGATAGACTATTTGTCTGATCGTCTACCGTGACCATTCGGCAATAATGACCCGTTGGACCATTTTGTACTGGGGAAAATAATTTATTGTTTTATCTGAAGGTTTGTTTTAAGTTTGGGACGCACACCGCACTGTGTTTTGATTGTCATACCTAATGTTACTGTGATGTTACTGGTGTCAATTTTACTTTTATTTCTGTTAGTATGGTTTCCTTTTTCTTTTTATTTTGGCACCTTGTTTTTAAACATGTAAATTGCAATAATTTAATTAAGATTTTGTGTGTTGTGCTGTGTCTTTTGTGTGCACTTAATAAATGTTTTATCTATCTATCTTTTGTTAATGCCTTCGACATTACCCACTTGAATTTCAAAAATTATCCAACGAAATATTACTTTTGAGATAAAAAGTATTCTATGTTTTTTTGCTGAAGATCCATTGTAGAATAGATCTTCAGCTACTAGTTGAAGAATACTTCCACGGACGCTTTGGTTCAACGATAATATTTTTATCCGTGGTGCTAGGCAACTGGGCTTATCCCAGTTGTAAGCGACCCTTTGTGCCTATTGGCCTTGTTTGTTCTGTCTCCTGCTTGATGTGCAGGGCAGTGGAAATTTGTATTTTTGCCAACTGTTCCGTTATTATTTTCTGATTAATTTCAATTTTTTTTTTCATTCATATTCAACTTTTTTTGTTACAATTTTGCGAAAGGGACATTTTGCGACTAGGGGACATTTTGCGAAAGAGACATTTTGCGACGAAGCCATCTGAACTAAGTGAAAATCCTTACACCAATATCTACACACTATATATAACCATTATTCTGTTGAATTCTGTACTCAACCGAGACTATAAATTCAAGACTCGCCTGCCAATCTCGATGGCATTGACCAGACAGACTTAATTCCCGATTACCCGATGGATTGCATCCATTCACAGTCTCGACGCATGCTTTCAATAATCCATTTCACTCGATTTACGCTTTACAATTAGATCTGTTAAGAGCCCCCGAGCCCTGTTATTGACTCCTACTTAGGAGTGTTGAAGAAAATATAGCTTTTAAAATCAATTCTAGAAAATTTTAATTTTACACAAAATTCAATATCAAATTGATACATATTGCGCCATCTAGTGACATTTATTTCAACCAGATTTTCTTTATTAGCGTCGGGTCCCAGTGCTCCAGTCAACTTTACCGACTCAAAGAATACTTACAGTCAGTGCTGGATTTATACTAGGGGCAGTCGGGGCTAGTGCCCAGGGCGGCAAAATTTGGAAAGTGAGATAAAATTTTCTATACAATATATAATTAACTAATTCTTTTAAATAAACATTCAAATACAGGTTGGCCAAAAAGAGTTGACAAAAATTGAGGTCGCCACTATCGTTTATATGGCATCATTTATACTATAACATAAATGTATTTGATACTTAAAGTATTTTTAACTATTAAAATAAAATTTAAGTCATAGGGCGGCATTTTCTTCAGTGCCCCAGGGCGGCACAAATTTAGTCATAGGGCGGCATTTTCTACAGTGCCCCAGGGCGGCACAAATTTAAATCCGGCCCTGCTTACAGTTTACCTCATTTTCATGAACCTGTCAAGGAATAAGACAAATATTACATTAAAATTGGCCATAAACAGTGAATTAGTACCGTATTAGGCCCGCCTTTACGGTGAGCCCATCCCTGCGATTATTATCATAGCTAACCTAATTACACACGCCGGTTTGTTTCCTGTTTAGCACGCCATAAAAATATATGGTACATCGTATATGTAGCCGCAATATGTAAAATGTTTACACATATAAGGGATAAATCCACGGAATATGCGTTGATCCCCAAAAAATCTGTGTTTTCATATCTTTTTCGTTATCTGTCTGAAATATCGCAGAATTAAATTACGAATAGTAATTCAAAAAAAATATGTGTGGTGTCACATTTCCTGATACATGATGCCTAACGGGGCCTGTGTGAGTTGGTTTCCTCGCACGCCTTTCAAAGGACCGGGACCCTAATGACCAGAGATAGTAAAAAAAAAAAATGCTTTTGCCCGCGGCTTCGCTCGCGTTCAAAGTAAAAACAATATGCTCCGATCACCACACAAAGTTTACAGGATTATCCGCTTGGTCAATTAGATTGGCTGAAAATTTCATTAAAATCGGTCCAGTCGTTTCGGCGTCTATAAAATATACATACATAAATACTTTCTCTTTTATAAGTATAGAAGATTAATTAGTAATTCATTCAAATAATATTCGTAAAAATGGGCAAGTCACTCTGTCTATCCGTTTATTTGTTTGTTAAACTACGTTTTCACGTCTCAACTGCAGAAACTGCAGAATCCATCTAGTAGAAGGTAGTAAGGTACAAAGTCATAGGTACTTTTTATGCTTAGAGTATGTCCCTAGTAGAGTACCTACCCTCCTTTGGGATAATTTCCGGATGTCACTCAGCTCACTCGGGCGAAGCTGCAGAAGCTAGTTCACATAAATAAATACAAATAAAGAAAAATACTGCCACGACATTGATCTCCAAAAAAAACCTGCAATTTTATTCTCTTAGTGTAGATTACGTTACACCCCAGGATATTATCCTGAATGACACGTACCTAGGTACCATAATATACCTATCTATATCAATATTATAAAGAAAGAAATAATTTTTTGTTTGTTTGTACCGAATAGGCTCCGAAACTACTAAACCGATTTAAAAATTCTTTCACCATTAGAAAGCTACATTATTCCTGAGTGACATAGGTTATTTTTAATCCCGAAAACGTGTCCTGTAGTGGTCCACCGGAACGAAGCCGCGAGGAACAGCTAGTGTCATATGTTTCAATAAATCATAAGGAAAAAGTATAAATTCCGAAGAATCAATATACCTATAAACAATACCTACTGTATAAAATACAAATAAAAGGTTATAAATTGTCAATAGGGCGGAATTCAGCTCAACCTTGACCTATCAAGGTCGCGGTATTTTCAGCCACAGCAAAAGAATAATTAAACATGTGAAACCTTTTTTTAATCGCGTGCACGCTCAGTATGTTACCTACTTGTGCTTTTATTTACATTTATTTGGCTCAGAATCAAGTTTATTTAAATGAAAAGCGACCTCATTTAAATATTTAACCTAGTTCTATGATAGCAGGTAAGGTATAGTCTTCGTTACCATCACCGTTCAGATGAAACACACCAGATACCACATGGACGGATCCGAGTAGGTTGTGTTCATACATACTCCTCTATTTTTAACCCCCGCCGGAAAAAGAGGGGTGTTATAAGTTTCACGTGTGTTGCTGTGTATCTGTGTATCTGTGTGTCTGTCTGTGGCATCATAGTGCCTAAACGGATGAACTGATTTTGATTTACTTTTTTTTGTTTGAAAGGTGATTTTGTCGACAGTGTTCTTAGCTATGTTTGAATAAAATCAGTTTAGCCGTTCAAAAGTTATGGGCGTTTTACTATTTGAATCGGGGTGTTTTCGCAAGATAAATGTGCCGGGGGTTTTTGAAATATTGAAATTTTACTTGTTCTAAACTACTGGCAATCTATTCGTTGCAAGGAGGCTGTCGCTTGCTGAAGTTTTTTGCCGGAATAGCAGTGTACAGACACTTTTTAAGCTAACTTAAAGACCGCTAAGTCTTCCTAAGCCTTCTTAGGGATTAATGTATCACACTGACGTCTTTCATGCCGTCATCCGCAAAAAAACTGTCTCCCTGATCTGCAGAATTCGAGGCAGCTGCAACGGAATTCTGAAGACTGTAGCTGATAGGATCTCATCTCCGCTGTGGAGATCCCTTATTAGGCGGGTGATATAATTCTAATTTGTGTTATTTATTTTTATTTTATTGTATTTTAATTTTTTATGTTTTTATCAATCGAACTGTATGGATCAAGTTATCCGAAATAAATGATTTTGAATTTTGAATTAATCAGCGTCTGCATAGTCATCACTGATATTGTTAGCTTTGCAGCTACTAAAATCGTATCCACCGAAAATCTGGACTATTCTGTAAAATTTAAGTTATAAATTACTAACTTTTACCAGCGGCGTTGCCCGCGTGTAAGTCGAAAATTATCCCGAACGAACATATCCCCGGGATAAAAAGTATCCTATGTGCTGTTCCAGACTATAAACTATCTTTGTGCTTAAGACGGTACCCTGACCAAAAAATCGGCATGAGATTTGAGCATTCCTATTGGTCTAGCGGCACTGGTGGCGCATGAATTACAGTAGTGAATACGCCCAGATTTTATAATAAAATCTTTATAAAATCGAATTTGGGTCATTTGAAAAAAAAAAATCTACAAAAATGTTCGTTATTAAATTGTCTATCCATTAGTCTTAGTACAAAACATAATTAATGAACACTTTACGAGGAGATGCATAATATCAATAATTATTTCGCATTTTTATGGTTTTTTGGAAACCATAAAATGCGCGGCGTTTTGCTCGGGGTACCGCCTTAATTTCATCCAGATCCGTCCAGCCGTTTTAGCGTGAAGAAGTAACAAACACACTCACACACACTCACAAACTTTCGCCTTTATAATTATTTATTAAAATTATAAAAATATATACAGTGTGAAGTGTGATGAGCTGAGGTTTATGGAAGTAGGATGACAATCCCTAGTATCAAGTGGAAACACAGCTCACTTCATGTTTTCCATGTCATGAAGTCCCCTCTAATATTCCCGAAATGATGAAATTATTACAATGATTTCCTCTGCTATCCCTCCTTACAGCACTCATTAATTTTATCCGACTGCCGAAGCAGGATAATGTGTTTATCAGTCTATGTATGTATTTATGTTCCTATATGACGTTCTAGAGACCAAACGCGTTGGCCGATTTTGCTGTTTATTATGTCAATCGATTCGTTTTAACCCTGCGAGTGTCACTGGCTACATTAAAATTGGAAAATAGAAAAATGGCGGATTTTCGGTGCCATATTGCGGGGGCCCAATTTTTTTTTTCTTCCAAACCCATCGTGTGGGGTATCAAAATAAAGGGCTTTGACAGGTAATTTCAAAAATATAAGACGCTTATATGTATAAATGTACCTAATTGAAAAAAAATAACAAAAAAGTTATAAATAAAAAAAGTTTAATCAAAAAATTTAAAAACCCGACAGCTTAAAAAGCGAACTAAAAATACGTAAACAAGAAGAAAATCATGCTGTGCAGGCGGAAGATACACCAGATTTTGGACAGCCAGCCCGCGAATATGTATCCTCCGACTGCACAGCATGGTTTTCTTCTTGTTTACGTATTTTTAGTTCGCTTTTTAAGCAGTCGGGTTTTTTGATTTAACTTTTTTTTTCCTGTGAGTTGTATAGCGGGTTGCGACCCATTAGCTCCGCGTTCCACAGGTTCCGTACCCAGTTCGCACGCCACCGACATCCGCTGCCCCACTAACATAAAAGGCTCCAGCTATATTTAACTAAAACGACCATAAAAAGCTAATTTCGGTCCAAATTCAGAGCCAATTTATGTTAAAGAAATGCCGCCATTGATTTAGATATGGTGTTAATGTTTTAGTAAATCGCACCTAACCGAACATTAGTGTTTGATGAATGGTTCACTTTTATCTTAGATTTTATCGAGATTAGACATAATAGTACAAGTTACGTAATCTATACCAATATTATAAAGAGGATAGAATAGGCTCCGAAACTGCTGGACCGATTTTAAAAATTATTTCACCAATAGAAAGCTACATGTGCTAGTGACATAGGCTATTTTTTTATCCCGAAAACGGGTTCTGTGGGGTGGCCCACGGGAGCGAAGCCGCGGGGAACAGCTAGTAAACGAATATACGGACAACGAAACTCGCTTCAATATGAAAGTAATAGGTAGATGGAGTTCAAACAAAATTAAGAGATTATTTTTAGAAGAAAAGAACAGCGGCACGAACTCTCATCATCGTTACAAAAAGAATGAAAGCGAGAAAAAAATTGAATATATTTATTTGTGACTCGCACACGAGAGATAACAATAAATACGCGGTGAAGGAAAACATCGTGAGGAAACCGGCATGTCCTAGAACCAAAAATTCGAAGACATGTGATATCCACCAACCCGCACTGAGCCCGCGTGGTGGATTACGGGTTAATTCCTCTCACAGAGAAGAGGCCTGTGTCCCAGCAGTGGGAACATTAATAGGCTGATGATGATGATGATGATTGAATAATAAAAAATAAAAAAACCCCGTGCGAGACCAAAAAGGCTCCTATTATATGCAGCTATATTTAAAAATAATAAATAACGCCGCACTGGTATTCTGGCAAGGCCAACTGTTTATACCACAACAAAAAAAAACTGGCCAAGTGTGAGTCGGACTCGCGCACGAAGGGTTCCGTACCATTATCGAAAATACGGCAAAAAGAACACGTTTGTTGGGGTCGTGGGGCTTTTGGGACCGGGACCGCGGTCCCAGATTCCACCTATAAATACATTCATTATTTTTAGTAGTATTTTGGGACCACAAGAAAAAAGAAGTTATAGTACAGTTAACAAAAATGATGTTTTTTTTTTTTTTTTTTTTTTTTTTTTATCGTCAATAGGCTTGCGCTTGACCACTATCTCACCAGATGGTAAGCGATGATGTGGTCGACGGTGAAGCACGCTTGACTAGAAAAAACCTATTCACTCTTGACTTAAAGACCCCAAGATTGTAGCTATCGGGAAACACAGACTCCGGCAGGGAATTCCACTCCTTAGCTGTACGCATAATGAAAGTGTCCCCAAAACGTTTTGTGCGTATGGGTGGGATATCCACCATGTACCGATGACGCATCGCCGTACGTCTGGTAGTCCGATGATGGAACGGGCTGGGCGGAATCAGATCATGCAATTCCATCGCACACTCCCCGAAATGCAACCGATAAAAAACCGACAAGCTGGCAACTCGGCGACGATGTTCAAGGCTTTGGAGCTTTGACTTGACCAGTGCCTCATTGCCGATAAAAATATAAAATAATTAAATAATAAAATAAAAATAATAATATTATAATAATATTATATAATATTTTAATCAACATTTGCATGAATATCAGTGTCGGTACAAAATAAAGGGTAATATGTTGTTGTAGCTATAAAGTAAAATAAAAATATATCAATCATGTATAAGAGAAGAGAGATGTACGAGGTGAGTATGAAGAATATGATATTCGCGGACGTAGATGTGTGGGAGAGAGATACTTTCCCACACATCACATCATCACACAGTGCTGCAGGATGGGTCTTAAACAGCTTAAGAACAAAAAGGCGCCGGGTAATGAAGGAATTACGGCGGAGCTATTGAAGGCGGGTGGAAAACCAGTACTTAAGGCGCTTCAGAAGATGTTTGATTCCGTCATACTCAAGGGGAAACGCCACTGGCATGGTGCAGGGGTGTGGTGGTACTCTTTATCAAGAAGGATGACAATGCCCTATTGAAGAACTATAGATCCATTTCCCTTCTTAGCCATGTCTACAAGCTGTTTTCAAGAGCCATCACGAATCGTCTCACGCGCAGGTTTGACGATTGCCAGCCTCCCGAACAAGTCAGATTCCGTAAAGGCTTAAACACCGTATACGACATACATACGCTGCGGCAGGTTATACAGAATACCGAAGAGTACGACCTGCCTCTCTACTTAGCGTTTGTAGACAACGAAAAAGACTTCGATTCGATCGAGACTTGGGCTGTACTGCAGTCTCTCCTACGGTGTCGAATCGACTGCGGGTACATCGAAGTGTTGAATTGTTTGTACAAAAACGCCGCCATGTCAGTTCATTTGCAGGATTAGACTTCAGAACCTATCCTTCTGCAGCGAGATGTGAGATAGGGAGACGTCATATCGCCGAAACTGTTCACCGCTGCTCTGGACGATTTCTTCAAGGTTCTGGACTGGAGAGGGCTAGGCATCAACGTCAATGGTGAGGACATCACAGAACTTCTGTTTGCCGACGAAATAGTGGTCAGGGCTGACACCATGCAGGCTCTCAGTACAGTGCTTGATGACCTCAGTAGAGCTTCCGAAAGATTGGGTCTTAAAATGAACATGGAAAAAACCAAGGTGATGTTGAATGCCCAAGTTACACCCACTCCTATCAACGTTGGAGACTACACTCTGAGTTATGGATGACTATGTCTACCTGGGACAAACGATCCAGTTGGGTAGGGTCAACTGTCGAATCTGTCTCGGCTGGGCAGCGTTCGGAAATTTGCGTGGTATCTTCTCGTCCAACTTAACACAGTGTCTCAAGACGAAAGTCTATGACCAGTGTGTGGTGCTAGTTTTGACCTATGGCTCTGAGACGTGGTCGCTCACAATGGGCCTCATCTGAAAGCTTACAGTCACCTTAAGGGCAATAGGAGGGCTATGCCTGGAATATCCTTGCATGATCTAATCAGAAATGTAGAGATCCGCAAGAGAATCAGGGTTACCGACATAGCCCGAAGAATTGCCAAACTTAAATGGCAGTGGGCAGGCCACATTGCTCGCAGAACGGATGGCAAATGGGGCAGAAAAGTTCTGGACTGGTGACCGCGAACTGGAAGACCGATGACCGAAGGTTGCGGGAATCCGCTGGATGCGGGACGCACGGGACTGCCTATGTCCAGGAGATGATGAATAGATATACATATATAAATATTTATATACATTGTGTTGTAATTATTTTTCGTAATGAGTATCTTATTTTTAGATTAACTTCTAGAAGCCTACCATTTTTTAAATAAAAGAAATATTTTATTGTTTTATAAAAATAGTTTATATATTTTTGGTTGACCGTACTTTCCCAAGACATAACGTTGTTTATTTTATTTCTGGTCCCAAACTACTACTCAAAAATAATATTGTATCTGAAAGGGGAATCTGGGACCGCGGTCCCGGTCCCGAAAGCCCCACGACCCGTTTGTTGTATAGGAGCCACCCTTAAATATTTATATTATTCTGTTTTTGTATTTGTTGTTATAGCGGCAATAGAAATACATCATCTGTGAAAATTTCAACTGTCTAGCTATCACGGTTCATGAGATACAGCCTGGTGACAGACAGACAGGCAGACGGACCGTGGTGTCTTATAATAGGGTCCCGTTTTACCCTTTGGGTACGGAACCATAAAAAGTAAACGATTCATATCTAGCGAAAGTTACATAGATAGATAAAACTCCCCTCCCACTCCCCCTCTCCCAGGATATCTTGTAAATCTCACCATGAGCCACAAACAACCCATAAATCTAACTTTCTTCAGACAAAGAGGAATTGGACGTAACATTCCACAAGACAGTTGGCACGAAAACAGATAGCTTCAAGTCGTTCTTTATCTAAAAAGCACTACTTCTTGCTTTAGCACTTTAATTGGTTTAAAACAAGATAAGTGTATCGATTTATCAACAATATCGTTAATCAATTTCAAAGCGATCGAGAGTCGCCTGATTCACCCACGCGCTATATATTGGGTAAAAGGGTTATAAACAACGCAATTTTTTGCTCGTTGGGTCGTTGTTTCTTGGAGTCTTTTCTCTGGAATGAAGCTCTGGTGTAAAGGGTCTCACTTTCATTTGATTGCAAATATGGGCATCGTAAATGCGAGAAGTACAGGACCGGTCGAAGTGGCAATATTTGGGGGGCCTTAGACCGACACTGGACGCCTTTAAGCTGACATTATTATGGGCATTGTGTTATGAAACATAGATCGGGGCTTTTGATAGCAAGCACAGGTCACTGTTCTGCTTATTCCGTCACTAACTCAATTATAATTTTAATTTTAAGGTTACACTTGTCGAAAATTCTTCCATGCAAACGTAGTCTAGAGATTACTCCACTGTTTGACGATGTACGTTCAAAATAAAAAATGATATCAATTTGTCTCATCATTATCTAGTCCTGTATGGAAACAAAAATGTAAAAAAATAATATATTTGAAAGTTATGAGCGTCGAAAGTTCCATATTTTAACTCTAATTTTAACGCATCTTTGGGCGCAAATAAATACCATAAGAAGAAGGAAAATTGCAAAACGGCCTCCATACAGGGATAGATTAGTAATTCAACAATGCAAATAATTTTATTTTATAAATATACATTTAGGTTTGGTTTTTCATGATATCTAGACTCCCAGAGGTCTATTTATAAAATATCGCGCGATCGATTTCTTCCTAAATCATCATCCATTTCGATACATATTTGCAAAAGTGCTAATTCGTACGAATACTAGCTTCTTACTGCTCATCACAGCATCTATTTCTTTCGCACGTGTTGTCGGATAAGATAGCATGCATTTTAACCCCGCGCACAAAATAGTTCATGCCGTCGACTAGTTCAACCTTAAGCGGCTGTAACCTAACCCTACTCAATTTTCTATAAAAAAATATGATCTGTTGATCTTGTGACTTGCAATACCGCCATTTTGCCACGAAGCTGAAAATCTACAACTATACCTCAGATCATATATCTCAGACCACAAATGCTCCAATATCTTACCAACTAACAATAACCACTCATCTATAATTAAGAGCAATAACAATCTAGATACATTACAACCTGTTCAGTAGGCAGATAAGATCGCTATACATATAGTTTGAAAACCAGCGCGAGCGCACGAACGGCCTTATGCAGTTCCACGTGGGAGGATGCTGGGGTGGACGGAGACAAATCGTTGAGGAACCGGTTTGGTATAGCGGCTTGTTTATTGTTTGTCTCAGGTGTTCCTGATGCAGGTTTTGCATGGCTGACTGAGATCTTATCAATGATCAGATTGAGGAATTGGTTTTGGTAAGGGTTCAATGGAGATAGGTACATAGAATCTATTTGTTCAATTCGAAAAGAGACTTTGTAGCATATTTGCGTACGGAAGTGTGACATTTGGCATATTTAAATTTACTATTTAACTATGCCAAATATCGTGGTCGCATTTTGACTACTGGGTGATAACTGTTAGACATATTTTACATATATACCATAGGTCATTGTAGTTTGCCTAAATGTAGACATATGTATAAACTAGCAAATTTGTTTTATAGAAAGCCATCTTGCCCTAAATTCAAAAGTAATCTGAATAAGACTAAGCCAAAAAAAAGTTCATTAAAAAAACCCGGCCGGATTTTTGTTTTTTTAATTAACTTTTTTTATTTATAACATTTTAGTAATTTTTTTTTGAATTAGGTTCATATAACCATATAAGTGGTCTATATTTTTGAAATCACCTCCTAAAACCCTTTATTTTGATACCCCACACGATGGGTTTGGAAGAAAAGAAAATTGGTGCCCCACAATATGGCGCCCAAAAGCCGCCGTTTTTATATTTTCCAATTTTAATGTAGCCAGTGACACTCGCAGGGTTATGACGAATCGATTGACGTAAGATTCATCAAAATCGGCCAACGCGTTTGGTCTCTAGAACGCCACATAGGAATAAATATACATACATACATACATAGACTGATAAACACATTACCCTCCTTCGGCAGTCGAAAAAAAAAAGACGATAATTGTTATTATGAGTCTTACTTTACTTCAAATGTAAAACTTGATTGCGGTTCACGGAATTAAGAACGGACAAAAAAAACATTAAACACAAGCATTTTTTTGCGGATTATCGCCAATGTTTTGGTCGTGACTGTGAACCCTTACTTCTTTTCAATCAATATTGTCAGCGGCATTATTATGCTTTGTATAGTAACACTTTCTTTTGCTACACTACCTACTTACTTCTACTTGAACTGACGTAGAGAGCCACAGACCAGAGTGAATTTATTAGTTTAGCTGCAAGTATCCACTGCTGACTGTAAAGTAAAGTACACCATGTATACGATGGATGGGCTATGTAAAAGTCGATATCACTAAAAAGGACAACTGAGATGACAACTGGTAAAACAAACAAGGAAAAAACAAGAACAAAGAAAATTTAAAAACCCTCGACACATATTTATTTCATGCTTTTTAAACTACCGACAATCTATCGAACACGAAATTTTGCTAAAATATCCCAATTTAAACAGTAAAACGCCCATAACTTTTGAACGGCTCAACTGATTTTATTCAAACATAGCTAAAAACACTCTCGCCAAATCACCTTTCAAACAAAAAAAAACTAAATCAGTTCATCCGTTTAGGAGCTATGATGCCACAGACAGACACACAGATACACAGCAACACACGTCAAACTTATAACACCCCTCTTTTTCCGTCGGGGGTTAAAAACAATCAAGAACAAGTAAAATTAAAAAAAACCCCGACACATTTTTATTTCATGCTTTTTTTTAACCTACGTAATTTATCTAGTAGTAGACACGGTTCGATCGACAATCTATCGAACACGATATTTTGCGAAAATACCCCCGATTTAAACAGTAAAACGCCCATAACTTTTTAACTTATTTTAATTAATTTTCATCAAACATAGCTAAGAACACTCTCGATAGAGTCACCTTTCAATCAGAAATCAACATCGGTTCATACGTTTAGGAGCTATTATGCTACAGAGAGATATACTGATAGACACAGGTACATACACAATCCGCAGGCGAACCAAAGTTACCGACATAGCCCGCAGAATTGCAAAACTTAAATGGCAGTGGGCAGGGCACATTACTCGCAGAACGGAAGTCCGATGGGGCCGAAAAGTTCTGGAATGGCGACCGCGAACTGGAAAACGATACGTCGGAAGGCCTCCTACTAGGTGGACTGATGACCTGGTTAAGGTTGCGAGAAGTCGCTGGATGCGAGACGCACGGGATCGGTCAATGTGGCGACGCCTGGAGGAGGCATATGTCCAGCAGTAGACGTCTTTCGACTGAAATGGTGATGATGATGACATACAAACGTCAAACTTATGACAGCCCTCTTTTGCCTTCGGGAGTTAAATAGTTATTTGTTATACAAGAGTGCAAAGTTGCTTTTTAACCGCGTGTTCAATTTTGATGACCGAGCAAGCGAAGGATTCTAAAATTGAATCACGAGCGCAGCGAGTGATTCAAAATTAGAATCCTGAGCGTTAGCGAGGGAATCAAAAGAGCACGAGGTGAAAAATCATTGCACTCGAGTGCAACACGTAACTTTTCATTCCACCTCAGCGAGGAAATGACTAAATGCAAAAAAAAAACGTTTACAATCACAAGATAGGTACACTTTTACTTTCACTTTTTTAAAATCTTTAAATTATAACAAAATAATACTAAGGTATAATTAAGAAAATTTTAAAGTAACGTTGCTACAGTTTTTTAAATTGAGTGTAATATTTTTGTTTGGTACTGTAATATTGGTGTTAGTCACTTGTGTACTGTTTTTCGGTAAACTATCTGTTCTCATACTTAATAGTTGTACCGATTCATCGTATTCCCTTGGCGTGAATGTTGGAGAGAGAGGGAGATGGTTATAACCGCGTACAAAGCAAATTGAAAAAAGAACACCAAGAAGGTTCCGAGTCTGAGTTTTTAACAAATTAAAAAAAAGTTGTATGATATTTTCGGCACCATAGAGGTAGCAGTAAATAGGTTTAATGTTTTTTTTAATTCACAAACTTAGTGCACACGATGTTCTAAATTCAATTTACTTTATCCTCTAGTGAATAAAAACGGCTTTTCCACTCAGATATTGAAGATTAAAAATACTCTTTCGGAGATGGTGGGATGAAAATGACATTTATTGCAGACCGCAAGTAAATTGAGATGAGAGAATGATGAACTGCAAGCAAAATTACATCGCCGGTGGTAGACCGAATCGGTGCCAAGTTTACGTAGTAACTAATAAGTAATCTGTAGCCAAGTCAACAAAGTGTCACCAAATAAAGGAGACGTCGATTATGAAACAATAAATATGGTATATAGGTACAACTTAACTTCTTTGTAACTACTGTGAACAATTTGGAACGACATCATTAAAAGATTCAATGCAAAATTAAGGCAATGACCATAAACAACATTACCATAAAGAATTGCAAGCGAGGTTAAATCCCAGCACACACTACTACAACACTTAATTTATCGACATAAGAACTAAATTAGCATGAATGAAAACTGTCGTACATAACTGACCTGAAAATCTGGAGCCTTCAGACGACCTTTGAATATGTCAAGCAGCGAGAAGGAAAGTACTGCCTTGTGACGTCATTTCTCAAGTTTGTCTAACCGCCACGGCGCCATACAAGGACCATGAGTCAGTAACCTTCATAAATCTTCGGAACATACATGGCCAGTCGCTTGCCTAACGTGGGCGGTACATCACAATATGATGCATAAAACCTACGTATTAAGATTTAAATTGGCATAACAGTTGAAGAGAATATGCCAGTACATGATCTTTAGATTTGCAATATATGGATAGGATCGTTGAAAGCTTCGAAAGTTAGAAAGTTATGATTTGTTTGCAAAACTTTCCTTGTTCACGAAGACAAAGCTTGAATGTTATTTTTAGCTATGCTTGTATTGAAATGGCTGGGTCAAAGTTTACAGAGAAGCTCATAATTGTTTTGTACTGTCGCTAAATCGTCATCACAAAAAAACCGCGACGACATAGCAGCATCAAACGACATAGCCGTAACCCGTTTTAAATTGTGTCGCGTATGATACGGTGTCGTACAGTGAATAAAAAGGTACATGGTACTCAAAATCGGGACCACATTTTTCAGTGACGTGTCGCGTCGTGAACGCCCTTAAACGGCCTTAGTTTCTAACTACAATCACGACAATTGTTGGTTGAAACTCTTAAACCACTCATATCGCTGCCAATTTCGAAGTGAAACTTAGAATTATTTACTCACATTAATCTTAACCCTTCCAAAAGAATATCTTCACTCGTTTCAGAGGACTCAAAGCATTTATTTCATAAAACCATTTACATGCACTTTTGAATTGTCAAGGTCGGTCAGTCTAAAAGTTGAATGAAGCTTGTTGCACGTTCCAAAGACCGTAGCTCTCGAAATTTAATGCAGAATACTTCAAAAATTCTGCGAAAGCTTGTTAGAAATAAACTTACCCAAATAAAGTTCTAATTGAGGGAGTAAATCAAAGACCCAATTAAATATTAATTAATATAATTACATAAAGATGCTCACCCAAAGAGTTATGCATCTATTGTAAACCATGACAATGAATCTAGTAAATCGATCCATTGTCAGACCGCAGGAAACTTGAGAACCTCCCAGTATTGTTTACTTAACCAGCAAAGACGTTAAGACAGAAAAAAATACTGTTATTATAATCCATACCAAAGATATACAGCTTCAACCATCAGACAAATTTTCGAACCATCATCGTTCAAATATCAACTTTGACTCCAACCTGTAAGATGTTACTTACAAAAACCAGACGTCAGCGTCAGAAATCAGACAAATTTTAGAATCGACCGAACAAATATCAACCTTGAATCCGAGAAATAAGACCTCATTCGCTAAAACCGGTAATATTTGCCTGACTGGGCCAAGTTAACAGTCCCGCAAAGGTCATGATTTATTCATAATGCCGTGACATTGAATTACCACGTGCTCCGTTGCTTAGCAACCGGGGGGACAAACAAAACAACCCTCCGTTTCATTCAGGTTTTGAGTTCGGGGTGGAATAGACGTGGTGGTTCCTACAATTGTAAAAAGTAGTCGAAGATTGTTGGATAAAAAATCAGCTCTATAAGTGATGGTCATGATATGAGGCCAGCATATTAATATAGCAAGAAAGTATTGCAAATATTTAAGGAAGTTGTGGAGAAAAAGCTGTTCTAATCTCATGGAAGCTCGTGGAATCTCCCGTTCTCTAGATCACGTGAACTGGTGGGACCCTGAACATTGGAAGGCTCGGGGACCTCGGACAATATCCTCGATATCTTTGGAAGACGCTGATCCTGCGGAGATCAGGAACGGCTGGCTGACTATTCAACGTCCTAAGGTATTTGAGAAAATAGGTTTGTGACCACTCGATTTTGGTTTTTTGAAAAAAAATTGCGTCATCATCAGCCTTTTAATGTTTCCACTGATGGTAGGCCGTAATTTATTTATTATATAAAAAATATGTATAGGACCAACATCCACAAACAAGTGTACAATGGGCGGTCTTATCGCACAGGGCAATCTCTTACAGACAACCCAGGTCTCTTACAGGGCCCAGTGCGGGTTGGTGGATGTCACATGTCTTCGAATTTTTGGTTCCGGAACATGCCGGCTTCCTCACGATGTTTTCTTTCACCGTTTTAAGAGCAGTGTTGATGATGAAATAATTTACACAAAGCAAAGCGCCTGCCTGGGTTCGAACTCACGACCTGCGACACGTACCTAAGTCGGGGCCAGTCTCCATTCTCTGCAGTGGTATTTCCAACGTGAAAATTTGAAATTATTCCAAGGTTATGTACTCCCGGAATAAAAAGGATCCAATGTCCTTCTACGCGGTCCAATCTATCTCTATACTAAAATTAATTAAAAGTTTCAGCGGTTTAGGTGCCAAAACGTAACAAACAAACAGACAGATAAGTACTTTCGCAAATAACTAATCCACGATAAGTTTCGAAACTTAATCAAAGTTTTGAAAGTGACATCACCCCTCAATTTCACCCATTACACGCTAATTATCCACACCACGTGAAATTAAGATTTAGCAACAATAAACCGGTTTTAAAAAACACGGTAACTGGTGTCATTGAACTGTTGTTTTCTTTTTATTTTGTTGCTAAACGACGTGGTTTCCTGTCGCACCCCTGTTGCTGAAACAGGATGCATGAACGGCAACACCGGTCTATGTTTAGTCGTGGTATGGAATTTGCATGCATGATGTAACCTTTTTACAGGGAATATGTCAATAATGTTGGTTGTTTGGTTTTGTATCAAAGTTTACAAACTTGGAGTGTGCATTTTGGTGACATTCAATTTGGTCGTAGGTCTTATACAGGCGTAAGATTTTCATTGGATCATCATCTAATACCGAAAGCGAAAATGTCTTTTTAAGCATATTAAAATAGCGATATTAACGAAGGGGTGAAAGTCTCCATAGATAAACGCCTTTTTAAATGTATTTTTTTTTTGTTTGTTTACTAATAGAGTTATGAATATAAATGTGGATGGATGGAGCCCTCCCTCTCCATCCATCCACATTTATATTCATAACTCTATTAGTAAACTAACAAAGAAAAGATGGATGGACTGTGTGAGGAGTGATATGAAGGAAAAGGGAGTCAGTGATGGCGTGACAGGGGACAGGACGGTATGGAAGAAGAAAACGTGTTGCACCGACCACAAGTAACATGGGATAAGGGCAGGAAGATGATGATGGTCTACAGCTACACTTGACCACTACTGAGCAAAATCCTCCCCAAATCCCCAAGTATTATTTTCTTGAGTCAGCTCGAACCAGCTCTTGCGGGAGCCGTCTAGGTCATCTCGTCACCTCTTCCTAGGACAGCTTGGGCGGCGCCGAGTGTTATTCTTATTTTTTTGCCTATAGGCTCGCGCTTGACCCCTATCTCACCTGATGGTAAGCGAAGTTGTGGTCGACGGTGAAACACGCTTGCCTAGAAGTAACATATTCACTCTTGACTTAAAAACCCCTAGCTTGTAGCTTTCGAGAAACACAGACTCTGGCAGGGAATTCCACTCCTTAGCTGTACGCATAATGAAAGTGTTCCCAAAACGTTTAGTGCGTATGGGTGGGATGTCCACCATGAACCGATGGCGCATCGCCGTTCGTCTTGTAGTCCGATGATGAAACAGGCTGGGTGGCTATAATTTATTTTTCCAACCGACGAAAGACGGAGGAGGTTCTCAGTGTCAAGTTGACGTGCGTACATTGTTTTTCCACCTTTCTGTTAGCGTAAATAACTTATAAGACTTTGAAAAGACAGCTGTTACAAATTATAAGTTCTCACACATATGGTCCAAAAATTCTCTAGCTTTTGAACCTTCACTATTAATTTCTAAACACGCTTACATATTCTGAAGGTTTTCTTTATTGGTATTCACACCACCTGTATTAATTCCCAGTCCAATACAAATTAAAGCTGGTACTTTAAAATGTAAGTAATAGGTTCGACCTTCAACTTTTCAATGTCCGCCCCTTAAAAGCTTTTAACGAAATACAATTTTTCCCTGAATTGTCGGTAAAATCAAGGACAACATTTCATTACGTCATGCCTGTATTTTCTGAGGGCAGAGGCATACCATTAATACACCCACAATTCGTCACTTATATTATTGGCAACAATGCACTGGTCGCGTCAAAGCTCCAGAGCCTCGGACATCGACGCCATGTTGCCAGCCTGTCGGTTTTTTATCGGTTACATTTCGGGGAGTGTGCGACGGAACTGCACAATTTGATTCCGCCTAGCCCTTTCCATCATCGGACTACAAGACGTACGGCCACGGGCTATCGGTACATGGTAGACATCCCTCCCATACCCACAAATCGTTTTGCTAATACTTTCATTGTGCGCACAGCTAAGGAGTGGAACTCCCGGGGTATTTGTTTCCTGATAGCTTCAACATTGGGGTCTTTAAGTCAAGAGTGAATAGATTTATTTTAGGCACGAGTTCTTCACCGTAGACCACATGATCGCTTAACATCAGGCGAGATAGTGGTCAAACGCGAGCCCATAGATAACAAAGAAAAATTACATATTTAAGTCCAAAGCAATAGCGGGCAAGCCTACCAGGTCATCAACCAGGCACATTCTCACCAGGCTTCCCCCTAATGAAAATCCAGAATCCGGGCTGCGAACTGAGATATTCCAGATGGTAATACCCAATGAAACTTGCCCCGATGCTGGTTTTCAGAACTAGTGCAGGTTGGGAATAATGTGACGGGCTAGCCGGGGGTTGCAGAAGTATTGTTGTTCCCGCGACCCCCGGTGTAGGTGTGGGACGGAACAACGGTGGTTATTAGTTAGTAAGAGTCTGACAGACCCCTCCGGCCCCCCCAGGGCGGAGGACATCGAATTCAGGACCTCAGGCTCAGCAGCAGTGCTTGCAATCAGTAGACCAACGAGGCAGCTTTTTTTTAATATTTTTCTCTGAAATATTGATAAAACAAAAGGTTTAATTGATTAAAGCATACAAATGGACGTCCAGTACAATTATTTTCTTAATGTCCCTAGGCAAACTTCGTGTTTACAACAATTTTTTTTATAATTTCCCTCGAAAAACTTCGTGTTTACAACTATTTTCATAATTGCCCTCGAAAAACTTCATGTTTACAACTATTTTCATAATTGCCCTCGAAAAACTTCGTGTTTACAACTATTTTCTTAATGTCCCCCGGCTAACTTCTGCTTCGTCAGTCGTCGGATTTTTATCAAGTGCCCATTGCAGTTTGCACTTGGTTTAGACTGGACGCTCTTTGGAAGTCTGATAGAAATCCAAAGACTGATGAAACACGATGTTTGCCGAGGGACATTAACAAAATAGTTATACTGTAGGCATTTGTTATAAAGATATTATTGACATATTGACGTGAACTCTAAAAGCGAGCGAAGGGGGTGGTAATGTGGTATCTAAATTACTATATCCACTATATTTGGGGTTTGTAATGGTTGAAAGGTTGATGAACTAGTAAAGTGCTTATCAAGCGTGTTTCTAACGATCGCATATGACAGGATATTGACCCCAGTAATAATGACATAACGATTTACTTATACCAGGCCCCTCAGAAAGTATTGCGAAAAAAAGTTTTTATATATGGGAGACTGGCCAGTTATAATGTTTTTCGAAAATATGATTATTTATAAGTAAAAATAAGTAAGTTCCAATTTCAAAATTTCCCTCCACATTTTTTGCGAGTTAATTCAAAGTATTGTGTCTCACTGAAATATGGATCTGCGCCGGGAACATTTTAGAGCTATGATTTTATACGATTTCAAGTGTCGCCTGAAACCGGATGAATCGTACGATAGACTTCAAATGGCATTCATGGATGAAGGCCCTTCCAAGGCAACCGTGTATCGTTGGTATAACGAATTCAAGCGCGGTCGACCAACTTTGGGGGATGACGAAAGAAGCGGTCGCCCTTTGACGGCTGTTACCGAAGAAAACGTGCTAGCAGTGAAAAATTTAATCCAAGACAATAGGCGAATTACATATCAGGAGATTCAACACATATTGAAGATTGGATCGGGAAGCGTTCACGAGATTCTACACAGCCATCTTCGCGTGAGGAGGATAGTATCACGCTGGGTGCCGCACAACCTCACCGATGCTCAGAAGCAGGCCCGGGTGGAATGGTGCCGTGATATGCTTAACAAATTTGAAGCAGGCTCGTCTCGGCGTGTTTACGACATCGTTACAGGTGATGAGTCCTGGATTTATCAATACGACCCAGAAACCAAGCGCCAGTCGACTGTTTGGGTGTTTCAAAATGAGCCAACGCCTACCAAAGTGAAGCGATCTAGAAGCGGGGGTAAGATTTTGATCGCTAGCTTTTTTAATTTGACTGGCCACTTGGTATCAATTCCCTTACGGGATCAAAGAAGCATTAATGCCGAATGGTATACTACCAAATGTTTGCCAGAAGTTTTCTCTGTTATAAGCAACAAGCGACCAAACACAGGGCTCCGCGGGCTACTGCTCCACCACGACAATGCACCTGCGCACACCGCACTCAAAACGAGGGACTTCCTGGACAGCACGCCAGTCAAACTCCTGGGTCACCCTCCTTACAGCCCTGATCTAGCACCGTGTGACTTCTTTTTATTCCCAAAAATAAAAAATCAGCTCAAAGGGATACAATTTTCGTCGCCGGAAGATGCGCTGGCTGCGTTCGAGCAGGCTGTAAACGAGGTGTCTGCGGCGGACTGGAAAAAGTGTTTTGAAAACTGGTTTAGGCGCATGAATCTTTGTATAGAGGCTGGTGGAAAGTACTTTGAAAAGATTTAATAAAAATATATGTACGTATAGAACAATTTTTTTTAGTTTCGCAAAACTTTCTGAGTGTCCCACGTACATATTTTTTTATGATAGGTAAACGTTTCGAATTTTTTTGGATTATAAACTTATGAAGAAGTGCGCCTCTCCTGCACGTGCGAGATAAAAGACGCATTGTGGATTTCCGTCTTAAGATGTTATTGGTCGATTGATGGGGTCAAATTCTTCGTCTTGCCGTAGTCACTTACGCAATTAGGCTGCTGTTTCTCCATCATAAACCTTCATGATTTAATAAATTATGATAATTAACTTTGAGAAGATTTATCAATATGAATGATAAAAGTACATGCATATCTACTCCATAAATTTTGGTAATTTGTGCCCATTTGACACAAATTTGGTACCTATTTTTGTAAGCCTATATTGTCCCTCTTCTTCTTCGTTTCGCTCTTGACAGAGCGGTCGTGGTCACGATGAATTTTGTCCGATCGCTGGTGTTCTTTCCACTCGCCTCACGATCTTCCTCCATTTGGCTCTGTTAGATGAAATTTTGGCGCATTCATTAACAGGACCCCCAACCGCAGATTTAATTTGGTCGGTCCACCTCATCAGTGACCTATTATCCCACAGGTGAGCAAAAGTCTCCCTCAAGCTATAAAACAGAGTTTTTGAATGGAAAACTTCATGAAACAAAACAAAAAGAACCCGACTGCTTAAAAGTGAACTAATAAAAAGATTTTTTTTTAACAAAAATCAAACCAACTTCCAAAGGACAAGCACATTTGTTTGTGTATATATCGAAGGAGGGTAATGTATTTATCAGTCTATGTACATACATAGACTGATAAATACATTACCCTCCTTTGGCAGCAGGGTAAAAATAATTATCATAATGCTTTTAACTGGCATGACCTCAAGATTCCGTACTTGCCATTTCTATCAAAACCAAAACTTTTATTTACATAAAATGACTCATTGATACGACCCTGAGTTTGTTTGTTATCTTCGAACAAAATTAATTCTTATCGTTTGTACTCAAAAATGCTACTTATAACCGATTTGCAAACACGTCGTGCGTCTATATTATATATTATTAATTTATTTATTATATGTTATTATACTATATTATTAATTTGTACATTTTTGTTTATTACGTTTGATGACTTCATAAACTATCGAAGACGAAATCTAAGATTTTATCGTACATACACAATTGAAGAAATCTAGCGAACATTAGTAACAGCCAGGGTTCTTCGGAAGGTCAACGGTTCTTGAAAACAGTTCTGAATTGCCGATGTATCTATTAGAATTGGATTATGCAAGAGTATACTAAGTTCCAAGTAAGATTTATAGGTTTATACCTATAAATCTAATAAACTTTAAATATTCTATTATATCGATCCTTAAAAGAATCTGATTGTATACCTAATAAACGTTAAATATTCTATTATATCGATCCTTAAAAGAATCTGATTGTATATCTTTTAAAACATCATTTTGTTCAAATGATAAAATAAAATACTCGTATTTATTTCTTAGTTAAAAAAAACTACTTAAAACTTATAAAAATTATCTCAATCCCGCGGATCCCACAGGCATCATCGTGATTTTGATGCGGGATTGGATTCCATATGCAACAGTAAAATGCAGAGAAAAATCTTCAAAAGTTGCTTTAAATTATTTCAATGCTCATCTTGGCGAATATAATTCGGAGATAAATGACACATGCCGAAAACAAAATAACTTAGTGAAAACGCGAGGAAAAATCTCTTTTAAAATATAACCGTTTAAACTTTACGCCCAATGAAATATACCACGTAAAATAAACCAATCTTTTATGGCAAAAGTTTTATAACAAACAAGTATTGTAGTAGCTACTTTGCCCACGTGAAATTCGGCAATAATCGCACAATACCGTAGTACGGGGATTAAGTCCTCATCTACGCCATGGTCTACACTACACGTGTTAAATTTTATCCATATTTTATTGATACGAATAAAATTGACAATGATGTTGATGAATTGATTATTAACAAAAAAACCGGCCAAGTGCGAGTCGGACTCGCGCACGAAGGGTTCCGTACCAACATCGCAAAAAAACGGCAAAAAAAATCACGTTTGTTGTATGGGAGCCCTCCTTAAATATTAATTTTATTCTGTTATCAGTATTTGTTGTTATAGCGGCAACAGAAATACATCATCTGTGAAAATTTCAACTGTCTAGCTATTACGGTTCATGAGATACAGCCTGGGGACAGACAGACAGACAGACGGACGGCGGAGTCTTAGTAATAGGGTCCCGTTTTTACCCTTTGGGTACGGAACCCTAACAAACATTACAGATTTTTTAATTTATAATTTTGACAGGTTCAAAGTCAAAGTCAAATTTCTTTGAACGTCACTTTTAAACGACGAAAATTTAAATTTATAAGTAATAATAATTTATTCTACCATCTATTCGGAAAACTAGCTTGTTATGGAGAAGAACGGACAAGAAACTCCAAGAAGATCCTGACAAGAAACTCCAAGTAGAACGGACAAGAAACTCCAGTTATTATTAGTATAACATACTTCCTTTGCTTCAACAGGATTAGTAGTAGGATTATACAATTTCTCAAGAACAACGTAAACAACAAACTTATCACGGCGATTACCTCAATCTACATGTTTAAGGTCGATGACTGGTGACTCACACAGTCGCTTGACTTGCGCCCGCGCAACCTGCTTGTTATGGTCATTGCATAGCCGCTCGTTTATACACTGGTGATGATAATCTTGGCCACATTGTTAATTGGGTCTTAGAAAGAAATGCGAGGGAATGGAGAAAAGGTTTGACCTAAATTTTTGTTGGATTATTTTAATTGGTTTCAGAGTAAAATCTTTTATAATAGGTACCGCAGGCTTATTACATATCTTTTGTAAGAGCAAAACGATACGATCAAACGCTTTAAGTCATAAAATTCGGAATTACCTGCAGTGTAGGTATGGTAGGTCCTACACAATCACTTGCTAATCGCTCGCTGTTTGTCAAATGCACATATTAAAAAAAAACGCCGACAACTCTAAAACTTCTGTATGAAAGAGCAATTATTGCGCAAAAATCGCTAAAGTTTTGATCTTGCAAAAGATACGTAATAAGCCTGCCGTTGTATTTATTCTATCGCAAGTGGTTTCAGATTTCGCAAAGCTTTCAGAGGTCTTTCTTTTCTGATAGATAAGTAGGAAGGAATAAGTTATAAGGTCTATCAGTCTTCAAACTTTGGATAAGTCTATTGTATTTTCTAGACGTGACGACTGCCTGGAAAGGAAATAATGGAAGAATGAAAAAGCGACCAGTGCTTCCTACTTTTTGTCGTAACTATAAGAGAAAAGCATTTAGGTGAAAAGGAATTTGAGGCGGATAAAAATATAATGAACCTAGGTAACACTGGCGTTTTACAGGCCATCCCTTAGTTTGTTAAATCTAGTCGGGCTCCACCGTTGGAGCTAAAATGTCTTCGTTGTAGACTTTAGAGATTTTAGGACCTTCTCCTTTTAAGCTAAAATTGCACTGGTATTTCTTCTAGTTACATTTTTAGATTACAGATAGGTATCTACTGTAAAACTTTACTTTACCACAGAAAATATAATACTAGCATACAGATGCCTCATCCCATACAAAGAAACCGTGTCAACGTTTTTCGTCTGATTATCTGATTATTATTTTTTATACATCTATCGCGTTCGTTTCCTTTCCACGGCGATAGACAGATCGTGTTAGCAGCGACTTGCAAGGGTTTACTCGGTTCGTGAATATTTTTGCTTTAAATGCAGTGACGATTTGCTTTATATTATTTTTGCTTGTTTTTACAGTTTCATTGAACCAAAATGAAATTTGAAAACACAATTCAAATTTTAACAATCGAGTGGAATGCCTCAGAAATTAAAACCGCGCCATCTATTGGCATCAATTTTAAATGATCCATTCAAATAATCTTTGAAATGTGAATTAAGATCCCAAAATTCCATAATTTTGTGCTTAGGAGACACGATTAAACAAGATTATACAATTGTTATGTTCAATTCCAGAAAGTGTTAATTTTACACACAATTCAATAACAAATCGGTGCATATCGCACCATCTAGGGAGATTTACTTGAACCATATTTTCTTTCTTAGCGCGGGGCCCTTACTAATCGCGTCTCTCAAGAACAACATTGCGACTGCGACAATTAGACAGTTTAGCAGTTAGCAGTCGTAAGTCACGCGGATGTTGCTTCACTATAATTATCTCCATCCGACGCTGCGTCTCATCATATTTCAAATGTGTCATAAATTGCTCGACATAATTAGTTGCGCTGATTGCCAACTTTGTGCCCATAACTTGTACGAGTGCGCAATGATTGCGCACAGTTTAATTTCCACTTCTGAACTTAGAACATCCCGTTCATCGACAAACAGCTTGGTGACGCTATTATTATGATTTCTTTTTAGCTTGTCAGCCCAGAACTTAACTATGAATCTGGCGTCATCAGTAGCGTCTTTCACATCTTGTAGAAGGATACGATATCAGGTGTACCATGATGACGGTTATAGTAGCAATTTGTATGCAAAATTTAAAGAATGATGTAATGAAGGAAACCCGTTATTAATTCAGGGCTCTTCTGAACTTTGGTAACTTACTTGCGCTTTTCGGCTGAAAACCATTGAGGTGAATGTGGAAACCGACCTCAACTTGGCTGGGAAAAGATTAATCTAGTTATTTCTATTGCCAGAAGCAATTTACTCAATAAATTAAATTATTTTTTGTATCCTGGGCACTGAACAGCCTTTTTTAACCCAGGGCTGCGTTTACCTCCTCTAAATGATCTAGCTTTCCTCATCATCATCATCATATCAGCCGAAAGACGTCCACTGCTAGACATAGGCCTTCCCCAAGCGCCACTTTGACCGGTCCCGTGCGTCTCGCAACCAACAGATCCCCGCAACCTTCACCTGGTCATCGGTTCACCTGGTGGGAGGCCTTCCAACACAACGTCTTCCAGTTCGCGGTCGCCACTCCAGAACCTTTCTGCCCCATCGGCTATCCGTTCTGCGAGCAATGTGCACTACTTACCCACTGCTAAGTTTGGCAATTCTTGGTAGCCACTTAAGTTTGGCAATTGGTAGAAGCTTTCCTGGTTTTTGCTAATCTAATTCAGCTACATCATAATCTAAGAATAAACTAAAATAGTGAAATTGTATAGCCACTTGGACGTAATCATCGCACCCGGAATGGCCTTCCAATTCGTCACCAACGCCAATCTTCCGCGTAGTGCCGATTGTCTCCACAAATGGTCGTAGACCCGACCTTGTCCGTTTGCATACGGACAGGCTATTGATTTTACACCCACGGCGGTATTATACGACGTTTTATAATAATACTGTTTTACCTTTTACTTTTAATATGTTTACAAGGTCGTTGTGTGATGTACGTGCCTTTGTTTTGTGATAGAATAGTTTTGCAGCCTATTCATTTCTCCGTTGAAGCTATTATGGTAAATCGTTTCAATGATGGTTTGATATTCTTGTGAACTTTACCTTTCAAGCCCTCGGGTCCTGGCTAAAAAATTTGATGTTATGAACGTGCCAAACTTTAGACACGTTCTCATGCTAAAGTATAAAGTTTGACATGTCCTCAACTTCGCATTCTCAATTTAGAACTTAAGTTACCTAAGCATTTCGTTTTGCTTCTCATCTTTTTGAAAAACTTCTTCGTAACTCTAATATACGCCCTACATCCGATCCGTGTCCGAGAAATTTCGGTCTGATTAGCCGTAGTACTACTTGTAGGGAAGCTTACGCACTAAGTCCGAACTCTAACCGTCATAATTCAAAACATTTTGAACTCTGAACTGAAATCAAGGACACGGATCGGATGTAATGCGTAACCGCCTTAACTTTAAACTAGTTGTGGTCTATTGTAACTTATATGAAAAGACAATAACGACCTGATAATCCGCATTTATTGAATGACTTACATTTATTGAATGGGTTACACTAGTCGAAAATTCTTCCATACAAAGGTAGTCTAGCGATTACTCCACTGTTTGACGATGTAAGTTTAAAATAAAATTTTAAATCAATTAGTCTCATCATTATCTGGCCCTGTATGGAAACAAATAAGTAAAAAAAAAAATCATTTGAAAGTTATGAGCGTCGAAAGTTCCATATTTCAACACTAATTTTAACGCATCTTTGGGCGGAAATAAATACTATAAGAAGAAGGAAAATTGCAAAACGGCCTCCATACAGGGATAGATTAGTAATTCAACAATGCGAATAATTTTATTTAGAAAATTTATCTAGACTCCCAAAGGTCTGTTTATAAAATTTTGCGCGCTCGTTTTCGTCCTATATCATCATCCATTTCGAAACAAATTTGCAAAAGTGCTAATTCGTACGTGAACTAGCTTCTTACTGCGTACTTAGTTATTCTTGTAACTCCCGCGACCTAAAAATGCAGATTAGCAGAATACCCAACGTACTAACTCTAAAAATAGCCTGCACCTAAGTACCAAGTTACAGAAAGCATAAACAAGCACTCGTCTCCAATCCAGCAGCTGACATTAGCAACCAAAGCGGCAAGCATCATAAACAGTAGCTAGGTAGAACAGGGTAGGTACAGACAAACAAAGAGTTTGGTAAACTATCACCCTACTGCTCAACACTGCCAAATATACATTTACATAAAATATCAAAAGCATATTTACATAAATGCCTTATGCTTCTGACATTTTTTTTTTTAAAACGTTGGCCCCACACTAGGAATTTCTTCCTGTATCGTGGGTGCGTTACGTTGTATATTATATGTTCTAGGTATATACGTTGTATATTATATGTTATACGTATAAGAAATGTGTAAGAGAGTCATCTTCTTTCAATTTTTCCCTGTCAACGGTTACAAAATCATTTATTTATTTTTATTTATTTATTTATTTTATTATTAATGTACACACAGAAAATAGATATAGAAAACACATGATGACATAGGAGTACAAGGGTACTGCTTATTTCTTTAGAAATTTCTACCAGCAGACCCGCGAAAAGGAGATATGAAGAAGAAATGTAGACAAATAGTGTGTTAGAGCAGGAAGAGTAGAAAAGTGAACGACTAACCTAAGATATAAAAACATACACATATAGTATAAGTGATATATACTTAAATAAATACATAACTCTAAAATATATAGATACTGAATATATATACATATGCTTATAAAGATCAGATTTGAGAGGAAAGATAATGCTCTTTTAAGCGTTTTTTAAAAAGCGAGATAGTATCTAGATCTCTAATGCTAGGCGGAAGTGAGTTCCACAATCTTACAGCATGGACAGAGAAGGAATATGAATAATAGCTAGTTTTATGAGGATGGGATTTAAGGAGGGATCTAAGATGTGACCTACATAATACATCTCTAGGGCGAGCATAAGAAAATCGCTCACGCAGGTAGGAAGGATAAGACGGGTTGTGTAAGATGTTGAAGAGGAGACATAAAATCCGAGTGTTCCTGCGAAGACGGATTGGGAGCCACTTGAGTTCCTTGCGAAGGTGAGAAACATGATCATACTTACGTAGACCATAAACAAAGCGAATGCATAAGTTTTGCAGGCGCTCAAGCTTGTTTAATAGCTCCTCTGTGGCATCCAGGTAGCAGGCGTCGGCATAATCTATAATCGGCTGAATAAGTGTTTGCGCCAAAGAAATTTTCGTCTTTAAGGGCAATAGACTCTGAAGGCACTTTAGCGAATGGAATGAAAAATGCACCTTCCGACTGACTTCGTTGACCTGTGCATGCCACGAAAGATTGGAGTCAATGATTACCCCCAGATCCTTTGCGGTTTCGGTAAATTCTATGCGCACACCGTCGAGATAAAGAGGCATCAAAGAAGCAACGTTAGCCGCATTGCGAACGAATTTGCTGCCTATGACCATGGCCTGTGATTTACTTGGGTTAATTTGTAGACCAAATGACTTAGCCCATGAGCTGACACATGCCAGGTCCCGGTTCATAGCCGCAATAGCAGAACCAGCGTCGTTTAAAGTAAAATGTCGATACAGCTGCAAGTCATCTGCATAAAGATGGAAACTAGATGAGATTACTCTGGTAACAAAGTTAATGAAGATTGAAAAAAGAAGAGGAGAGAGAACGCTACCCTGTGGAACCCCCTCAGTGAGGCTACACCAATCAGAGAAGAACTCATCAAGGCGAACACACTGAGAACGTCCCCGAAGATAAGAATTGAACCATGCTACAGCGGAAGAAGAGAAATTGATGGATTCCAGAACACCAAGCAAAATGTCGAAATCCACTGAGTTGAAGGCACTGCTAAAGTCAAGCAATACAAGTACAGTAAGGGACTTATTCTCCATAGCCCAGCGGATATCGTCAGTTACTTTTACAAGTGCAGAAACAGTGCTGTGACCCGTACGAAAACCGGATTGAAAGGGAGATATTAACGAGTTTGACGTCAAGAAATATGATACTTGTCTATGAACTAAGTGTTCAAAGACTTTAGAGAGAAATGGAAGAATAGAAATAGGTCTAAAGTGCGTTAATAAAGAAGGATTGTTAGTTTTAGGTAAAGGTATGATGTGAGCCTGCTTCCAGACCGTCGGAAAAGAGCAAGAGGTAAACGAGTGATTGAAGATGTGAGTTAGAACAGGAAGCAATGATGGAAGGATAAGTGTAATCATCCTGGAACATAACTTATCATTACCGACTGCTGAAGAAGTTATTGCCAAAACAGACTTCTTAACGTCATCCTCAGTAACATCGCTAAGGTTAAAGGTCGGGCATTGTGGCAACGGCAAACTGGAAAGACGCTCTAAAGTTGCTGCCTTAACACGCCTATCAAGAGAAAACGGAAGACGAGAGAAATGATTGTTGAGATCATTAAGGTTCACATCCTTGCACTGATTGGTAGGCGATTTGCCTATGCCTACAGACTTAAGGAATCTCCATATATCGGAAGAACTGCGGTTATTGAGTTGTTCATGGAAGTAGCGCCTCTTAGCATCCTGACACAGATGACTGCAGCGATTACGTAAAGATTTGTAATAAGCGAGATTCAGGTCTGAAGGTCTGCGCTTATATCTGCCTTTGGCTTTGTCCCTACGGGCCATATACTCTTTAATTTGTGGTGTAATCCATGGTGCAGGATTATGCCGCACTTTGACTCGTCGAATAGGGGCATGCTGGTCATACAAGTTCAGAATGGTTACATTAAGGCACTCCACCTTGTCATCGATATCATCCGTCCCGACCAGAGGAGACCAGTCAAGTTCGCCGGCATCACGCCTCAATGCTTCCAGGTCTATGCCCTTGTAGTTACGTAGATATAAAAGCTGGGGCTTACGCTTGGGGACACGGATACGATAGGATAGATAAACAAGATCGTGGTAAGAGAAAGTAGCAGTAAGCTGGCCATGGGAAGAAACATTATTAGGAGAGGAAACAATCATTAAATCGAGTAAAGAAGGCGTACAATTGGGAAAATAGTGAGTAGCAGAGAGAGGCAATACTTGAAGATTGAACGAAGACAAGAGTGAAAGGAGTTTAAGGGAGCGAGAGTCATTTTTAATCAAGCAAGTATTGAAGTCACCCATTATAATAATGTGCTCATACATGGGGCATAGATCGCTAAGAGTAGATTCAAGAGAATTGAAGTAGTCAATGTGAAGATTAGGGCTGTAGAGCACTGCAAGCAAAACTTTTGTGTGATGAACACATACTTCAATGAACAAGTATTCAGCCGATTCAGAGTACAGCGAAGGAGATGAACTAACCACCCTGTAGGGTAAGTCAGCCCGCAGGTACACAGCCACACCTCCTCCACCTTTGCCAGTCCTATCATTGCGGATCAAAACGAAGCCGGGGATTGAATAATTAGTCGATGGGAGAGAAGGCTTCAAAAATGATTCCGATATCAATATTGCATCCAGGTTAGCGCTGCTGAAGGATGCCAGAAGTTCAGAATAGTGACCAGGAACACTCTGGGCGTTTATGTGCACAATATGCAGATTTTTAGGATTATTAGAGAAAAGAGAAGAGATTTTATCGTGTAAAGTGAGTGGCAAGGAAGGGTCACTATCCGCGCTAGCAAAACTATCAGAAGAAGAGCATGAGAAGAAGCTGTCATTAAAATCAGCTACATTATTCATAATAATATATATAAGTATACCTAACTAGTAATACAAATAAATATAAATAAAATCTATATAAATATTCAAAACGCTAAAAAAGATTTTCTATCAATTATGAAAACCACCCCAACTCGCTGGTATATTGGCAGAAATTTTACAACTAAATTTAAATAAAAATACACTTTTAACTAAATAATACAAAAGAATAATGAAGTTTAACAGGTTTAAAAAACAATCAATTCACACATCGGCATCGAATGGAATTTATGAAAACAAAACGCAATGCCACCAACTGACAGATGTCAACTGACAGATGCCAACTGACAGATGCCAACTGTCAGTGCAACAACGTCTGGTCATTCATTCTGTCAAACTAAAAACATTGTAAAATATAAACAAATCACCGTTACGGTAAATAAATTAAATATTTAAAGGTGATACAGGTAAAATAACTTTTAGAACTACCGGCCAGTGAATGGAATAGTGAATCGCTAGTGCAAACAACCAAATTTAGGAGTAATACATAATATGGCATGAAAAAGCAAACAACAATTTATATGTTACTTGCGCAGACGCGTCTTCCTAATGTTCTTAGTGGGCGCAGCCGATGTTGCGACCACAGAAGGTCCAGGTTTCCCAGAATGCGAAGAACCCCCGGTGTCGACAGAGCAGGACGGGTATTTGGTCATCAAATCGCGAAGTTCGCCTGCCGTCTCAATCTTTCTTCGGGACTTGTCTGGGCAAATAAGCACAATTCTGCCCTCCATGGACCAGCAATTTAGCATGCCGAAATGTTTTCGGGCCGCTATAAACAAGTGGTGCCTAGCTTGTGTTAAAAACTCAGAGATTGTTATCCCTGTGCCCTTGAGAGCTTTCTTGCTATCCCACACTAGCTGACGGCTCTCCATTTTAAAAAATCGCACCAGTATGGGGCGGGCCTTCTGCTGTGAGTATCCAAGTCTATGACAGACATGGATAATATTCTTGTCCCTACTCTCTGTCAATTTAAGTTGGTCAGATAAAATGCTGTGGACCACGTCAATCAACTTCTCGCTGTCCTTCTCCGGAACACCATGGAACAACAGGACCTTCCTTCTCATAGTAGTCTCATGCCTGTCAAACCCAACAGCAAGCAGCTCCACCTGAGATTTTAATTTGGTGAGTGCTTGGTAAACAAACTGCTTGAACTCCGAGAACTCACTTGCAATTGAAGAAATGTCAGGTGAAGCCGATGGAGCACTAGTGATGGCCTTCTGCAATTTTTCTTCGTAATCCTGCATACGAGTACCAAATAACTTCTCAAGGTCCTCCAGACTGGCAGTGAGTTTATTGTCCATGTTGTGGTAGTGATAGTAGATGTGACTGTAACCAGGTATCTCTCAGTGCTGCAGACTTGATAACAATATATAGCGGGTGTGGGGCGGCTTAGTGTAAATTAACAGTTTTAATTCATTAAATATTCGTAAATTATATTTTAAATATTTATTTAACTTAGAGCTCACAATAAAATATGTTTATGCTTTGTCTACCCACAAAAAAAAAAAAAAAGCAATCATTCAATAAGCAAAATAGTATTTCTCTTACATTGTGGGTCGTGGGTTCGAACCCAGGCAGGCGCTTTACTTTGTGTAAATTATTACATTACCACTGCTCTAAAAACTGTGAAGGAAAACATCGTGAGGAAACCGGCATGTCTTAGAACCAACAATTCGAAGACATGTGACATCCACCAAAATGCATTGGGCTCGCGTGGTGGATTACGGCCCATTCCCTCTCACAGAGGTCTAAATGCGGAAAAGGGGTCCATCTAGCCTATCCTATTATTTCTCACTTTTGGTCTTCTCAGCATACCTACTCAAAACATTTGCAAGTTTTACGCCTGTATACCTAATAGCTAGTCCGACTGTACACCACACTGTGTCGGTCACGATCACACGAAACAAGCACGATGCACACACGCGTACACTACACGCTAAACGTACGACACGTGCATTGCATATTGTAATGTTGCGTACTCAACGTTAACTGGATATTGGGCATTTAATATTATGACGTGCGTACTTATGTAGTGCATAGGTAATACAGATTTGTTAAATCCTGTTTGTGGTCTATTGAGATAGATGTGCCGGCAATTTAAGACAAACACAGATTGTATTGTTTAAACCATCTAGCCTGTTATGTCCCTATTCACGACAAATTCCTCCCTCTCGATCCACACAATTCTGTAAAATTCGTCAATCTTGCTTCCCAAAGCGAGAAGAATTCTTATGAGCTTCTTAAATTCTGAGTTGAACTGCACGGTTATTAACAAATTCGTGCACTGACAGGTCCACACAATCTGGCTGGTTCTTTCTTCAAAAGACCATTTCAGACATCAATCTACATGAGCTTCACATCATCATCTTCCTGCCCTTGTCCCATATTACTTGGGGCGCAACACTTTTTCTTCTTCCATACCATCCTGTCCCCCGTCACTCCATCACTGAGACTCCCTTTTCTTTCATATCACTCCTCACACAGTGCATCCATATTTTCTTTGCAAGATCTTCACATGATCTAACCAAGATTTTGTCTGGACTTTAAAAGAGACTGTGACCTCTGAGTTTGTTTCAGCCTTTCTTTTCAGAGTAGTCAGATAGGAAACGCCGACCTCATCTAGTTTTAAAATATGATCGACATGTTGTAAAAGTGTTTGTACAAACCAACTTACAGAAATAAAACCATTTATCGTTTATAATCTTAATTAAAGTAAGACAAGACTATCATATTTAAGTAACCAGCATAGCAAGAAGCTCCTGAGAGTGCTTTCGGGTAAACGCTAATATATATAATTTTACCGTTACTAAACATTTGTACAATTTTTTTACCAAATTAGTAAATAACACACCATCAAATTGAACGGTTCTAAGATCCAGAAGCCCTTCTGGGTTTCTGGATCTTAGAGCACTGGTTTCTCCAGTGCTCTGCTGGTTGTGTCATCCCCACAGACAAATGCACTTAACACGCATGTATGCCGCCATTGCTTCTTGATGTAAAACAACGTAATCAATGCAAGTGGGTCGACTGCTAATAGCTACTTATAACCCGTAGCTCAACAGATTAGTAATTAATCTAGTCCCTGCCTAATGAGCTGGCCTACGCCGGCATTAGTATACAATGTACCGAGTATGCCATTTGCTTTGCAAACGTGAGGTGGTTTTTAAGGCTTTTAAAGAAGATGTAACAGGATAATTAAGTTATTATGCGTTTTATTGGTTGTTGAACTTTGGAGAAGAGCTTACTTCGATTATTATCACATGGTTTTTGAATTGGGAATTCTTCATATTGTTAATGAATATGAATACATATAATAAATCTGTAGAAAAGTCGTTTTTGTACATTGCAAATATTAAAATAAAAAATAGCCAGGGTGTTAAAGGATAACCTACAAAACCCATTTCCAGCATTTTTGAAATTTTTGTCTGTTTATCTGTTTGTCTGTTTATTTGTGCACGCATCACGTAAAACGTACGAAACCAATGTAGATAATGCGTAACTTGACGTATATCTTAGTTTTTGTTTCATCGCAATCGGTTCATTCTATCAAAAGTTAGATGAATTTAAAGTGTTCAAGAAGTAAAATACCACAACACACGCCATGGCTCCTGAACTGTGACACATGCAATTCAGATACTCGGACAGTTGAACTCCGTATTCGATAGATGGCGTTGTGCATTTGACATCATTTTCTGAATGGCGATGATAACGTTCTCCGCGGTAGAATGACACTTGATAGGTAGGTAGGTAGGATAGAAAGTCAATTAGGGTAGGTAGGTAGGCAGGGGGTGTCAAGTCCATATATACTTCGAATCAACGTTTTCGTTTCGGTGTAGTGTTGTGGAGAGCTACTAGGTGGCGGGCAGCAAAACTGTCTTTACTTTTTTAGGGTTCCGTACTCAAAGGGTAAAAACGGGATCCTATTACTAAGACTCCGCGGTCCGTCTGTCTGTTTGTCTGTCTGTCACCAGGCTGTATCTCATGAACCGTGATAGCTTGACAGTTGAAATTCTTACAGATGATGTATTTCTGTTGCCGCTATAAAAATACTAGAAACAGAATAAAATAAATATTTAAATGGGGCTCCCATACAACAAACGTGATTATTTGAACCCTTCGTGCGCAAGTCTGACTCGCACTTAGGTAGGTAAGTACCTACCTACCCGGTAGGTAGGTAGGGTAGGTAAGGGGTAGGTTGGGTAAGTATGGTAGGTAGGTAGGGTAGGTAAGGCGTAGGTTGGGTAAGTAGGGTAGGTGGGTAAGGCGTAGGTTGGGTAAGTAGGGTAGATAAGGGTTAGTTTGTGTAAGTTAGGGTATATAAGGCGTAGGTAGGGTAGGTAAGGCGTAGGTAGGTTAGGTAAGACGTTGGTTGGGTAAGTAGGGTAGGTAGATAAGGTAGGTATGGCGTAAGGTAGGTGGGTAGGGTTGGTAAGGCGTAGGTAGGGTAGGTAAGGCGTAGGTTGGGTAAGTAGGGTAGGTAGGTACGGTAGGTAAGGCGGAGGTTGGGTAAGTAGGGTAGGTAGGTAGGGTAGGTAAGGCGCAAGTAGGGTAGGTAAGGCGCAAGTAGGTTAGGTAAGGCGTAGGTAGGGTAGGTAAGGCGTAGGTAGGTAGGTAAGTAGGGTAGGCAGATGACGGGAGCGAAGCCGCGGGCACAGCTAGTTTATAAATATGAGTGTGTTACTCAGATTGTTGCTCTTGTCGTCTACTCTTTGAATGATAACAACTTATTACGCATTGCGTATATTAGTTATATAATGTACAATGTTCTAATTTGCCTTGCAAACGTGAGTCTGTTGTTAAGAGTAACGAAGATGTTACAGGAAAATTTAGTTTTAGTTTTGTTCTAGTTTGTCTCAATCCGGATTATTCCGAATTATAACAAAAACTCAAATTAATTCATTGACAGACATTGCTCAGCGTAAACTGAGCAGACAATTTTGATACAAGCACAATGGAAGTGAGCCCTAGGAATGATGTTTGAAAATTCATCCCTAAAGGGGTTACTGTTTATTACACATAATAAACAATCCAGGAAATAAAAGGGGGTTAAATAAAAGTAAAGAGTTTTCAACTTGAAAAGAATTTTTTTGCCAAACACACATGGTTTATTCTCAATAAATAATTCACGATAGATACTATTATAAATAACTCATTAAGCGCATAATAAATCACCTTAGGTGTTCGTGTCTAGACCTAATTGAATATGATGTAGGTCGGGATAAATTAAATAATTAGGTTGAATTTAGTGATTATTTAGTATTAGGCACAACCCAAATATTAAAATTGCCTATAATTTATTTCATTACCTGAATGTAGATTTAGGGTTACATGTGTATACGCTGATGTAGGTTTAGAATAACGTATTCAATTAACCTTCTTACATGAATCTACAAAATATGAGTTCAAGAAAATATTTTTTTTTAACTTTTCAGAACAATTTGTAGTCAGAGAAACTTTATTTAAGCTTAAACAATCACATAGACCTTGTCGGTTGTTGACGTGCAAGGGATATTCAACCTATAGACCTTGTCGGTTGTTGACGTGCAAGGGATATTCAACCTATAGACCTTGTCGGTTGTTGACGTGCAAGGGATATTCAACCTATAGACCTTGTCGGTTGTTGACGTGCCAGGGATATTCAACCCATATACCTTTTCGGTTGATGACGTGCAAAGGATATTCAACCTCAATGTTACACACAATAAATTTCCCTGACCTTACAGTGCAGTTCTATTAAACCTGTATTATTAAAGTCTTGAAACGCGTAACTCCCTTTGTATTTACACAACAGCTCCCTAGTCATATGTCTCCAACTCTCCATACTAGGTATATGCTACAGCCAGTCTTTGTTCATTTATTAATGTCAGATGCTTTTGTCTCATCTAGCTCCAGTGCAGGATAGAGTTTCCTACTACATAATAGTCAACTGGAAAGATGTAGACGGCAAGCTATTCATCAATCATTTTGATAGATATATTCTTTTGAGTTTAGTTATGCATGGTGTTCGATATCTCCATTTTGCTCGTTTGTCTGTGTGGTGTTCACTAGTAACACTAGTTAGGGTTAACGTCCAGACACCGCTTGGTCAATCTCCATCTAATAATGAATAGAGGTAAACATTAAAGTGCTGGCTGCGTTTATTTAAGAGTACCGGTTAAAAGTGGTTACATTGAGATCTGGGGTAACTTTGATGATAACTTTATTTTTTTAGGTTTTTAAAGCGAACTCCGTGAAAACGGAACGCACCTCAATTTTCTTTTTAGGGATCCGTACCCAAAGGGTGAAAAACTGGACCCTATTCCTAAGACTCCGCGGTCCGTCGGTCTGTCTGTCACCAGGCTGTATCTCATGAACCGTGATAGCTAGTCAGTTGAAATTTTTGCAGATGATGTATTTCTGTTGCCGCTATAACAACAAATACTAAAAACAGAATAAAATAAATATTTAAGTGGGACTCCCATACAACAAACGTTATTTTTTTGCCGTTTTTTGCGATAATGGTACGGAACCCTTCGTGCGCGAGTCCGACTCGCACTTGGCCGGATTTTTTTTTAAAATTTGCAACACTGACATGTCACAAGCCATGTTTTGCATCAACCTCAGCGCAAGAAGAAGATTACTTGTTGCAGAAAAAATATTTTTAATTGTACAGTGTGAATTCTTATAAAATACATTTTAAATTGGGGTAACTTTAAAAAAAAAATCAATGAAAAATCAAAGGGGCACCCAACCCAAAATAACCCCATTTTCATTTTAGCGTTCATAGGCTGGTTTTTTCTCCCAAACTATGGAAGTAAAATTTTTTTTATTTGGGATTCATTTTTTTTTTAATACAATTGCAATAGTTATCTCAACTTTAATTTCAAAATTAATCAATTTAATCTCGTTTTACGGTATACAAGAGTCTGCCTCTAATCGATAGCTTTTTTAGGGTTCCGTACCCGAAGGGTCCAATCGGAGCCCTATTACTGTCACTCACGTGTCTCTCTGTCCGTCTGTCTGTCACACAGGTTTTTCTATGTCATAAAATAACAATGAGCTGGCGGCCCACCTGATAGTAAGTGTTTACGGCAGCTTATGGCCTATACATATATGGATAGAGAAAACTATATAATATAGTCACAACGGATCTTTGTATCTAAAGTTTGCTCTGCGAACAGTTGCGCAAGAAACAGTTTGTCATCGAGTAAACTGCATACAGTAAGCGAGAAAGGACGATGCGACAAACGTAAGCGAGTGAAAGAGGCAGTTATACAATGCTATCTTCTACTTCAACATTGACACAATAAAAAGTAACAACTGCGCAGGGTCTTGCAGCCAACTTCCGACACACAAAGATCCGCTGTGACTACTATATTTCATTCATAATTCATGCAATTGTTCCGTCTGTGTTCTCCGGATCGTTTTTCCTGAAAGGGAATAGAGCTAATTCAGTTCGTCATTACATCTTCGCATTTTGCAGCTTGAGCTATACAAAATACCAAGTACAAATCCACAAACCAAAATATTCTCAAATTGTTGATTTAATCCAAAGAATACGTTGGTATTTTCCAACATACGTAAAAAAAACTGTTACAGTCAAGAAACAAAATCCTGCAAAAAAACGTCCCACAGTCTAACGTTACTCATACTTCCTAAAACAAAACACTCAATCCAGTATTACAATTACGGAAGTAAGGTACCGAACAATAATGTCATTGTAAGCCACTAGCCGGTTGACAGGTTGTCTGTGCGCCTGCGCAGCGATGCGTGGGCGCCGACCTCAAGCCCCCGCGACAAGATATCGCGATACGGTGAGAAACTAGACGAAGCGATGAGTAATCTTATCGCAGACGTGATTGTCATTTGAATGTGTAATTTGGGATTTAATTACCCGGCTGTTTTTCGCGCGTATCTTGTATGTATGTATGTTTGTATGTAATATTCTTTATTACCTCGTATATTTCAAACCACTTGAAGGATTTTTATAATAAAGATATCTTTAGATAGGTCTTGGCCGCTCAAGTGTTCTTTAGAAAAGTGCCGTTAAAAAAAAATAAACATGGCGGATTTTGGGCGCCATATTGTAGGGATTGCAATTTTTTTTTCTTCATAGCCCATCGAGTGGGGTATCAAAATTAAGGGTTTTTATAGGTGATTACAAAACAATATACCACTTATATTTTTAAAGTCATTCCAAAAAAAATAACTAAAGGTAGTAAATATTTTTTTTAATAAAATCAAAAAACCCGACTGCAAAGATGTAAACAAGAAGAAAATCATGCTGTGCAGTCGGAGGATATTTTTAGTTTTGGTCAACCAGCTCGCGTAGTACAGTACCTAATAACTAATAATATTAGCTATTGTACCTACTCTGTTTAATTGTAACCGCATGAAAAAAAGTAAGGCTAGCAAAGATTTCATTCGAAAAGTACCTACAAGACTAAGACCCACTCTTGACTTTCGGAATAAGCTTTTTAGGTGCCTAGAGGGTAAAAACGGGACCCTATTACTAAGACTCCACTGTCCGTCTGTCTGTCACCAGACTTTATCTTAGGATCCGTGATAGCTAGACAGTTGAAAATGAAGATGATGTATTTCTGTTTCCACTATAAGAACAAATACTAAAAACAGAATAAAATAAACATTTAAGTTAATACTAAGACTCCACTGCCCATCTGACTGTCTGTTTGTCACCAGGCTTTATCTCATGAACCGTGATAAAAAAACAGAATAAAATAAATATTTAAGTGCAAACGTGATTTTTTTGCCGATTTTTGCGATAATGGTACGGAACCCTTCGTGCGCGAGTCTGACTCGCATTTGACCGTTTCTTTTCCTTGATTAAATTTCTAAAACGTTACGATTAATACCGGGAAGCATTTGTAATAGATCTCAAGAATAATAAAGCCAATCCTGAACAGTTATTAAGCGATGCCAACACATAGACTACTCCTCAAAATTTGCCCATCAAAATTAATATCCCTTTCCTTCTCCCCCAGGCTCGTTTCCAACAGAAGCAGATGCAGGAGAGAGAGATGAAGATTGCCTCTCTCTACGAGGCACAACAGGCGAGGGCCCTGGACAGGGTGCGACACTCGCCCAGCAACGTGGGCCATGCCTCGCCACCGCTGCCACCCGCTGCGCATCAACCGGGGAAGGTAAAGAGACTCTTTGAAAAACAAAGTTGATTTACCACTAAAGCTGTTCTCTATGTTACTTAAAATTCAGGCCAACAAAATCTTTGGTATTTCAGAGATCTGAGAAGTAGTTATTGAGATAAACATTCATCATTGTCACCATCCTTCTGCCTTAGTTATTTTAATTACGACACAGATAATATAATACTAGCATACAGATGCCTCATCCCATACAAAGAAACCGTGCCACGTAACTAGCGTTTTTCATCTGATTATACCGATTATTTATTGTAAATCGATCGCGTTCGGTTTCGTTCCACGGCAATAGTTAGATCACCATATAATAATCAATCGATATCGATACTCGTAGATAAATCAAATAATCAGTACAGTACGTCGGGACAGTTTCTTTGTATGGGATGAGACCCCACTGGCTTAGCTTACGTAAGAAACAGCAATCCGCAATCATCGCGCAATCAAACCCTTTATGTCAAACAATTCGGCATAGGTATGGTAGGTCCTACACAATCGTTTGCTAATCGCTCGCTGTTTGTCAAATGCACTTATATCTAAAAAAAAAACGCGGGACAGGGTCTTTGTATGGGATGAGACACGTCCCGCTTCTGGGCAGGTATCGCCCATGGCCTCTCAAACTTTTCCGGCAGGCTTATCCATACTAATATTATAAATTCGAATGTAACTCAGTCTGTTACCTTTTCACGCCTAAACCACTGAACGGAATTCAATGAAAAATGGCATCCTGAGGAAAGACATAGTCTACATTAAGTATAGGGTGTATAGGGTGAGTAGGTAGGGTATGGTAGGTAGGTAGGGTAGGGTATGGTAGGTAGGTAGGTAGCTAGGTGGGTAGGTAGGTAGGCTGGATAGGGTCATTGAGATAGGAAATATATGGAGGCGCCGCGATTTTCTATACATACATTAGCTTATACAAATATGAGTGAAATACGATACAGAATGTGAAACATCGTTTTGTTTCATTCTTTCTAATGTAGTAATCGTATTTGATGAAAGAGACAACAATATTTCAGTTGTTGCTCATTATGGCAACATTTTGTTATGACGTAGTGACGGTTGTAGGTACGTGCCATATTCGCCATTTTATGTGACGAATTTTGTGGTTGTGTTCGTGGTAGTCCTGCTGTCAAATGGTTGTTTACATATTGTATTATTGAGATTTGTGAGTGTGTGTGTGTGTTGCTTGATTGACCCAACCCTAGAATCGGCGGCCATTTTATGAGACATTTTGAGGTTTAGATATGCACGTTTTTTACCCGACTGCCGAAGGAGGGTAATGTGTTTATCAGTCTATGTATGTATGTATGTATGTATGTATGTATGTATGTTTGTTCCTATGTGGCGTTCCAGAGACCAAACACGTTGGCCAATTTTGATGATTCATACGTCAATCGATTCGTCTTAACCCTGCGAGTGTCATAGGCTACGTTAAAATTGGACAATAGAAAAATGGCGGCTTTTTGTCCCAAATTTTTTTTTCCAAACCCAGTGTGTGGGGTATCAAAATAAAGGGTTTTAAGAGGTGATTTCAAAAATATATAACACTTATATGTTTAAATGTATCTAATTCGAAAAAAACTTAACTAAAAACTTATAAATAAAAAAAGTTAAATCAAAAAATCAAAAAACCCGACTGCTTCAAAAGCGAACTAAAAACACGTAAACAAGGAAAAAATCATGCTGTGCAGGCGGAGGATACACCAGATTTTGGTCAGCCAGCCCGCGAATATGTATTCTCCGACTGCACAGCATGATTTTTTCCTTGTTTACGTCTTTTTAGTTCGCTTTTGAAGCCGTCGGGTTTTTTGATTTTTTGATTTTTTCGTAGGTGTTTCCAGTCCATATTATTTAGTATGTCTATGGATAGGGTAGAGTAGGTAGGTAACTAGTTGACGGGAACGAATCCGCGGGCGAAAGCTAGTTACGTATAGTTCTCGCCAAACTTCTGGGCCGACCTGAAGAGCGGCTTTCCGATGCGCAAGGCGCGGATCGGTGCTGTTATTGTATGAGATTTACTACTGCGCAGCCATTGTAGCCAACTTCAGGGCGGCCAAGAAGTTTGGCGAGAACTATATGTTGCAAGAGCAAAACTATAATATATATACTCCACATAATTTTGTTAGAGAACTTAAACAATTTTCTTTTAATGGCAAATCACGCCCTAGGTCATTCCTCCAAAGATTAGAAGAATTCTGTTTATCTAGGAACTTATCAGAAGAAATGCTTTGCAAACACGCATTTGAAATTTTCACTGATGATGCACTTCATTGGTTTCGATTTCAATATTATCGAAATCCTACCTTGTCTTGGAGTCAAATCCACCTTTTATTAATCAAAGACTTTGGTTTACATAATTATGATTATAAAATGCTCGAAGCTATTAGAAACAGAACTCAGGGTGCATCAGAGTCCATTATTGTGTATGTAAGCATTATGTTTGGAATGTTTTCTCGCCTTACTAAGAAACTAGATGAAAACAAGCAACTTGAAATTTTACTTAATAATGTAAAACAATAATTGCTCTTCAATATAGAAGTTTTAGAGATTTTTGCGTTTTTTTTTTTAGAAATAAGTGCATTTGACAAACAGCGAACGATTAGCAAACGATTGTGTAGGACCTAACATACCTATACCGCATTTTTTGACATAAAGGGTTTGATTGCGCGATGATTGCTGATTGCTGTTTCTTACGTAAGCTAAGCTAAGCTTGCCGCTATGTTGCCTTTACCAGCCAATCTCCCGTAAACGTCTCTTACTTCTCCATTTATTGTCGACACAGCACGTCTTATTTTACCATAATAAAAATAAATAAATAATAAAATGTTTATTGGTGCAAAACAAAAAGGTTACATTACAGTTAACGTACAGCTATATTGCAAGAATTATTTCATTGCAACCATTTTGAGTAATAGACCCTGCCTCTCAAACTAAGGCAACCTGTATCTTGAGAGACAGAACCATACATCTCTCATCTCAATATCTTCATATTAAGCTATATATATAAGTTGCTAAATAACCATGATAAAAAAAACATAGAGCCGATGGAGGCAACTTGCTCGAGAGGTTAAGAAAATTCTCCTCTAAAGCTAGCAGCTGGGACTGCTTTTGCCACCTTGGAAAGTTTCAAGAAAATACAAAGTTAACTTCGATGTTGATAAAAATTTTACTTAAAAAAAATTAATTCAAAAAATCAAAAAACCCGACTGCTTCAAAAGCGAACTAAAAAGTCGTAAACAAGGAAAAAATCATGCTGTGCAGGCGGAAGATACAACAGATTTTGGTCAGCTAGCCCGCGAATATGTATCCTCCGACTGCACAGCATGATTTTTTCCTTGTTTACGACTTTTTAGTTCGCTTTTGAAGCAGTCCGGTTTTTTGATTTTTTGTGTTTTTTTTTTTTTATTTATAACTTTTTAGTTAGTTTTTTTTCGAATTAGATAAATTTAAACATATAAGTGTTAAATATTTTTGAAATCACCTCTTAATACCCTTTATTTAAATACCCCACACGATGGGTTTGGAAGAAAAAAAAAGTTTGGGCCCCCACAATATGGCACCCAAAATCCGCCATTTGTCGATTGTCCTATTTTAATGTAGCCTATGACACTCGCAGAGTTAAAACGAATCGATTGACGTATGAATCATCAAAATCGGCCAACGCGTTTGGTCTCTGGAACGCCATATAGGAACAAACATACATACTTACATACACACATACATACATACATAGACTGATAAACACATTACCCTCCTTCGGCAGTCGGGTAAAAAGTCGGTTAAATAATGGTGTCGTAAGTGTAGGTTTACCCCAAAGAACAGCTGGAAAATTCATTGCCGTTCTCACAAATGCTTGTAGTCGATACCATTTTATTATTAACTTGTAGTGGTAGAATATTATAACATAATTATTGAAGGTGAAGAAATATATTGGAAATAATAATATACAATGTTTTTACAAGGTCAATTTTAAATACTTACATATAGACAACGATATATTTATAGGTAACCATGGACAATCAAACTTTCTCCATATGAGTAACTATAGGACTCCTCGCGGTTTCACCCGCGTAGGTCCCGTTCCCGTAAAAAGTAGCCTATGTTGACCGGGGATAGTGTAGCTCCCCAACGGTGAAAGAGTTTTTGAAATCGGTCCAGCCGTTTCGGAGTCTATAAGGAACATACATACATACTTTCTCTTTTATATATATATAGATAGATATGTCATACGCAGGTTCTCCATCATCATCTTCATCATTAGCCTTTTAATGTTGCCATCCCACCGCTGGGACTGGGACACAGGCCTCCTCTCTGCGAGAGGGCATGGGTCGTACCACGCAGGCCCAGTGCGGGTTGGTGGATGTCACATGGTGAATTTTTGGTACTAAGACATTCCTCACGATGTTTTCCTTCGCCGTTTTGAGAGCAGTGGTGATGAAATAATTTAGACCCACGACCTACAACTTGGCAGTCGCGGCCGCTACCTCTGGGCCAACACTGCTGCCACTGAAATTGAAGGCTCTCCAGTTTGTCAAATAACACTTATCCATGTCTCTTCTCTTCACGCTTTGCCTTTCCACCGTGTCTTAGAACCATATGAAATTAAAGGCATATGAAATCCACGAACCTTAGCCTACGTGGTGGATCAGGTACAGCTCTCTTTCCCTTACAGAGAGGAGGCCTGCGCTCAGCATTCTTCTTCTTCTTCTCGTGTGAGGATGTGGCCACCTCTGGGAAGCCCATAGGCCTCTGACTTGGTTATTATTATGAAGAGGAGCGATTTGTATTTTTGCATGTAACAAATAAACTTAAAAACTACTGGACTGATTTCAAAAATTCATTCACTGTTGGGATGCTACACTATCCCCGGGTGACATAGGCTACTTTTTATCCCTGTATTCCCACGGGAACGGGAACTACGCGGGTGAAACTGCGAGGTGTCCGCTAGTTACCTATAAAAGTCCAGGTTTTACTCAGGATCAGCATTAGGAGCTTTATATTGAAAGCTGACTATATGTCCTCTTTGTATACCAGGTGCGTCAGATGTTCGAGGAGCGTCGAACGAAAGCCGGCATCGACAAGAGTTATCCTCTTCAGCCGATCCACAACACAGACAGGGCTGCGGCCAGAAAGCCTCTTCCTAATGGGTACAGCAAGGTGTCCACCAACAAGCTCAGCCTGGAGAGGAAGGTCAGCAAGCACGTCATCAACAACAACTCACACAGCGTTAAGAAGCAGCAGCAACATGTAAGTAACTAACCATCATCTTCCTGCCCTTGTCCCATGTAACTTGGGGTCGGCGCAACACGTTTTCTTCTTCCATACCGTCCTTTCCCCTGTCACGCTATCACTGACTCCCTTTTCTTTCATAACAGTCATCACACAGTCCATCCATCTTTTCTGTGGCCTGTCCCTCTCCATCCATCCACATTTAAATTCATAACTCTTTTAGTAACATGCGTTTTATCCGTCCTCATCACATGACCATACCAGGATAAACGGTTTCCCTTCAACTTTTCTGCCACTGTCGCCACTTTCAAACTGCCTCTAATATACTCATTTCTCACTTTATCCAATTTCGCCACGCCGCACTTCCATCTCAGCAATCTCATCTCTGCTACATGAAAGTAACTAAATCAATTCTAAATCAGAATTTGGTCTTGCTGTGATCCGCAATCCTGCAGCCATATTGAAAGGCAAAGAGTGTGAAAAATCGACCAAACACATGCGAGATGAAAGACGCGATTGCCCTTTGCCTTGCCGAATTCATTACGCAATAAGGCTGCGGATCTACTCTGTGATTCTGTAAAATTGGTAACCGTACAATTGCTATTAAAACAGCATTTATCTTGTGAAACAGCATTTATACTAGTAGTTTTTGAAGATATGTATAATTATTTTTATCTACACTCACAACGTAATGTTCCAAATATGAATTAAAAAATATTGCATTAACACGTACTTTATATTCGTGGATAGGTAAAATTAAAAAAAAAAACTTTTCAATATTTTCCTTCGATATTCAAACAACTGCATCATAAAATAACTTTTTAAGTTTTATAGCACACTTTTACTTTTAATTTATTGGCGCTGGGCTCATTGACGTTGACAGTCATGGTGCAATGAGAATCTAAATTGCCCGCCATACTGCATATCTTTTCCTTTGCCACTTTAATTTGATTTCAACTGTATGAGTGAAGATAAAATAGTGTATGCAACGGCATATTATTAGGTATTAAAACACTCGCGTGTTAATATTATCACATTTGGCTTCGCCTCATATGATAAACCCTCTGCAGCAGAAGGACAGATAAGCAAAATCCCGGAATAGCAAAATCCCAGATTAGCAGAAGGACAGATTTGCATTAAGGCAGATAATGTACTGTCGCTGTCAAAAAAGTTACAAATCATAGTAACCTCATTATCAATTTGTGACCTCTTTGCTTTATATGTCTAAAGGTGTATGGTGTGCATGGAGTACTGCTCTCACCTCTGGGACGGATCTGCCAAATACGAACTTGATCGGCAACGATGCGCTGGTCGACTCAAAGCTCCAGAGCCTTGAACACCGACGATGAGTTGCCAGCCTGTCGGTTTTCTATCGGTTACATTTCAAGTAGTGTGCGATGGAACTGCATAATTTGATTCTGCCTAGCCCTTTCCATCATCAGACAACAAGACGTAAGGCAATGCGCCATCCGTACATGGTGGATATTCCACCCATACGCACAAAGCGTTTTGAAAATACTTTCGTTGTGCGTACAGCTAAGGAGTGGAATTCCCTGCCGGCGCGGCATCTTTGTTTCCTGATAGCTACAACCTAGGGGTCTTCAAAGAGTTAATAAGTTACTTCTAGGCAAGTGTGCTTCAACTTCAACCACATCATCACTTAATATCAGGCGAGATAGTGGTCAAACGCGAGCTTATAACGATATAAAAAAATAAAAAATAAATACTACTTTTAAATATTTTTTTCCAATTGTAACTATTCAATTTTAATTTTGTTTTCTCCTTTCACCTTTATGCAAATCTGTCCTTCTGCTTATCTAGGATTTTGCTATTCCGGGCTTTTGCTTAACTGTCCTTCTGCTGCAGAGGGATGATAAAATTAACCCCTAATATATGACCATTGCATAAACTACTATTATTCATTTTTCCTGTAGGGGAGAGTCTCTGGTGTCCTGAAATATAGGTTACGGCTTAGCTGAGGCACCAGTCTCCCGCAAATAACTATGTGGCATATCGTTATTTTTCTGTTTTTGAGTTTTTAGTTGAAAAGTGTTATTTGTGGAAGTAAAATAAATATAATTTTGATTGATTTTTAATACTGTAGAAAATTTTAAACACAATATTTCGGGCCTTCTAATAAATCGATCTCGGCATAAAGATTTCCTAAACATCAATCGGGCTTATTTTGTAATTAGTATAGGTTTGATTAAAACTTGTATGTTATTGTTTCAGAAAATAGAGAACATAGTAAATGGATCCGGCGATCTCAATCACAACCACGAGCCGGACCTAAACTCAGTCAAAAATGTGGTAAGCAGGCAGGCTTAAAATTTAATTTAATTAAACAAGATATGGCGACCGCGAACCGGAAGACGATACGTTGGAAGGCCTCCCACTAGGTGGGCCGATGATCTGGTTAAGGTTGCGGGAAGGCGCTGGATGCGAGACGCATGGGATCGGTCAATGTGGCGACGCCTGGGGGAAGGCCTATGTCCAGCAGTGGACGTCTTTCGGCTGAAATGATGATGATGTAACAAGATATATTATCTGCCCTACTGTATAATCTTACTAATATTATAAATGCGTAAGTTTGTATGTTTGGATGTATGTTTGTTACTCAATCACGCCAGAACGGCTCAATGGATCTGGATGAAATTTGGCGCAGAGATAGATTACCTATAGTCTGGCATATTACATACCACCAGCTGGTATTACATTTATTTATTTATTATTTATTAAAACTTTATGCACAAGTACAAAGGCGGACTTTGCTTAGGAATTTTCTACCAGTCAATCTTAGGATGGTGCAGAGATAAAACAGCATGGCAGGTGCAACTAAATTAAAGAACAAGTAGAAAAATTAATATATATAAATATATACTTAGATACATATCAAAATCAAAAGTCAAAATAGTTTATTTCAAATAAACCTTAGAGAAAGATGATGATGATAATGACCCTCTGCAGCAGAAGGACAGATAAGCAAAATCCCGGAATAGCAAAATCCCAGATTAGCATAAGGACAGATTTGCATAATGGCAGATAATGTACTGTCGCTGTCAAAAAAGTTACAAATCCTAGTAACCTTATTATCAATTTGTGACCTCTGACTGCTCTGACATCTGGGACGGATCTGCCAAATACCAACTTGATGCACTTGATTCGATTGACAGAAAGGCCAAGAGACTGATCGGCAACGATGCGCTGGTCGACTCAAAGCTCCAGAGCCTTGAACACCGACGACGAGTTGCCAGCCTGTCGGTTTCCTATCGGTCACATTTCAGGGGGTGTGCATTTTGTTTCTGCCTAGCCCTTTCCATCATCGGACAACAAGACGTACGGCAATGCGCCATCTGTACATGGTGGATAGCCCACCCATAGGCACAAAGCGTTTTGAAAATACTTTAAGCTTTTAAAAAAATAAAAAATACTACTTTCAAATAAAATTTTACCAATAGTAACTATTCAATTTTATTTTTGTTTTCTGTGTGGGTCTGTATTTCTGCCTTAATGCAAATCTGTCCTTCTGCTGCAGAGGGGATAATGATGATGTCCTAGAACCAAAAATTCAAAGACATGTGACATCTACCAATCCGCACTGGGTCCGCGTGGTAGATTATAGCCCACTCCCTCTATGAGAGGATGCCTGAGTCCCAGCAGTGGGAACATTAAAAAAAGGCTGATGATGTGATGTGATGTGAAACCTTAGAGGTACCTACTTTTGAATTGTCAAACAAAAAATAAAAATATGACTCTAGTTGCAAATTCGCAAGCGTCAGTAGGCCTCAATGGAGAAGAATTTGCAAGAAACTCCACGGACACTCTTTTCCATCAGTTTTAATTACAAGTTTTTGGTTACATCATTCTTTTTGAAAACATACATATATGTGGGAACGATGTATAAATACGTGCGCGTAAAAGCGTCTTGAGTTACAAACAATTAAAAAAAATACAATAACAGGCCGAGGCAGCTAAGTTATAAGACCAATCCCAAAAAACTAACTGTGTGATGATTCTGCAATTTTCTTGCGAATATTCTGTTTCTATGTTCCCTAGGGATGATAAAACACTTTTCACGCAGGGGAAACCGCAGGCAGAAACTAGTTTAGGTAATATAATCAGCGGACCGGCAGGCTTATTACGTATGTTTTGTAAGAGCATAACGAACGATAACGAATTTTGCGCAATAATTGCTCTTCAATACAGAAGTTTTAGAGTTGTTAGCGTTTTAAATAAGTATATTTGACAAACAGCGAGCGATTAGCAAACGATTGTGTAGGACCTAAAATACCTACACTGCAGGTAATTCCGACTTTTATGACATAAAGCGGCGATTGATTGCTATCGTTTTGCTCTTGCAAAAGATACGTAATAAGGCTGCGGTTTTACAATACCACTTGCCTTTGACTTTTCGAGATTCAAACATTCAAATCATTCCTTTTCATTGTTGCCTTGTATATAATAATAAAAAATAGGTTAATTAGTTATGGTAAATGGTTACTTTTTTTGCTCAAATTTGTCATCTGCTCAAGTCACTTCATCCACTCTTATACGCAATAGTCTAGTAAGTCCAAATCATTTTTTAACAATACCTGTATCCTCTTTAGCTGCCACAAAGCAACGGCGAAGTGATACCGACGAGCACAGACGAGCTGGACAGGGCTGATAACAACTCCCTGATAGAGAATGAGACGTTCCCTGAGGCTCTGGCACCAACACCAACCCCGAGGTCACCAGACCCACCTGTAGTCAACAAGAAACCTCCTCCAAGAAGGTAACTATACCCTGAATCAATATACATACAATCAAGTAAGAATATCCTGTAAATAAAGAAAAGTAAAAAGAATTTATTCCGTCAGAAAAATCTGAGAAATCTTGTTGAAGCGTATATCCCCGGCAAGTAAGTTGGCAAGAGTTGTTAGATGCGCAGAAGTAGTTCATTTAGGCACAGATATTATAATACTAGCATAATTTAGGTATCTTTGGCGCGGGGAACGTTAGGACCGTTCCGAGAGCGCGATTGATTGGTGAGTTGACACAAGGATCAGCTGACCAATCGCGTCGCGTCCACGTTCCGTTCGCTCTGTATGGTGGTTGGTCAGTTCGCGGAATATTTGTGAACTTACCCCCACTCCGCCAAATCCTTGCCAACTTACGTGCCGGGCACTATATACTCGTATTATCAGCTATTAAAAAGTGGGGCTTACAGGATAGACCAGAATTAGTGATTCATCTAAGACTAGCATAGGCTTCCACAGAGCTCCCGTAGCAAATTTTTCGTTGACGGGACGCTTAAAAGTTAAGGCGGTACCCCGAGCAAAACGCCACGCTAGCCGTTTTTCGTGCTGTTTTTAGGAGCTACCTACTCGTTATTTAAAAAGAAATATCAACTAATAAAAATACATTAAATTTATACATATTATTGATTCTAAAATGGTCGTATACCTTTTTTTTTAAAAAGGTATATGTTTCACTAATCTCTTTCTAACAATACCCTAAAAATTTGAAATAATTATTGATAGCAGGCATCTCCTCGTAAAGTGTTCATTAATAAATTTTTGTACTAACACTAATGGATAGACAATTTTTGTCGTATTTTTTTTCAAAAGACTAAAATTCGATTTTATAAAGATTTTATTCTAAAATCTGGGCGTATTCACTACTGTAATTCATGCGCCACCAGTCCCGCTAGGCCAATAGGAATGCTCATATCTCATGCTGATTTTTTGGTCAGGGTACCACCTTAATGCCTGAAATGTTAAAGCCGAAATTTTCCGCTCAATAAACCCAGCTAAAATTATGCGAACTGCTGTATCTATCTATATAGATTTGTATAATATGGCGTTTGATTTTTAGAAGTCCCGCTCCAAGAACCAGCCCAGCCAAAACAAAACCACAGCCAGCAAAAGCAGTTTCACCACCACGAAGAGCTACAAGCGATAATGCTGTAAGTTTTCTTTTACAATATTACCTATTTCCTTTGTTCATGAAAGAGTTAAAAGGGTTTCGGGTGGAGTAGTTCGATCTTATTATTTAACTTGCAATGTATGTATGTATGTGGGTTAGGGTCAAATCTTGCAAATGAATTTTAAAGCAGTTATATCCTCCACCGATTGCATGATTAGTTAAGTGACGTTATTCTAAATCCAATATGGCGGACAGCCCAAGATGGCGGACTAGTTATTTTTTGTGCACTGCCATGATATCGATTTAAAATGAAAGGGTTTGCTGATAAGAATACGAAACAATATTTTTCAGTAGAGTAAAAAATATTTAACCCCCGCCGGAAAAAGAGGGGTGTTATAAGTTTCACGTGTGTTGCTGTGTATCTGTGTGTCTTTCTGTGGCACCATAGCGCCTCAACGGATGAACCGATTTTGATTTAGTTTTTTTTTTTTTTGAAAGGTGATTTTGTCGAGAGTGTTCTTAGCTATGGTTGAATTAAATCGGTTCAGCCGTTCAAAAGTTATGCGCGTTTAACTGTTTGAATCGGGGTGTTTTCGCAAGATAAATGTGTCGGTTTTTAAATTTTGAAATTTTAGTTGTTTAATGAATTATTTAATTTTTATATTTTATTTTTTGTTATAAAATAAGTCCGTCAGTAAACCAGGCAGAATTAGTTAGCTGAAGGGTATAATTGGGTCCCACTGCTGGGCAAAGGCCTTCTAGACCTTCCTTTCCTGGGCGATCTTATCGCCATTTATTTCCTTGCAGAAACCGCTTGGAACCTCAGCCCATGACCTCAGGCTAGGCCGTCGCGTTTGGCACTAGACCAAGAAGGCGAAATGAAAATAAAAACTAAATACTTACTGAAAAAGAACTGGCCGTTGTGAAGAAAAAAATATTTGACACTTTTAAAAAGAGTTGAAACGTGTCATTCTAAATTCGAATCATTTGGAAAAATCTAAGTTTGTCAATATGACCATCAAAATTTTCTTTTTGCGAAATTATTAAGTTTTTCGGTTTAAATTCGAATAATGTTAGCTGACGAAGGTGTCGGTTCTCAATAGTCTGTATGTGATGTGTTCAGGTGTCGGAGAAAAACAAGGCCCGCGTGGCCATGCAGCGAGGTGCTAACCCGGTGAGCAAACAAACAAACCAACATATTTCCTTTCTTAATGCCTCACTCTTGTCAATATGCTCGGCTATCTTTGATAGACACAAGCTGCTTTTGTCTTAAATTAATTTTCTTCTAATTTTATTATGCTGTAAACAAAAAAGGCTCTGAACAAGCGCTGCAAATTTTAGTTTGGATGCCCTTTTTGTGCAGTTGACATAATTGCATCGAAACTGCCAACTGGCTGCGCAGTCCGTTTTTTGGCATATAGTTCAAACGACAGCCTAACGACAGTCGATTGCCAGTTCGATAGCCCAGTGTAAAAATCGACACGAAAAAACTTGGGCCCTATAGGGTTTGTACAGCAGCGGACTGACTTAAATTGTTGCAAAGGGGAATGCCCATTTTGTAAGGGAACTTGGGCCCCTTTGAAAAAATGGTTGTATCTTGATGAATTTGGTTGTATATTGTAGAAAATACACGTCATATTCATAATTAGAAAATATTTTTTATGTATTTTGCGGGGTTCTCGAGATATAACGATGTTTCTGTTCTTGAAATGAACCCTTATTACAATGCAATAAGGTGCATACAAATGTCCAAGTGAAGGAACCTGATCTATAGTTGTCTGTACATATAAAGTAAAGGACACAAATGGAAAATAACATAAAATATAAATCCTATTTTTGTATAATATTGAAATCGCAGACACGATACCTCATAAGGGGCCTGAGAATGGGCAATCTCCTTTAATGAACTTTTAATACTTTACATTTCGTTTGTCAAAAAACGCATAGTTTAGGACTTTTAGCGAAAAAAGTGAAAAAAGTCCCAAAATGTCGCAGTTTTGCCGGTGGTGCACAACGTTCCACCGGCAAAACTTCAATGCATTTTTATTATGTTATATGCGTCCAAATTTGCAACTTCGAAAAACGTATGGTTTTTCGAAGTTGCAAATTTGGACGCTTAGAACATAATAAAAATGCAGAATTACATCAAGCTTAGCGATTTTAATGTGGATATCTACTGGGCTATCAACTGCATTTCAAATGCATGCTGTCTGTTTAGAAAAAAACCTGTTCCGTGGCCATAAGCTCTACGGTCCAGTACTCTGAACGTAGTCTATGGTAGCCATTATATAGTATACCTTTGAGTTTATAGCCACCTTTTGCTAACGAAAAATAAGAGGTTTTAGTTTTTAATACCACAAATTATTTAATTTTAGTCCCTGTTTTGTTTTATTTTGTTGATTTTTATTTTATTTTTTTCAGGTTTTGACTAGAAGACCACCAGTGGTAGGTTTATTTTATTTTTTTATTGGTTAAATCTTTTCAATTATATCAACCTGGAACCACGAACCATCTACTACCCTGCATAGGCTTCTATCCTTTCTGCCATGCTTCCCGTTTATTTGCGTCTCTCATGTTTCCAACGACTTAGGTGATTCGAATGCTTTGGACGCTCCTGATTTCTACGACTATTTTCATCAGAGTTTTCTATTTTGCCAAGTTGTTTGAGAGTTGTGGATGGAGAGAGAGAGAGAGAGTAAGGCATAAGAAAAGACGGATGGATTGTGCCAGGAGTGATAGAAAGATAAAGGAGCAGTGGCGTAGCGTGAGTTTCAGCTGCCCGGGGCGAATTTCAGACTAAAATATACCATTCCATTCCAAAGAACCTGTACCATAATTTGTAGATGATTAGACAATATTGAGCACTATTTGTTATATCATTAACCGACTTTCCAAAAAAGAGGAGGTTATCAATTCGACTGTAATTTTTTTTTTTTTTTTTATTTTTGTTACCTCAGAACTTTTTACTGGTGGACGGATTTCGATGATTCTTTTTTTATTTGAAAGCTGGTGCTTGTCATGTGGTCCCATTTAAATACAACCGACTTCCAAATAAAAAAACACTACAAAGTGAAAAATAAATTCAATTTCGGAAGTCGGTGTCAAAAAACGAAGAAACGAAAACAGGAACACCGACTTCCGAAATTGAATTTATTTTTCACTTTGTAGTGTTTTTTATTTGGAAGTCGGTTGTATTTTTTTTTTTAATATATTATTCCGTTTATTCATTTTTAAAGACATTAAACTACTTAATGTGTTTAATAATGAATAAACGGAATAATTTCGTCATTTGTTTATAAAAGTGCTACCCGGGGCAGACCGGCCGTGACACCCCCCTCTACGCTACGCCACATAAGACGGTACCCTGACCAAAAAATCGGCATGAGATATGAGCGTTCCTATTGGTCTAGCGGCACTGGTGGCGCATGAATTACAGTAGTGAATACGCCCAGATTTTAGAATAAAATGTTTATAAAATCGAATTTTAGTCTTTTGAAAAAAATTGTTCTACAAAAATGTTCGTTATTAAATTGTCTATCCATTAGTGTTAGTACAAAAAATAATCAATGAACACTTTACGAGGAGATGCATAATATCAATAATTATTTCTCATTTTTATGTTGTTTTGGAAGTAGATTAGTGAAATATATACAACATTTAAAAAAAAACTAAATCTACCATTTTAGAATTAAATTTAGAATTTAATGTATTTTTATTAATTGATATTTCTTTTTAAATAACGAGTAGATAGCTCCTAAAAACAGCACAAAAAACGGCTTGCGCGGCGTTTTGCTCGGGGTACCGCCTTAAGGGTGTCCTAGTCGGTCATCACTGAGGGGAGGGTGTACGTTCTAAAAAAAAATATCAATTTGTATCCCATCCTCAAATCAAATAAAAAGTCAAGATGGAACGTTGCAAACAACAAAGTGAAGCCGGTTCCAACTATGCCTTGCCGTTTAAATACACAGTTACACGCGCACGCGTACAACGAAACTACCCCTTAGCTTGTCAGTTGAGCTTTATTATTTGATCTGTGAGATCGAATGACAAGCTAAGACGTCATTTCGTTATACGTGAGTGCGTGTAATTGTTTATTTGTATGGCAAGGCATAGTTTGAACCGGGCTTCACTTTGTTGTTTGCAACGTTCCATCTTGACTTTTTATTTGATCTGAGGTCTCATCATAATCTAGCCTTGTATGGAACCAAAGCGTCGAAAGTTCTGTATATGTATCAACACTAATTTTAACGCATCTTTTGGCTAAAATAAATACCATAAGAAGGAAAATTGCAAAACAGTCACCATATAATACAGGGATAGATTAGTAGTCCAAAAATGCAAATAATTTTATTTTGAACAGATACAATAGTTTCTTTCTTGATATCCATATCCCCAAAGGCATGTTTACAAAATTTCGCGTAATTGTTTTCTTTCTAAATCGTTTATTAGGTAATGAAAAAAATATTCGTATGTGCACTAGCTTCTTACTGCTCATCACAGCGTCTATCCCTTTAACACGTGTTGTCGGATGAGATAGCATGCATTTTAACCCCGCCCACAAAATAGTTCGTGCGGCCGACTAGGGCACCCTTAAAGTGAGTCAGTGAGAGTTAAGTGATAGCTTGGCGATTGACATGACGGAATGGAAGAAGTAAACTTGTACTGCCGACATAAGGGCCGGAAGATGATGATTGATAGTTGTGGGTGTACCTATTCAATAGCAGCTCCATCAAGTACGTGTTCTGTTCTGAGCAGAGTTCCGGCAGCGTCGCGTCGGGCGGCACCGGGTCAGGGCCGGCCCGCCGCTGCCCGGGCGGCGCCGCGCCCGCGCTCGCGTCCAGCACGGTCGGCTCGGGCGCCGCTTGCACCGTGTGCGGGCGCCGGTTCGCGTCTGACCGGATCGAGAAGCACCAGGAGATCTGCCGTAAGGCTCACGCTAAGAAGCGGAAGCCTTTCGACGCGCTTAAACATAGGCTTGCTGTAAGTATATATGCCCCAAAGGCCTACCTGAAATTATTATGAGCCTGTTGTGTGCAAAAAAAGTTAAAAAAAACCCATTAGGCGCAATTGGTCCGATTCGCGATTGGTCCAATGTTCAAAAAAAAATCCAATTCGCGGTTCGTCCAATTCGCAGGCCAATTTTCGGACAAACTCAACATTTTTTTAAAGGCATTTTTGACTAGAGTTTGCCATGAGTTTCCACACGAATATGATGTTCCATATCCTTTAAGCGGAATTGGACCAACCGCGAATTTGACCAAATTCAGACCCTCTGCGAAGCTATGGAAGCGAGTTCCCAGCCAAAAATCTAATTTATCCCGTGACCAATATCTCGTGACAACTTCTTACATTGGAACTGATTGGAATGGTCTTACGAGTTCGCTCTCGATAAACATGATACAAAATGACAACGCTACTAAAACTTGAAAACTAAATTTCATGGTTTTTTTCTGCGGCTTTAACAAATAGGGAACCGAAGCTGATGGTTATAAGGCAAGCAACACATGATGAACTTTTCGCATTGTACCTTTTCACCGTCACAAAAATGTTCATAAACTGCAACATTGTTCTGTCTACTCCACATACCGACTGGTGCGAGTGCTTACATGTCTTTTATCGTTACTGAATTAAAGAATGTCAATTTCAATTCGAATTGAAACGCAACCCTGACTCATATAAATTATCCTAAAATTGCCTATAATTTTTTTGACATCGCTTTTCTTTGAGGCCATCAGGCCAAATCATTACATTCGCACGAACAAATCTTCTTTTCGTTCCATGGTCTTACTTAGTCCCATATTGTCCAGGGTACGGAAGCGGAACCCTTCCTAGGCAAGCTCCGCAAGGCACCAGCGAACCAGCCGTCAAACGCCAAGGCCAAGCCTCTGAACAGCAGCTGGAGACAGAAGCACGAGGAGTTCATATCGGCCATACGCGCTGCCAAACAGGTGCAGGCGCATCTTAATGCGGGAGGTGAGTAGATAGATGAGTCCACCATAATCATATTGATCAAAACCTTAGTTAACACGAATAACAGGTTCAAGGTTGTTATGGAACAGGCTTGGATAGTCCTGGCAGCCTTATTGCGTAATGAATTCGGCAAGGCAAAGGGCAAAGAGGATGAAAAATCGACCAATCACATGCAAGATGAAAAACGCGATGTGGATTTCTATTTGTGATCGGTAGATTTTTCATAGTCTTTGGCCTTTGCCTTGCCGAATTCATTACGCATTAAGGCTGCTGAATTTGGTATTATTTAACCTACCTATGTGTCGTACGTTCAGTGAGCCCTGGCAGTTGATAGTGTGTCAGGCTCTCTCTAATGTCTCTCTGATGGTGGCACATATGTTGGATCATTCGGTTCCCTTCATGATGGTTGAGCTGAGTGGTGCCGATCCATGTGTCATGTTCGTGAACGGGTGCCATCAGTTGGGATTGGTCATAACTTAGCTGCCTCGGCCTGTTTTTAATTACCTATTTATTGTATTTTTTTAATCTTTGTATTACTCTAGACGCTTTTGCGTGCACGTTTTTTTACATCGCTCTCACATAGTAATACACTTTTTTTTTTTAAGAGTTAGTGTGGAGTTTCGTGTCCGTTCTTCTCCATAACAAGCTACATTTCCGAATGGACGGTAGAATCAAATATTATACTTTTCAATTTAATTTTTTGACGTTCAAAAGTGCTGTTTAATGGCCTAATATAATTTAAAAAAAATGATTTGATTTGAATTACAGTTGAGAAGGAAAGAAGTTTAGACGATAAGTACCTACTCAGTCCATATTTTATACGATTGAGTTGGATCCTCAATTGTGCAAGTGCAAATGTGCAAAACGTAGAGCTCGATACTTTGCACTCGAAAGTTCGAAACGACTTTTTCCACTGAATTAGATTTAGGCTTACGACAGTCTGAATCCCCTAATCTGTTCTTCAACTAAGGAATTCCTCATAGTGATAAAAAAATGCAAAATTCATGCTGCTCGTTTTAATGCGAAAAGCCACAGCTGGACATAAGCTAATCTCATCATTTTCACATTTCCAGGTAAACTAAGCGACCTCCCACCACCCCCGCCATCCGAGAACCCGGACTACGTGGCGTGTCCTCACTGCGGGCGCCGCTTCAACCAGCAGGCGGCCGAGAGGCACATCCCCAAGTGTGCCAGCTACCAGTTCAACAAGCCGAAGCCATCCGGCAACAGCAATACCAAGCGCCGGTAACCGACCGAACGCGACGCGACAACAGCCGAGCTTACCCGAGTGACGCCGAACGGACAACTACCGTTACATTTAAAATTGATACATTCTAGAAGACCTTGTAAGCAACTTGTACATCTTATTGCTAGTTAATAACTGATTGAGGTAGCATCACTCTTGTATTGCTCAACTATTCGTCGCAGTGTCCTGGTGTGATTTTTGGCTGTACTAATTTTAGTAATAACAAATAAATAAGCTCGAGATCCCGCTCTCTGACCCTGTTCGCATTATGTTCGATCATAACATCGACTGTATCAAGGAGTTCCATTCCATTTGGGTACTAGAAATTTTCCTGCAAATTATATTCACTTTCACATTATTTTATTTAGTGAAGTCGTTTTTTGATATTATAAGCCCTAACAAATAGAAGTAAGATGGATATGGGCGATGGAGGAGCATACCCTTATAGGATTGAGTACGTTGGCTCCAGAAGCAGCCTAGGCCCGTTCTCTTTCCAAGACTTTATTCTCCGAATGTGCTTAGCGTCCATAGTGTACTATCTAATCTGGATGTCTATCTGTTATATACATGAGTTTTTTTGCGATGCGCAAAGACAACCATTCCCTAGACATAGGGTACCGGTACTCGCAGATATTTTATCATAGACAAATTTATTTTATCATCTACAAAGTTATGTAACTTTGAATTTCAATACTAACTTAGTTTTTTCAAGATTCAAGCATGACATAAGTAAGATATAACTGTGAGTTGCCACTATTAAATTAACTTTCATACAATACCATAGAGTCGAATTATTAAAACGAGGGCGTAAACTGACAGGGCCTACTGTCACTTTGTGGAATGAAATGGTCATAATTTATTGCTTTTTTACACTTTATTCACTATTCTACAGAACTACAAATAATACCTATAAATCTATTCAAATAACTATACGATCCCTTTTCTAATAAATATGACCATTTTTATATTTCAAAGTGACATTACCTGTCAGTTTACTTCCGTGAATGAATGATTCGACTATATGAGGTAATAATTTATACTCTATGGAAGTTATCACCATTCTAACATTATTATTTCATTCAATTTTACTATTATGAGGACTTGAAAAGACGAACAATTAAGAAACTTAGTTTAAATTGTCATTATGTACTTAGAAGACCTTATTGTACTTAGTACAGCGCCATAAACGAATGTCGGGACCTTAATTTAAATATTAAAAAAGTAAGACTACAAGGATTTTTTTTTTAAAGTATTTAACATTTTGTACAAAAGAACTTTGCTTTTTAAATGTTAACAATGCAATGTTATTGGCCTAATAAAATGTACTATAATATTTTGTAAAATTTTGTTTTATTTAACTCTTCTTTCCATTATTTACTATGCTTCGTAGGCACCATGTTTATTAACCAGCAGCTGTATTGCGTAAGTACGCAAAGAGTTTAAACTATTCAACCGACCAAAATTGGACAATCACACAAAAGGGAAATCTACATCGTCATTCATCTCGCATGTGATTGGTCGAGTTGTACAGTTTATACACTAATACCCTAATACCACCTAATATAATACTGTTTCGGAAACTTTGCCGGTCACACTTTTTAGTCCCTCTGCAGCGGAAGGACAGATAAGCAAAATCCCGGAATAGCAAAATCCCAGATTAGCAGAAGGACAGATTTGCAAAAAGGCAGATAATGTACTGTCGCCATCAAAAAAGTTACAAATCCTAGTAACCTTATTATCAATTTGTAACCTCTTTGATTTGCGTCACACGCCCTGTACGTCACTAGTCTCCGATTTTGTTGAAACTTTTTGAGGAAATTGTTCTCAAATTGTTCTATTCAGTACCTTCAATGAAAAAAAGTGTACCTCTCGGGTTTCGCTAAAAAATGGAAAACAAAAAATGACGTACAGGGCGTATACGCCCCGTACGTCATTTTTTTTCTGTAAGTGTTAGAGATGCACAGTATACATCAAATAAATGTTCCCGAATATAAACCTACGAATACTGAATATTGACTCTACAGTGCCCACCAAACCGCCACAATATTAAATTGAAAATCGTAAAAATATAACCTAAAAATTTTGGACCCAGAAAAAAGGCATTTTGTTGAGATTTTTTTACCTGAAATAAATGTTCTCATTTAGCGCTCCACACATATGTAATTATATCTCAGAAACATGCGATCCTTTCATAGATAATAGCAAATCAAAATTAAACTCAACATCACCAACACAGACCTACAGATTTTTGCAGTGCCTAGATGTGGCAATCAAATTTCAAGTAGGTACAAACTATCGTTGATACTATATTGACTTAGGTTTTTTTAATAATAATATCAGTGGTGATATGCGAACGTAAAAAAATCGACGGTATTTTTTTACGCAATTCCTTAATGCTGCTGGCGGAAAGAGTTGCCTGGTAGAAATCGTCACGTAACGAGACATTCGGTACCGTCTGGCGAAGATTCGGCTATTATCATTAATCAATGGCCAACATATTATTGATACATGCCCGTGACTACCGCAGGACCCCGACAGCAACCGCTTCCATATTTGGTAAATAATTACTACTCAATTGGTACCAATTAGTACCCGAACAACAAAATTGGTACCTTGGTAGTTTTCGAGAAAATCGACTTTGAAGGTGGTCCTGCGGTAGTCACGCTCCATTCAGCAGGACCACCATGAGCGCAGAAAACGGGGGCATGCTACAGCTGTTCTAAGTATACAAATAATTACTACCCATAAATGTGATCCATTTCGTAAAAAAAACAGAACTGGATCATTTTTATTTATCGAGAAATCAACGATGATAAGTTTCGCTCGCTCGTTCAGCAGGACCACGACTTTGAATGTTGATTCCAAGTTGGAGGAGCCTGCGACTTTCCTCAAACCTACATAGAAAATTATTACCCTGCAAGATAAAATTGATACCCAGAATTCACAACTAGTACTCCAGTAGTTTACGAGATATACCATGCCATTGGTGGGGTGGCGGTAGTCACGGTGTTAAATTTTCATTTCAAGATTTCACTATTAAAAACTTAGTGAATTCTGCCCAAATGTATAAAAAAATTACTACTCCTACAGAAGATAAAGCGACCAAAATTTCAGATACCTAAGTGTTGTATTTTAAGAGAAATTAGCTTTCATTACTTTTCCATACTAAATCTTCACGTATAACCCGACCATATTAAGTTGTCAATGTTATTGAGCAGTATACTCGTGCCCAAAAGTTTATGGATGTCGTTATAGTAATAACAACAGTTCACAATCTATAATTTTTATACAAAATGTGTACCTAGGCACATAACAAGAAAAAAATTACATTTCGTTACCCATGGCCTATAATACCTTTGTTAATGCCGTGGGTAGGTAGGTACTCTAATAATTATTTTTCTGTATTGTAAGTACCTACCTTCTGTGTTGTTATATGAATACCATTAAAGAGCGATAGGTATTACTTATTTATTTCTTTCCTACTAATTTACTATTGCTGCAAGCCTATTACCTACGTATTAAAAACCTAATTTACTGCAGTAACAATATGTTGCTAATAACGTAAATATAAAGCCGGGTATCCACTTAGGTTCGCCGTGGTTTGCGAACGCGCCCGCTCCGCAAACCAAACATAATGGATACGTCGTGATCGCGGAGCGCGACTGGAGCACGATCGGAGCACGGCGGAGCGCTCGGGAAGTGGTTTTTTGCGCGATCTCAAAGGGGAGCGCAGTTGCAGCACTGATGTTGCAGCCTAACCCTCTTACTAATAAACACGGAATAAACTTATACCAGGTATAACAAAGGTATACCCATACATTTTCATAGGTTTATGCCTGGTATAACTTTATTCTGCGTTTATTTGTTAGAGGGTAAGTGTGTACACTGTACACGTTCACGTTCGCGGAGCACACAATGTTCGCAAACCACAGCGAACCTAAGTGGATACCCGGCTTAACAGGATTACAAAAGTAATAGGTATGTATTTTTACAGTACCTGAAGTCGATTGTATGGTACAATTTGTACCAAATTTCCACTGACATTTTCTGTGGACCTTGGGTGTATTTTTAGTTAGGTACCTATTTAATACTCACATTGTTAGATCTAGGTTATGAATAAGACACAGAACACAGATCAATAACAATTTGTAAAATCAGACAAATTTTAAATATTTAAAAATCAATTTATTATTCTAAATTGGACTAATACGAGTACCATATAAAACTGGAACTATGTTATTTACCTAGCAAATAGGTTCGATAAAACAGAATGAGAAAAGTATCTATATTCATGCAAAGTTACAAAAATTTAAGAATAGAATGAATATTAGTTTTATCATTCTTAAAACTATTTAAAAACTACAGATTATTATTATGGCAGGCCCACAAGTTATGTACACCTTATGTACTTTTTGTATAGGTACACCTTATGTACGTTTTGGTTTAATTAATTTTCAACAGCCAATCACAGCAGATAACGCGTGCTTGACAATTCTGCGATAATTTAGAACTGAGAAACTCGGGGTTAGCAATCAACAACCTTTTATTTTTAATAACTTGAATTTTGTCTATTAATGTTAGGTAATTATATTTGTGATTATTTTTTATGTTTACATTCAGCGTATAAATTTTTCCTTTTATTTTTATTGGTTGTTTTTATAAAGATATTCATGATGTTCATGAAAGTACCTAGGTACTTTCATAATTATAAAAATAAGTATCATCACGTTTTCATTTTAAGAAATAAATTGTAAATGATTACTAATTATTCACCCTATATACTTTTAAGTTATCTAGGTATTTCAATACCTAGTTAACATATAAGTACATAAGGTGTACATAACTTGTGGGCCTGCCATAATAATCTGTAATTTTGAAATAGTTTTAAGAATGATAAAACTAATATTCATTCTATTCTTAAATTGTTGTAACTTTGTATGAATATAGATGCTTTTCTCATTCTGTTTTATCCTTTAATATATTACTTATGTAATCCTGTTATACTTACGTTATTAGCAACATATTGTTACTGCAGTAAATTAGGTTTTTAATACGTAGGTAATTAGGCTTGCAGCAAATGTAAATTAGTAGGAAATAAATAAATAAGAAATACCTATCGCTATTTAATGGTATTCATATAACAACACAGAAGGTAGATACTTACAATACAGAAAAATAATTATTAGAGTACCTACCTACCCACGGCATTAACAAAGGTATTATAAGCCATGGGTAACGAAATGTAATTTTTTTCTTGTGTGCCTAGGTACACATTTTGTATAAAAATTATAGATTGTGAACTGTTGTTATTACTATAACGACATCCATAAACTTTTGTGCACGAGTATACTGCTCAATACCATTGACAACTTAATATGGTCGGGTTATACGCGAAGATTTAGTATGGAAAAGTAATGAAAGCTAATTTCTCTTAAAATATAACACTTAGGTATCTGAATTTTTGGTCGCTTTATCTTCTGTAGGAGTAGTAATTTTTGTATACATTTGGGCAGAATTCACTAAGTTTTAAATAGAGAAATCTTGAAATGAAAATTTAACACCGTGACTACCGCCACCCCACCAATGGCATGGTATATCTCGTAAACTACTGGAGTACTAGTTGTGAATTCTGGGTATCAATTTTATCTTGCAGGGTAGTAATTTTCTATGTAGGTTTGAGGAAAGTCGCAGGCTCCTCCAACTTGGAATCAACATTCAAAGTGGTGGTCCTGCTGAACGAGCGAGCGAAACTTATCATCGTTGATTTCTCGATAAATAAAAATGATCCAGTTCTGTTTTTTTTACGAAATGGATCACATTTATGGGTAGTAATTATTTGTATACTTAGAACAGCTGTAGCATGCCCCCGTTTTCTGCGCTCATGGTGGTCCTGCTGAATGGAGCGTGACTACCGCAGGACCACCTTCAAAGTCGATTTTCTCGAAAACTACCAAGGTACCAATTTTGTTGTTCGGGTACTAATTGGTACCAATTGAGTAGTAATTATTTACCAAATATGGAAGCGGTTGCTGTCGGGGTCCTGCGGTAGTCACGGACATTATTGATACGTGTTTGGTCGCTATTAGAAGTGCAGCTATTACATGTGGCCTGTGTGTTTTGAAAAAAAAATATTTGACTGATTATGGATGAGAATCTCGTTCATTTAAAAATGTAGGTATTTTTCAGTATATATATTTTTTTAATTGTTCGTTTTATTTAATTTATATTATATTATACATAGATAGCACGTATTCGCGCTCATCTGAGAGAATTTGACGCGTCTCTTCGCTTCGATTCTGTATCAGCTTGATTTGACTATAAGCGCATGTATGTACTACCATCGAAAACACTGAAATGTTCAGATTATGCAAAATTTATGAATTTGTAGGTCGAATTGTGGCAAATAAATATGTTTTCTTTATTTCTTACTTTGTTTGTTTTTACATTTATTTGTCCACGTATTTCTCAGAATCTAGAAATGTTATTGCAATTTGGGAGCATGGCAGTTAAGCAACAACAAACAAACAACACATCACTACCACACACATCTATTTTTCGAAGCCATTCAGGACATTATGTTAATGTACCCTCAAGTTACTTCTTTGTGGTTGTGGATAAGGCACTTGTCCCACCGCCGACGAGGAATTGATGAGGTAGCCATTGACTATTTTCTCGCTGAAGAAACGGACAAAAGATATATACGTATTATTAGTTGATCGATGGATGTTCACACTGTCGGCGAGAACCCTCTCACCACTATTGTGTCACAGCGACAAGAGCTATCAAAGATAATAATCGCTCAGCGATGCTCGCTTGGCAGTCGGAGCTCACGATGAAAGACCAACCACAACCGAATGCCCCGAGCGAGTAGTGACGCCAACCGCACAAGAACTCGCTTATAATAGCCAAGCGATAAAACCATCGAAATTACACACTCGCTTTGCGCTGCTCGCCAACTCGTATCTAGCTCTACTCGCTTCTCACTGATTGTCGGCGGAAGGCAGAGTGCCTAAAGCTAGAAGCCAGATTATTATTATTATTATCGGAAATTCACGGGCTAAAGATAAGGAAATATAGCGGCAGTGTGAATTCAAGATGAGGCTGAGTTTTCCTCGTCCAGCTGCATGTTTTTTCAAACTATTCTACAAGTATTTAATATGGCAGCTTTCTGTTGATTGGTATAGATTATATCATATATAATTTTTATCGTGTTTATTCATACGGATTCTTCTAAATCATTTAATTTCAGGCCACGGAGAAGATGATATTTTTTTTTGTATATCTCGGGTCCTTAGGGTCCCGGTCCTTTCGGTCGGAAAGGCGTGCGAGGAGCCAAAGCCAACTCGTAGAGGCCCCGTTAGGCATGTGTCAGGAAATATGATACCAGATGATACTATTATTATTACTTTTTTATTAACTGTAGTCTCACGTTTGACCACTATCTCAAGACGGTAAGCGATAATGTAGTCGAAGATGAAGCACGCTTGTCTAGAAGTAACCTATTCACCGTTGAGTACTCTTTACTTAAAGAAGACATAATAACATGAGAGTGAGGGCCTAGGGCGATTGTAGCTATCATGCTATTATCATCCTCAGTGACTACAGTCATTTTCAGTGACTAAGAAGGCATAATATAACTAGTATGTTCTCAAATTTCCTTAATTTTGTTCTTGACATCATCACCCATCATCAATATTCTAAGGTACTTCTTTTTGATACACAAGCTTCAAATTCTGAACACGATTGTAGTGTTTAAGACGTCAATAATATCAGCCCATTTTCTGCAGGGTGTAACGTCATATTTTAAAAACTTCTTCTGCCCATGCCAATTTTTCAAAGGAAGTTTTGCGGAAAAGTGAAAAATTCATTAATCTAACTTTTTTAACAAACAAAACGTCAAACTTACTAACTTTAAACTAAAAAATATAAATATTATAATCACATGTTCAGCATAAAAACGAAACAATTTCGCATGCTGGGACGAGTGGAAAAATATTCCATGTATTCCAACTGATTGGGATAGCCAGTTGGGATAGACGGAACCGATCATTAAGGTTAAAACAAAGGTTAATAGGTTGTAATAAAAAAAATTAACTGTAGATATCATTTACAGCATCTTCTCACTTTAAACTAAAAAATATAAATATTATAATCACATGTTCAGCATAAAAACGAAACAATTTCGCATGCTGGGACGAGTGGAAAAATAATCCATGTATTCCAACTGATTGGGATAGCCAGTCGGGATAGACGGAACCGATCATTAAGGTTAAAACAAAGGTTAATAGGTTGTAATAAAAAAAAATAACTGTAGATATCATTTACAGCATCTTCTCAAAATCGAATTGAAATCTAATTTTCGATTCGATTTCGAGAAGATGTTTCGTTATCAACCTATCACCTGCAAAATTCAAAACTAAAATAGCCATGCATACATGGAAACCTGAAATATGATTAATAAAAATTAAAACCGATTTGTCACTTATTTTACATTAACAATATAAATAAATTAACTAATTAGCTTAGAAATTATTCAAAATTAAGCAATATTTTTCTCGTAAATTATGAGGTGTAAAAAATAATAATATCCAAATCAATTTGATGCAGGTATTATACAGTCGAGGCAGAACCAGTTATAAACAATCTCTAGATAACATATAGTTCTATCTTTACGCTCCAATTTGTAATTTAATTGCCACATCTAGGTACTGCAAAAATCTTTAGATCTGTGTTGGTGATGTTAGTTAAATTTTGATTTGTTAATAACTTTGAAAGTTTCGCATTTATCTGTGATATAACTACATATTTGTGGAGCGCTAAATGAGAACATTTATTTCAGGTAAAAAAATCTCAACAAAATGCCTTTTTTCTGGGTCCAAAATTTTTAGGTTATATTTTTACGATTTTCAATTTAATATTGTAGCGGTTTGGTGGGCGCTGTAGAGTCAACATTCAGTATTCGTAGGTTTATATTCGGGAACATTTATTTGATGTATACTGTGCATCTCTAACTCTTACAGAAAAAAAAATGACGTACGGGGCGTATACGCCCTGTACGTCATTTTTTGTTTTCCATTTTTTAGCGAAACCTGAGAGGTACACTTTTTTTCATTGAAGGTACTGAATAGAACAATTTGAGAACAATATCCTCAAAAAGTTTCAACAAAATCGGAGACTAGTGACGTACAGGGCGTGTGACGCTTTGATTTATATATTATTATCTAAAGGTCATGCATGAAATACTGCTCTCACCTCTGGGACGGATCTGCCAAATACCAACTTGATGCACTTGGGTTGTTTGACAGACGGGCCAAAAGACTGATCGGGAACGATGTGCTGGTCGACTGAAAGCTCCAGAGCCTTGAACACCGACGACGGCTGGAGGTTGCCAGCCTGTCGGTTTTCTATCGGTTACATTTCGGGGAGTGTGCGATGGAACTGCACAATTTGATTCTGCCTAGCCCTTTCCATCATCGGACAACAAGACGTACGGCAATGCGCCATCGGTACATGGTGAATATCCCACCCATACGCACAAAGCGTTTTGAAAACACTTTCATTGTGCGTACAGCTATGGAGTGGATTTACTGTCGGCGCGGCGTCTTTGTTTCCTGATAGCTACAACCTAGGGGTCTTCAGGTCAAGAGTGAATAGGTTTTTTCTAGGCAAGCGTGCTTCACTTTCGACAACACCATCACTTAGGCGAGATAGTGGTCAAACGCGAGCTTAAAAAAAAAAAAACTAGTTGCTTTCAAATAAAATTTTACCAATTCAATTTTATTTTTGTTTTCTGTGTGGGTCTGTACTATGTCCGTGACTACCGCAGGACCCCGACAGCAACCGCTTCCATATTTGGTAAATAATTACTACTCAATTGGTACCAATTAGTACCCGAACAACAAAATTGGTACCTTAGTAGTTTTCGAGAAAATCGACTTTGAAGGTGGTCCTGCGGTAGTCACGCTCCATTCAGCAGGACCACCATGAGCGCAGAAAACGGGGGCATGCTACAGCTATTCTAAGTATACAAATAATTACTACCCATAAATGTGATCCATTTGGTAAAAAAACAGAACTGAATCATTTTTATTTATCGAGAAATTAACAATGATAACTTTCGCTCGCTCGTTCAGCAGGACCACGACTTTGAATGTTGATTCCAAGTTGGAGGAGCCTGCGACTTTCCTCAAACCTACATAGAAAATTACTACCCTGCAAGATAAAATTGATACCCAGAATTCATAACTAGTACTCCAGTAGTTTACGAGATATACCATGCCATTGGTGGGATGGCGGTAGTCACGGTGTTAAATTTTCGTTTCAAGATTTCCCTATTAAAAACTTAGTGAATTCTGCCCAAATGTATACAAAAATTACTACTCCTACAGAAGATAAAGCGACCAAAAATTCAGATACCTAAGTGTTGTATTTTAAGAGAAATTAGCTTTCATTACTTTTTCGGAGGATACACCAGATTTTGGTCAGCCAGCCCGCGAATGCACAGCATGTTTTTTTCCTTGTTTAAGACTTTTTAGTTCGCTTTTGAAGCAGTCGGGTTTTTTGATTTTTTGAATTAAGTTTTTTTTTATTTATAACTTTTTAGTTAGTTTTTTTTCGAATTAGATACATTTAAACATATAAGTGTTATATATTTTTGAAATCACCTTTTAAAACCCTTTTAAAAAAAATTTGGGCCTCCACAATTTGGCACCCAAAATCCGCCATTTTTCTATTGTCTAATTTTAATGTAGCCTATGACACTCGCAGGGTTAAGACGAATCGATTGACGTGTGAATCATCAAAATCGGCCAACGCGTTTGGTCTTTGGAACGCCTTATAGGAACAAACATACATACTTACATACATACTTACATACATACATACATACTTACATACATACATATACTGTTAAACACATTACCCTCCTTCGGCAGTCGGGTAATTACCACACTGCCTGGATTTTTCCCCAAAAGTTCAGGCGCGAGTTCAGGTGCAGGTTGCCCCAATAGCAAAAAAAATATTGGCATAATTCCTAGCAAACGATTGTAGACGTTGTCAAAGGTCCACCATTATTTTAAAACTCGTTTTTAGGGTTCCGTAGCCAAATGGCAAAAAACGGAACCCTTATAGATTCGTCATGTCTGTCTGTCTGTCTGTCTGTCTGTCTGTCCGTCCGTATGTCACAGCCACTTTTTTCCGAAACTATAAGAACTATGCTGTTGAAACTTGGTAAGCAGATGTATTCTGTGAACCGCATTAAGATTTTCACACAAAAATAAAAATAAAACAATAAATTTTGGGGGTTCATACTTGAAACTAAAACTAAAAATATTTTTTTTCATCAAACTCATACGTGTGGGGTATCTATGGATAGGTCTTCAAAAATGAAATAGAGGTTTCTATATAATTTTTTTCTAAACTGAATAGTTTGCGCGAGAGACTCTTCCAAAGTGGTAAAATGTGTGTGTCCCCCCCCTGTAATTTCTAAAATAAGAGAATGATAAAACTGAAAAAAATATATGATGTACATTACTATGTAAACTGCCAGCGAAAATTGGTTTGAACGAGATCTAGTCAGTAGTTTTTTTTTTAATACGTCATAAATCGTAAACCGCAATTTACCAAGTACGGAACCCTTCGTGCGCGAGTCCGACTCGCACTTGGCCGGTTTTTTTTAATGGCCGAGCTTCTTTTCCTATATCTTCTTTATTTATTTAACACCATGGTTAGGCCTTTCTTTTATTGTAATGTTAGCACACATGGTCACAAGGTGATCCAATGCAATTGTCTAATTGGCTTTAGATTCGTATTCAGACTCATTTTCTGATGATCCTTTTTTGGTTTCAATGATAAATTTCATAATTGTATAAACAATAACATAATGTTTAAATTAAATCCAGTTTCGAAATTTCGAAGTTAAGGGTATCAGTTTCGAAATTAATAAACATGCAAATATAGTCCGAAATTTCGACACTGAAATTTCGAAATGCCCTAGTCCACAACTGTCAACTTTTGTTAGTAAACTAAATATTTCTCGCCTTGAACGAGTGGGGAGCACGGCAAAATATTTCTGAAACAATGTAATATGTATGTTGCCTAGTGAATCCAACAACTTTGAAATCGAATCTGATATTTTCTCAAGGCACAGATATTGCTTTGTTCGCATAAGGACAGATTCTCATAAAGACAAATTAGCAGAAGGACAGATTCTCTTAAGGATATTTTCGCACAAAGACAGAAAAGGTGCAGTGCCACACACTACTTTAGGGCAATAACACTCTCACCGCTACGCAAATATACAGTTTTCCAAAGCAGCAGGCCATGTGGCCAGGCGGTGAGAGTATTAATAAGAATGATGTAGCTACATACAAACAAGCCCATTTATCGAATGAGATAATTTTTTTAGATAGGAGGTAGGTAGTAGGCATACAAAAATATATTCAATGGTACCTAATGCATTAATAGTAAAAGGCTGCTACTATCATTTTATGAATGCAATATGGAAGAAGTCAAAAGCAATTGGATTCAGTTCTTCTAAAGAGGGTCGTAAATACACTCAACTTTTGTCCCTATTAGCACTATTGCCAGCAACGCATATAATGGAGTCGTACCTTTGTTTATGCGAGTTACCCCAGTAATGAGAAAACCTTAAGAGCGGACTCTAGTCAAAAGGAATTTGAAAAATAGGTATTTGAAGAAACTATTGCCGTCGCGTCACCTCCAACCTCACCCCGTAAAGTGCGAAAGTGGACAACTGCAGCTCAGGCTGATTTTACCTACAAAAACTTTGACTAAAAGACGTTTCGTATTCTGCTGTTTTCTTCATGAAAACTGGTCTGATCTAAAAAATTCTTATATCAAAATTTAGAGGAAAAGTATATCTATGCTCCTATCATTTCCTTTTTTTGTTAAAAACTTATAAATTTTGTCTGAAAGTCTTCTGAACATGGCGGTAAAAACGGGCATTTTTTTCGGAATTTTGGATTGTTATATTTCTTTTTGTGATTATGTTTTGGAAAAAAGGAAATGATACAGGCACGTATTAATTAGACCTAGATTTTATTGAAAAAAATCATTGCTCTAGAGGCATTATCCACGAAGAAAACAGCAGAATGTGTATGTATGGAGAAAGTCTCACTAGAGTCCCCTCTTAATTTTCAAAACTATTTCAATACACAGTGGATGAAACTCATTACCACATTACTCATTGACGCACTAGAGTCGATCGAAAAGTGGGCCAAGAGGCTCATCGGCGATGAAGCGCTGATCAAGTCAAAGCTCCAGAGTCTTGAACATCGACGCCGAGTTGCCAGCTTGTCGGTTTTTTATCGGTTACATTTCGGGGAGTGTGCAATGGAATTGCACGATCTAATTCCACCTAATTTCATCATCGGACTACCAGACGTACGGCGATACGCCATCAATACATGGTAGACATCCCACCCATAAGGACAAAACGTTTTGGGAACACTTTTATTATGCGTACAGCTAAGGAGTGGAATTCCCTGCCGGAGTCTGTTTCCCGAAAGCTACAATCTGGGGGTCTTTATGTCAAGAGTGAATAGGTTATTTCTAGGCAAGCGTGTTTCACCGTCGACCACATCATCGCTTACCATCAGGTGAGATAGTGGTCAAGCGCGACCCTATAGGTAATAAAAAAAACAGCGATGTTTTTAGTTCCTAGGGCGAAAAGTTTCGAACCACGAATGCCATCGAAGGGTAGCACAAAAGGATTAATTATTATTATAAGATTCCTAAAACTATCAGATCAAATACTTCGTGGTGGTTATTATTGTGCAGTAAAAAAAAGAAGGATAACTGGTGTTTTGGTTGACAGGAAAATTGAGAACATTATTTTGGATTTCGCAAACGATAAAATAATCGGTATTTTTAATGAATTGAATATACCTAGTACTTAAATTAAAATTATTTTATTTTAGTTTGTAAAGTAAAAAGAAATAAAATAAAATATATATTATTTTCAACTTAACTGTACTTTGTCTTGATGCGAATCTGTCCTTCTGCTAATCTGTCTTTATGAGAATCTGTCCTTATGCGAACAAAGGCAGATATATAATACTAGCATACAGATGCCTCATCCCATTCAAAGCAACCGTGCCGACGTAACTAGCAAAGATTACTATTATATATGGTAACTAGCGTTTTTCATCTGATTAACCTTGTTATTTTTGTAAGTACATCAATCGCGTTTGATCCCGTTTCACGGCAATAGATGGTGTTAGCAGCGACTTGCAAGTAAAAGGGTTTACTAGGTTCGTGAATATTTTTTCTTTAAATACGGTAAAGGTATAAAACGATATAGTATTTTAATGCACGTTTTTACAGTTTTTTTGCTCCAAAATGTGTTAAAATACAAATTTTAACAATCGAGTGGATGCCTCAGTTTAAAAAAGCGACATCTATTGGCATCAATTTTAAATGATCCGTTCAAATAATCTTTGAAATGTGAAGAGCCCAATATTCCATAATTTTGTACTTAGGAGAGTTGATTAAACAATAACATACAATTTTTATGTTCAATTCCAGAAAATGCCATCTAGTGAGATTTATTTGAACCAATTATTATTTCTTAGCAATGAGACCCCGTGCTTAAGGGAACGTAACGAGATAGAGTAACCTACGTTCTAATTTGCGTCTGATTTATCAGAGAATACCAAATAATCATTGAAACCTGTCCCAGCCGTTAAGGCGCTACTAACAAACCTCAAAAGATTTATACAGTATGTTAACTTATTAAGATCTTACTATATCAGTAAAAATACCAAATTAAACCACAGAAATATGCTTCAAATTCTATATTTCGCTTATTGTCTTTTAAAAACTTAAATGCAAATAATCGCCCCTCACTCAATACACCGGGGAAGCGTGAACATTATTTTGGTGAAAACGTTTTGTTCATTTATTTTTAATATTTAGTTCTCCGAAGACGTCAGGGGTACGTAGGAGAGAACCAATGAGGACTTTGGCGGGACCAAGAGGTTGTCCGCAGGCTCCGCATTGTGGGTGGAGTAACTGAAACAATGATAAACACATTAGATGGAGTTGATCTATCTAGATGGGGGTGGATTTGTGACAGATGGGGGTGGATTTGAGACAATGTAGGGCGGAGTCGAAGCAGACGGGGGTGGATTTGAGACAGATGGGATGGAATTGAAACAGTTCTGCAGGCTTATTACGTAAGAAACAGCAATCAGCAAATACACGCGATCAAACGCTTTATATCATAAAAGTCTGAATTACCTAAAATGGTAAGACCTTATACAATTTATCAATCGTTTGCTAATCGCTCGCTGTTTGCCAAATGAACTTATTTTTAGGGTTTCGTCCGTACCCAAAGGGTAAAAACGGGACCCTATTACTGAGACTCCGCGGTCCGTCTGTCTGTCTGTCTGTCACCAGGCTGTATCTCATGAACCGTGATAGCTAGACAGTTGAAATTTTCACAGATGATGTATTTCTGTTGCCGCTATAACAACAAATACTAAAAACAGAATAAATTAAATATTTAAGAGGGGCTCCCATACAACAAACGTTATTTTTGTGTCATTTTTTGCAATAATGGTACGGAACCCTTTGTGCGCGAGTCCGACTCGCACTTGGCCGGTTTTTTTAAAAATACGTCAAAAACTCAAAAAGCTTTTATATTGAAGAGCAATTATTGCGCAAAAATCGCTTTCGTTTTGCTCTTGCAAGTTACGTTATATGCCTGCGGAGTCGAAAGAAGCCAAGCCTTGGGTGCAATCCCAAACAAACCTCCCTTCTCAAACTACCCTAACTGTCGCAAGGCAGGGTAGTTTGAGTCAGATGGATATGGAGTTGAGACTGTTTGCAATAGTTTGGGGTGGGGTTAAGACTGTTTGAAACAGCTCGGGGTAAAGTTGAGACAGTCGGGGGTGAAATTGATACAGTTGGGGGTTTGTCAGTTAGGGGATAGTTTTGAGAAAACTACTGAAGCAGTTTGATCATCAGTCTGCGCCAATTCTGTTTCCTTTGTATATTCACTTAGTGTACGCGCGCACGGCTGGCGACATGTAGTGCGGCGTCAGAGTGGCGGGCACCGTGGACACCAGCGTGAGGTTGGCGCGCTGCTCCAGCTCCAGCGGGTTGAACAGCGCCAGGTAGCCAGTGTGGCCAGCCTTCCACCTGGAGAAGAATAGTGTGATGTAGTTGACTGCTGTAGTGGTTAGGACTTGTTTAGATGTGGTTGTGGCTTAACTAAACATCTCGCCTGAATTTCTCGAATAGGCAAACAGTTTATTAAACTTATATTTTGGTAATGCTCTATTTTACAAGCTTATATTTAACTGATTATAAAGCAGTTATCTTCAACCGATTAAGATGAAATTTTGCATTTAAGTTTAGTTTGGATGACAATGCATGGTTACCTAAGTGACGTCATTCTAAATCCAATATAGCGGACGGCCCAAGGTATACGAAAATAGTTTGTTTAAAATAAAGATTTTTTAATCATCCCTTTAGGTACCAATCAAGAACTTTTCGATAGCAACTACAAAATCATACGCCACCCGGTAAACAGTGGTGAAGGCGGAAAGAAAATCGAAGCAAATTTTGCTAAGTTTTATTTAATCCAACAAAAATAAAACTCACTATGGATTATTTCAATAGCAAGCCGTAAGTAATCGGTATGCATGGTATAGTGCCCGGAACGTAAGTTGGCAAGGTTTTGGCGTAGTGGAGGTAAGTTCGAGCATAATCCGAGAACTGACCAACCAGCATATAGAGCTAACGGCACGTGGACGCGACACGATTGGTCAGTCGATCCTTGTGTCAACTGACCAACCAATAGCGCGCTCGGAACGTTCCTAAACGTTCCCCGCGCCCCACTTCACTACCAAAGATACCTAAAAAACTTCTTCAACTTCTTTCTGCGCATCTAACGACACTTGCCAACTTACGTGCCGGGGATTATACTTCTTCGCTTCCGGGTATCTAACTCACACCTCACGCTGCGCATACGCACATTTCTAATGACAACATTCATATTATTATCGTGACAATCTAAGAAGTCCGATGACGTTTCTCATTTGACATGGCGCGATAACCTTGTATGATGAACGTCTAAGAAAAATCAAATTCATAATCCTAATAAATTACTGTGTTACCCATCTATACCATACCAATATTATAAAGAGGAAAGATTTTTTTGTTTTTTTGTTTGTACCGAATAGGCTCCGAAACTACTGGACCGATTTTAAAAATTCTTTCACCAATAGAAAGCTACATTATTCCTGAGTGACATAGGCTATTTTTAAATCCCGAAAACGGGTCCTGTGGGGTGGCCCACGGGAGCGAAGCCGCGGGAAACAGCTAGTACACTATAACTACGAGTATTATTCGTAAGCATGAACTTGTATTTTTATAACTGTCAAAGCCAACTTATTAGATTATCACGACATTTATCTATAGAAAATTAAATATAGACCTTATCACACTAATAATAAGAGTTGTAATGCACATACCTGGCCACTGCAAGCAGTGTATTGCCCGTGGAGTTCCGTGCAGGAACACCTTGAACCACGGAGTGACCGTGTTGAACACTCGCGTCTTCGCGCAGAGTTACGAGGTGGGATAGATCCTCCTATAAATAAACAAAGGTTTTAAGAAAAATACAAGAATAAGCATATTTTATATGATTTACATCGATCGAGTTCGATCTTATTATTTAACTTGCAATGTATGTATGTATGTAAGTGTATTCGGGTCAAATCTTGCAACTGAATTTTAAAGCAGTTATCCTCCACCGATAAGATGAAAGGAGAATGACCAAAAGTGGTACCAAAAAGTCTCACGCATCAAGACCATAATTTTATAGTAATTAGTTTCATTATTTTTTACGACATTAAGCGTCGCGGATTTGATTTTTGAGTTTAAAAGTATGGATATTGTTTTACTCTCTATAAATGACGTTCCGTTTCACATGATATGATTAACGTATCCTTGATTTTTTAAAGTGTAACCACTGTAAAAAAATTATATGATTCCAATTCTACATTAATTTAAAAAAACTAGAATATAATCTTATCATTTACTTATAAAAGATTAGGTATCATTATTTTATCTATGGTTAATTGGCCGTTCACAGCAGCCGGTCATAAAGATGTAGAATGCAATAGAATCGATTTTTGATGAATCAACTAACCAGTAATGGTTTCTTTTATTTAAAAAATAACTATAACGTTCATGTATAACGTGTCTATAATAAAATACGTCGTTGATAGTGTCGAACAAAATAGACCTAGTTTTTAGGTTATTTGCGATTTAATGAAATAACTCCGAAACCCGGGTTTTGTTTTCAAAAAGAAGTTTTGTAGGAGTTAACATGGTCAATGTAGTCTATAAAAAACAAAGTTTGATTTTGATGCAGCTTGGTACGGGATTCCATACATCGATGAGCATTCTCCTTTGCATACACGTTTATTTTTGATGACAATGCATGGTTAGCTAAGTGACATCATTCTTAATCCAAGCGACGGACGGACGGACGGGGCGGACGGTCCAAGACGGCGGACTAGTTATTTTTTGAAAACTGCCATCAAATGAAAGGGCTGAGAAGAATACGATAAAAGCTTGTTTTAAAAAATAGTTTGAGACCGTGGAGAGAACATAGGATAGTTTTGGTTTCGGTAGTGTGTTCCCTTCGAATGATAATAAACTTTTTACGCGGGCAGAAGCTACTACACTTATATACTCACAGTGTCATTAGCCTCCTTCTGGAACTGGCTCACGCTAAGTATGGGCGCGGCCGGCATCAGCAACTCAAACGCCGCAAACTCTGCCTCAGCGTCCGGAGATATCACGAACTGTAAAAAATATTTATTGTTAATTGGCATCAGAAACACGAGGGACGCGTAGAACTAGGATGTTTGGCAAAAGAGGGACTATAGTAAAAAAAAAAAAAAAAAACTTTTTTATTTTAGTAACCCATCACTAAAAAGTGAAATAATGTTTATAGGATTGACAAATATACTTAATAACTTAATTTACACACATTCGTGTTGTCTGTCGCTAGAGTCTTGCAAACGAAAGTAGAGACTGAAAAAGCGCGGCAAATTTAAAAAATCTCGGCATAGGAACCCCAAAACTAGTATGAAATACTTGGAATAACCTAATTTAGGTACATTTGCTATGCCGAGATTTTTTAAATTTGCCGCGCTTTTTCAGTCTCTACTTTCGTTTGCCAGACTCTAAGGAGTTCGATTGTATTTTCCATATCTTGAAAACTGCTGAACCGAGTTTCATGAAACTTGCACAGTTCCCTAAAAATTATCACGATTCAAATGCGTAGGCAAACATACATACACTTATGAAATTTGGCACACATGTAGCCCATACAGATTACACATCACATACATACTTTTTTTTTAAGTTGGTAAAAGAAAAAGAAGTGGATATGTTTCTACTTTTTAGGGTTCCGTACCCAAAGGGTAAAAATGGGACCCTATTACTAAGACTCCGCGGTCCGTCTGTCTGTCTGTCACCAGGCTGTATCTCATGAACGGTGATAGCTGGACAGTTGAAATTTTTAACGATGATGAATTTCTGTTGCCGCTATAACAACAAAAACTAAAAACAGAATAAAATTAATATTTAAGTGGGGCTCCCATACAACAAACGTGACTTTTTTTGCCAATTTTTGCGATAATGGTACTGAACCCTTCGTGCGCGAGTCCGTCTCGCACTTGGCCGGTTTTTAAACAATGCTCCTGCCATGTTGTCCCTTCACCACCCTTGGTTGACTGGTAGAGAATGCCAAGCTATTAAGTTTTCCATTGTACTTTTGTGCATGAAGTTTTAAATAAATAAATTGTATCTTCAAAATGGTTTCACCTTTTATCATAAACCGACATAAAAAGCTCTTATCTGTCACTAACCTGAAGAGCAGGCCACTTGCCGAGCCTCTGTGTGATGTCAGCAGCGGTAGCGGTAACGTTGTCTCCGACGTAGATGGGCTGCGCCACGCGCGGCCGCAGTGACGTCATGTTGCGCTGGAGCAGGAACAGCTCCGGACGACCGCCGTCTTCCTGTATCGTGAATACTGTGTTTCCTGGTGAGAACACGGATGAATTAAAGATAGCTGCATTTGTCAGGTTTTATTGCGCATTGAATTTTCCGCTAGGGGCGCTGGTGTAGAGTGAGGTTTACAAAATGTCAAAATTAATTCATTATTGTGAATATTTTACAAAAAATGCGTATACAGTAGAATCCGTTTATTATGACTCCGCTTATATTGACCAACCGATTATTATGACGTAATTACACTACGAAGTTTGGTTTTCATATAAAATTCTTTATAAAAAAGTCGGATACAATGACTTCCCTTACAGGATATGTCGCTTATTATGACCCATTTTATCATAAGAAACAAAGGAATACCTGTCAGCGGCCCTATGCTACATGAAAAGGCAAATGTTTTTGCCGCGCGTTTTGTTATTCTCGACTTCAATTGTTCTGCAAGCTGGATCAGTCGTTTTAAAGTTCGACAAAACATTGTGGCGGGAAAATTTGTTAATACTTAAGTACATATTTACATAAAAAAGTGTCTTTTTCACAAAACGCTTTGTATGACGTCCGCATTTTTTTTTTTTTTTTTGGACAATCCCACCGCCCTCCCTTCCCTTCCCTTTGTGCCTATTGGCCTTGTTTGTTCTGTCTCCTGCTTGATATGGAGGGAAGTGGAAATTTACATTTTTCCTACTCCTCCGTTATTCTTTTCTGATTAATTTCGTTGCGGGATCCAAGACAGTTAAATTCATTCTCCGGGACTTCGTCGAGCTTCATTGCCTCAGCGCTTTTCTGGTGGTCGCCACTGTTGATTCTGGCTTTCAGGAGTTGCAGTGGTTTGGGAATAGTACGTCCGCATATTATGACGTGTTTGTCAATTCCTTTCGATGTCATAATAAACGGACTCTACTGTACGTATATGCGTAAAAATGTTATTGAAACTGTCACCCGCACCATGCTAAAGCGCAAAAAGAGTATAGTAGTAGTAACTTCTCTAATCTGTGGTCTGGCAGTGTTATTACTTATTGCACTTATAATTTCACAGTAGCAATGTACGCGTGTGTGTACCTATTGCTGGCAGTTCGTCCTATACTATAGAAACTCACCAGTGCCGGGTGCCTCGCTAGCGTCATCCACGACCTTGGCCCAGCGGCTGAGCAGCTCCAGCAGGCGAGGCTGGTCAGTGGTCTCGGTGTGTCGCCAGTAGCTGTAGTACGTGTGGTCGGCTGCCAGGTCACTGCCTCGCCCCTTTGCTGGCTGTTCGTCCTTGAAGGTTGTGTTTACTAGGAGTTGGCGGACTTTGTTTAACCTGGTGATGAAAAATTTATTTATGAGTTCAGTAAACGTATTTACGCTTCTATGAACGGATATTCAACGAAAACAAGACTACTTAAAATATAAACAGAACTAAATAGCACAACTTATTAGATTTACTTCAGAAAAGAGCACGGAACAAATATTTGTATGACCTACAGATAGTTGTTCCGGCTCTGGGTGTTTGTGTATGTGAGTTTATATGTTTGTAAACGCACCCACGATACAGAAAGAAATTCCTAGAAACCATAGCCGTTCTGCGCGAATATGATGCATATTTTTCCCTATTGGTGCCTTTTTTTATTTAACCATTTTTATGTCATTCATCAACATGCTTTTTTCTTTTCTTTCATTCAATATGCAATATTTTTCAAAATATTTGGAAATAAAAAAAACCCGACAGCTTAGAAAGCCAACTAAAAAGACGTAAACAAGAAGAAAATCATGCTGTGCAGTCGGAGGATACATCTGGTTTTGGTCAGCCAGCTCGCGCATATGTATCCTCCGGCTGCACAGCATGATTTTCTTCTTGTTTACGTCTTTTTAGTTGGCTTTCTAAGCTATCGGGTTTTTTGTTATTTTTAAATATTTTTTTTATTTACATCTTTTTAGTTATTTTTTTTGGAATTAGGTACATTTAAACATATGAGTATTTTATATTTTTGTAATCACCTTTTAAAACCCTTCATTTTGATACCCCACACGATGGGTTTGGAAGAAAAAAAAAAATTGGGATCCCACTTTATGGCGCCCAAAACCCGCCATTTTTCTATTTTGCAATTTTAATGTAGACAGTGAAATTCGCAGGGTTAAGACGAATCGATTGACATAAGAATCATCAAAATCGGCCAACCTGTTTGGTCCCTAGAACGCCATATAGGAACAAACATACATATATAGACTGATAAACACATTACCCTCCTTCGGCAGTCGGGTAAAAAGAATAGCGTAAAATGGCTGACACTAACCTGACTCCGGCGGCTCCGGCCTTCATCCACAGCGTTAGGATCTTGTCGAATTCTTTGACGACTTCCTCGTTGTTAAAGTTGAGGTCTGGCTGCGACACGTCGTACTGATGCAGGTAGTGAGACTTGCGGGTTTCGCTAAACGTCCATGCTGATGTGTTGAGGGTTGATACCTGGGGAGACGGACAATTTTTTGTTGAGTAAAACCTTATTTAACTGATGGCCTGGGTCTATCTAAGATTTTGTTACGGTATAGGTATCTGGCAGTTTTTTTTTTTTTGCGGTGCCTTTTATATAGTGCCAAACTGAGTGAATAATTAAGAACCAATCTAAGTGAATACTGAGTGCCAATATGAGTGAATAATGAGTGTCAATCTGAGTGAATAATAACAGGAACTTATTCATCAATATCTACTATACGTTCAGCAGCTAGCTGTATTGGGGCAAGAAGCCCTTAAGGCTTTGCCACACTGGACGGGTTCTGTGTTCTGCGGTCCGGTCACTCGAACATTTGGTGCAGGAAATGTTCGGGTGACCGGACCGCAGGACACAGAACTCATCCAGTGTGATAAATGCCACAAAGCCCAATGAAACTGTCTGTCTGCATGTTACCTTGAGAACAACTAATCCACTACTTATTTTTTTGGCTAAGTTTAAACATTTAGAATCAGAATCAGAATCATTTATTGCCAATAATGTAGGTATACATATAAGATGGTAATTTTTTTGTAGACAGTCCCGGTACATTTTGCCTTACGGCATGCAAAATTGTTCAATTGAATGTAACAGTTAAAAAAAATAAAAATAAACAGTTATTAATACAACAATAACACAAAACATTCAGATCATTATGTCAACAAAATAATTAAATATAACAATAAGTAATCAAAACTTTCTAGATTAAAAAAATATAATGTCAACAAAACAGTTAATTAAATGCAATTATAGTCAAAAATTAGGAATAAAGAAAAATTAAATTAGGAATAAAGAATAATTATGTCAGTAAACTAATAAATTAAATACAATCATAGTCAAATTCATTAGGAATAAAAAATAATCATGTTAACAAAATAATAAAATAAATGCTATCATAGTCAAAATCATTAGGAATTAGAAATAATCATGTCAACAAATTGTATTAATAAATTAAGTACAGTCGTAGTCAAAAACATCAGAAATAAAATTTGTATAAATAATAATAATCAAGTCAACAAAATAATTAAAACAAGCAAATGGGTACATTTTAACTGATAGTTTTGTCATTTAAAAATTCTATAATTGTGTAGTAACATTTGTCTAGTAACAGTTTTGTTAGCTGTTTTTTAAACATTTGGATGGGTAATTCTTTAAGATTCATAGGTAATTTATTATAAATAAGCGGACCCATGGACAAAATATTTTTCTTTAATAAAGCTGTCTTATGACCACCTGTATAAAGTTGGTTTTTATATAAAGACCTAATCGGTCCTGTGCGTTGTCGAATATCAACCATTGACTTAAACAAGTGTTTATTCGTTCTGACGAAAAGGGCTACTTCTAGTATGTACAGGGACGGAAATGTAAGAACTTTTAAAGATTTAAAAAGTGGCACACAGCTTTCTGTAGTTTTATGACCTGTCATTGACCTAAGGCAACGTTTTTGGGCCTTAAAGATTCTTTCTCTCTCACTACAGTTACCCCAAAATATGACACCAAATCTTAAAGATGAAGCAACTAAACCATGGTATGCTGTCACTAATGTGTCAGTATCTACTTTTTTTGAAAGGTTGTAGAGTAGGTAAGCAGTCTTGCTTAGTTTTTGGCATACGCTTTCAGCTTGTGGTTTCCATGTCAGTTTTTCGTCAATATATATTCCCAGGAATTTAGCATCTGAGGTTGTATCAACGATTTGGTCTTTATATTTAGTGTTTACATTTTCTGGATGTAGTCGTTGGTAATAATGCATGACTTTGGTTTTTTGAAGGTTGATAACTAAGTTATTTTTATTGAGCCAATCTATTATTGTTTTAAGTGTGTCATTTATGTCTTTTTCGTATTCATTTTTATCTACGCATGCGATTACAGCTGTGCTGTCGTCCGCAAATAATGTCATTGGGTGCCGAATATGTCTAGGGAGGTCGTTAATGTACAATAAAAATAGTAGCGGCCCAAGTACACTACCTTGCGGCACACCAAATTTGGGTGTTCTACAAGTAGATAAATATTTAAATTCGTGTTTAGTCTTAGTACATACTTTCGAAAGTTCTGTATATTGTTTTCGGTCCGTGAGGTATGACTTTATTAAGTTTAATATGTTGCCTCTTAGACCATAATCGTTAAGCTTTTTTAAGAGCGTGTCATGTTTTACACAGTCAAATGCTTTTGTCATGTCTGTAAATATTGCACATACAGGGTTTTTAACATCAACATTATTCATTATCACCTTTAAAACTTCAAATATAGCCATATTAATATTTTTATTTTTCCTAAAACCTTTTTGCTCTTCGCATAATATATTATTTTTTGATAAAAATGTGTATATAGATTCATATATGATCTTTTCAAATATTTTAGAAAAAACTGAAATTAAAGCTACTGGTCTATAGTTTGACATGTCTTCCTTATTGTTTTTTTTGTGTAGTGGTTGTATGATGACAGTTTTCAGTTTTTCAGGAAATATACCTGAACTTATACATGCATTTATTATATGGCTTAGTGGATTTGCTATAATATCCCCAACGAATTTTACTACAACGGTAGAAACGCCGTCGTAGCCACAACTTTTTTTATTTTTTAACTTTTTTATTACATTTAAAATGTCTTGAGGTACTACCGGAGGCATGAACATCGAATTTGGGATATTTTCTAATTTACATCAATGACCTCCCAATTGCAACATCAAATAAAATGATTCTCTTTGCGGATGACAGTACAGCTGTGGTTAAGTGTGAGAATCATATTAATTACGAGCAGGACATAAATACTTGTTTACATGACATAATAAATTGGCTAAATAATAACAATTTAATTATAAACCTCAATAAAACAAAAATAATGCAATTTCATCAACGCAGTGAAAACCCAAATATTAGCATTGCTTACCAAGGTTGTAATATTGAGGAAGCAAGCCAGGCACGGTTTTTGGGTATAGTTATTGACAGTAAACTCACTTGGAAACCTCATATTGAAGTTGTGTGCAAAAAACTCAGCAAAACCGCGTATGCTCTCCGTCAACTTTCAAAAAAAGTCAACATGCAGGCTCTTTTATCAGCATACCATGGACTAGTTGCCTCTGTCTTGCGGTATGGTATCATATTTTGGGGGCAGTCTACCGATAGGGAACTAGTATTTAGAATGCAAAAGCGATGTATAAGGTCAATGTGTGCGCTTAAAACAACAGATAGCTGTCTTCCCTATTTTAAGTCTCTAAACATTTTAACTTTCCCGTGTTTATACATTTTAGAAACAGCATTGTTTGTAAAAATTCATCCAGAATTATTTGTAAAACTGTCAGCAGGCAGAAAAAATCCGACACGGGCTCAATATGTTAATAAACTATCCCAAGTAAAATGCAAAACGGCACTTATGCAGAAGAGTTTCTTTGGTCTTGCCCCACGAATCTATAATAAAGTACCTGATGCAATAAAAAATATGACTGTAATAAAATTTAAAAGGGCACTAAGCCAAATATTAATAGAGAAATGTTATTACACAATTGATGACTTTCTTAATGATAAATTATTACAATGACATAAAAACGTATTATTGTGATGGACATGTATGATACTATTTCGACATTTATATTTTTTCCAAATTGACTTATTTATTATTCTCTTTGACATTATTATAAAAATTCTACTACTTTCACTTGACTAATTTTAAAAAAGATATTTTTTTTTGTATTTTGATAAATTGACATTTAAATTTATATTATCATTACAATTTTATATTACTATTTTTTGTGAATGAAATAATTTTTTGCATGCCCACAAGACGGTAGAATATGGAGGAGCTAATTACCTTTAAAAAACATCTATGTACCAATCACCCATATTTGCAAAGAAATAAATGATTTATGATTTATGATTTATGATTTATGATAGCGTTAATGCCGACTGTTTTTCCGCGATCGCCATTAGTTACATCCTGAACCTGATCCACGAAGAAATCATTAAATGAATTAGCAATCTGCATAGGATTTTTTATTATTTTTTTTCCTTTTATTACTTGTAAAATAGGTTCTTTTATTTGATTGTTATCATTAATTATCTGCCATGAGGCCTTGGCTTTATTTTGAGAGCTGTTAATGAAGTTATTATTCTGAGCTTTTTGTGTCAATTTTACAATTTTTTTAAGCCTCAGTGAATAGTTTTTAAATGTATTTTTATTTTCACACGTGGGTTATTTTCTGTACTTCCAAAGTAGACTTCTTTGTTTTCTGCTACATAATCTTATTCCACGTGAAATCCATTTTACCTTTTTATCAGGTTTTACATTAACTAAATGGTTAGGAAAGCATAAGTCGTAGAATAATCTAAATAGATTGATGAAGTTATCATACGCCTCATTAGGTCTATCTGTTTCAAAGACTTCTGCAAAAGATAGGCTTTGGAGGTGCTTTTTGAATAAAATTAAGTTTTCATTGGATAAGTTCCTCTTTTCGATGCGCCAAGAATTTAGTATGCATGACTTTTTTACCGGTACTTTTAAAATTTGAGCGGTATGGTCGGATAGTGCTAAATCGATTACTTCACTCACACATTTTTGCCTGGAATTGTGAGCAAAGTTATCTAAGCAAGTGCCGCTTTTTGGTCTTGTAGGCTGATTGAATACTAATTCAAGATTATAGCTTAAAAGTAAGTTTTCAAAGTCTAAAGTAACATTATTCCTTTTCAGTATGTTAATGTTGAAATCCCCGCACAGGACCATCCTTTTATTGGCCTTAGTACACAATTTCTTTAGTTAAATATCCAAATGATATAAAAAGGTATTAATACAAGACATATTCGGCGGTCTATATATGCAAACAATAATTAATCGCTGCTGCGTTAATTCAATTGCACAATACTCAAATATACCTGTAATAGACGAGTTTGGAAGTTCCTTATATTCAAACTTATTTCGCGTATATCCTTCTGATACACGCTCCTCCACGTTTCTGGTGATTTCTTGAGTAACATGTTGCAAGCTTGAAATTAGGTACTTTAACTAATGATTCCTGTCCTGAAGTTACGAAGTGTTCTGTTATGCACAATACATCAATGTCTATATCTTTTTCAGTGGTTAACTCATGGATATGCAGCGTCAACATATCAGATTTATTCAGAAGCCCGGCGATATTCTGATGCATAATATTGATGTGGTTATAATAGAAAAAACTGATCGTTTGCTGTGTTAATATTATCTTGATCAGTTGATGACTCAGTATTACATGTTGCAGGTAATCCATCTATAATTTCACGGTGTGAGGTTGTTGCACCGCCTAGCGAGCCGAACAACTTGTAGTCCATCTGTATGTTGGACATGATCTGTTTAAAGATTTCTCTCCATCCATGTTTATTTATTTTGCCTGTTTTGTAGGAAAACATGTCAAGTGATAGGGTAAGATTGCTATCAAAAAAGTACGCATATTTGTGGTTTTTTATGTCAAGACAGAGAAGATTATTGAATAGCTCTACTTTATAATTATGTATTAGTGCCCCTCTTATGTAAGTTGGAGCACAAATAACAACATTTGTGTGGTTAACATTTTTCAGGGCGATTTTTAAATTGTCAAGGATGCTCATAAACTTATTATTACCAAGATCATTTTCTCCAACAAAAATCAAGCAGTAGTCATCCATTGAAAAGTTTTTTAATTTATTTTCGATCTCATTCAAGAAGCCTTCTGTGATGGCGTTTGGTATCAAATAATGACAATAATCTAATTGTTCTGAGAAGACTTCTCTGATTAACGGCAAAGTTCCTTTTGTGGTGCTGGTGCTTATTACGGCAAGTTTATGTTTTGGCATCCCACCTGATGGCTTTTTTACAGCAATTTTACCTAATTGTGAATTTGTCAGATTTTGCTTTTGCGTCAAGATGTCATGAGTCTGATCGTAGGTTTGTGTTTGTTTATTGAGCATGGCGACTCTTGTTTCGTTGATCGATGTCTTTGAGACATTATCTGAAGCGAGTGGTGTAGATTTATGGAGTTTGGACTTTACTTTACGTGATGCTAATGGTGTGCTACTTTTTCTATCAGGCGTTAGGCAGATCTTTTTGCATGTTTCTACATTCTTGAGCGATTTTTGTAAGTCGGATTTTAGTCTGAAGTTTTCGCTATTAAGGTCTTCTATTTCCTGATGTGCGCTCATTTGTTGCATCTGAAGTGTTTTAATCTTTTCATTCAATTCATTAAATATGTCAGTTTCGCTAAGATTGTCATGTAGGCTGTCCGGTATACTCATCATTGTGGTGTCATGTATGGTTTTTTCATCGTCGTTTGTCAAGGTAGTCAAATTGTTCAAAGATCCAGTGCAATGTTTGCGATGAGTGACGTTATTGTTATCTGAATCCATATTTTTTAATAAATGAGATTTTCTTTGTTTATGTGTCGGAGGCGCCTTCTGGTAGCGCTTTCTTGACTTTGATTAGAAGGTGTTTTAAAAAGTACAAATTATATCTCACAAAAAGACATCGACTGTGTGGGTGAGGCTTGAACCTGGTGCGTGAGATCGTATTGCTGTCGCATGTAAGTGTCTAAACCTCTGGACCACCCGGTAGTTAGAATACTTGGGTGAAATTAAGAAGTATATATCCAAGTTGCAGTTATTTTAATTTAGCAAAACGGTTGATATGACAATATTGTCAGGACTTTTTTCCATTTGACGTAGGTAGACTTTTATTTAATTATTTTTGTTCACAGTTTTTGTTTTGATTGTTTTCTCTTTGCTTAAATACTGTATGGTTGTATGGTAGATTGTTTGTATTAATGATAATGTCACTGTTATTGTCACTTTTAAAGTTTGTTTATAATTCACTATTGATAAATTGTCACTTTATTTTTAGTCACTATTGTTTGAGTCACTGTTATGTTGGATAAGTCAGTTTGCATAACGTTCCCATTAGTGAATTGGGCCTTTATAAACTAGTTTTTAAGTTTTATATCACTAGAGTCGGATTTTAAATATTTTTAAATTAAATTTTAACACGGAGCTTATTTATTTAGGTGTCAAGCGAAGTAGCGCCATCTACCCTCCCTCTCCTCTATTGGTTTGGTAACAGAAATAAATACATACAACAAACTGGGCTGCCATACAACAAACGTGTTTTTTGAGATAATGGTACGGAACCCTTCGTGCGCGAGTCCGACTCGCATTTGGCCGGTTATTAACAAAATGTTCAGACAAAAAATAAAGTCCTCTAAAATCGTTTCATTTTTATTATTTTTAAACAATTCGGTACATTTTTCTCAATTGATTTAGGATCAAATAAATATATGCAATGAAAGTTCACATTATTCTCTTTAGTTTTAAACTATTTGGTCAGATTATGCCCAATAATGACCTTTAGTTTACGAAAATACTTTTTTTTTTTTTTATAACCTGTTGTCTCGCACTTGACCACTATCACATTTACAGAACTCACCCAGTTGTTAGGCGGTAACCGGTGATTTTCCTCCTCAAAGTCGGTGCCTTCCCTCCATACGAAGTAGTTGTCGTAGCCCTCCGTGTTATTCTCACTCAGCTTGAACCACCGGTGGTCCAAAGACACGTAGTTAGGAATCAGGTCCACGATCACCCTGTAATGATGTAAGGTTTAAGTTGGTTTGCTATGTGAAAGACTTACCAAGTTGAAACAATGAGTTGTAATGTTTTCATGATGAAATTATTTATTAAATATTAATATTTATATTATTAATATTTAATTATTATTATATATTTTTAATTTTTATTATTATTATTATATAAATTAAGGTCAAATACCAAAGTATTTGACCAGTTTATCGATAAAAATACTAAAATAGAATACTAATAGGAAAAACAGAATCAAAATTAATCGAAAAACGAACGAGATATAACAATTTAAAGAAATACATCTGTCCCTCTCTACGAAAACGCCGGTTTATATGGCAGTTGTATGGGCGTCGTGCTCTCTGACGTAAGATGGCACGTCGGACTTCTCTTTCTAATTCTCAACGTTGACGCTTTATAACTTAGTCTCTTGTAAAGATTAAAAAAAAAACATTCATTATATTTGTTTCCTATAGTTAAATACTATTAAAAAAAAAATTACATGCACATTCCCTATTGCTGTAAAAGGAGACTACCATTTCCATGGCAGTTTCTGCTTTGATTCAAACAAATAGCTTTTATCCCCTTGAGTGCCCGAATCGTGGATCCACGTGGAGACACAATGGCTTTTAGATTGTTTCGGTAATTACGAAATTCAACAAGGCCTGTTTTAGAAAGAATATACAAAGCGGTAGGACACCTACTCTTCCGCCCGTAGTTTTTTTTTTGGGACAATCCCACCGCACTATTCCCAAACCACTGCAACTCCTGAAAGCCAGAATCAACAGTGGCGACCACCAGAAAAGCGCCGAGGCAATGAAGCTCGACGAAGTCCCGGAGAAAGAATTTAACTGACTTGGATCCCGCAACGAAATGAATCAAACAAGAATAACGGAAGAGTAGGAATAAATATAAATTGCCACTTCCCTTCATATCAAACAGGAGACAAAACAAACAAGGCCAATAGCCAAAAAAAGCCGTTTACAACTGGGATAAGCTCAGTTGCCTTGCACCACGGATAAAATAAGAGTGCCTGTCAGACTTTTACTGATTAAAACCCACCCGTGTTCCTTCAGTTGCTTGTGTCAGGGCCGCGGTAACTCTTTAAAATTTATCTGCGACCCACAAAAGCGTAGCGGACCCCGTCATTTTCTGCCAAACCAAGCCTAAATTCGGAAACTGATGATAAAACTGCCCAACCCCGGACCCAAGGCTGCAAGCTGAACAGTTGAACTTGCAACTAGTTTGGCAGTTGAGAATAAACATGATATCCTTTTAAAACGGGAGATCTTTAACGTGGTCGTTTAATATCAAAAGCTGGTAAAACCCTGTGAAATCTACCATAAAAAATACTCACTTCAGCCCATACTCCTTAGCCTTCTTAACGAAAGCTTCGAAGCTCTGCTTGGCGGTCGGCGAGGAGTCTATTTCGTAAGTTGGCACATCGATAAAGATGCCCTGCACCTTGAAGCTCTGCAGAAGAGGTAGACTGCCTTCAGCGGAGGCGTACTCTATGTCTTCGATGTCTACTAGAGGGCCCTTCTCGAACCTGGAAAGGTTTGGGAGTGTTACTATTAGGAGTATTCTCGCTTTTTAGGGTTCCGTACCCAAAGGGTAAAAACGGGACCCTATTACTAAGACTCCGCGGTCCGTCTGTCTGTCTGTCTGTCTGTCACCAGGCTGTATATCATGAACCGTGATAGCTAGACAGGTGAAATTTTCACAGATAATGTATTTCTGTTGCCGCTATAACAACAAATACTAAAAACAGTATAAAATTAATATTTAAGGGGGGCTCCCATACAAAAAACGTGATTCTTTTGCCGTTTTTTGCGATAATGGTACGGAACCCTTCGTGCGCGAGTCCGACTCGCACTTAACCGGTTTTTTCTAATAACATGTGTAAAGTAGCGCCAATGATAGAAAAGTTGAAAGGGAACTGTTTGTCCTGGTATGACCAAATGATGAGGACGGATGAAACGCATTTTGCTAAAATAATTATGGATGGAGAGGGAGGGGAAGACCAAAGAAAAGATGGATGCACTGTGTGAGGAGTGATATGAAAGAAAAGGGAGTCAGTGATAGCGTGACAGGGGACAGGACGGTATGGAAGAAGAAAACGTGTTGCGCCGACCCCAAGTAACACGCAACAAGAGCAGGAAAATGATGACATGTGTACCAGTATCTGAACTACGAAATTATAACATACGGGGTGTGTCTGACACCGACGCCAAAAAAAATCCATGGATTCAGTACATGATTCTGGACCCCTTAGTGTTGAAATTTTTCGTCGGTTGTTTAGGTATATCCTTGTATTGTGATATCATCGTTTTCACATTATCTCTTAAGCATTTCTCATGTAATATAATAACAATGAAAAGAATTACATATTGATCATAAATAAGTATTCCATAATTCAATTTTGCAGTCGATACTCGAGTTGGTGGCGACGGATTAAAAATTATCTCCAATTATGTTTTCAATTATAATAATATTTTATTGTTCTGTAGTAATGTACAAATCTAATGCAAGTAATGGAACTGTTCAAAAACTTATTATGATATTTAATAGGATTTTATAACAACACAATTGTAATCTTAATCTAAAACGCGAGGCTGAATCTGCTCGAATGATTTATTCCCTTATTAAAGTAGTACATTACCACAAATTCAATAGTGAGGGATTAGTGAGACTATTGAATCTAATCAAACAAAGATGTATAGTGGCTTTATATTTTTTTAGGTATCAAATCTAAAAATCTCCTGTAGGACCAATTCACTACAGAGATGACTAAAAGAGAAATAGGAATGAAAGAAAATGACGTTGTATATGTTGCACCAACCTCAAAGAAGTTATGATAAGGGAGAATAAGTACATACCACGTCTTAGGCTCCGGTGCAGCACACTTAGGAGCCCTGACGATGATGGTGATGGCCCCGCCCAGCATGCACAGCCACAGGGCCCAGAAGAGGATGAACATCGCCCAACGAAGGTTCTTCCAGAACGGATCCTCCGCATACTTGAGCAGCTCCTCTTTTGTTAACCCTGAGAATTGCTGTAAAGAGATAGTATTGTTAGGAATAGTTTTCATCCCGTTCTTCGTTCGAGTTTAGACAGTCGTTTTATGCACTGCAGTGTAAAGGCCTACTTTGCCACACAATGATAAATTGCCTTGACTAAATAGTTAAATATCTACGTGGTTGCGATGGTTTAGATGCTACGAGTAGGTTACTGCTAAGGTAGCTCTGTAACGAGACTAAACCTACCAAAGAAGACTTAAGACGGTACCCTGACCAAAAAATCGGCATGAGATATGAGCATTCCTATTGGTCTAGCGGCACTCGTGGCGCATGAATTACAGTAGTGAATACGCCCAGATTTTAGAATAAATTCTTTATAAAATCGAATATTGGTCTTTTGAAAAAAAAAATCTACAAAAATGTTCGTTAATAAATTGTCTATCCATTAGTGTTAGTACAAAAAATAATTAATGAACACTTTAGGAGGAGATGCATAATATCAATAATTATTTCTCATTTTTATGTTTTTTTGGAAGGAGATTAGTGAAATATACACAACATTAAAAAAAAAAACTAAATCTAACATTTTAGAATCAATATTCTGTAGCATTTTAATGTATTTTTATTAATTGATATTTCTTTTTAAATAACGAGTAGATAGCTCCTAAAAACAGCACAAAAACGGCTTGCGCGGCGTTTTGCTCGGGGTACCGCCTTAAATCACCACAATGTGTATCTGCCACGAGACGGGCTTGGCCTAGTGTTTAGTCCACAGATATAACATTAGCGCTGCCGCCAGCGGCTTCGGATCTTTTTCCAAGAGAATATTATACCGGTATAAAAGGCTTCGGATCTTTTTCCAAGAGAATATTATACCGGTATAAAAGGCTTCGGATCTTTTTCCAAGAGAATATTATACCGGTATAAAAGGTCTATGTGCTATTCCAGACTACAATCTATCTTTGTGCCAAAGAACAATGGCGAGATTTTAGCTGACTATAATTTGAACGTCTGAAAGTGAGTTATATACGAAAGACGTTCTATTAATTGTCTACATTTTTTAAATATATTATTGGGCTGGTTCAAAACGGATAAAAAAAAACAAGTTAAATAAAAAGTTATTTGTTTTTTTAGTTAATTTCTTTAGCTTAGTGTTGCCATTATATATTTTATCTGCTAAGTGACAAGTAGTAACTATATTAATAAATAATATAATTAATGTATTTATTGCAGTAAATGAGTTAACAATACAGTTTATGTCTAAGTATAGATGTTCCTCGCAGGTAGGTAAGAATATTGTAGTGCAGTAGAAATAAATGAATTACTTTTAATTAATGATTGGCAAAAAGACTAGTATCCAAGTTTAAAAAATATAGCTTGGTTGTTGACGAGGACGACGACCTTTTGATAAACGTCAAAATCGCTTAGTAACAATAAACTCTTAATATATTTAATGTATAATATACTCTTTCCAAAGAGAATATTATACATTTCATGCTGAAATAACTAGGTAAGGGAAATGCTAATGCGATATTCCCCTTTTACTTCCACGAAATTGAATAATATTACTTATTAAACACATTATTAAAAGTCACCCAGACATAACCTACAAAAGTTTATGACTGAATATCTATTATTCTCGACATTCCCGAACAAAAATTCTTGCCCAAACTAATTCAGAACATCACCCTGAGTTAAACCAGATATTTTTCATTTAAAGACGTAGGAATTTAATCTCAGCTAAAAAAATGTATGGGCACCTGCCATTGTTCTTTCATCCAGATCCATTCAGCCATTCTGGCGTGACTGAGTAACAAAGAAACATCCAAACTTTCGCAATTAAACTATTAGTAAGATTTGTTTTCTTTTCTAACAGAATGTTACTGATAACACAAACTGGGTACTCCAGTTTTAAGGCAATGTTAGAAAACTTGTTCGACAATTAAAACAAATAATTACCAACCCTCTGAAACCCTGTAGCATACTACAAAATATAGTAGAGGAGATTCAACATAGTTGGCTAGCATAATAATTAATCTTCTAGAAACAACAGTGTACTGTACTGAAGTAATTATTAAATTGAAACAGAGCTGAGCGGTAATAACTTCCAGTAATAAAAACGATCTAGGATTCTAGGGCGAACTCAGTAATCATTCACTAATCGTTCACTTCAATGACGAACTAAATCGAATGTTTTTATACCTCGCTTTTATAAAATGAAATGATTTTTCGTTTATTAGAATCACGCATACCGCGACGTCTGGGGTTCTACTGCCTAACTCCGTCAACAAAGTTACGGGCCCTACCGAAAGTACTCCGCAATTTCGGAGTGAATCTACTCTGTAATGACTAAATTTTTAACCCACGCCGGAAAAAGAGGGGTGTTATAAGTTTCACGTGTGTTGTTGTGTGTCTGTCTGTGGCATCATAGCGCCTAAACGGATGAACCGACTTTGATTAAGTTTTTTTTTGTTTGAAAGGTGATATTTTGTCGAGTGTTTTTAGCTATGTTTGAATAAAATCGGTTCAGCCGTTCAAAAGTTATGGGCGTTTTACTGTTGAAGCGGGGTGTTTTCGCAAGATAAATATGTCGATGATTCTTAAATTTTGAAATTTTATTTGTTCGGACGGGTAAAAGCACATCGGGAGTAGGTAGGTACAACAGTCAAATTGTGTTGTCATTCATTAGTAGTTCGGGCCTCGAACGAATGATTCGTCCGTATGTGATAGGGAGTAGTAAACGCCCGTACTTCTTTCTTTTTAGTTTCGGCTTTCAAAGCCGAAACTACGGACATCGTGTTTCGGGAGTAGAACTCCTGGTTCGAGATGGCAAAGGTGAAGAATCACTCAGAATGGGTATGGTATACTAGGTATACGATTTCTATGGGATCTATCCATAACCAGCATGGTGACGTTATTTTGATGTTGTATTTCAAATAATACATCATCAAAAATACGATTATGGTAAAATAAATAACAAGTAGATAAATCGGAACCGATCCGTCTAAAAATTTGGGAGAATCCTATACCTATAATACTCGTTTCTATGCCCATTATTGCCATTCGGTTATTTCATTAGTAACGTTTCGTTATTTATAATATGCTAGTATTATATTATCTGTGTCTATACCAATATTAAAAAGAGCTAAGATTTTTTTGTTTGTTTGTTTGTACGAAATATGCTCCGAAACTACTGGACCGATATTAAAAATTCTTTTGTAGTAATGTAGCTTGCCATAGATGGCAAGCTACATTACTCCCGAGTAACATAGGCTACAATTTAGACGGGAGCAAAGCCGCGGGGGTCAGCTAGTTTGTGAATATTTGCAGAATAAGATGACACATTGGTTATTTTGTTATATTTATGTCACGTTGACATTCCAGCCCATTGAGTAAATTGATATATTTTGCAGTTTTCCTGTTTTCAGAAGTATTTTACGTTATCACCTACAGCTATAAGTGGCAACCACAAAAATGTTGTGTAAAAGACGCTAATTTATAGGCACATGAGTAAATAAGTATTTATTTAAATTAAATACAGAATCATTTTATACCGTATGCGTAACTATTAAGGTTACACTAGTCGAAAATTCTTCCATACAAACGTAGTCTAGCGATTACTCCACTTTTTGACGATGTACGTTCAAAATAAAAATTATATCAATTTGTCTCATCATTATCTAGCCCTGTATGGACAAAAACGTAAAAAAAAATATGTATTTGAAAGTTATGAGCGTCGAAAGTTCCTTTTCAACACTAATTTTAACGCATCTTTGGGCGGAAATAAATACCACAAGAAGAAAGAAAATTGCAAAACGGCCTCCATGCAGGGATAGATTAGTAGTTTAACCCTCTTACTAATAAACACGGAATAAAGTTATACCAGGTATAACAAAGGTATACCCATACATTTTCATAGGTTTATACCTGTATAACTTTATTCTGCGTTTATTAGTAAGAGGGTAACAATGTAAATAATTTTAGTCGTCGTTTTTTACTCCCAAAGGTCTGTTTATAAAATTTCGCGCGCTCGTTTTCGTCCTAAATCGTCCTACATTTCGATACAAATTTGCAAAAGTACGCGAACTGGCTTCTTACTCATCACAGCATCTATCTCTTTCGCACGTGTTGTCGGATGAGATAGCATGCATTTTAACCTCTCGCACAAAATAGTTCGTGCCGTCGACTAGCGGAACCTTAAGTGTCACAATACTAATGAGCAACGAAAAGAACACAGTTATGGAGAATAACATCTGGGAGGCCATGAAAACAGCTTTTAGCTCAATGTAAGTGCGACCTGGGAACGGTCCTAGTTTGAGATAGAAAATCGGGTTGAAAACTCATTATCCGACTCCATAGCAGATGATGCGAAAAATGCAGGTACCATGTAGGTACTATTGAACCAACTTGATGATGATAGCTTTTGAACTAAAGTCAACAAGTCTATTGTGAATTTAGTCCGAGTGTAACGCAGACACAATTTGATCGACAATTTGCTCGAATTGCTTGACATTGTGCTATTTCAAGAGCACTTAAGACTTTAATCAATTGGAGTAATGTTTAATTCAGACAAGCACAATTCAATCGTGCTAGATTAATTCGATGAATCTTAATAAGGATTTAACCAATAAAGCCTGGACTAAGAATCACTAAAATAATTTGTTGCTCATGGATCCTAGAACCAAAAATTCGAAGACCTGGTTCATCTTTCAATCCGCACTGGGACCACGTGGCCAATTACATATTAATTAATTGTGTCCCAGCAATGGGACTTGAGCTTATAAGGAGCTGATTATACTCATGTTTATGCTAATGGATCTCTTAGAAGTTTGCAGGTCCTAAAGGATTTAAGTTGAAAGACTTACCTTCTTATTAGCATCAAGCTCAATCTTCGCGTCGCCATTCCTGTGGTCCTCCACCACATACTTGGCGTCTGCCATGTCGACCCTGGTCACGATCTTAGCCTCCTCCTCCTTGGGCAGCAACTTCTCTTCCGCGCCGTCAGGAGAGATCTTCTCCTTAGACTTGGAGAGATTTGACTTTGAGGTACGGAATTCTGGAAAAATGATGGCGGATATAATTTCATGGACAATAAAAGTTCAATGTTGATGGGGATCTGGTGAGATAATCATGGACATATACAACTGCCCTGAACAGCTGAATATTCAGTTGATTGACGGCCTTTTCTTTATCGGTCTATCTTGTAATATTTTTACTAATGTAGGAGCTCGTGGCTAAATAATAACAGCCGCACGGGTCGATCTTCAAGGTTAAGCAACGCTTGACGAGGTCGGTCCGTGGATGGGTGACCATTTCAACATACCGAGTTTCTTCCGTGCCTCGGAAAGCACGTTAAGCCGTTGGTCCCGGCTGTCATTTAAAGATCTTTGACAGTCGTTACGGGTAGTCAGAAGCTTGAGATCTGACACCAGTCTTGCCAAAGGGTATCGTGTTACCCCGTTACTGGGTAGTGGAGGTCAGATAGGCAGACGCTCCATGTAAAAAACCGGTACTCAGCTGAATCCGGTAAGACTGGAAGCCGACCAAAACATAATTGGGAAAAGGCTAGGCAGATGATGGTATGAGCCACTCTCATGTGCCATAAAATGTGTATACGGCGAAGAGTATTTAAAAGCAGGGATGGAGGCTATTCAGTGTCGCTAACCTGATTAATTATACATTACGGCGTAGCTCAACTGCACCGCTAGACAACGGAAACCGGACTACCGCAGTACTGTACGACGAACCTACGGTAGGTCAGATAGGAAACCGCAACCCATACCTAGAAAACGAAGCACTACTGTGGTTCTAATTGTTTTAAAAACTGGGGTTAAATTGCCACCAACTACACTATACGAGTAACAACGACAATACACTTGAGTCATTGATTACTGAATATGTATGTTTTATTTGTTTATAAATCCTGAGATACTCTCATTCGTGAACACGATTGATGCCTAAGCCCACAATCTGATCTCCAAAACTATCCACACAGCTTGAGTCAAAGATCCGTATACAAAAACATCGCTGTACAGACTCCAAAAACACCAACAAACTACGAAAAACGCACCAAGCACACGTAGAAAAATATCGCAATGCGAATATCTCACACTGTTACGTCACACTCCTGCTCCAACCGGAGCACGTTTTCGCACTAACGATCCAGCTCGGAAAGCCGCGGTGGCCGCATAACGGTACTAAACTCTGGAATAGATAGGTACGTTCTATTCTCGTCTTCCGTCCTTGTCGTGCTAAAAATGTCACCCTGATACGGTGGATTGTGGGTCCTATGTTATTGCCACGTGTGGTTAAATTAGGTCAAGGGATGGGTAAAGAGATTATTAGCCCTCGGCCAACCCTTTTGTGTGAAAAGGAGCGACAGATTTTGTCACACCTGGCGATTTAACGCAGACGCAGACGAGAGCAAAGACGTCACTTTTAGATCAAGATGAAAACGCACGACGCGTGGACTACAAATTTTTTTACTGGTCAGTATTCCCTTTGCGTCGACCAGTCTTGTTTAATCGCAAGGTATTTTCTCCAACGTAACAACAAAGGGTCTAATCAACTTTCTAAACAAATACCGACTAACTTTCTCAAATGCTTCACTGTTTATCACTCCGTCACAAAAATACGACTGCAGTCGCCCGAAATTGCCAGACGCTTATATCAAGCTTGCGTATGTACGTGTAATAAAACAAAAAATCTCTCAGCAAAATAAAGGAATAAGATGCATTGCAAGTTTTGCAAGATGAATCCGGCGATTCCAGAAAGCCAGCGGGCGTTTGAGGCAGTGCAAGCAGCTTTTTGTCTCGAGAACCTGATTTATCATGGAAGTCAGAGCGATGCAATGCGGCTGGTTTCGTGCGAACAAAAAATGTTGGCTGATGTAATTGATGGGGTGCATTCCATCATATATTATTTGAGAGGTACATAATTACAGGGCGACGACTCCTTACACAGATTCTCTCTGGGTTCTAGTTGCAATTCCTGCCAAAGTTGTGAGTCAATATATTCTGGAATCTGAACAAATTGAGCAGCAGTAACGCAACTAACATAGAGTAGACATCTGAAGTAAAGTTTTATGATGGAAATCATACAAAAAGAAAAGTACTAAATCACTAACTAACTCGTCAACGTCCATCCCGAACCCTTTGTCTTAGAAAGCTGCAATGATCCCCTTTATGTTATGTTTTAGTTGGTAATATAAGTCCAAATTTATCAAAATTCCCACGAGTACAGAAGTCGCTGAAAAAGTATTTGTTTAAATAATTCGACATCGAGTTTTCCACAGTTTCACGTTTCATCAAAATCACTATATCAGAAGTCAGACAATACAGCTTGTTTCACAATGCACCAAAAACACCCGAAATCAGACAATACAATTGTTTTTAATATTTCTTTAAAACAAAATGTCTCACTTACAGAAAACTTTCCACACGTTAAAATAATATGGCTGACGGCTACAACCCACAGCAGTCCGCTATGAGCTCCACTAGACCACTAGCTAAGAAACGAAGTTGGTAAACTGTCTTAGATTACGACTAATGGAATAATAGCTTCGGTCCAAATGGACAAGCTCATTTGCGGATAAGGCATTTGCTTAGATTAGGATGGATAGTGAAGGAGTGATTAGGAAGTTGACCCTTTTTGACCTTTGAAATTTTGGTAATTAGGTAAATATTGGTAAACATGAAACTATTCGAGGCTAGAACTATTCTAAGAAAAGTTGAATGGATTGTGTGAAATTAAAAACCAAGTGCGAGTCAGACTCGCGCATGAAGGGTTCCCCGTACCACTATTCCAAAAAACGGCGGAACAATCACATTTGTTGTATGGGAGCCCCACTTAAATATTTATTTTATTCTTTTAGTATTTGTTGTTATAGCGGCAACAGAAATACATCATCTGTGAAAATTTCAACTGTCTAGCTGTCACGGTTCATGAGATACAGCCTGGTGACAGACGGACAGACAGACAGACGGACCGCGGAGTCTTAGTAATGAGAGAAGAAAACGTCGACCAGTGGTGACTCAATGGTAACGGCAGCGACTTACAAGTTGTAGGTCGTGGTTTCGGAACCCAGACAGGTGCTTTACTTTGAGTGAATTATTACATCACAACTGCTCTCAAAACGATGAAAGAAAACATCGTGAGGCACCCGGCATGTCCTAGAACCAAAAATCAGAAGACAAATGACATACACCAACCCACACAGAGCCCGCGTCGTGGATTACGGCCTATTCCCTCTTACAGAGAGGAGGCCTGTGTCTCAGCAATGGACACAAGGCTGATGAAGATTCTTTGTCGATCCAGAACAATTGTTTAGAGATTCCCTAACACACAAAACGATGTTACTAGTAACTAATAAGTAATCTGTGCTTGTAGCTACAAATGGAAGAAAGCAAGCGCAGTTCTTTTTTGGGACAATCCCACCGCACCATTCCCAAACCACTGCCACTCCTGAAAGCCAGAATCAACAGTGGCGACCACTAGAAAAGCGCCGAGGCAATAAAGCTCGACGAAGTCCCGAAGAATGAATTTAACTGTCATGGATCCCGCAACGAAATTAATCAGAAAAACATAATGGAGGAGTAAGAATAAATACAAATTTCCACTGCCCTCCATATCAAGCAGGAGACAGAACAAACAAGGCCCATAGGCACAAAGGATCGTTTACAACTGGGATTAACCCAGTTGCCAAGCGCAGTTGTGAATCTACAGATCCCGGGTTAAATTGTAAGAAGTTGCCAAGTATGTTGACCCTAGTTATACTTGGCACACTTTGTCACGTCACCCCTCGTTTGTTTGCTAGATTATCGTGAGTGGACCCATTTCCTCAAGTAGGTAATTGAGTAAGTAGCCACGCGTTTAGTACGAACTATGCCGAGTAATGCGGTGATCCTTTGAGAGAAATTTAATATACTTCATAAAAGATAGATACTGTTCAATACAGTAACAATAGCGCTTGACAGGCAAATGTCAGTTTGACATATGTTGCAGAGATCAAGCTATCTTTTATGAAGTATAGTTGGAATGCGTAACGAAATTGTTTCTATAATACTCACAACGGATCTTTGTGTCTCTGAATTGGCTGCAAGAGGCTGCGCAGTAGCTATTTTTGTGTCAATTTTGATAGTGAAAATAACATTGTATAACTGTCTCTTTCACTCGCATACGTTTGTCGCATCATCTTATATCGCTTACTCTTTGCAGTTTATCTGTTTCGTGCGCAATATTTGACAGAGCCAACTTCAAAAGATCCGTTGTGAGTATTATACAGTAATAAATAAAACACGGAAGAGACATACCTACAATGTGTTTATAAAATATCGTACGTGCTTAAGTTTCCGATTTCGAAGCTGCAAATTATAATAACCTTGGAATGTATATACATTGTTGTGTCCATATACTTAATTAAACGAAATGGTAGATAAGTGACCGCAAAATGGTCTCAAATGGAAAGCCCCGTTAAATGACGCAAGAATTAAAGGAAATTACTATACTGGAGGCGAGATTCCGTTAGGTATTAATCGAGGCGGAAAAATGTGCTGAATATTCGCGTTCGGTTTAGCGCAGCAAGCTGAAATATTATAAGGCGGTACCCTGAGCAAAACGCCGCGCAAGCCGTTTTTCGTGCTGTTTTTATTAGGAGCTATATACTCGTTATTTTAAAAGAAATATCAATTAATAAAAATACATTAAATTTCTATATCTCATCCCTCTTATATTTAATGTGATGCTTCCATGTTAGGCGCCTATCCATCCTAGGCTGAGATAAACCACAAGTTCCGCAACCTGTATTGGCTCATGGGAAGAAACTCTGTGCTCTCTGTAGACAACAAACTCCTCATTTACAACTCAGTTCTCAAGCCCATATGGACCTACGGGATCCAACTGTGGGGCGTTGCCAGCAAAACCAACATACTCTGCCTGCAAAGAGTGCAAAATGGTATCTTAAGATCAATAGCAAATGCACCTTGGTTTGCTAGGAATGACGAAATCCACGACTCTCTACAAATGCCATCAGTAAACTCTGAAATCGAGCGATACAAAAGACAACACAAGGCACGCCTATCCTCGCATCCAAATCCACTAGTTACTGAACTGTTAAACCAGACAGCGGTGGTAAAAAGGCTGAAGAGGAACCACCTTCTATAAGTGGGAGGCGCAGCACCGGCTGCTCCACCACAACGCCATTTGTCATGGAACGAATTTGCTTATGGTGCAACGACCGATTGCAAATAGAAATATATGGAAAAAAAAACTACATAATATTGATTCTAAAATGGTAGATTTTCTATATATTTCAGTAATCTCCTTCCCAAAAAAAACATAAAAATGAGCAATAATTATTGATGGAATGCATCTCCTCGTGAAGTGTTCATTAATTATTTTTTGTACTAACACTAATGGATAGACAATTTAATAACGAACATGTTTTGTAGTATTTATTTTTTTCAAAATACCAAAATTCGATTTTATAAAGATTTTATTCTAAAATCTGGGCGTATTCACTACTGTAATTCATGCGCCACCAGTGCCGCTAGACCAATAGGAATGCTCGTATCGCATGCCGATTTTTTGGTCAGGGTACCGTCTTAAGAGTCTGGGCGAAAAAAGCACGTCTGATAACACATTCAACTTCGATACCACATTTTTCTGCTCTATCATAAAAAATAACCCTAGTCAAAATGGCCATGTCAAGTACAACCTACAAAAAAAAACCGTCCCCAACTCACCTACTCCTTTCTGCAGACCTATCAACGCACTTTTTGATTGAACATCAATGAAAACAATAGTTCATTTTACGGAAATTAACCTTCAATCTGCTCAACACGACCTGATATTGATAACTTTGTATTTGGTACTGGCCAGAACCACAGGCTTCTCAGAAGAGCCAAGCAGCCGTGTGAAAAAAAAATTAGCGGTAGTAAGTACTTGGAACTTGTGTAAATCTAAAAATAGAATGTATTGATACTTATTATGAATTGTGAAAATAGATTCGAACTGTATTGTATTTCACTGATTTGTATGTAATTTGATTTATGTTATTTGAGAGCTGATTTCATTCCTTCGATGCGCTATTGGTGATCTGGTTTGCGAGGTTTATCTGTACTCTATACTTAATATATGATAAAGAGGACAGATTTGTATTTTTTTAAGTAACAAACTTAAAAAACTACTGAACCGATTTCAAAAATTCTTTCACCGTTAGAAAGCTACACTATCCCCGGGTGACATAGGCAATTATTTATCCCTGTATTTCCACGGGAACGGGCAATAGACGGGTGAATACGCGGGTGAATCCGCGAGACGTCCGCTAGTTTTTTTTTTTATAAAAAACGTTGCCCCACACTAGGAATTTCTTCCTGTATCGTGGGTGCTTGTGTAGTGAGTAATATAGTAACCGTAACCAATTATTATTTTATATTAATCTGTTTTCTCTCTTCTTCGGCAAGTTAGCCATACAAAAAGAGAGTAACACCCACTTTTGGGTATATGTGATGGGAATGATTAAATCCCACTCACAGACAGCGAATGAGACCTATAATTCCCGTCACATTATAAAAAAGACGTGTTCCAAAGGTCATTGGGCATAATCTGACCCGCATTGTGAAGAGAGGCGTACATTAACCAAAATAGTTTTAAACTAAAGGGAATAATATGACCTTTCATTGCATTTTTTTTTTTTGATTGATTTAAGATCGATAGAAACAATGTACCAAATCGTTTTAAAATTAAAAGGTTTTAAAGGATTTCATTTCTCGTCTGTATATTTTGTTAAAAAATGAGGTATTTTATTATTCTGAAATTACGTCCGTCCGTCTGGCAGCTTAACCGAATTTCAGTTGAACGTAAATTTCGCGCCTCATTTTACGCGACTCACAACTTACTTCCGTTTGGCCTCTAAGGGCCGATTTCACCAATGAAACTATTCTCGATTCAACTAAATTCAGTTTATGCAAATACAGCGATCTGATTGGTAGTCTCTCAGCGGTCTCAACCAATCAGAACATTGTATTTGCAATGCGGCAATTATACAACAAAAACTAAGTTTAGGACCGAGTTTAGAACAGAGTCTATATTGTCAATTTAGTATTCAGAACACTCAAATAGAAGGAATTAAGTCCAAATTACAATAACGAAGCTTGCATTAAAGCTACAACCAGTTTCCCATAACTATATTTGTCAAAAGTACAAAAATAGGCGGGCTTTTTCGCAATAGAATGCTTTACCTGTTCATTCATAAATATTGATTAATAGCCTACAATAAGGTAATTGACTCATCATTGTATGTTGTACTAATAATAAGCCAACTGGTAAATACAGGACAACGAATTTGAAGAGGAAAATGTTCTTTAGTATGTGGGACATTCCATTTTACAAAATAATACAATAGTAGTCATTTTAATACAAAATTTATTATTAGAAAAATATTAACAAAATGCACATCATTTCATTTCTAATCTGGAAAAAAATCCTTTCAGAGCGTCTGGCACAAAATAACTCCCATCATGGTTCTTCTTCATATAAGTATTTAAAAAATATAAAATTCATAGACAACACACTCAAGTATTTTGGTTTAAACCATCGAGGAACTGTTGAAATAACCTATTTCTTTCTCTCTGTATACTATTTGATTCTTGTACTATATTTATTAGTCTATCTAACTTCTCTTCTACTGTCCGCTGTCTATTTCTCATTTCTAAGGTTATCTTCCTAAATTCTGTGTGGCGTTTTCTGTTCAACTTTCTTTTTGATTCTTCACTTTGTCCATTTGATGTTTCACCATTTTCTTGTATATCTGACTCATATGTTGAAGCCTCTGCCATTGACAATAAAGCTTTGGTCACACTCTCTGTGGTACCATCTTGTATCTTCTGCTGAATCTCCGGCTGATATTCTCCATTAACATTATAAATCTGCTCAAAAACTTCAAAATAAGGCCATTTGACTACGACTACTTCATTCCTATTTCTCTTTTTCAGTAATCTTATGTATGTTTGTTTTAAATTCCGGAATTTCTTGTCACAACAATCTGGGTTTTTACCAACAGCATTGGCTATGTCAATCCACACATTCTTTTTCCTGACTTTTTTACTTCGGAACTTTTCAACGTTTTCTAGATATGCGTTTAACAGCATTTTGATACTATTGCTTTCCCAGTGGTCATCTAGATCGCCTCCTGTGTCCGTTTCCATTACTTCAGTTTGGTTCAGTTGCATGTATACCTCCTCAGTCTCCAGATACTCAACAGGTTCAGCTGAAAATAATTTCTGTGGTGATAGCCTTCTTTGTAAAAGACAAGTGTTTGATTGTACAAGCTGTTGGTTCTCAAATATAAATTGGACTGAGTTGACCAATTGTGATAAGCGGTCCATTCACACACATGTCCTATTCAAGTCAATTCAATATGCAGGAAGTTTCTTATCTTCACAAGTAGAAAGAAATGCCACTTGTCTGAATTAAAAGAGAAAAGTAAAAACATGTTTACCACTCATTTGCCGGAACTCTTCTTCAAAATCTTTGTACTTATTATAATCCTTGATACAAATAACGTTTTAAGAATGCAAACAAACTTGTGTCTTGCATCATTCAGCGGACGAGAACAAAATGGCGCTGACTGCCGCGGCGAATAAAGCGCTTTATAACCCGACCGAAAGAAAGAGTCACCAATAGTCACCATGGTATGACGAAAGTAGGTCATAATTTAATTAGAAATAATGCACAAAACAGTAAGTTGGATTTAAACGAGTGACGATAAGCATAAAATAATCATAAAGCAGAATAAACGACGAATTAGAATTAAAATTGTAAGATGATAAATTAAAAATAGAGTACATGACAGAGCTTTTCATTTTTGTCGGCTTGTATTTTAGCTTTTGACGTTTGCTGTCGGCCTTGTTATCTTTGCCTTTCATTGATAACGTCCTGAGTTCAAGTCTTAATAAAATTGATAACGGAGACAAGACAGACCAATCAAGGCTTCTCATTTGAATATGAACTTGATGAAAATGACGTCACAATGAAATTGCAATCTTTTTAGCACGAGTTTATTGGACAATCTACGATAGAGTTCATGATCAGAGTATGAAAATAACAGTGAATAAATAAATGGGATCATGCTATCAAATAAGACTATAGAAATACCTGTATCCGTCTCAGGGATGGGCTTGTAAGACGCGACGTGTTCGTCTTCTTTCACCTGCCCTCCATCTATGGAGAGATGGTTTTTCCGCGGCTCCGACATGATGAATTAGGGACACGCCCGACCGGTTTTGCAATGCCAAGAAAGTGGGCCCTTTCCCTTCAATAAATTATAATTGAAATAATTAACTTTCACAGAGCGCTTCGGCTGCTCGCTACTCAACAGCTGTCAGTGAACGAATGAACGGAAGATGTGAAGAATGAATTGGTATGGAATGGAAAGATCGATAACGCCACGCCCTCATGATCTCATTTCAATAACGATCTTTAGCTCATTCATTCGCCTACTCAACTCCTAATTAGTCTGTGCTCAACCTCAACTCAACGATGGAACGATGGACTTAGGCCGGAGGCCCGTTAAATTACTTTTCATTGGTTTCCTAATGGGGTTCTGGGGCCCTTTTTATGTCTAAAGATTACTGTAATGTGATGTCCGCCGTCTTTGGGTAGGGTCTGTCAGAATCCTACTGACTAAAACCACACGGTTTTTCTTCTCATTACTTCTTGTCTTGCTTTGCCGGGAGCTGGGACATATTCTCATTGATTTTGTACAATAGTCCTTGGACTGGACAGTGTGCAGCCGAGCATGAGCCGTATTGAACATGAAATAATTGAGCGTAATTCTAAAACTTCTAAAGGTGCCTGTGTAAACGGGCTAGTTTTTTGACAATTTCTTGCTGCAATTGTATAGCCACCAAGTTGCCAATTCAATCGCTCAACCAGTGTTAACCGGCGATATTGCCAAGATATTTCATAGTAGTCGCATGTATTCAATGTCTAAATAGCCGGCTAGATTGCAATTTTATGATTTATCCTGCTTTGACTTTACAGCAATATCGTGGTAAATCGTCTTTGCTCTGATGTATAGGTGCATCTTTCTCTTTTCCCTCGCTCGCCTCCCCGCGCCTCATCCTTTCGCTGACTGATTAGTGAAGTTGTTTTGTATCCGTTGTTGATTTTATTCTGTATCTGTTCGTCATGGCCGAAAGTCAAACGAAAAGATTTCAAATTTTATCACATTTAAGTAATAATGTACTACTCAATGCTTTATCAACGAAATCCTTGTACGTCCGGAATTATGGGATGTAGAAGCCTATGTCCATCGGCTGCCGAAATAATTATGATGAACGAGCACATGCCGTGGGCACAGATTACTGATTCAGATATGTAGCTGTTGCGAAGTCGTTAAAGCGTCGCTGCTTGATTACTGCGGCAATGACGCGAGTGAACATTGCGTTTGCATTGACAATTTAATTTAATTTAAGTTATTTACTTTAATTTTATACAATCATACAAATAAACTCACGCCTTTTGGCTCAAATTTCGATTATGGGCCGTTCATTTTTGATGCGAGGAGGATGGAGGGGGGAGGAGGGGAGGTTTGGCTATCCCCCAGTACCATCCCCACCACTCGGAGATCTATGGTTATGGAGATATCCATGGTTAAAGTTTTCAGGTTAGAATAAAAATTGCTATAAATCTGCATCGATTTAAGAGGCATGGAGGGGGGAAGGGAAAGGGGGGTAGAGGGGCTACCTCACTGTACCAACCCCACCCCACAGAACCCCATGGTTATGGAGATATCCATGGTTAAATTTAAAATTACTATTTAAGCAACAAAGTCGACGGAGTCGACGGGGCTCCTATTTTTGTCTGTAGGGTCATAAGCAACCTAACATGAAGGAGATGACGCGAGCTGCGTTCGCTCGCTTTGCTCGCTCATTTCAGCTCCCGTCATCTCCTTCGTCTAACCTAACCTAACCTATCCGTGTCGGGGTGCCCTATGTTCCCGAGCCCGCTTCGCTCGCTCTTGGACTAATTCGCATTTTTTTACCTCACGAAAAATATACAAAAAAAACATATGAACTTCCAAATCAACGGCCCATAATGGAAATTTTAGCCCGCCTTTTTTCCATGGAATGCCGGAAAACTATGAAAATGCGATTTCGAGACGATGCAAACTTCAAAAAATCTCTTATCTAAAAGTTTTAAAAGTATGACTTTGTGCGTAAAGCGAAACGCAAATACTGTTAACATGGTTATCAACCATTTATCAACAACACTCTTACCAGCTGTCAAAAAGGTCTGACAATCATAGACATACTAAATACCACTGACTTAGAAACCTATGGACTTGCCATACCTACGAAATTAGCGTGCATATCTACAAAAATCTGGCGCATAAAATGGCTGCCTTGTAGGGTTGTAACTGCGAGAAACATGCGCAGCTGATATCGATGTAAATATCGACCTTCATGAAATTGTTTACGTTGTTGTTCTACGATATAATAATGTAATAACAATATAATATGAACAAACCAGGCCCATAGAAACCGAAGTAGCTAAGGGTATAGAGTATTGTATGACTGGTAATATACAGGGTGGGCAAAAAAACTATCCTGGATCAAACGAAATAGCGATTTTTGGGGATAGTGGGAGATGTTTTTCTTTTGACCTGCTAGAAAAAGCCCCAAATATCGCCCTGTTTCGTTAGATTCACGATTTTTGGCCGTCCCTATACCTAACCCATTAAAAACTAAAATGTATTTTGTTTTATATCAAGTAAATTCAGCCTATCCCAATCCACTAGACATAGGCCAAAGGGATAGTAATAATAAATTATACCAGCCTGTAACTGTCCCACTGCACGGTAAATGCATCTTCTTATAGTAAATAAATAATAATATTTTGTTATCTTCCTACTTTTCGAACAACTTAATTAATGTAAAATAATAACAATATTTTATGTAAAAAAGACATTTATGCATTTTTGAACAAAATTAACTTATTGAAATTCACTATTTTATTTATTTCTATAAAGCCAGGTTCGGCATTAACATGTTGGTACCTTATGCTCAAAGTGCGAGTGTTTTAAACAAGTGTTGTCGGTATTACTTATAAAATCATACGCTTTCGGCTAAAACAAATTGAAGCGTAAGGGCAAATTTTCTTAATTCTTCAGAATACTTTTTCTAAAGTAGGCCTTTAGATTTGGCAATTTGCTTTTTACGAAATCCTTCTGCATACTCTTAAATTTTTATTTAGAATTAAACTTCCTTCATTATAGATATATTTAAGTTTCTTAAGGTCTTGAATAATATTAGAAATCTTTCCATCACATCTCTGGACCTTTTCATTTAAAGTTCTCACTTTTTGATTTAGTAAAGCCCATTTCTTTGTGAGATAAAATTATATATATAAGTAGGTTGTTGTGAGGAACATATTTGCCTAGGCTGAAAAAGAAAGTCGCATAATTCTATCACTTATTTACATATTTAATTCATTTAAAGAAATACTGTCAATAAAAAAGTATGTAACAAGATGTGTTGAAATTACTGTATTTTGCAACTTTTGTTTAAAAACATACCAGTAACGTCGATGTGGGCACTACGCCATCAGGTAACCTTATCACATCGAGGGTTCTGTTAAAACAAGATTCCTCAAAGTGCATGGAGCAGATATGCCACATTTTATGTCTAGGGTTTGTATTTTCAAAACCAATAGCCTCTATCCATTTCTTCTTTAAAATTTCGTTTCCAGGAAATCTGTGGATTAAAATATCATTGCAATGTATTTTACATACTATAAATTTTATTGATACTTATCGAATGCGAACATCGATCATCACTAACCTTACTTGTCAATAATTATTGTATGTAAACAATGCAAAGAAATATAGAAAATAATAACGTTTTATGCCATACAAACATGACACAGGTTCGAATAATATTCAAAAATTCCATCTTGTAACAATATTTAACACAAAATTCGACCGGATTAGTGAAAACTAGTTACTAACCTGTGCAGAGTCAATTTAGGCTGATTTTTGTTTTTTCTCATACCAGACTGTTTTAAGCAATACGAGGGCATGATTTTCCTATTAATGTCCACACTCAGAACACCAAAATAACTAGTTTCTAGACGTATTTCCTTGTAAAACAACAAAAATATTCTGAATAAGCAACTGTTTGACAGCACAACTACCACAAAAACAAAGAGTACTTTTGGCGCATAAAATGGCGACCGGTCACGCATAGGCATGATGTTGACGTCACACAAAAGTGTTGCCAAATTTAGTCCTTGATAAACATTTAGATGTCTCTCTTTTCATACATACATATTTGTCTCTTAAAGAGACAAAACGCTTTTTGACATGTGTGTGTCGATATGATAGATATTTGTATAACTATTCTTCATATAGTAGAATATCAATATGCCGTCTCCATAGTTATCCTACCTCATTGCTAAATACTATAGCCATAAAGTTCAATGCTGACAATTCTGTGAATTCTGACATTGTCATGATTGTCAAGTAACCAAAGAGTAAGTCAAAAAAACAATCAGCTTTGCTGTGAAACTGAGTAAAAGTTCAATATTTACGTAGAAATATGATTTTATATCAAAAATAGTAAATAATTACATAGGAAAATGAATAAAACAGTTATTTTAATGATAATCAAAAACTTTACTTTGTGATCTTATGTTGATTTTAATTTAATACATTCTAATTTATGGTTATGTAAGTTGTAATAGTTTTTATTTATTTTATATTAATAGAAAATTCAAATCCTTTATAATGTGCACAATACCACCTCCTCCGCCGCCACCAACTCTACCCAATATAAATTCATCCACGAAAGAGATAGAAAACAGCAAAGTTTACAAGCCTTACTATGATCCTGCAATATGTACTTGGGCTTCCCACCATGACGAGTTAAGGGAAGCGTGCACTAGAAACAAAATCTGTAATGAAAGACCACCATTCAGATACAAGTACAGATACTTTAAATCCATAAAACAAATAGGTCCAACTTGTGGATTAGTAGCTTTATCCATGGCAATCAAAGGGACAGTACTACCTGAAGAATTGTTGAATATTGCAAAATTAGAAGGGTTCACAAGCAATGGCGAGATGTTCAGCTGCAAACAAATGGCCAAACTGGCTGAGAAAGCTCACAGCTTAGCTGAGATTGAGCATGTTAGCTGTACATTAAAACAAGGAGGCTTATTTAGCTCAGAGACTATTCAAAGACTAATGAATGGTGCAGTTCTATTAGTTCCGTATCCTTTTTAATTAACTACAAAAATATTGAATATTTATCTTTTTTTCTTCTTGTTCTTTTTACCTGACTGCCGAAGGAGGGTAATGTGTTTATCAGTCTATGTATGTATGTAAGTATGTATGTATGTTTGTTCCTATATGGCGTTCCAGAGACCAAAAGCGTTGGCCGATTTTGATGATTCAGACGTCAATCGATGCGTCTTAACCCTGCGAGTGTCATAGGCTACATTAAAATTGGATAATAGAAAAATGGCGGATTTTGGGTGCCATATTGTGGGGGCCCAAATTTTTTTTTCTTCCTATCCCATCGTGTGGGGTATCAAAATAAAGAGTTTTAAGAGGTGATTTCAAAAATACATAACACTTATATGTTTAAATGTATCTAATTCAAAAAAAAAACTAACTAAAAATTTATAAATAAAAAAACTTAATTAAAAAAATCAAAAAACCCGACTGCTTCAAAAGCGAACTAAAAAGTCGTAAACAAGGAAAAAATCATGCTGTGCAGGCGGAGGATACACCAGATTTTGGTCAGCCAGTCCGCGAATATGTATCCTACGACTGCACAGCATGATTTTTTCCTTGTTTACGACTTTTTAGTTTGCTTTTGAAGCAGTCGGGTTTTTTTATTTTTTGAATTAAGTTTTGCCATTCATTTTCCAGACATTTTACTCAGCCATAAAAATGTCATAAATAACCCTTAACTCCTAATATCAGCTATGATGCAGACTGTGATCACTCACCGTGCCTAAGGAATGGCCGCACAGCCCACTGGGCTATCATCTGTGGAGTCATAGTAGTCAACGATCCTGGAGATGACTATGTCAGTGACCCCAAAAATGTCTATGTACTATGCAAACATGGAAAGTCCAACTACTTAGCTGCATGGAACTTGTATGACCTCGCACAGAGTAATAATAATCTGTTTGAGTTCTCTCCTAAGAAAGGGACTGATGGCTTAGTTTATATCCTCCCTGAGGGGGGTTTGGGAGGGGAGAATGGACTGAGGGACCAATTTTTGATATTTGAAGGTTTTTGACTAGTTGTAAGCACAAAATGTTGAATCATATCAAAATAGATGATCAAATAAATTATTTTGGTAATATTTCTGTACATTTATTTAAAAGGAGTTTTAAACTATTGCACAATAATAAAATTATACTTGCAATGATATTATCTAAGAAGATTATAAGCCTAATCTAGTAGGTACTCGTTTTCAATGATAAAATACCTAATTTATTATTTTATATTGACAATCAAGATGTTTTGGTTATCCATAGGACCCAGAGGTTTGTTTATTGAATGAATTATTGTTATTTAAAAGGAATGTTGTTATGAAAAGCTTATTTATAAATTGTGTGAATTAAGTAACAATTTATTATAATTATTATGTAGATAGGTACCTAGCTTTCAAAGGGACAATTATATTTTTTGTTGTTTTTTTTATTTTAAATAAAAAAAATATAAGACAATTTTGTTTTAATGCGAAATATTTATTTGAACAATAAATACAAATTATACTTACTTGAAAATTATGATAAAATAATAAATGTCATCAGATTACTTAAAAATATAGTAATGAAATCATATTTTTTATTGACTTACAAGTCAAATTAAATGACCATTAAATTCTGTTAAAACATTTACATTATTGCACAGTCTATTTTGCATTTTTGCGAAGAATGCATAAACAGAATAACATTCTACTTAATTAGTTGAATTCATTATTTAACTAATTTAATAGTGTAATGAAACATAAAATGTAAGATTTTTCTGTGAAAAACTCTCTGTATACGATACTGTAGGTACGATAATTTTATATTTTTTTCGACATTCCCGTGACAGCCATAGTAAATGAGAGCCATATATTCCTTTTTAATAGTTACTATACTCTATGGCCATATATCAATACATTCTGCTATACCTACGTATTTTGTTTATGTACGCCATGGTTATGGTTTCCATACTAAGGCCGAGTTTCTTACCTCTAAATTATCGCAGAATTAATGTAACAAATGTCAACCACTTAACAATTTGTTACATTAATTCTGCGATAATTTAGAGGTGAGAGACTCGGCCTAAGATGAATGACCTTTCATAGTTTTTTGGCTTTTGGCGCGAATTTATTTACAACTTTTTTACTGTTCAAAAATATTTGCCAAATATGGCAGATTTAGATAGGAACCTATGGTTTCACCAACCACTACTTTATCGAAAAAAAAGGGCTGCACTTAACTCGATTTTGTATTTAATCGCACTTCAATCTACGGCACTAGAAATGATTTTAATTCAAACTTTGCTTCGACCTTACTCGCCAGTGGCGCCAACTGGTGACCACAAAAACGGAAGCACTCATTATATTCTGAAAAAGAGATAGTACTCTTCGTTCTGTATAGCTCCGTCTCTGCCTGACAGTGGAATCATGATAGTTTTCACAAGTCAAAGTAAGCGTTGCTGAAGGAGTGATCGACACCCATCAGCGAGCAAATGACCAATGTCAAAGCACATTCAGACAAGAGTCGAACCGACGCGTCAATCCAAAAATGTACATAGCATATTGACCCTTATGTCCACAATATAAAGTCGAGTAGAAGCAACGCGTGATATTCTGTAGGATGAGTGCAAATTCGCGCGTCTTTTGTTTGTCTTGATAGTAACTTGTGATTTACGTGGTCGAGATAGAGTTCAACTATGTACATTTTAAGACTGAAGCGTCGCTTTGCTTCGACTCTGTTTTAATATGCTTTGATCCTTAAGCGATTGGTTTATGGTACCAGTATTTGATCAACATATTGGGCAGAACCAGTTACAAAAGTTTGTATGCATGTAGTGTACCCCACTAATAATGAGACAATACTTCGCGTATTATTCAATGTACACTTTTTTAATGTACGCTTCTATTGTAAGTCGTGGTACTATAGTACCTATATCTTCTACCAGCGGCTTCGCCCGCGTGAAATTCAAAAATTATGCCGAGGCCCATATGCCCGGGATAAAAAGTAATAATAATATGATAATAAAACCAATCCAATCATCATTAAAACATCAAAATACATGCATTATAAAAAATATAAAAAATAAAAATTATTAAAATAAACATCCATCAAACATTATAGATATCAGATAAATTATACTGTCATGAATATTAAATAAAATATCAATTAAATTATACAATCATAAACATCAAAATAAAATATCAATTAAATTAAACATTCAATAACATTAAAATAAAATATCAATCAAATTATACATTCATACAACTAAAATAGAATATTAATGGCATTAAAAATTCTTAATTTTAATTTAATTTCAGTTAAATAATACAGTCTTAAAATTTAAATAAAATATTAATTTTATTAAACAATATTAAATATTAATTTCAATTCGTTTGTATTTCGCTTCAATCAATATCGTTACAGTCTTTATTTTAGTTGATTGGAACCCCTTCTCGGGTATAGGCCTCCTCCAGCTTGTTCCAGGCCTCCGCTTCCTGCTACAGCTTTTATGTCTTCTATCCACCTTTTCCTAGGGCGCCCTCTTCTTCTTTTTCCAGTCGGTCCTTCCCATACTGTTGTCAGGGCTTTTGCTGATAAGCCGACGACGTAGCGGCCAACATGTAGGTTGCGGTGCTGCATGCCTAGGCGACATCGCAACTGAGGCAGGCCGCGATGACGTAGGGGGTCTCCCAAACCCATACGATAACGCGGCTGAGGGTTGGAGGCCGCGGCGGGAGAGGAGTGCCGGTATTGCGGTGCGCCGCTCTCCCTACCTTCCGCGGCCTAGACGGGGTCGCCACCGTCTGATGGCGGACGCGATGGGGCCGCAGGGGAAGAGGAGTGTCAGTATAGCGTTAGCCGCTCTCCCTATCCTCTGCAGCCGCAAAATGGTAGGTGGCGGGGCCATTGACCTTGACCCGTCACAGGGGGACCAAGGGTGCCGTACACGGGGTCGTCTGGCATCCATGTGCTGATTTGGTCCCTGGGGTGGTCACGGCGTACAGTGTGTTCTGGTGCGCCGGTGATGGGGGGTTCTCCCCCGAGGAGGGTCCGGTGACGGACAGCCGCGGTGGGTCCGCGGTGAGTGCGGGAAGACGGGCACGCGTTAGTGCCCGTCTTCCCGCCATATAAGCGGCACAGGAGGACACCGTGGAGTTTTAGTGGGTTAGAGTCCCACATAACTACACTATCTCCCCGTGGTAGTGCAGTATGCATGAGCATTTCTCCAAGCAAAAAAAAAAAAAAAAGGTTGGTGATTTAGGGTCACACCACAGTTTACCATTTTTAACCGACTTTCCAAAAAGGCGGAGGTTCTATTTTCGGCTTTATGTATATTTTTTAAGTATTTTCACCGACACTTCCGTCAATTGTCGACCGATTTTGAAAATTCTTTTTTTCGTTTGAAAGTGTATGTTCCGAAATTGGTCCCATTTTAATTTGGTGAAGATCTGATTAAGAACTTCGGCGATATACAACATAACTCTTCATTAAATAACGGCATATCTCTCGGGATTGTTGCAATGGCATGTCTGTTTATTGTTTACACCATTTCATAACATAACATCACGCCAGTACGCTCTAAAGGGGTACGCAGATCTCTCATTTCACCGGTTATGTTCAGTTGCATGTTATTCGGGTAATCTATTCTGAAGTTATAGGTACTTACTAAACAACTTGCCTATTAGGTAGGTACAACTAAAAAGGGAAAAAATCTTTTTTTGCAAAAAAATACTAGGTACCGACTTCCAAATAAAAAAACCACAAAGTAAAAATAATTTTACTTTTGGAAGTCGGTGTCCATAAAAATGGTACCTACGAAAGTCCGTTATCCGTCGCGTCGCATCGGTTATAGCCGCTTTTTCGACAACTTTGAGCGAAGTGAAAACGAAGTGAGCTCGAAAATTTCACCCAACAATTTTCACAACAGTATGAATGTTAAGTTATTTAACGGTAGGTTTTCAACAAGAACCAATAACATTCAACAGCGAAGCGACCTTGAAAATTTGAGCACCACACCACGAATAAGTTAATTATTCATTTATCAGTAGTTAAATAGGTTTTCTGATGAAAGGAAAGGGCTGTTAGTTCAGTTTGGCCGCCCTTCATTTATACCGCTGTGGGCATTTGCCCGGCTCGCCCCTCCCCCCTAGATCCGGCCCTGGCAATGCGTTGCTGGTCAGCTATTAAGGCGGTACCCCGAGCAAAACGCCGCGCAAGCCGTTTTTGTGCTGTTTTTAGGAGCTATCTACTCGTTATTTAAAAAGAAATATCAATTAATAAAAATACATTAAATTTCTACATAATATTGATTCTAAAATGGTAGACTTAGTTTTTTTTTAAATGTTGTATATATTTCACTAATCTCCTTCCAAAAAAACATAAAAATGAGGCATAATTATTGATATTATGCATCTTCTCGTAAAGTGTTCATTAATTATTTTTTGTACTAACACTAATGAATAGACAATTTAATAACGAACATTTTTGTAGAATTATTTTTTTCAAAAGACCAAAATTCGATTTTATAAAGATTTTATTCTAAAATCTGGGCGTATTCACTACTGTAATTCATGCGCCGCCAGTGCCGCTAGACCAATAGGAATGCTCATATCTCACGCCGAGTTTTTGGTCAGGGTACCGTCTTAAGCCTTGGTGTTCGAGGTTTTACTCGAGTGTTTCTATAAGCTTTGCAGTTTTTGCTGCAGTAAAGTTTTAAAGTTTGTTTGGAACGACTATGGTACAAAACCAGGGTAAATTTTGGTTATAGAGTAAGATTTGTTGGTAATAAAACTATAGAGTTCTACTCTATTTACACGAACCCAATTATCTAGTACGGTCAGGAGTAGCCGAGCGTTGTGTGGCAACTGTTAACCGTAGTGGCATTTGTGTGAGCCTATGTGGCAACTGTAGGTCTTTAAGGCAACTGTAGGCCTGTGTGGCAACTGTAGGCCTGTGTGGCAACTCTAGGTCTGTGTGGCAACTGTAGGCCTGTGTGGCAACTGTATGCCTGTGTGGCAACTGTAGGCCTGTGTGGCACCTGTAAGTCTGTGTGAAACTTTCTCTGGTGTGAAAATTCATGTTTGTGTAAGGAACCTTATAGAAAGTTCCTGAATGAAAAAAGAATTGAAATTGAAGTCATAGCCAAATTTAACAATAGGTTCTACTAAGTATGCAATAAAAGATGTACAATAATTCCATGAAGCTTTTTTCATCATATTCTGCAAGTAGAGAAAGCTAGTAAATGAAAAATGACTAGGTATTGATTAATGAAGAAAAAAAGATCAGTTATGCTGGCAACATTAAGCAAGTCACCCGTCGCGCGCAGTTGCGCGCACTCTAGATGACGAATTGACGTAACATAGGACAGACTAAATATCTGTTTGAGAACAGATATTCTCTCTATCTGCATTATACAGTTTCTTCTGTTCTGAGTTCAGAGAGTTGAGCTGACTCGACATCGTGGGAATGTGTGATTAGATTCATTGTGATTGCTAAGAGAGCTATGAGATAGCTGGGAGAGCTATGAGATAGCTAGGAGAGCTATGAGATAGCTACGAGAGCTATGAGATGGCTAAAGATCGTGAATTCGTCGTGAAATCATGTTTTATTTAATGTGAGATTAATAACTATCAGTGGTACTTGGACTTTGTAATCACGAAGATTAGGTGCTTTTAGGTACTAAATCGATGATTAAGTTGATATTTTCTTTTATTGGAAATATAATTACTCGTTCCTTGCAGTATGTAAGAGAGTTAGATGATCATGATTGTTTGTTTCAAAAAGTTTCCTCACTCAAGCAAGGACAAGATGATGCCTGCGGGTGATAGATTTGTGAGAGGCCCGAAAAGGTGACGTGCTGTGTTCCACGCTCGCCTCTCAAGAGGAACTATGGTCTACAGAACACCATGTGGTTTTAGTCAGTAGGAGTCTGACAGACCCCTCGGATTTCCCCAAGGGCTGAGGACATCCAATGAGGATTTCCACATGACTCATGACTCTTTTTTTTTTTTTCATTTTTTTTTTCCGCGGTTGTGGCAGTCCGCGCTCTTTTTTATTGTGTTTATATTTTGTTTGTTTTTTGGTGTTTTGGTGATGTCTGCTGACCAGGGACTTCGCTAGCGTGAGCAAATCCTCTATGACGACTACGTCTCGATGCTGCATGGCCGTCCTACGATTGTAGTTGACGACCGTTTTAATCGGCACATCCATCGCCCTCTTAGCAAGGCGGCCTGCGGCGTCATCGGCGTCGTCAGTGTAATAGACACAACTGACTGTATGTCTGGACACTGCCACTACCGCGTGGGGGATGCTGTCGTGGACCTGAAGCTTCCTGGACTTGGTGTTGATGATGATGACGCTGTCGTAGGTCGACCCCTGAGCCTCGTGTACGTGGGACACTCAGAAAGTTTTGCGAAACTAAAAAAAATTGTTCTATACGTACATATATTTTTATTAAATCTTTTCAAAGTACTTTCCACCAGCCTCTATACAAAGATTCATGCGCCTAAACCAGTTTTCAAAACACTTTTTCCAGTCCGCCGCAGACACCTCGTTTACAGCCTGCTCGAACGCAGCCAGCGCATCTTCCGGCGACGAAAATTGTATCCTTTTGAGCTGATTTTTTATTTTTGGGAATAAAAAGAAGTCACACGGTGCTAGATCAGGGCTGTAAGGAGGGTGACCCAGGAGTTTGACTGGCGTGCTGTCCAGGAAGTCCCTCGTTTTGAGTGCGGTGTGCGCAGGTGCATTGTCGTGGTGGAGCAGTAGCCCGCGGAGCCCTGTGTTTGGTCGCTTGTTGCTTATAACAGAGAAAACTTCTGGCAAACATTTGGTAGTATACCATTCGGCATTAATGCTTCTTTGATCCCGTAAGGGAATTGATACCAAGTGGCCAGTCAAATTAAAAAAGCTAGCGATCAAAATCTTACCCCCGCTTCTAGATCGCTTCACTTTGGTAGGCGTTGGCTCATTTTGAAACACCCAAACAGTCGACTGGCGCTTGGTTTCTGGGTCGTATTGATAAATCCAGGACTCATCACCTGTAACGATGTCGTAAACACGCCGAGACGAGCCTGCTTCAAATTTGTTAAGCATATCACGGTACCATTCCACCCGGGCCTGCTTCTGAGCATCGGTGAGGTTGTGCGGCACCCAGCGTGATACTATCCTCCTCACGCGAAGATGGCTGTGTAGAATCTCGTGAACGCTTCCCGATCCAATCTTCAATATGTGTTGAATCTCCTGATATGTAATTCGCCTATTGTCTTGGATTAAATTTTTCACTGCTAGCACGTTTTCTTCGGTAACAGCCGTCAAAGGGCGACCGCTTCTTTCGTCATCCCCCAAAGTTGGTCGACCGCGCTTGAATTCGTTATACCAACGATACACGGTTGCCTTGGAAGGGCCTTCATCCATGAATGCCATTTGAAGTCTATCGTACGATTCATCCGGTTTCAGGCGACACTTGAAATCGTATAAAATCATAGCTCTAAAATGTTCCCGGCGCAGATCCATATTTCAGTGAGACACAATACTTTGAATTAACTCGCAAAAAATGTGGAGGGAAATTTTGAAATTGGAACTTACTTATTTTTACTTATAAATAATCATATTTTCGAAAAACATTATAACTGGCCAGTCTCCCATATATAAAAACTTTTTTTCGCAATACTTTCTGAGGGGCCTGGTATGGTTAGCAGGCGCGATACTTCGCCGGAACCAAATCCCTGGCTCGCAAGAGAAGCTTTCTCCCCCTGCGTATGAACCAGGAACAGGGTGTTTTGGGCAGTGCTCGGTATTTGCGCCCCTGTGTAACCTTTCACCTTCTCGGAGTGGACGACAGCGACGACTTGGAGGAGTATATACCGGGGTATATCTCACTCAGTGCAAACGCCACGTCCATTGGATTACGGTGTGTGCAGAGAAACTCCTGGGTGATGCCAGCCACCAGGTCTGGACGGGTATACCTAAGCTCGAAAAGGTTCTCTCTGTCCAAAAATGGAAGCTGGTTAACGTCTCCGACGAGGACAAGCTCGCTTGCTCCAGACAACTTTACTGCCATGACTATGGCTCCAAAGTGGTTCATAAGAGCCTCGTCTACCGTAAGACGGTAGCATTTGTCTTGGCTCTTGAAACCGTTTGCTAGGATTGAAGCCATAGTACGCACCTTGGCCTTTGCTCGGTCTCCTAAGCGGCGCGCAAGCTTTTCCCTGAGATCCTTGGCAGCTTGTGTTATCGTGGTGGCTATCACGTCCCTGTCCTCGTCGAAATGCTTTACCAGCCAGGTTGTCTTACCGCAACCCGGAACTCTGTTAATCCACCTGATATTGGGTACGGCCCAACTTTCCTACGATGCCGGGATTCCTGAGGTCTCTGAAATGGACTGTGCTATTTCCAATCTTATCATCCGGCATGATTTTGGTACATTTGGCGGTAACCACTATCGGGTCGTCATTTAGCACACTGAACTTCAGTTTGTCTGAGCGTTCCGTCTCCTCCTTGTCCAGGGCCACAAAACCACTCCTCGCGCTGTAGGCTGCCATATACGACCCCGTCATTTCCTCTTTGATGACTTGGGATGTGACGTTGTCGTAAACCGCTGCCCCTGCTTCCTCGAGCAGTACCCTTAACAGACCCTCTGTGTCTCTCTGGAAGGTCTGCAGGATCTTCCTGCATGTCGTCAGATTAACCATTCTGGTCGCTCTTACGATTGCTACGTACTCGAGAAACGCGCTTTTTACGTGGTCCGTGGTACCCGACTTTACTGCGAGGGTCGGCGGGCTGACTTGCCCTTTGTCGGCTCGTGTTCGCTTAGGCTTTTGCTAAGTTGGTTTCTTTGGTGTTTTTCTGAAGAACCTCTCTAGTGCTGTCTCCTGCTTATGAGATGCTCCTGCTTGACGTCTGTTATTTTTCTTAATTTTTAATATTCAAAAACATGAAGAAAAATTACTTGTTGTCAGGCAATCTGAATATTATAGCAGAAGTCAATTTAACCAGTTTTGATCCAGGCTCATAATTGCAAAATTTTCTGAGTATTTTTTTAAGGTTCCGTAGCCAAATGGCAAAGAACGGAACCCTTATGGATTCGTCATATCTGTCTGTCCGTTTGTATGTCACAGCCACTTTTTTCCGAAACTATAAGAACTATGCTGTTGAAACTTGGTAAGTAGATGTATTCTGTGATCCGCATTAATATATTCACACAAAAATAGAAAAAAAAACACAAAATTTTTGGGGGTTCCTTAAACTAACTGAAACTCAATTTTTTTTTTCATCAAACCCATTCGTATTTAGGGATAGGTCTTCAAAAATGATATTGAGGTTTCGAATATCTGTTTTTTCTAAACTGAATACTTTGCGCGAGAGACACTTCCAAAGTGGTAAAATGTGTGTCCACCCCTGTAACTTTTAAAATAAAAGAATGATAAAACTAAAAAAAAATATATGATGTACATTACTATGTAAACTTCCACCGAAAGTTGGTTTGAACAAGATCTAGTAAGTAGTTTTATTTTAATACGTCATAAATCGTAAACCGCAATTTACCAAGTACAGAACCCTTCGTGCGCGAGTCCGACTCGCACTTGGCCGGTTTTTTTGTTTATCTCGAAAGGCGAGCGAAGAGCCGAAGCCAACTCGTAGAGGCCCCGTTAGGCATGATCAGTAAATTTGACAATGTATTATTATTATTTGAATTAAATTCAATAATGGCAAAAAATAAAACATGAAAACAATATCCAGACTGGAACAAATCATTATTTGTTCCGTGCGGGAATCGAACCCGCGACATTTGGCACATTATTTTGCACCCTTACGCACTGGCGGTTGGCTGCCTAAGCGGTTCATTTGGGCGGCGAGCCACCTGACGCAGTTGGAATAGCGGCTGACCGCCATAGCGGCCAACCGCGTTGAAACCGTGTCAAGTGGTTGGAATGCTCATATACGCGTCTCGTACGTACGCAGAGCGGGTTACGTACCTATATCTAAAGTTATTCTAACTTTTTCGATATAATTACGGTTGATTCACATATGTTCATAACACGTATTGGTCGACTGAACTAATGTTTAACTTTGTTATCACTAAAATTAATTGCACAACGAATGATTAATGTTTTTTTAGATATTGGATATAATTTCAACTATTTATGAAATTCCTACTGGACGACTCGCCTATAGTTACTTTGCATCGTCTCCGGCGCTGCGGGCAGTGCAACCCCATCGCCCTTACGTTACAAATGATATGCACCCATACTCACCGCCGCAGCTTCGGCTTGCTATGCTTTGTTACAGTGGTCGGGGGTTGCTCTCCCTTCGCGCCTACGGTTTTTATATACACTCTAGGGACTAGCCAAAAGACTACGTGAAGTCGGGTGCCCCGATTTGGTTTTGGAACAGATTCGACTGACAGGCCTCACCATTATTTTGGTTACATTACAACCACAGATGAAAATACAATAATTCAATCTAGAATTGCTGAATCGTCCGTTAATTCAATCAACCTTAATTGAATTAATTGTAGTTGAATAAACCGTAAGTTATCTCTCTTTTATGGATTTCGTTCATAGTTATTTCACAAATCTGTGAATCAATCTTTAGAGATTTTAAACGGTAGGTCTTTTGACCGCAGTTATCTAGAAAATAGTTGGAACATGTTTAGATATTATAATAAGTAACCGCATTAGACCAGGGTCGATAATTTTTGAAACCAAAAAAAATTATAGTAGGATGAAACCCATTAGAAAAGGAGGGGAATATGATCAAAATGAAAGGAAAAATAAATTACGGTCGATCCGAGTTCGGGAAGTGGGAGGGGGTGAGTTTTAAGGGTAAAAAATGGTTTATCTTGATTTCCGGCAAAACTACAAGTCCTATGGAAAAAAGTTAAATGGCAAAGTTGTAGATAATAAAAAGATTTGAATTGACACTTTTTTCACATAACCTCAAAATGTATGTGAAAAATTCAAATAACCAAGTTTTTGGTTTTTAATTTTTATCTTTTACAATTTTTTATTGATTTTCACATAGTTTGGTAAAAACTTACCTTTTTATGTCCCAAACACACTGTAATTTTTTTTATTTAAAATATTTATTCTTTCATCTTATTTTAACTTAATATCGAAAAAACTACCCTAATTTTCAATCGAAAATTCTGACGTCAAAATATCAGCTTTTTTAAAAAAGTCGGTGGGCTCTTTGTTCGTTGAAATCTCTACTTTTTGATGGTGTAAAAAAAATATACATTACTATGGTACATATAATTTAATTTAAAAACGAAATAACAGGTAATAAGGCCCAGACCCTCCTAGTCCCTTCCCTACTTCTCTATAAAATACCTTTTGATGGTCTAAAACTTTCCGTAGGTCACTCAGGTATATCAGTTAACTTAAAATAGCAATAAATAGGCATCTACGCATATAATTTAAAGAAGATTCTACAATTTACTCAAAATATTGTAGATGTCTTATTAAACATTAACTTTATTTTTTGCATTTTCTGAGAAAATTTACCATAGTAATGTATATTTTTTTACACCATCAGAAAGTAGAGATTTCAACGAACAAGGAGCCCACCGACTTTTTGAAAAAAGCAGATATTTTGACAGGAGAATTTTCGATTGAAAATTAGGGTAGTTTTTTCGATATTAAGTCAAAATACGGTGAAAGAATAAATATTTTAAATAATAAAAATTACAGTGTGTTTGGGACATAAAAAGGTAAGTTTTTACCAAACTATGTGAAAATCAATAAAAAATTGTAAAAGATAAAAATTAAAAACCAAAAACTTGGTTATTTGAATTTTTCACATACATTTTGAGGTTATGTGAAAAAAGTGTCAATTCAAATCTTTTTATTATCTACAACTTTGCCATTTAACTTTTTTCCATAGGACTTGTAGTTTTGCCGGAAATCAAGATAAACCATTTTTTACCCTTAAAACTCACCCCCTCCCACTTCCCGAACTCGGATCGACCGTAATTTATTTTTCCTTTCATTTTGATCATATTCCCCTCCTTTTCTAATGGGTTTCCTACTGTAATTTTTTTTCACTTTTTATTATTTTTAAAGGCTTCTACCCTGGTCTACATAGTGAGACCCATTTTTATTTTAGTGTAAGGATTTCATCTATCTCCTTGCCTTTCATTGAAATCCGTTCAGTGGTTTAGGCGTGAAAAGGTAACATAATATTAGTATGGATGTGGGGTTGATCAGTTGTAGATACTAGATCCTGTTAAATTAGATAACTTAGCAGCTATCAATGCATAATGTTTTATAGACTCAAATAGAGGTAAAAGGGTACTAAAATAATAAAAAAATAAAGTACACTTTAAATAATAAAACAATATTTACTAATTACCAACAAATATGAAGTCACAATGTAAGTCGAGTAACTAATACTTAGCCACCTCTGAAATAGGTTGAGCACCTTCAATGAGCCAAGCTGTCCCTGTGGGCTTCGGCAAGACGTCCAATGCAGCGATGCCAACTGAATCCAATTTCTGCCACGCTTGAGCCTTTACGTGCGCCCGGAATTCCTCTTCTTGTCCTAAATCCCACACGATAGGATGCTCCGTCATCTTGGAGTAAGTAAATCCTGGACAAATTGCTAAAACTTTCACACCACTCCTCCTACAATTGGCGATGTGTCCCAAACACTTTGTGAATCCCATAACGGCGAACTTCGAGGTTTGATAAACCGGCAGAAACGGGTCGACTCTGTATCCGTATATGGAAGAAAGGTTGATGATTATACCTCCTTGCCCGCCTTTGTCTTGCCTCATGTGATCCCAGAAGGTCAGGCCCCATTCCAAGACGGCAGTGACGTTACACTCGATCAACTTCCTCAACTGACGTTCGGTGAGGAGTCCGGCGTTGTTGACGAGAATGTCTACTTTGTGAGAGTCGAAAATCCACTTGGAAACAGCTGGTAGGTCTTTTGTGACATCACATCTACGGAAGACTGCTTTGTTACTACCGTACTTTTCTGTTAGTTGCTTTTCTGCGGCAGCTCCGAGTTCTTCGTTGGTGTCGAGAAGGTAAGCGATTTTGGCTCCATTTTTTAGGTACTTGTCAGCGATTTCGAGACCAATGCCGTCAGCTCCTCCGGTGATCACAACTACTTTGTCTTTTAGGTGATCCTCGGTGCAGCTGTATTTCCTGTGCGGGTCAGAAATAAATATTATTTCTTTCTTTCTTTTTGTTGGTTTGTCGGTTGTACTTAAGCGACTAGTAGATTCAGAAACCGGTCGAGAAATTGAAACAGGACAACAACGACACAGTGAAATCATTATAATAATGCCTGATAAACAAGCAATTAATTTGTTTTACAGATCGATGTTTAAAAATCATGTTGACAGATAGTATAGTAGTCACAGCGGATCTTTGTGTCTCTGAAGTTTGCTCTGCCGACCATTGCGCAAGAAACAGTTTGTCATCGAGTATACTGCACAGATTAAGCGAGATAGGACGATGCGATAAACGTAGTTGAACTTGCGATACGGTTAGCGTAGTTATTGAGCGATCGGCTGCTGGGTTGCGCGTCGCGGGTTGATACCCGCGCGAAATCAATATTTGTATAGTTTACAGTTCTGGATCTTGGTGGCTTGTGCATGTAAGTTTGAATGTTAAATGTTTGTAAACGCCACCCACGATACAGGAAAAAAAAACTAGTGTGGGGGCAACGATTCTTTTAAGAAAAATTAAAAAAGAACTTAAGCTGCATAATAATATTTAATCTAGTCATTAATATCGGTATCACAGATAATATAATACTAGCATACAGATGCCTCATCCCATACAAAGAAACCGTGCCGACGTAACTAGCGTTTTTCATCTGATTAATCTTGTTATTTTTGTAAGTACATCAATCGCGTTCGATCCCGTTTCGCGGCAATAGATGGTGTTAGCAGCGACTTGCAAGTAAAAGGGTTCACTAGGTTCGTGAATATTTTAAAGATAAAGATAAAGATAAAAGATAAAGATATATTTATTTCTGAGTATATGGTACATTAAGATCTTAATAGTAAACAGTTTCACATACACTACCGTTGCCGGTGTAGAAATATTAAAATTAACTTACAAATTCAAAGTGTCCATGTTCTAGGCCGCAAAAATATAATTCTAGTAAGTAGTTTGTCATCGAAACGCTAAGAAGAGGCTATATTCCCCTATTGCGCGTCAATAAGCAGATACAATAGAAACAACAATAGCCTACGCATACATGGCGTGCGCGCGACGTTTGAGGCGTACAATATTATAAATTAGTTTAGATAAAAAATAGTCAATTTTATACAATGTTATAATAATTATGAATGAAATGTCAAAATTTAATAATCATATAATGTCAAATGCCTAAAAAATATAAAAAAAATAAAACAATTCAAGTTAACAAGTGTAAATAAGTACTAATAAAATGTAATGTCAAAATTTATAATTTAAAAATTCATTAACTGAATAAAAACAATTGTCTAAAAGCCAGGCAAATATTGTTTTCCCAAATTTATTAGTGGGCAACACTCTGATGCGTGAGGGTAAATTGTTAAATATTTTGATTGCCATGCAATTGGAATTCCTGCTATACAATTGTAGTCTCTGGCTAGGTGCAAGTAATTTATTTGGGCTTCTGCTTTTCACTCTTTTAGAAATGTGCTCATACAATGGGAACATGTGCGAATACCTTTTAACAAACATACAAATCTCAAAAATATATAGGCAAGGAAGTGGAAGAATTTTCAGTGCTTTAAATAATGGCTTACAATGATCTAAATATTCTGCTCCATACACAGCTCTGACGCATTTTTTTTGTGCAATGAATGCACTGTTCACATCTACTGAATTGCCCCATATAACGAGTCCGTAACGCAGCACTGATGCAACATAGCCAGATTACGCACTTAGGGCTGTTTCTTTGCTGGCTATTCGTCTCAGTTTTCGAAGAGCAAACACAAATTTGTCGAGACGAGTGCAGACCTTTTTTACATGTTCTTTCCAATTCAATTTTTCATCTATAACTATTCCCAAGAATAAGGTTGAAGGTACAGGTTTCAAAATTGAATTATTGTAGTGTATTTGAGGTGGTTTCACTAAAGAATTGTATGTTTGAAACTGTACTAACTTTGTTTTTTCAATGTTTACACGTAAATTATTCGATTCCAGCCATTCAATTGCTTTTAGTATTTCATTGTTAGTGTCAGTTTCTAGGTCATTCATAATTGAAGATTTTATTGTGAGAGTAGTGTCATCAGCAAATAGTGTACAATTATGTTTTAGGTTCTTGCAAAGGTCATTTACGTATATTATAAATAATGGAGGCCCCAATTTTGTCTTTAAATATAGTGAAGGTTCGTTTTATAGTATTTTTTTGCAAGTTTTTCCTTTTTTTTTTGCTAAGTGTGAATGGAATGAGAGTGGAATGCCACAGAAATTTAAAAATGCGCTATCTATGAGCATCAATTTTAAATGATCCGTTCAAATAATCTTTGAAATGTGAATTAAGAGCCCAATATTCCATAATTTTGTACATAGGAGAGTTGATTAATTCCCATTCTATGTTTTATTAAGTGTACCTATGGACAGAAAGTCTGAAATAAACGTTAATTTAATTTAATTTAATTAAACAAGAACATACAATTTTTATGTTCAATTCCAGAAAATGTTAATTTTACACACAATTATATTGAATTGTGTTATACTTGAAATTGAAACTATATATTTTTTTTCATCGAACCCATACGTGTATATATGGATAGGTCTTCAAAAATGATGTTGAGGTTTCGAATATTTTTTTTTTCTAAACTGAGTAGTTTGCGCGAGAGACACTTCCAAAGTGGTAAAATGTGTGTGTCCCCCCTGTAACTTCTAAAATAAGAGAATGATATAACTAAAAAAAATATATGATGTACATTACCATGTAAACTTCCACCGAAAATTGGTTTGAACGAGATCTAGAAAGTAGTTTTTTTTTTAAAACGTCATAAATTGTTAACCGCAATTTACCAAGTACGGAACCCTTCGTGCGCGAGTCCGACTCGCACTTGGCCGGTTTTTTTTCAGAGAAATACAGTCAGATTGTTTACTGATATGTAGAACCAGCGGTTGAATAACTCTGGGTTACTGGGGCTGGATACGAGCAAGGGTAAGTGGTAAGTGGTATATTTGTAACTGTACCATATTCACTTTCCAACTTCGGTAGCCCAAAGAACAAACTCCTAGTGACCGCTGCTTCATATCGCAGTTTCGCGGGTATAGACCTGGTAGGATCCAGGAGCCGCAATATTGCTATGGGCCCCAGTGATCGGCTCTTGGCTTTGTGATCCGTAGGCCTGTATTCAACATCGATCCACTATCATAAAATACCTCTCCCGGTTTCTGAATTAAGAATACTACTTTGGCAAGAAAACCTGTCAAACTTTGGCAATTAAGTAGGGTTTGACACGTTCACAATGACCGGCAGCCTAATTGTGTAAGTGAATTCGGCCAAGAAAACAATCTGTTTCTTTCCCAAAAACGACTTTTTGTATTGCGAAAAGTCGTTTTTGAGAAAGAAACAGATTGTTTCCTTTGCCGAATTTACTTACACAATTAGGCTGCGGGTAAAGTCAACAACAATATGATGAGGAAATCAGTTACCTGTGTCCCAGATAATTCAACATCTCGAGACCGAAGGTTACAGGCCATAGAAATTTTCTTCGTCCCCAGTTGAGAATATCGTCTGACCGGGCCAGGAACCATTCCACCATTGTCTGCAATGAAAGACTGATTAAATAAAATATTTTAATTGAATCGAAATAGCCAGATGCTTATATTAATTCAACTTCACGCTGCACTCTGTAAGGTAAGTTCGCATTTAGTATCATTCTTTATAATTCCAAATTAAATGCAATAATTAATCCATAAAATTACTTTACTAAATAAATGATAAACATTGGACTGCAAATACTGGGATGCAATTTATTTCCATTTCATTGGAAAACTGTTTAATTAGAATATTTCTGAAAGCTACGAGGTACTGTGTGTCCTACTAAAACCCAATCAACACCGAGAATTCACTGCGAATAATATTTATTTTAAAGGAAATTAAAAGAGAACTCTCAAGAGATACCGTTTTTATTATAAGTTGATTTATTAGGATGTCGTGTTGTTTATTTATTGAAGCACTATCTATACTTCCATACCAACATAACGTCACGCCTGTTTAAGCCGAAGGGTAAGGCAGATGAGTGGTTCACCCACATTTCGCTTGAAGTTCCATGTAATAATAAAATTATTAATGCGACAGTAACGCTGTCTGTTTCTTCACACCTAAACAGCTAAACCAAGCTAGACTCGGGATACTTTTTATAACGGGCGTACATTCCCTTGGGAATTTTGCCGACTTACACGCGGGTTGAAGATAATGGGTGAGTGGGTGGGCGGGTGTTGTGTATGTGATTTTATATGTTTGTAAACGCACCCACGATACAGGAAGAAATTTCTAGTATGGGGAAACGTTTAAAAAAAAAAAATGGTTTATAAATTATCAAAGTTTCGTTTATGCCCCAAGCGTCACATTATTATAGAATTCACACAATATGACACATGTAATATACACATATAATTCTGACACCGACATTCTGCCTCGTGCATGATCGCTTCGGCCGTCAAGGAAACCGGGGTTTCGTAACTAGTTTGAAGAATTTGAACGAAACTGAACCCACTCATCCAATTAAACGTCCCACTCATATCACTCTAGGAGCCACTTCTCTGCTGGAGTAACGTACACAATTATTTCGGAGTCGGCTTCCAATCTAACTTATCGATAACTACCGTTTAACTTACTCTATCGGTATTCGTATGCAGTTGCAGAATACCGATATTTTATATGAACCGATTGCCTAGCTTACCTCACCTCTACTAAGTACTAACCAATTACTGGGTAGCACAATACTCCTATACAAGACTGTCTTGTTTGTCTTACTTTCGGGCTCCTGACTATGAAAGGACAAACTTCATAATTAAGGTTGTCCTAGTCGATCATTCTTCCATACAAACGTAGTTTGGCGATTACTCCACTGTTTGACGTTTTTAAGTTTGTACGTTCAAAATAATAAATAATATCAATTTGTCTCATCATTATCTAGCCCTGTATGGGGACAAAAAAGTAAAAAATATATATATTTGACAGTTATGAGCGTGGCAAGTTCCATATTTCAACACTAATTTTAAAGCATCTTTGGGCGCAAATAAATACCATAAGAAGAAGGAAAATTGCAAAACAGTCACCATACAGGGATAGATAAGTAGTTCAAAAATATAAATAATTTTATTTCGAACAGATACATTTAGTAGTTTTTTTTTATGATATCAATACTCCCAAAGGTCTGTTTATAAAATTTCGCGCGATCGTATTCGTCCTAAATCATCATATATTTCGCTACAAATTTGCAAAAGAGTGTATTCGTACTTGAACTAGCTTCTTACTGCTCATCACAGCATCCATCTCTTTCGAACGTGTTGTCGGATGAGATAGCGTGCATTTTAACCCCGCGCACAAAGTAGTTCGTGCCGTCGACTAGTGCAACCTTAATCATGTATCTTTTTGCTATTCCCGGGCAACTCAGCGCAGTGCATATACAAGAGAAAATCTATAATCAGTATATTCTCTGTTTAATTAACGCAACAACAAATATTTCTAAATCTATTTACATGTCCGGGGAAATGGAACGGAGAATATTTTCGGACTTCATCCGCCTTGTGCGCTCTGCTGATGTGGGGAAAAATGGGGAACATCTTCATTGTAACGCTGGATCCCGGCTCATCACTGTCACATGTCATTTTCACCTGGTTGACGGCGTTAGAACGAAACGTACGAGTTATCACAACACCCCATATATCCTCTTTCTTAGATAACATGAGGATCTTCATACTGTATTCTGATCTGTAATACGAAAATTAGACATATATAGTTAGAATACACACCAGTCTGATACTATAATAATGTGGGGCGGAAGCCTCTTCTGATACAGAGAAGGCACGTGTTATCACAACACTTACACAAAGCAGCAGCCTTATTTCGTAATTAATTAAGGCAACGCAAAGAGGTAGGTTGAGGGGACACTGACAGATTTCCACATCGCGACATTCATCTCGCATGCTATTGGTCGATTTGTTAGCGGTCAAACCCTTCGCCTTGCCGAATTAACTTGTGCAATTCGGCTACAGGTTTTTCGACTATTTATAAGTTTGGATATTATGGAGGCCATACACGTTAGGGTTTGCATGCTGGTTTTAGCCTTGCATGCATAACCGACAGGCATAACCGAGTTTCATAACACCGATAACTGTACAGTTTTATCACATACACGCTAGGGTTTACCTGTTGGTTATGCATGCAAGGCTAAAACCAGCATGCAAACCCTAACGTGTATGGCCTCCATAAGTTAAAGTAATTCTTAGAATTAGTTGTTTAAAGGCGCCGATTCCCTTGAGTAGCTGATTTTAAAATGAGAATCACGTCTAAACGGCTAGTCGTAATTTGTTGGAAAAACAATATGTTATAATAGACCATTTTATTAATAATTTCATCTGAGCAGAATTTGAGTTTTATTCGTATAACATAGTGTAATTAATTTGTAAAGTTATGTCTAAAACGGACAAAACACGACAATCACACCAAAACCGCTGGGCGTATTTTAATGAAATCGACACCATATCAAAGATTACATATCATATCTACATTTTGATCTGAAGCTTTTTTTTTTAAAGTCAAAGAATAATAAGGAAAGTACAAAAAACTACTAAATTTAGGGTCGCGCGGGTGTGAAACGAGTGCGCGTTTTGTTCCCTCAAGGTCGTTGGCGTTAGTCGTCGTCTTAAGGGGAAAGAGGCCTACAGTAAACACAGTTTAGAGGAGCTTAAAATGTTGCTGATTTATTCAGGATGGGTAAGTTTGCGGTCGGAACCTTAGTTGAAAACTTCTGTTGCTAACGCTAACGTCACTGATATCTACGTTAAAACCTCTGCTAACACCGCAATAGAATTCAAGCTTATTACTGGTTCAAACATAGAATACATAAGATACTAGATTTTGCCCGTTGGCGTCGCTCTCCTGGATCGCACAGGAAACGCGAATTTTCTCTCGTATTTAAAGCATATCTTTGTCTTGATAATGAATGTAGTGTCAGTGATCGTGAATCCTTGGCATTCGGCGAGCTCTCGTTAGGTGGAAGTGACTAAAAGCGTGACGTTCAGTCAATCGCATTCATAAAACTGACGTATTATACGCCGGTCAATTGCATAAGCATAGCGCTGAGAACCTATGCCGCGTCAAGTCATTGATCCCGGCAAAAAAAAAAAAATTTTTGTGTCGTTACGGTAGTCAGGTTCCAGAAAATCTAAGAGCAGTCTTGCCAAGGGGTATAGTGCTACTCACTTGCTGGTTTGTGGAGGCCAGAAAAATAGTCGCACCAATGTAAATACGCGCTGTATCTGGTTAAACTGCTAGCCTGACCCAACATAGTTGGGAAAAGACTAGGCAGATGATGAACACTAAGGTCCCGTGGTTCATTATATCAAAATGTAGCTCGTGTACCAACCGCAGATTTTGTGGTTCATAACTGAACTGAAATTCATTTAATTTTCCCGGAATATTTAAGATGAATTAAACGGCTCTTCTGACATATTACAGAATGTGAACCGAAGCTGCTAAAGACTCGGAAAATATACGTGTAATAAATGGTCCTGAATTCCTGATAATTGCCTTGCCGGACGAGCACACTATCTGATAATTAGAGCAAGCACAGAAGGATGCTGCTTAGCTGCTCATATCTTGGCAGAATCACCTTTAAAGACTTAGGAGAACTGACTATATTCTTTGCCAAGATCCACTCACACACTTTTATAACCACTTACCAAGTTTTGATATTTACCTGATCAGATTTTCCCTGAAAAAGTGTCCATATAAACGCAACATATTTCTAAAGTTAAACAATCATCAAAAATAAAATAAAAATTCAGTAAAAAAAATATTTCGTTAAGCGACGTGCCGCCTTGTATATGCATTTAACAAGTTGACAAGCGACACATTACGGCGTTCAGAATACGAAACTTGCTAAAATGTGCTCTGAAAAGGTTTTATACATGTAGGCTTTTTGTAAAATTGGAATTTTGTAAAGGTGCCTATAAACGGGCTAGTTTTTTTGTCAATTTCTTGCTGCAAAGTTGCCAATTATATCGCACAACATTTATCAACGAAATCCATGTACGTCCTGAATTGTGGGATGTAAAATATAGTGCGTATAAAGTTCGTAACCTTATGAAGGATGTTCGGGCCGTAATTGCCGCGAAGTTTCATGTAACGACCGAAGAGGCATACGTAAAAATCGTCATTAACTGCTGAGATATAGCCGCAATTATTGCTCCGCGTGTACGAACGAAATTCCTCAGCAATCCAGTTGCACTTTCTTGCTGGACAACATCCGGCAATGTATTGCACAATGAAATTGCAGCCTTACCCTGAACTTATACCCTTAAGTTGCAAATATACTAAGCTATATTGGTCAACAAAATTGCCAACAAGATGCAATTTTTGTAGCCCGTTGCAGTAATGTCAAACCGGGATAAATCATTTGCAATATAGCCGGCTAGACATTGAATTCCCTGCGGGAGTCTGTGTTTCCCGCTATCGCTAGCTATCTACAACCTCGGGATCTTTAAGTCAAGAGTGAATAGGTTACTTCTAGGCAAGCGTGCTACACCGTCGACCACATAGTCGCATACCATCAGGGAGATAGTGTCCAAGCGCGTGCCTACAGATAATTTGGAAAAAAAAACAAACCGAATTGCAAAACATAACGCTACAAAGCTGGGAGCACGGGCACGCGTTAGCACTCACCGCGAACCCATCGCGGCTGTCCGTCATCGGACCCTTCTCTGGGGGGCGAACCGGCGCACCAAAAAACATTGCCGTGACCACCCCAGGGACTAAACCAGCACATGAGAGCAAGACGACCCCGTGTATGGCACCCTTGGTCAGGTCAGCGGCCCACCATCTACCAACTTTCGGCCGCAGGGGATAGAGACATCACCTGTGGCCCGACCGCGTCCACCATCAGACGGTGACGGAAGGTAGGGAGAGCGGCGCGTCGCAATACCGGCACTCCTCTTCCACCGCAGCCTCCAACCCTTAGCCGCGATATCGTATGGGAGGCCCTGGGAAGCCATACGACATCGCGGCCCGTCTCAGTTTCGATGTCACCTATGTTATCAAGCGGCACCGCAACCTTCTTGTTGGCCGCTACGTCGTCGTCGGCTTATACGGCCCCTCCTCGAGTTTCTCTTCGCTTCACCATGGGTAACCAAGCCACAGCTACTGAACCCCCCCGCCTCGACAATGCGGGAACCCTCCGGCTTCCCAGGATAGGCCTGCAATATCGTTGACCTAATGCCCGGTCTACATAGATTGCAGGCGCTGCAATTACCGCAGTGGGTTGGTGATTATCCAATGACGTCACCATGTATGGCGGGAACTGGGCCAGGCATGTGTGGCCTAATCTGGTTTTGTGCTCCGTGGGCCTAATGACTTGCTTATCCGGAATAGTCGGTGGAATAATCTTTGAGAGCAGAGATATGTGAATGAAATGGATTGAGGAATTGGTCATAGATATTCGTCTGGCGATGGTGTTGTAAAAATGGTAAAATGTGTCTGTCGATGGTAAGCCAGTTCATGGGTGAATTTTATCCTGTGATTTTATCTGTGCCTGTGCTAGAGAGGAAATTCATAAATTATCTAGATTAAATATACAGGGTGGGCAACAAGTAAAATTTAAAAAGCTCCCGACAGATTTTTATTTCATGATACATAATAAATACGCTTCGATCGGCAATCTATTGAACACGTAATTTTGACACGATATCTTGCGAAAACACTCATAACTTTTGAACGGCTGAACCGATTCCGCTCTCGATTGAGTCACCTTTTAAACAAAAAAAAACTGAATCACAATCGGTTCACCTGTTTGGACGCTATGATGCCACAGACAGACACACAGATACACAAACACACAGATACATATATACACCGATACATAGATACACAGCAACACACGTGAAACTTATAACACCCCTCTTTTTCCGGCGGAGGTTGAAAAATCGAATCAAACGAAACAGGCTATTTATAGTTGTTAATAAAAATAAGGGTTTATGTAAAATACATACTACCTTCAAGGAAAACGCGAGGAACGAATACAGAAAATCACACACAACGCACAATATTGTTCTCATCTCATCGTTATTACATTGTCATCAAATCAACTTCGAATGCAAACATATCTATATATCATATTTGAAACATTGAGGTATGGAGGTAATAATGTACTACGCAGTACATATTATGTCAATGATTGGAAATCACATTTGCGAACGTATTTCAGTACGTAAGGGGAAATGGAATATAGCCATGGATCGTTTTGTTTCTACGTAAGCTCCTTGTATACAGGGTTACTTGTGATTCGATGTATTCCTGGCAATACGTATTAGTACAACAATTAAGCTTCCGAGGAAGCATAGGCCTTGCATGCCATGTGGCATCCACCAACCCGCACTGTACCCGCGTGGTGGATTAAGGCCCATTACCTCTCTCACAGAAATGATACCTGTGCTCCAGCAGTGGCCACAATATAAGACTGATGATGAACCTAAGTAGGTACCTACTACATAATCGCTTCTTGCTTGTCATAGACTTGAAAGTCCGGACCGCACACAGCAGCTTTACTTCTTTATTCTCTACTAAAAGTTATATTTTTAAAAAGCTTTTCTTTGTGTTGAGCCCTTTCATTCCATGCACCTTTTTTTGAAAACCCCTTTTCTTTCAGATATATTGCCGCACCGTTTTATGAGTTAATTGCTACACATGTTGTGAATTTGGTATTATAAATGTTCTTGAGGGTAGTTTGATTTATTACCTGTAGTCATTGATGTATTAAAAAGAGGTAGATACGGGACTGCTCACAGCGCTTGGTCCTACAAATCGAAGTGAATGCCCGCAGCGGGCACTCAGTCGCACTCGGCACATGGTTGATCCCACATGATCACGAAGTTAGCGCGTAACGAATCTTCCTCTTTTTAATACATCAATGCCTGTGGTGTTAATTTCTCTTGTGGTGTTGAACTTGAATGTCTCTGGAGCGGCCGGCCGCCCGCGATCGAGCGGCGAAAGTTACCGAATGACAACCGAGCGTTCAGGCCACAGACATAAATCTAACTAGATGACGCGATTGAATGTATTTACTTCGCGTGCCAAAAACCGGAGTGAAGTTACGATCAATGATCATAATCTGAGCTTTTCATTTAGCTTTATCAGCACAGGAAACCCTTGCCTTTTTATGCCATATTGAGCTGTAAATAATGTATAAGAAAAGTTGGCCGAGGCATTGGAATTGTTTTCTTTCATTGGTAAGTAAATTTGTTTGTGAATAACAAACAGAACCAAGAACCAGAGTTGAGAACCAAGCGGGACTTGCGTTATCTAGTTAGATTTATGTCTGTGGTCCATGCTCGCGTTGGCGATAGATGGACCGGTTACCCTATTAAATAAAATAAATAAAAGACAACTTTGTTTTAATGCAAAATGTTTATTTGTACAATAAATACAAATTATACTTGCAAATTATGATAAAATAATAAATCTCATCACATTACTTAAAAATATAGTAATGAAATCATATTTTTTATTGACTTACAAGTCAAATTAAATGAACATTAAATTCTGTTGAAACATTCACATTATTGCACAGTCTATTTTGCGTTTTTGCGAAGAATGCATTGAATTCAATTAATTAAATAGTTAATGAAACATAAAATGTAAGATATTTTTTTTGTACTAAATTTATTCAACTTAAATGAATTTTCCACTAAATATAAGTTTGTTTGGCCATTTCTCATGGACATACAATAATTTGTGATGATTAAATTACAAATAATACATTATAGACGTCGATGCCGATTCTGGCTTTTAACCTCATTTGGAAAATAAATAAAATTTGTATTCCATTTTAATAAAGAAGTGTGCCGAGTGTATCAATCAGTTAACAGTAATGAGATCAAAATCATAGTTTTAAGGGCAGGGATGAGCCACTACAGAAGTTGAAGCCAAAAGGCGTTGCATGGCTACAAATACTCGCCTTTATCTCAGGTCCCGCCCTAATGATATTTCAAATTATAAAAAAAATAACGTGCAGACTCTGCCTCCCATAACAACTGGTGCACAAACTACGCCTCGATGGATACAATTATATTAATCAGAAGAAAAACTCTTTTTTGTCTTTTAAAAACTGAATTAACAATCAAAGACATTTCAGTCTGAAGCATAGAATCCAAGCTCAGTTTTTTATTTGAATACTAGCAGTATATAAAAAAAAAATATAATAACTTTTAGAAAGAAAGAATTTTTTAAACCCTTATGTTCATTATATTTTTAGCAATATCCTCAAATGCGTTACTTGTAAGGGGCCAGAGTTGCACGTTAGTTAAAATAACATAATGATTAATACTTAATAATAAAAGTTAATGTCATTATCTGGATTCGTTTGGCTTAGCCGATAACGAAAACTTGGGAGACTTAAGGCCTGCGTAGACTGGCGGATTTATTAATTGAATTTAATAGTTATCCAATCGAAATAAGGTAGATATTTCAATGCTCGGTGCTCCAGAGAAAACTGCACTGCGATGCGTTGAAAATCCTCTGGCGTCCCGTTCGCCAGTCTACGCAGGCCTATAAAGCGATATTATTCAAAGACCAAAGCACTCTTCAGTAGTTTCGGGTCTAAGAGAAAACTATTTTATGAATATGTTATTTTTTCATTTGACACTGTCCACTTTCGTAACCGTAACTTCAAAGATCTAGTCGGAAGCGGACAGCAAGAAAAACAGTTTTCTTTAGACCAGTTACAATTTTCAAGGATTGTTTGCCTCTGCAGACCATGGCGTAAAGAAAACATTAAGGGCAGTATTCCATTCCTCGGGTTATTTAGGCCCTAGTTAGTTTTGTTTACAGGCCCTAACCAAAATTAGCATCGTTTTCATTCACTTGTCATTATCTCTATTTATTTGGTAATTTTATCCAATTAAATAAATTTTAAATGGATCAATAGTTGAAGACCCTTATATTATTACAGGACCATTATTAACCTTTTTTTTTTTAATAATTTTATTATTAACAATTTTTTACAAGTGGTGAAAATAGAAATGCTTCTTTCACTACCACTCAATGTTTTTCACAATCTCAACCATGGTCTAAATCTTCATTTACATGCTGCCCTGCGCTCGCGCACATATCATGTTTCCCAATATCATAGAAGAGTTTTTAAGAAGGTGTTTGAATGTCAGAGTAGTTTTAAACGCAGAATTAACACTGACAAAATTTTCACGTTCAATTATTGTATTTGGTGAATATATTTGAAACAATTGCTCACCAGTTATACCAATGTAGTCGACATGTGAAATTGCCCAAACAAGTGATTCTGCGAAAAAGAAATTCCCTGCCTACATAATTCGAAAGAGGGAGCTTCTTTTTATAATTCAAATCAATTTCATCAATGTTAATTCATAGCATAGAAAAGAGTAAAGTTAGATAATTAATTTTCATACAAATATAATCCTCAATATTTCATAAAATACAATGACTAAACAGTTGGTACAGTTTTATTAAATTATAATTGGCCATAACGTCTCCTTTAAAAAGAAATAAACAGACAAACAATTATACAGTTTCTAATATTATTATTATCGTATATTTTATTACGGATAAATATGAAATGTCTACTGGGCGTAATCTTGTACCGCTTATTTGATGGAATATTAAAAATGAGGGTCGTTTACATTTGATAACATGACCCTCAGAATATTACCGACAAGTTAGTCTGTAGCTTATTTTACATATTACAACATACAAGCGATTTGATATGGTACACAGTAATAGTTTATTGTTCTATTTGTCATAACATGTTAGATAGGAATTAACAGCACTGCAAGTTTGTATAATAAAATAAGCAGTTATTGTAAAATGCTTAAGGAAGGGGAACTACCTTCAAAAGTTTATAATCCCCGGCACGTAAGTTGGCAAGAGCCGTTAGATGCGAAGAAGTAATTTTTTAGGTACCTCTGGTAGAGAAGCGAGGCGCGGGGAACATCTAGGACCGTTCAGAGCGCGCGATTGGTTAGTTAGTTGACACAAGGATCGACTGACCAATCGCGACGCGTCCACGTTCCGTTCGATCTATATGCTGGTTGGTCAGTTCGCGGCATATGCACGAACTTACCCCCACTACGCCAAAACCTTGCCAACTTACGTGCCGGGCACCTAGGATCAGAGCAGTGGCCCTAACTCGAAACCTCACGCGTTAGGAGGACGACGATCATAATGAAGAAACTTTGCTCAAAGATCCTTCATACAATACGCCGAATGAAAGAGTTGAAATATACGTCTACTCCATTCGTTATTAGATTGTGCCGACTGCCAACTTCTTTGTATTTCCATGAACCTTCTTTTGCTTTGTATGGCGTGGCTCGTGTGATCCTTCTTAAATTGCTCGCGTTTCAACACATGGAGTAGTTCAGAACATTTTTCTGGGCTAAGAACTTCATAGAACCAATTGTAATCATCCTGAAATATTTTAACAAATAGAACAATTAAATTTTCTGCGCATAATTATTAGAGATAAACTGTTATTGACGCTATTTTACAACTGTTGTCCTGTTCTGACATGGCCCACATTTTATTTGGATAGAAGAAGAGTTCAACCTTAGTTTCTTCTGGTTAAGATGCCTCGATGCATAATAGCTTGAGAAAGCATTAATGAGCTGAGTTATAAGAGAGTTATTTTAAAGTTCTGAAGTTTATTCAACGACATCAAATTCATTATTCAACAACAATCAATCATTTACTCAAAGCCACGTTGTATCTCAAGAGAAAATCTTTGCCAGGGTTGCGCGATTATCGAAATTGGTTTTTAATTTCATTCGCTGCCCAGTAGTTTATTTATTTCGATCATCATCTAACCTAACCGGATTCAGCTGAGTACCAGTGTTTTACATGGAGCGACTGCAAGATCTTCAAATGACAGCCGGGACCAACGGCTAAGCGTGCTTGCCGAGGCATTCCATCCACAGACCGACGTCGTCAAGCGTTGCTTAACCTTGAAGATCGACCCGTTTATTTATTTCGATAATGATACAAATTAATCGATTAGTAATTTTAATCGATTACAGAAATAGTAGAACATCTAGAAACATCGACCATATCAGAACAAGACATGAATACAATCGAATATAAAGATACGGTTAGATTTAAAATGGTAAACAGGCCTAATACTATAATAACACGACTTACACTAGGAGCGTACATTTAAAAAGTGTTATTACTCTGAAAAAGCGTACATTCAATAATACGCGAACTATTGTCTCATTATTAGTGGGGTACATCCCGATGCATACAAACTTCTGTAACAGGGTCTTCCCAATATGTTGGTCAAAGACTAGTACCATAAACCAACCGCTTATGGATCAAAGCATATTAAAACAAAATCAAAGCGAAGCGACGCGTCAGTCTTAAAATGTACAGATTTGAGCTCTATCTCCACCACGTAAAGCACAAATTACTACCAAGGTAAACAAAAGACGCGAAGACGCGCGAATTTTTGTTGATCCTACAGAATATCATGCGTTGCGTCGGCTCGACTTTACATTGTGGACATAAGGGTCAATATGCTATGTACATTTTCCTACTACGTTGTCTATTATGTGTGAGCGTCAGAATCGCAGGTCAACAGTCTTATTTAGCTTTCAAATTGTGCCTAAAAATTACTTACCAATTGCTTATATTTGCTTACCATAATGAGAGAATTGCTTATTTCATCTATTAAAAGAATTAAAACATTTAAGGTTGACCAGCCATTCTGATATCAGAATGGCTGGTCAATCTCTGTAGAGTAGTAACCATGTGGAATTACTGAAATTTTAATGTGCCAAAGATTGCTTATTAATTGCTTATTTCACAATTTAGAAGCCTAGACCCAGTATATCCTGTTATTCTATCTATAAGCTAGTCAAGAATTTAAAATCCCCTGTGCCTGTTAAATTTATGAGAGCAAAGTAACGTATGTCGAAAATTGCGTTTATATATCAAAAGGTTTTATTACTCGTTTCTTTATTTTCTGAAATAACCGAATGGGGCCTAGTTTCTATATTATTTTTAATCATGGCTGTATTTATTAACTTTGTATATCTTGCTGACATAGAATACTTATGTTTTTAATAGTGGCTTAACGGACTTTTTTTTTAAGTTGCCTGCCAATAAAGAGATGAAATTAATCTGCCGTACATTAATTTTTATAACTTACTGTCGTCGTTTTTTTATGTGCGTGTGGACTGAGGGACCAAACTGGTATATCGCAAAATAAAAATCGTAGGATTTATTATTAGACGTAAAACTATTGTAGAACAAATCTGGGAATTTGTAAACAAATACATATATTAAAAACTACAGCTGCAGCAAACTTAAAGTGTAGTCCCTCAGCCCTCACAGATTATCAGCCAGATCTCGAAAAGTATCTGAAAACCAGCCAAGAGCGAGTCGGACTCGCGCACGATGGTTTCCGTACCATTATCGAAAAAAACCGCACAAAAATCACGTTTGTTGTATGGGAGCAGCCCCACTTAAATATCATATTAATTTTATTCTGGTTTTAGTATTTGTTGTTATAGCGGCAACAGAAATACATCATCTGTGAAAATTTCAACTGTCTAACTATCACGGTTGGCCTGGTGACAGACAGACGGACTGTGGAGTCTTAGTAATAGGGCGGGACCCTATTACTAAGACTCCGCAGTCTGTCTGTCTGTTTTTTACCCTTTGGGTACGGAACCCTAAAAATTAAGGTGTCGTGACTACAGACTTTGAGTAAAGAATTTGTAAAGATATTAACTAAATAACAGACTACAAAGCTTCAAAGATAAAATATATGTAACGACTAAACTGTGGTCCCTCATTCCACACAAGAAAGATACATATTTTAGTGAATTTATCGAATCAAATAAATAAAATCTCTCTTTTTCTACATACATTTCTAAAATAAAATGAGACTTGAAACATTTTGTAAAAAAGAAATGGAAAAGAAATATCGCCGCAATTTTTAGATAGCAATTATTAAAACTGGTCCCTCAATCCTCACATCCACTGACAAATGTGCATGTACTAGCTGCTTGACGAGAAGAATATCAGAAAGACTAGTGTACTTAACTTTTAGTAAAAAGTTTCTACTATATATTAGGTATCTAAAATTGTGTTTTTCTTACATCTTAGCTGAGATAATATTATTTTTGAATCCTATGAAAATAGAGTAGTGTGATCACACAATAAAACAAAATATAGACAGTACTATTATACTTTATACGGTTAATTTTATTTTATTTTTTATGGCGTATGTGAATTTAATGAAAAAAGGTGTGTATTCAAGGAAAGTCTATTTAATAAAAAGGCACGATAATAGTATGAGAATTAGTTTTAAGGTAGGTAGGTAGCATTAAACAGAATCTACACATTTAGGCTGTGTTTCCACCAGAGATGTGCGAGATAGCTGAGCGGTGCGAGGATGCGTACCGACGCTGTGAATCGGTGAACAGATGGGCGGCGCGAGGATGTGTAGCGGGCTCGTTTCAGATAAAGTGTGGAAGCAGCGGAGCGTGCGCGCCATTGCCCGAGTGCCCGTGTTGCCCAGTGCTGTCGTTTCAGCAACTTTGTCGCTAGTTCTAGCGGGGTTCATGAGTGGTTGGCGACCAAAAAATATGAGTAAGCCACAAAAAATAATTGAACGACTTTTGAACCATTTTCAGGGTTCCGTACCCAAAGGGTAAAACAGGACCCTATTACTGAGACTGCGGTCCGTCTGTCTGTCTGTCACCAGGCTGTATCTCATGAACCGTGATAGCTAGACAGTTGATATTTTCACAGATAATGTATTTCTGTTGCCGCTATAACAAAAATTTAATGAAATACATATTTAAGTGGGGCTCCCACACAACAAACGTTATTTTTTTTTGCGATAATGGTACAGACCCCTTCTTGCACGAGTCCGAGTGGCACTTGGCCGGTTTTTTAACTTTGATATTTATTTGAACCAAATTTTCTTTCTTAGCCCTGGGACCCCATGGCCCAGGTTGTCCCTATGCTAACCTAACCACTCATAAAATCCGCTGGAACTAGCGACAAAGTCGCTAGAACGGCAACACTGCTCGCGCCCATCCCTAGCACACATATCTCGCAACACATTCCTCGCACACATCCTTCCTTTGTTTTGTATGTACAAAAAGCTTTCACTAGAACTACGCTGAGAGAGCCTGGGTGTTTACCCAGCCACAACAAAACAACATCAACCAAGAAGAAGAACCAATAGAATCATTTTGTTTGAAGTAATGGTTCTTAACAACACATCCCTTGCTACGCATCCTAGCACATCTCTGGTGGAAACACAGCCATATCATACCTACATAAAAATTATAGTAGATTAATTTAATGTTACTTCAAGATTGCGTTCGGAAACAGCTCATTTATTTATAATTACGAGTAGCAAAAAAAAAAAAATTTAAATGCTATAAAAAACAAGAAATACATAATCTGCCTTTATCTACTGATATCACTGTTTTATGAACAAACGTTTAGCTATGATGACCAATATTTCAAAATTAGTGTAAGTGCTGACTAGTATTGCAATAATTGATAAGTTGATTTTGTAATCTATTGTTTTATTAAATACATTTAAGCCATGTAATATAACATAAAATTAACCGTACAAAATATAAAAGTACTGTCTGCATTTTGTGGTCAGACTACTCTTATCTATTTTCATAGGATTCAAAAATAAATTTGTTTAGAAATGCCCAGATTTGTTCTACAATTGTTTTAAGTCTACTAGTAAATCCTACGATTTTTATTTTGCGACATACCAGTTTGGTCCCTTAAGTCTACACGCACATAAAAAAACGACGACAGTAAGTTATAAAAATTAATGTACGGCAGATTAATTTCATCTCTTTATTGGCAGGCAACTTAAAAAAAAATGTCGGTTAAGCCACTATTAAAAACATAAGTATTCTATGTCAGCAAGATATACAAAGTTAATAAATACAGCCATGATTAAAAATAATATAGAAACTAGGCCCCATTCGGTTATTTCAGAAAATAAAGAAACGAGTAATAAAACCTTTTGATATATAAACGCAATTTTCGACATACGTCACTTTGCTCTCATAAATTTAACAGGCACAGGGGATTTTAAATTCTTGACTAGCTTATAGATAGAATAACAGGATATACTGGGTCTAGGCTTCTAAATTGTGAAATAAGCAATTAATAAGCAATCTTTGGCACATTAAAATTTCAGTAATTCCACATGGTTACTACTCTACACAGATTGACCAGCCATTCTGATATCAGAATGGCTGGTCAACCTTAAATGTTTTAATTCTTTTAATAGATGAAATAAGCAATTCTCTCATTATGGTAAGCAAATATAAGCAATTGGTAAGTAATTTTTAGGCACAATTTGAAAGCTAAATAAGACTGTTGACCTGCGATTCTGACGCTCACTATTATGTAACACATTGCCTAAGAAATTCGTTTCGAAATATCATACAAATTATAAAATAAAAATTAAATTAAACAAAATTACATAATAACAGTTACGAAATGACTTTTGTATGGAGTTTGGATATCATTATGTAACTGGCAGAATGATACTGAACCTGAAACATCTCGAAAAAACGCGCGTTGATTGTGTGTATATAGTCTGTGGTTTTTAGTCTGAACGTTTCTAGTAAATTGTTGTTGGAACTTATTTGTATTTAATTAAGTAAGCTCATCAGTTAGTGGAAAAAGAATCGTTCGTGTCTCGCATAAAAAGGCTTTATTTAAACACTCGCATGTAGCTAATTAAAATCGGATACATCGCTCGTGTTAAAATCTCGACTTTTTATGCTCGACACGTAATGTACTATTGTAGACTGACACGTCGCTTTGACTCTGAGTGTGCTTTGAATGTGGCTTTGATCCTGAAACTGTTCCCGAGATAGTCAGTTCGGGGTTTGGTGACATTTAAGTCATTCGCTCGCTGATGCTGATGGGTGTCGATCACTCCTTCAGCAACACCTTACTCTGACGTGTTAAAACTATCACGATTTCATTGTAAGACAGATACGGAGCTATTCAGGACGAAGAGTACTATCTCTTTTTTACAACGCAACAAGGGTTTCAGCTTTTGTGCTCACCAGTTGGCGCCACAGGCGAGTAAGGTCCTTAAATATAGCTATTAAACTTTGTTATTACGCGCACGGAAGCAAAGATTGAATTAAAATTATTTATAGTGCCGTAGAAGTGCGATTAAATATAAAATCGAGTAGCCCCTTTTTTTCGAAAAAAGGAGGATACAACTTTCCGAAACATAAAACTATTAAAGCAGTGGTTGATAAAATCGTACCTCTCTCAATTTGCCATATATGGGAAATATTCACAACAATAAACAGTAGTGAATAAACTCGCGCTAAAAGCCAAAAAACTATGAAATTTGACATTTTAAAGACCTCATTCGACACCAGCGCCCCTAGCGGCAAATCCAAACGCGGTAGCCCTCATTGTGATGACGTTCACATGCTATATTTTGGCTCCAGTAACAGTCTTAGGCGATCGGCCTATCATTAGGCTTGAACTAACACATGCTATTAAAAAGCAAACTTGTTTGCTAGTAGGTAGTATGCTTATTTACAGCATAAGCAACTGGGTAACACGGTACGGTACCCCTTGGCAAGACTGGTGTCAGATCTCAAGCTTCTGACTACCCGTAACGACTGTCAAAGATCTTCAAATGACAGCCGGGACCAACGGCTTAACGTGCTTTCCGAGGCACGGAGGAAACTCGGTACGTTGAAATGGTCGCCCATCCACCGACCGACCTCGTCAAGCGTTGCTTAACCTTGATGATCGACCTGTGCGGCTGTTATTATTTAGCCACGAGCGCCTTCATGTGTGTTCCATGGTCTCCATGTGTGTAAAATAATAGTACACTTTTAGCGTTTACTTGCTAATGTTATGCTAAGTAGCATCGGCTTGAAATGCATGCCTTTATGTGTATTTCACGCTTTATAGGGGTGAAAAAAGTCACCCGCTTTTGTACTTGCACCCTTTATTGATAGCTTATCTGTTTACGAGAAGACCTTTGTGTCAATAAGGCTTAAAATTGTAATAATATATTTGGCAAATTGGCTTTATTTACTTTTAAGCGCATATTAAGCTACATTCTCGTTACTTCAAATATTGCTCCAAAACGGATTTGAACCTTCAAATTCCATGCTCGGTTATTTATTGTTTACACACCTTTATCATAACAATTAATACTTTAAAAACTAAGTTTAAATATAGATTATGTGAATATCTAGCGAGACTTCGATATGTCAATATGTTAAAAAGGATATATTGTAATCTAAGACCAAAATATTCGGAAGTCCTATGTTACTGTCATGGCCTCCGTTTCGATATTCAAACGCCTTTAAATATATTAGCCTATAAGACTGATTAACATTTGTTTGATTTAGACTTCTCTACCAACGAAACTAACATCGATAAAATGTTTATAATACAGAATATCGAGACGAGAAGCCATTCATACAATTTCCAATGCTTCTGATGAAATCTCACAATGGATTGAAAACCGTAAAGCATAAGCACTAAAGTTGAATCTTCCATGCCAGATTTCGTCAAAATAGTTGTATACCTAACATACGTACACACAGCCACATATTATCTGAATTACACACAGCTATATCTAAGTATTACACATAGTATATGTAAAGTTTGAGAATATATTGCTAACTCTATGATATTATGAGACAGTCGTTGGCCTGCAGGGTTACTAACGCCCTCTACTGATTATCGCTACAAAATTAAACTAGCCGAAATAGAAAATAAGTTTCCAAATTGGCTCGGAATAAATTTCGAATTTCATTATTCAGGACTAAAATATTCAAAAAATTTGGCTTGGTCACAAAGTAAGGAAGGCGAAGACTTTTTTCAAAGTACGCAAGGGAATCGATCAGGAAGATATTAGTCGAAATCTCTATAATATCCTTTAAAATTAAGAACGTTTATCGTTATGTAAAAATCTACATTTCATTCAAAACATCTATGACGTACAAAATTAAAAATGTAAACGACGCACTGTTAGCTGCACTTATATAAAAATTACACAAAAATATGACTGCAACATCGCGTTTCCATTGCCTTACGATATTTAAAAAAAAACTGCATCCACGAATCACAGATCAAAACTAAAATCGCGCACAACATTCGAACCGAATCTACGCTGATATGTGCCGAAGATACTCGCTCCAGTACTAAACTATCACTACCTCGCTCATTCACGAACAAACTGCCGCCGAAACGAGCTCCCCTTCAGAAAAGTTTCGCCGACTGTCTTCGGCCAAAATAAAACCGACAAACGAACACCGGTATTCGGCGAAATTTTGGCTAAAACGTAAGCTAAGATTCGTTGAAAGTTCATCATCACTCACTCACCTCGGCAATGCATTCCGCAGACAACTTCGGTGCTACATCCACCGACGTACTAACCTAAAATTACATACACATATTGGAAATGTCACGAACCATTATTTCTCGATATATACTGAGTACACGGATAACAACTACATTATATATATTAAATACGATAATAACTAATTAATGAATGACTATGACGATATAGTTAACGCGTTTGAGCCTTCATTATGTAGCTTGAATCACGACATCGAGCCATACAGCATGCGGGTATATGGCGGACAACTACGCTAGAGGAATAATACATTAACAATTTAATTATAACGCGAATAATATTGAACTCAAGGTACATAACAGAAGGCGTGTTCTACGCAATAATCATGGCAGCTCGACAGCTTAATAAATAAACGTTAAATTTCACAATACATTTGTCAGTTTTGTAAGACAAAGTTTAGAGCCTCTGCTTCGCTTCGTGTTTCCGGAGATGGCGGAGCGCTAGGGCGGGGGCGGAGGCCTGCGGGCTTGGCGGCGCAGCCACAGCGAGTAGTAGCGGAAGGGGCGCGTGGTCTAGGACTCCGCGGGCGCCAGCGGAGCCCCGCACGTGGCTATGGGGAAGGTCTTCACGTGCGTCTGCCACTGCGTCGACAGCTGGAAGAACTTCACGCCGTTCAGTTCTGTGCCGTCAATGTAAACTGTGGACAAACATATATTCGTTAAAATTAAGAATAATTTTCGCAATATTGCATTGCTAAAAACACAAATACGCTTTTGGAACGATCCAGAACGTTTATAATTCAGTGGAGGCCCCTTGTGAACTTATGGAAATAAACTAAGAGTTAAGGTCAGTATGATGAGAGGCTACGGTCCAGTAAAGGCAGTTCAGAATGTATACGCTGCGCAAACGCAAAGGTAACGTCGAGTCAACGCGTGGTCAACTCTTATGCTGAGCATGATGAAGTTGATGCCACCTCTGATGAACTTTGGCCGAAAAACTCCGAGCACAAAGCCGACACGTCAGAACACCGTTGGCTACATTATATATGTAAGCTGTTGGTGGTCTCTCTATCTAGCTTTGAGGTCGTTGCGTTTTCGGTCGAATTCCAACCTCCTATTATCCTCAAAGGCCTTCACCTGCCGCTGCACAAGAAGTCCCCAATCGGGCTGATTGTGTGCCTGCTTCTCCTAAAGTGCGGGGTAAATGCCCCCCCTCTTTTCATTTCTTCAACGTACACCAAGTGTAAAGACACTCTAGGTATGAGAAGACATGATGATGATATATTTGGAACCCTAAAGCAATGCACCAAGGTGTACCTTTGAGCGGCACGTTGTGCGAGCCCTTGGCGGAGCAGATGAGCCTGGCGACGCCGTCCACAGTCTGCGCGCGCCCCACCTCCGCTTCGCCAGTCTTCTCCTTCTTCTTGCCAAGCCGCATTACTGGAAAAAACATAGGATTTGAGTAAACTGTCGTTTTGAAGATCAAAAGAGCCCTACACTGGTATTCTGGAGTTCAAGTTAACATGTAATTACAGCATTACAAAAAAACCGGCCAAGTGCGAGTCGGACTCACGCACGATGGGTTCCATACTATTATCGCAAAAAAGTCATGTGTCAGTCATCGTCATTTGTTGTATGGGATCCCCACTTAAATATTTATTTTATTCTTTATTCATATCTGTGAAAATTTCAACTTTCTAGCGATCATGGTTCATGAGATACAGCCTGGTTACAGGCAGACAGACGGACAGTGGAGTCTTAGTAATAGGGTCCCGTTTTTACTTTTTGGGTACGGAACCCTAAAAATGGCACGAAGTAGATCTATCTGAAACAGAAAGGCTTTAAAACCCGTCACGTACAGGAATCGAGTCTAAATGTGAAATACATTATTAAAGTCAAAGCACACGCTAAAATTGTACATAGCATATTGAACTCTAACGCCACAACGTAAAGTCGAATCGAGTGATGCGTCAAATTCTGAACGAAGTATTGACGTGTCACTCCGCTTCGATTCTGTCCGAGTGTACCAGCCTTATTGCTTAAGTGAATGCCGAAAGGCAAACGATTTGACCCCATCAATCCACCAATCACGTAGACGGCAATCCACATCGCGTTCACTTACGCAATAAGGCTGCCGTAGATCCTATAATATCCATTGTATGAAAATTCACGAGCAGATGTATTGTTAACTGAGCAATTTTATCACTGCACTAGGGAAAAAAACCCGTTTTAAAAATATTCACGGCCTCTTCTAAAGGTGAGAAGATAATGGCAAGTATACTAACTCTTCTGCTTCTTCTCCTTGGTGAGGTAGGTGATGCAGAGATGCGCGTTCTGCCGCGTGACGTGCAGCGCTCGGAACGACGCCTTCACCGTCACCTTGCTGTCCGTTCCCTCGGACTGACGACCTGGCACCTGTGGGAGATGACTGAACTTACAAATCATGCTACCATTATTCTGGACCACTATGATGAAATGATTCTGGTGATCTAAATCAGCAGGTACAAAGATATGAGTCATATTACAACAGCGTACAACAATATAATTTCGTGATTAAGAGCGGACTCTAGTCAACAGGAATTTGAAAAATAGGTATTTGAAGAAACTATTGCCGTCGCGTCACCTCCAACCTCACCCCGTAAAGTGCGAAAGGGACAACTGCAACTCAGGCTGATTTTACCTACAAAAACTTTTACTAAAAGACGTTTCGTATTCTGCTGTTTCTTCATGAAAACTGGTCTGATCTAAAAAATTCTTATATCAAAATTTAGAGGAAAAGTATATCTATGCCTCTATCATTTTCTTTTTTCTTAAAAACCTATCAATTTTGTCTGAAAGCCGTCTGAACATGGCGGTAAAACGGGCATTTTTTTCGGGTTTTTGGATTGTCATATTTATTTTAGTGATTATGTTTTTGAAAAAAGGAAATGATAGGGGCACGTACTAATAAGACCCAGGTTTTAGGGGAAAAATCGTTGCTATAGAGGCATTATCCACGAAGAAAACAGCAGAATGTTTTTGTATGGAGAAAGTCTCACTAGAGTCCCCTCTTAAGGTCGTTTGTTGACGAGGCTCCGCACGACACGATATGCGATCAAAATTTTTAACACACGACACACTGCACACGGTCTGTCGTCCGTTCGTTTGTTCACTAGACACGATTCTGACACTGCAGTGCACTTTTATTGTTTTATAAGCGCGTGAGTGACAAACAACGCGTGAGCCGTGCGGTGCGGTGTGTGGTGTCGTCAACTAGCGCATATCGGTTTTGTTCAGCCGCTAAATCGTCTCCGCAAAAAAACTGCGACGACATATCGGCATCGACGACATAGCCGAAAATCCGTATGAAAATCGTGTCGCATGTGGTGCGGTGTCGTGCAATGAACAAACGGTCCATCTCCATACAAACATATGGAGATGGACCGTTTCTTTTTCTCTGAATCGTGAGCACATTTTGCGGTGTCGTGTGTCGCGTAGTGAACAAACGGCCTAATGGATAAATTCACCTTTATTCAGATCCTGTTAACACCTGTTAAATAGTTTCCATAAAACTTAATAGCCAGTAATCCAGGTGCAGTTTCAGCGGCTCGGTATTGGCTAACAGCGGGAGCTGTGGCTCCTGCAGGTTTTTTTACTAACGATAGGCTCGCGCTTGACCACTGTCTCACTGAAGGCAACCGATGATGTTTTCGACGATGAAGCACGCTAGCCTAAAAGTAACCCATTCACTCTTGACTCCTAGGTTTTGGCTATCAGGAAACATACTCCGGCAGAGAATTCCACTCCTTATCTGTACGCACAATGATAGTATTCCTAAAACGTTTAAAAAAGGTGCGGCGACGACGTGGCGAGGGGGCGACCCGCCATCCTGTAGGTCCAAGGTGGAGACACTTACCAACCAGTAGTCCAACTGCAGTTTTAGCGGCTCGTTCCTCACTAACAGAGTTAGAGGCCGCTGTGGCGCGGTCAGGTTTGGTGCTGCTAGTGGGTGCGGTACTACTCTAACTCCAGGGAAGAGATTAGGCTCTTTATGTTTTTCAGCTAGTAGTCCAACTGCAGCTCCAGTGGTTCAGTGCTAGCTAACAGTGGCAGGGGCAACTGTGGCATCAGCAGCGGTGGGATGCAGCTGTGGCGGGCGGTATCGCGCAGGGCGGTACCCTCCTCTAGCGGTTGATATCTCACCATTCAGAAATCCAACTGCGGTTCCAGCGGCTAGTTCTTGGCTAACAGCGGCAGCGGTGGATCAAGCAGGTGCGGTGCTTCTTTAGCACCAGGGAGGAGATTAGGCTGTTGATGTTTTACCAGCTAGTAGTCCAGCTGCATCCAAAGGCTCAGTCCTGGCTTACAGTGACAGCGGCAACTGTGACGCCAGCAGCAGTCAGATGCGAGTATAGAGACGGTGACACGAAGGGGGGCACCCTCCTCCTAGCTGTTGATAACTTACCAGCCAGTAATCCAGCTGCAGTTCCAGCGGTTCAGTCCTCGCCAGTAGTGGCAGCGGTAGCTGTGGCGTTCCTAGATCTGGCAGGTGTGGCGCTGCCAGTGGGTGTGGTGCGGGCGTGGCGGGCGGGGACGCGCGCGCCGGGGGGGAGCCGCCCTCGTCTATCTCCAGTGAGGACACTCCGCCCTCGCTGCAGCCGACGCGGACCTCCTGTAGAATATTTATACAATTAATTTACATCTGAAACTGCTTGCACTCTGCATCTAAACCAAAACCAAGAAAAGACTTGTACTCGAATCTACAGATATGTGGGTCAACACCAAATATTTTCGACATCATCAAAATCTGCTAAGAATTTGAAACCTTAAAAATTTCATATCGTTCATTTGACCTATGAAACTAAAATAACGATAAGTTTCGTGAAGTAAACTCACCGCGATGAACGGCACAAACGTCTGACTGGAGTCCTCGTCACCTGACTTCTCCCGGTACGCCACCATCGCCTCGCCGATCGGCACGTTGTTCACTGGACCGATGCTGTTCAGATACCTGCACAACATACAATACGTTACTAAGGAAATTCATTTGTACAATCACGGATAATTATTGCTTAGCACATTCACTATCAACTTAAATTATCCGTGAAATCTATATGAAAGAAATCTAATATGAAATGTCAAAAAAAAACTACAGTGCCTTGGGTAAATATATATATAGACAGTCTGTACAAGTAGAACCGCTAGACGTACACTCTATCGACGAATTCGACGGTTGACCCTTATTCACTAAGTTTTAAGGTCAATAATTGCACAACTGAGAAAATTGCCGCTGTTCATTTTATTATCGTCCTTAAAACTTTTTTGTAATACAGATAGTCTCACGCTTTACCACCGCTTTTATTCATCTTGCCTTGTTTGTTAGTATGTGTGGTTCAGATCTTTAAAACAGTTTTCAAAATGCACGGTTAGCTATGTGACATCATTCTAAATTCAATTTGGCGGGCACCCAAAAATGGCGGACCATTGATTTTTATGCACACCCATGTTATGGGTATGAAATGAAAGGGTTTTCTGAAAGGTATACGAATATAAGCGAGTTTTTCAACATAACTTATAAAATTAAGCATACACCACTCAGTCAAATGTAGAGTTGTGACTCACCGGCCGATGCGTGAGGACATCTCGGCGATATCGGGCGCCGAGCCGTCGGCGGCGCGCTCACAGATGTTCGGCCAAGAGTCGCTCGTGAACAGGGACGCGTAGCCGCCGTCCGTCGCCGCCAGGTGGCGGGCTATCACACTGGGACCTGGTGGGGGAATTTACGATCAGAAACACAGATTGCAGAGTGACAGTAACAAACTGGCTTCTTACATTGGACTACGATATGAGAGAAGGTCTCTTGGCATCGTAAAAACTCACAGTACACATATTGACAATTCACAAATATACACGTGTACTCACTAACATACGTATAACATACAGACATTCTCTTATAACACCAAGACAACTGACACAAATACAGCACCATGTATACACTCTTCTTTACTTATTTTTAAGATTTAAAATTGTACCTATTAAAAAATTGTTAGCGGGACAAAGGAGCCTGGATCTCACGACACATGGAATCCTAGTGTGAGGTCTAGGAATTCAATCCACTTGAATGTAATCTTATCTAATAAATTTATTCTTATTATATTCTTATTCTAAAATATGGGAGATTAAAGCAGAAAGTAGAAGTAACTTTTGAAAATTTTTATGCTATGTCCGAAAAAGTCAGTCAGTCCATTTCTGAATCCAACATGGCGTTGATGGAATTTTCTGATTTTAATTTTCATGGCATAATTTAAACACCCCCGTGAACAGTGGAAGAAAGGCTACAGGGGAAATCTATGCCCAGCAGTACGACACCTTAAGTTGAGAAAAAAGTTTTAATATTATTATATTTATTCAAAACTTACAACGCCAAAAACCCAAATTATTGAGGTGTCCTGTCAAATTTGATTTTGCCTGTGAAATGTTTGGGCGTCGAACCACTCGTAGTATCAAATTACACTATTACTGTACGTCATTACGTATGACACTGACCTATAGGCACGTAATAGAAGCGCACGGTGGGTGCGTCGTGCGGTCTCCGCGCGGCTAGCTCCGCATGCGCACGTAGGGCTGCGCTGGCGGCCGCGTCACCGCCGCAGATGGCCACTCGGATGCATGAGCGACGCGAACTTCTGCGGACAATGCACGATGTTAGTACATTTGCTGCTTGAACGGTCGAAAATGTATGAAGTCTGAGTTCTGATCTTGAGACGTTTTTATCCCTCCGGCCGTTTTCACAACTGCGATTCGCAACCATGTCCAAAATTTTCAAGATTATTTCAGTACACCAAAAACATGTGCGCCTACCTCTGGAAGACACCTTCTGCATCCAGACTTTCGGACATTTTTTATTATGTCCGAAATTTTCAAGTCTATTTCAGTGCACCAAAAACATGTGCGTCTGTCTACCTCTGGATCCAGACTTCAAAACGCGGATGGCTATTTCAGTTTCCAAGGAATGTAAGATGAAGCGGCAACCTATCATTGCATTGTTCGGATGCGAAAAATAGATAATATTATCGTACTCAAAAGAAATCGTGGCGGTCGCTCCGCTCAAAAATAGAGTGAAACGAGCCCATTCTCAAAAAAGCGAACCCTGCGATCGTACTTACGAGCTCAGCGAGTGAGTACTCGTACTAGTACTAGTAATATTCATTCATAAACAGTGGGTTAATGCCGAGTTTGTACTCGTGCTCGATCGCGTTAACTCAAACTTTTACGTCAATTTCTATACATAAAAAGACGTCTATCCTTACTATCACCAGATGTCGTTTGTCCAGTTTCAATACAAATTGTCGTTAAAGGGATCTGGCGTGAGACAAAACACGCACTAAACCCACAGAGCGAAAACTGCGAGCTTACATACAAGGCAAGCGAGCAAAGGAAGCCCTCGTCTTCTATCTTATCTATCATCATCATCATCATTTCAGCCGAAAGACGTCCACTGCTGGACATAGGCCTCCTCCAGGCGTCGCCACATTTACCAGTGTGTGTTGCCAGTGATCACCAATGGGACCGAGACGTAGTCGCTCACAAAGGGCCTTATCAGAAAGCTTAAAGTCACCCAAAGGGCAATGGAGAGGGCAATGCTCGGAGTTTCCTTGAGTGATCATGTAAGAAATGAGGATATCCGCAGGAGAACCAAAGTTACCGACATAGCCCGAAGAATTGCCAAACTTAAGTGGCACTGGACAGGGCACATTGCTCGCAGAACGGATGTCCGATGAGGACGAAAAGTTCTGGAGTGGCGACCGCGTACCGGAAGACGATGCCTGGTTAAGGTTGCGGGAATGCGCTGGATGCGAGACGCACGGGATGTTATCTATGTAAACATAAAACTATATGAAAGAGTACTCACTGCTTAGCTCTTGAATAGAGCGCAAGTAACAGCGGCCTGGGGTCGGGCGCTGGATGCGGCGCGTGCAGCGCGGGCACGGCGAGCGCGTGCAGCGCTGCGGCCACTGCGCCCGACACGCCCGCCGCGCCGCCGCACACGGCCACGCACTCGGGCCCGGCCGCCTCCTCGCCTAGCAGCCGGGTTACCTGCTCCGCCCAGGTGCGACGGGGCTGGACGAGAAAAAACATCATCCATCAAGCACCCATAAAACCTGACATTTTAGTATTATATAAAAAGATCTGCGGAGTCTTTTCCCAATTTATATTAAGGTCCGCCTCCAATCTACGCAGCCAGACCGCACAAATTATCGTGCAACAAATTAGATTAATTAACAAGCACAAGATCTCCGACTTTGGGAGGGTCAGTTTTGTCAGTCCACTTAACGCGCTGCTGCTAAATATGCAAATATCCCAAAGACCAACGATGCCAGAAACTTTGGGTCATCTGTTGGAGCAATTTAAAACGCGTCAATCGGGAAATTTTCACTTCCCCGAAGGGGTATTCCGGCAGGGCGTTGAGGGGCTGAACAATCAAAAAATGACTAGGGAGCAAAACTTCCAGGTCATTTGGGTCTGAGGAGATCGGTCAGAGACGTCGCGAATTGAGGACGGCCTCAATTTTAACCAGGGCGCACGGTTGGCGCAACGGTTTAACGATTGACTGCTGCGCTGCGTGTCGCGGGTTCGATTCCCGCACGGAAGAAATTCCTAGTGTGGGGCAACGTTTTAAAAAAAACTTATTAGGCAGCTGGCTAGCTTAGCTTCATAAAATCTATAGGATAATTTTGAGAGCGTTTAGCAAAACATTACTGTTTTCTATTTTATTTTATCCACACCGAAAGTTGCACAAACAAACCTTTACCATACTAATATTATAAAGAGGTAAACTTTGTGAGGTTGTAGGGGGTAATCTCTGGATCTACTGAACCGATTTAGATTAAATTTGGCATGGAGATAATTTGGGACCCTGGGAAGGAAATAGGAAAGATTGTTTTTTCCATTGATTCCCTTGGGATGATAAAACACTTTATACGCGTTCGCAGCCGCGGGCCGAAGCTAGTTCATTATAAAATTTATATATTCTATTTTTAATTAAAACAGGTTCGCACTATACCATCAGTAAGCGATGATGTGGTCGACGCGGCGACGGTGAAGCACGCTTGCCTAAAAGTGACTTATGAAAAAAAAACTTTTCATGTCGAAACACATACCTCTAAGGTAGTGGGACTCTGCGCCGGCAAGTCATGCGCTGACAGCGGCCTCTCCGCGCCCACGACCAGAGAGTTCTTCTTGCGCGTCACTCCGCCGCCCGGTATGAGGTTACCGCCACTAGTCGCGCTACGGAATAGCCTGGATCTCTTGTCCTCCTGAAACAACGGTATATCTAAAATGTTTAGCCATATTATAATAAAGGTTCTTTTTTTACCCAACTGCCGAAGGAGGGTATTTCGTTTATCAGCCTATGTATGTATGTATGATTGTTCCTATGTGGCGTTCTAGAGACCAAATGCGTTGGCCGATTTTGATGATTCTTACGTCTATCGATTCGTCTTAACCCTGCGAGTGTCACTGGCTACATTACAATTGGAAAATAAAAAAAAAACACCGGCTTTTGGGCGCCATATTGTGGGGAACCAATTTTTCTTCCAAATCTATCTAATAGTGTAGGGTATCAAAATAATAGTAGTTTATGCAATGGTCATATAATAAGGGTTATTAAAACACGAGCGTGGGTTGAAGCCGAATGTGATAATATTAACACGCGAGTGTTTTAATACCTAATTATATGCCGTTGCATACACTACTTTATCTTCACTCATACAGTTGAAATAAAATAAAAGTGGAAAAGGAAAAAATATGCAGTATGGCGGGCAATTTAGATTCTCATTGGACCATAACTGTCAATGTCAATGAGCCCAGCGCCAATAAATTAAAAAGTAAAAGTGTGCCATAAAAATTAAAAAGTTATTTTATGATGCAGTTGTTTGAAAATCGAAGGAAAATGTTGAATTTAATGTTGTTGCTGTAATGGTGTTTTTTTTAAATCTATTCACAAATATAAAGTAAGTGTTTATGCTATATTTTTTGAATTCATATTTGGAACATTACGTTGTGAGTGTAGACACAAAGTACGTAAGCGGCGGCGCGCCGCAGACAGAGGGGCCACTCTCACTTTGACATTTCAGTTTTACAGGGAATATTGGGCAATATTGGACCGAGCTCAGTCGCGGCTGCCATGATTGCTTTGTGCAGGCGTTTGTCACGTCATTCATACATTAAGTACTGTAACGAGGTTGGTTGCATTGGATGGGTTACCTTTATTATTTGGTACAGACCGAATTTACTTTTTTGTTTTTAATTCTTTCTTTCAATTATTTTTAAGTTATAAAGGTCATTAATCTTTCAAGATGACAAATTAGAAATTCATTATCTAGGATTATAATAAATTATTTTAAGCCCATAGATGCAATTGGGAACTTCTCATAATAATAAGGTTCAAGTCATACAGCTTACAAATATGTTTCCTCCGACTGCACAGCATAATTATCTTCTTGTTTAATGTTTATTTTTTTCTTTATGTTTAGACGAATCTATGTATTTATGTTTGTAACTTGGGCAACCTACTCTTTTTTTTAATTTGGAATTTATATAGTAGCAACCCTAGTGAATCTGTCAAGTTTAGCTGTCAATTTTCTAAACGGCGGGAGTGGCCCTTCTGTATATTTAATATTTTGTGGTGTAGATAAAGGGTTTTAAGAGGTGATTTCAAAATTATATAACACTTCTATGTTTAAATGAACCTAATTCTAAAGAAAAATAACTAAAAAGTTGTAAATAAAAAAGTTAATAAAAAAAATCAAAAACCCGACTGCTTAAAAAGCGAACTAAAAAGACGTAAACAAGAAGAAAATCATGCTGTGCAGTCGGAGGATATATCTGGTTTTGGTCAGCCAGCTCACGATTATGTATCCTCCGAATGCACAGCATAATTTTCTTCTTATTTACGTCTTTTTAGTTCGCTTTTTAAGCAGTCGGGTTTTTTTAATTAACTTATTTTTTCTGTAAGTATTATTTATGCAGACGATTATCCGCAGTTGACCTACCAATTTCTACTAAAGTTGAACTACAATCAAAATATAGAGGACGATTTTTCCGTCAATTTTAATGCGCCTATCTCTTGGGTACCCCCCCCCCCTCCACCAAGATATCTCAAATTAAATATCATTTTATTTTAATTTATCCTACTCACCCTGAGCTTAGTCTCGTTGGGCGGAGAGCTGGATACGGAAGCACCAGACACGGGCGCATCAATGGTAGCGTCCCCATCACTGTTGCCATCGCTGGCTCGCTCGTCGCCCGCTGAACTTCTCACTGCTTCTGATTCTGACGTCATAGTTCAAGTAAGAGGGGCGTTCAGGGGTGTTAGACAATACAAAAATTATGTTTTTTTTTTTACACTAGTTTGCGATAGGAAGGATAGGAAAGATGGACCTCTTTTCCGCACCTAGACTCGCATTTGGTCCGTTGTACGTGCAGGCCTCCTCTCTGTGAGACGGATTGGGTCGTAATCCACCATGCGGGCCCAGTGCATGTTGGTGGATGTCACATGTCTTCGAATTTTTGGTACTAGGACATGCCGGTTTCCTCACGATGTTTTCCTTCACCGTTTTGAGAGCAGTGGTGATTTAATAATTTACACAAAGTAAAGTGCCTGCCTGGGTTCGAACCCACGACCTTCAGCTTGTAATTCGCGGCCGTTACCACTGGGCCAACACTGCTCTTACAATAGTTTATCTTGCCTTGGAGTGTTTCGATGGTAAAATGGACACATCTATTTTTAGGAGTTTAATGACTTGGCTACTGGGGCCTTTAACTCAAGTCTAAGGAACTTCATTTATACAGGGTGTTCGAAAGAAAAAAGCGGGGTGGAACGAAAATTTGTCGATAAAGCTTCAGCCCTGAGAACTCTATTTTTGGTTGAGGTATGAAATCAGATTTAAAAAAATATTTTTACAAAGGTTTTTGTTTAGGTTTTGAATTTATGTATATAACAAAAAATGTTTCTAAATAATCTGTTATCACATTTTGTTAAAATTCTGAAATAATGAAATATTAGGAACAGTGTATTTAACATAGTTAGAGAGAATAAGTTTTAAATAATTAAGTAAGTTATAAAGTTAATCAAACCATGCAACCGTGTCACTTGTATCATGTGGACAGGTGAAGACAGAAAGCAGTGATAGTGATAATAAAAACATAACAAAACAGACAGAAGCACGCTAATAGTCGTAATAAAACTATAAAAATTTGACAGAGATTGTGAAAGAACTGAAGTAAATAAAAAGGAAAATATAATAAAAAGAATTACATAAAGAAGGTCACATTTTTATGAATTATTTTATGATTCGCTTTCAGTGTTACGTGTTATGTCACAATCTCGATCAAACATATAATTAAACTAATCATATTAGACAGGGACGAGTAAATATTAGACAATACTGGATTGTACATACGGTTGTGCAATAATCATAAAAGTTTATTTTGATACACACCCGCAGGCTTATTACGTATATTTTGCAAGAGCAAAACGATAGCGATCAAACGCTTTATGTCATAAAAGTCGGAATTACCTGCAGTGTAGGTATGGTAGGTCCTACACAATCGTTTGCTAATCGCTCGCTGTTTGTCAAATGCACTTATTTAAAAAAAATAAACCGCCAACAACTCTAAAACTTTTGTATTAAAGAGCAATTGAAGAGCTATCGTTTTGCTCTTGCAAAAGTTACGTAATAAGCCTGCCGAGTTCAAATATTGGGTTCGATATTAGATATTGCATCATCTCAATATTGTCAATACTCATCGTCACCTTCTATGACCATGTGTATATCTATGGACTTGCCCATAGATCCTTGAGTCTATGTACCCTTGTGGGCCCATAGACGCAAGGGTACATAGACAATAAAACAATCCATAGACTCATAGATCTGAAGACCCGTGATGCCATAGACTCACAAGTCCTTAGACGCAAAAACTATAAGGGCGAAAATATAGATGCCAGTCACTTGCATAAAAATGTGCAAGTAACTTGCATGGCATGCCAGTGTGACATTCACCGAAGATGTTATTATAGCATGCAAGTTACTTGCTCACGTGTAGTTGGCATGTGTTTTTCGCCCTGAGTCTACAGACCCTCGGGGTTCTATCAGACAGAGAGCGGTCACGCGGTCAAGCGTTCAAGAGGTCAGTTTTGCGTTCAAGCGGTCAGTTGTTCACGAACCCCGCTGTTGGACGGTCTACGCGGTACCACTATTGTCACCATGTTTTTTGACGATAGTTAGAATTAGAATTTGGTAGTTTCTCAACGAATGGCAAAAAAATACATGTTCCACAAATAACTTTTTTATGACTTAGGTACCATTTTCCGTCCCCATTTCTCTGGCAATTTCCAATCATGCTTCTGCTACTTTTCCTCGGGTTTTATAATCATTATCCTTTGCATCGTATAAAAACGCCTTTCACTTACTTAAATAGCCATTCAGTCTCCATCTTCCCTCCAATTTGGTCACCGAAAACGCAGTGAACGCGCGAACGCGTACGTTCTGGTTGACCAACGCGGTCAGAATGCCTCCTGTGTGGGTATATCTATAAAACGTATTGCAACACAACGAACGCAAAACTGACCTCTTGAACGCTTGACCCTGTGACTGTTCTTATAGAAACCTTAAGTCCACAGACTCACAAGTCCACAGACCGTTAAATCCATAGACCAATCAGTCTATAGCCTCATCTTGCTTTACCTGTAAGTGTCTGCGTAGCGAGATGCTTCTCCCGGAGCGCGCTGTATTCGGCTCCCGACGCGACGCTGGCGTGCCGCATCACTGCACATGCCCGGCCTTCAGAACCGCGTGCAATGTGGAATACCGTGGTCGTGCGATATGGTAGGACATGAGTGAGGCCATGTTTAGTATGTCTGTCTTTTTGGCTGTAGTTTACAACAGGTAACTGCACTTAAGAGGACCTAAACGCTATTGACGCTGCAATTAACGTAGTCCAAAATATCCGAACGCAAAATACGCGCGTGGACGTGGAGTTGCGGACAAAATCCTATTATACATACGGACATGTCTGTCTTATTGGGTTTAGTTTGCAACAGATTTTATGTACCGTAACTGTAAGAGGACCTAATGAAGCTGCAATTAACGTGGCCTAGTAGGCCTAAAATATTTAAAGCGTTGTACGTAGAGTTTAAAAAAAGAAGATTGTAACGTCCGACATATTTGATGTGAGAACGGACTCGATAGTTTTTTTTATTACTCTTTTGGATTCAAAGATGGCCTTTACAAAATGATATTGGCCATGGCCATGTTATGATTGTGAGTAACGGCAAATTGGTCTATATTTTCGTCTGTTGCTTTTTTTCATGTAGCAACAACAAGAAATAGTACTTTCAGTTAGTTAAATGTTTCAATTTTCTTATCTAGATGACATTCACAACAGAATTTGTCTTTTAAATTATTCTTATTACCAAAATGAGTGAGTCATGCCAGTAGTATTCCACCTCGCACACAAACTAATCTAATGCACACAGCGTTACAAAACAAAACATAAAAGATATCGTCTTCCATTAAAATGTATGTAAGCAAAAACAAAAGTTAAGCGATTACGTCACAAAATGCATCTTCGAATGTATGCTTCGATGCTCAGGCAATTAATTTGTTACTGATTATATTGATTACCATAACACTAGTAATGTTTTATTATAAATGGGTGACTATGGCCTTTATTCTGAGTCCTATTGAAGGAAACCTCCTCCAATCGAATCACTCGCCTTGAGAACTGAGGAAAAACCTCGTTAAATTTTAATAAATAACCTTGTCAATTTGATCGATTCGATTGGAGGAAATGACTTAGAATAAAAGGGTATGTGTACATGTTGTGTAGCTCTTGGTCTAACTTATGTAAATTGAGACCAAATATTGTAATGTTATATTTTTTTATTCAAAAGTCGATTTCAAGGATTCGTGAAATGAAAAACTGATTCAAAATTAACATTAATTTATTGCAAATATAATAAAGGAATTCACAAAAATAATAAAACAATATCACATAAAAAACGTTTCATTAATTCATCAAAAAAACAGTAAACAATCTTCATAAAATAGACCGAGAGCTTCGCAACGAAATTATTATAATATTTCTGATATTGAATTATGAGCCGTGGAGGTGGTACGTACCGTTGGAATGCCTGTGGTGCTCCTGGTTGGCGAGGCTCCTGGAGCTGCTGAAGAAGGGCCTCAGCGAGGGTTTGGGGGTGGAACCGATGCTGATGGTGTCCATCTGATCCGGACCTGAGTCCTCGCCCTCGCCGCATGATAAGGATTCTAGTTCCTGAAAGTAAAAAAAACACAAGGATGATTATAAAAGGGCATATTAGCAAGATTTGCATGAACCCTTAAGCTAGAGGTAGCCAGTTTACATAAGACGTTAGTAATTAACTTACTACCAGCAACAATGAAACATTTCGATTAGTTGTTGCAAGTAACATGTTTCCAACATATCAAAATACGTTGCTGCAACAATGCTGCTTAATTTTTTCTACCATTGCTATGAGATTTTTCCGTTACATACCCTCAGTTTTGGAAGAAACCAAATTACAATTAGTATAATTAATGAAAACTTAATATGTTGCAGCAACCAGATTTGTAACACTCACTTGGAACAGTTCATCGATGTCATGTTGCGCGTGATGCGTGTCCCGTGTGGCGCCACGCTCCGACAGCTCCTCGGGCACGCGGAACCGCCGCAGCAACGCCGCGAACTTCTGCTTCAGGTTGCGTTGCTGTAACACGATATGTAACGTTAGTTGCAAGTCACTTATGTTTGTAGAGCTGGTGCTGTGTTTGATAAAGGGTGATCGAGTTGACTAGGTTAGGTGAACTGTAGTGCGAGAAATACCTAAATGATTTATACTTGTTCTGGTTTCTAAGTGATGTAACTACAACCTAGGTAGTGTGATAGAGTTGTAAGAAGTGGGTTCTTTAATTATTTACGTAATATTATTTTTTATGCGTAACGAATTAGGATTTAAAATCATTTCCCTTACTGTTCGCGACGATACGTCACCTTTAGATAGGTTGTCATATGTAAAATATAAATAGTATTGACAGACACACGTCTGCTCACCCCAGAGCGCCATCGCATACTAAGCGATGTCGGTAGGTGAAAAAACCTTTTATAGTAAAGCTCGTAACTAATTTTTGCTCATGTTTTTGAGACACTAAAATTATATTTTATGTGTCTATCAGTAGGTAATAGAATTATATAGTCTAATAACAATAAATTAGAAGCTTTAATATGCATACTGATTGTGTTATTACGGAAAGAAACAAGTATTTAACTCCGTAAAAAACAACCGTCCTCAACGAGCGTTTAGTTCACAATGACCTGTAAGAGGGCGGCACCTTATATTTATACTAAAACCAGTTTTTGTAGAATTTTGATAACTTTAAACTCATGTTTTGGGGGCTTTTACATAGTTTATAGTGCGCATATAGCGCTTATGTGTTAGAGTTATACATAAGGTACCTTAGATATATGATAAATGTTTAGTTTTAAGGAAATAAAAATATTTTGTTTACTTATTTTAGACCCCCCGTTTTGAGCAGGGTATCAGGTGGTGCTATAGGTATTCTATTCACCAACCAATCAGATTGCTTCCTTACATATAATTGTTTTGTTAGGAAACACCATCTAGGTGTTCTAGATAGGATGGCTGGATACCATGACTGAGAAATTATACATAATAGCAGTACATGGCCAGTCATAGTGCATTTTCACTCTAAAAAGGGAAATATACATACATTTTACTCAAGTAAGTGTTTGGAAAATTCGATACAAGCCATTTAGCGCTTCTAGGTGACCTAGAATTTTGTCTAGGCCCTATAAATAGATAGCACCTGTGTAATTCTAGTACATAGACATCACTTGCTTGAAGTGATGTGTCTGTGTATGCCGGCATGGACGTTTCTATGCGTCTGCCGACGGGTCACTACGTCCAGGGACACTTGGTGCCTGGTCAGCTATAGATATACTGTCTGAAGCATTACCTTCGTGGACCCTCAGGCAGGCGCCTACACTCAGTCATGACACAGAGCTAGTATATAGGGGTATGTAACGCACACAGACACATTAAAGATGTGAGACGACGTAAAATTTAGTATTCGGCCGCTTCCCGGCACCTTAAGCTGCGGAAAGGCTGGTGGTACACCCATCAGGGTACCGCCGTCAGACAGCCTAGTTTTCCAGCTACCCAACCACACTTCCGGAAGGAGCTTAGCTCTGGTGGTTGAGGAGTTAAGCGACCTGATATGGTGCGAGGTTACATGGATTTGCTATGTAAACAAACTTGTAACAAACGATAACTCATCGGGGGTTGGACATGTAGCTACCGGACTTCTACCTTGGGATAGCCCATCACGAGGGCTACCCGGGTGTGAATGTAACTTGAAAATCCACCCAGCAGTCTGAGTAGGAATCGAGTTTATGTGCCAAGATCAGGGGCATAAGCTAACTTCTCGCACCATTTCGCGGCTGTACGCCTGAATGTTTTGAATATAACTGTAACACTTATGTGTGTCAACGGCCCAGTAGGAGGGCTCCAAGTCCCTCGCTGGTACCCTAGAGCTAACATGTCTAGTTTTAGGAGAAACTCGATTGTAAAGCTTCAAACTGGCGGGAATTCCCTTTCTTCGACGTTCTCCTTACGAGAACTCCCTGATGGTAGGGGCTAGGGACCTGGATCAAAGACCGGAGGGAAGGTCTCTTCGAGACCTATCCAAAAATACAAGTTTCACCAGAATCGGTCCAGTGGAAGGGTAGTTCCTGTCAGTTTCAAGCTACGAGTCTTAGCGTATATTTTTTGAAAAATAAAAGTTTTTGCGGTCGGAATGTTGTGGTCCTCGTCGCAGTCGAGTTCGCCTCTTTAATAGTGCGCAGGCGCGTGAACATTTCGTAGCCATTATTTCACTTAAAGTATTTCCACGCATCATTGCGCATCGAGGACCATGAAGGAACATCGCTTCTGGCCATGAACAAATAGTTTTATTTAACCTGGACATCACGTTTTTCACCTCAACCTACTTGGCAACCTTCAAGTGTCTCCAAGGTCCATAGTTACCAGATGACAACTGAACAATAGGTGCAAGGGGCGTCAACGCGTTCAAGCAGGAGCCTTACAACCTCCTGATTGCCTGTCGGTCTTGGACGATCACGTCCGTCCCGTACATTTGCTGGTCCTGTCGAGCCGAATATTGGTAACCTACGGACCATTTGCTGGTCCTGTCGAGCCGTATATTGGTAACCTACGGACCATTTGCTGGTCCTGTCGAGCCGTATATTGGTAACTACGGACCATTTGCTGGTCCTTCGTACCGGATTCTCTGGTAAAATACCAGACCTGCGGACGCTGTGAAGATATAGGCCAACGAAGAGCCTTGTTCCCGAGAACAAAGAAAACTGATGTCCCGGACGCTGTGAAAATATAGGCCAAGGAAGAGCCTTGTTCCCGAGAACAAAGAAAACTGATGTCCCATTCCTGTGAAAAAAGAAACCTGATGCCCTGAGGACACGAACGCTGCCTTGAGAACAAACAAGCCTGATGTAAAGTGACCTTATATACTGAGGTTACATTCCTGTTTCTTGGGTAATGTCAAAACGTATCGTTCCTGTGAAAACTAGTACCTGAGAACAAAGAAAACTGACGCTCACGCCTGTGAACATTCGTGAGAACAAAGAAAACTGATGCTCAAATATCTCAAGGTACCCTCAATATAAATCTGGTAAGATTACACACCACACAAATGTGCCAACTGGGGTACTAAGCGTTGCGTTCGTGAGGAAAGTTCCAGGGAAATAAGAATACTGACGTTCCATCTCGTAAACCTTACAAGTGCCAGGGTTAAGATCATGTTTCTTTAACAGTCAAAAACATAGCGTACACTCTGGGACGATAGAAACCCGTTTCCTGGGTGAGATAACCCAGTTACTGGTCAGCAACCGTATTACTGGGTGATTAGCGTCGTCAAAAGGCGCAACGTACTATCGTCTCATAGTAGAAACTTCCAGAGCGACTACAGTCGTGAAGAGTGCACGAGTGGATTAGGCCCACGCGTGGACTACCTGGAAGACAACCATTTTGCTGGGACACAGCAGCCATTCCTGAGCTATTCCTGTGGTTCTACCGGCTTCCTGAGAAGCTAACCGTTCCCGTGTGATTACCGTCGCGAAAAGACGGTTTTTTGAGCTGTTTCTGTTGTGTAACCTGCTTACTGAGAATTCACAGTAATCGAAGATTACACAGAAACTGTATCCTGAAGGAATATAGCATAGCCTGAAGAGTTATCGCTAGGAAACTCATAATCGGAGTTTTCAAACAGCGTGTTGGGAGCTCGTTTAGGAGATAGAACGAACATACGACGTTCATAGAATTCCTGAAGGGTTACGGCTGAAGGATTATCGCTGAAGCGTTATCCAAGAAGAGGCTTACACACAGAAGCATATTGAATAGTCGTGTGGGCGACTTGTTCTATAAAATAGAACGAAAAAATAGTTGCTGAAATTTCCTGAAGCGTTATAGCTGAAGGCTTATTTTTGACTTAGAATTTGTTTAAAAACAAATAGTCGTTATCGAGATAGAAGCTCTCGATCGAAGTCTGGAGTTTCAAACCTGGATATCTGGAGTCTGAAGTGACTACTAACGTCAAGAGTTGGACCAACAGTTCAGTGATTGGTACCAGACCGGCTGCTCAACCTTGGAGGCTGCTGGACAAGTTGACACTTAGACAACAGTAAGTACAGTGAAAACATATGCTCATGTGCTCACCCATTTTGTGTTGAAAGTCTTATAGTGAACTTGTTTACGTATCAACATTGAAGTTTGAAGCTGATTTGGAACTTATAGTTTTGAAGACTGACTAGCGATTTATAGTTTGAAGAATAACCTGGAGTTAAGAGGGTCGGATATAACCCGGAGTTTAAACTAACCCGGAGTTTGGAGATACTTTTCGAAGTTTGAAAAAGGAAGCGAACCCTCTTCAAGCCGACGACTGAAATCGGACTTAACCCAGAGTTACCACTTAGCAGTTTTCAAGAAAAAATTAAGTTTGGACATAGCCGTTTTGAAGCTCGAAAATAGATGTCAACCAGTTCGTGTTGAAGTCTAGAGTTGGACTCAGCCGATTCAAACTGACATTTTGAAGAAGTCTAGAATTGGACTCAGCCGTTTCGAGCCAACGTTTTGAAGACAAGTTGAAGATTGGACTTGTACTTGGCGTATTCAAACTGAAACTTTGAACCAATCAGGATGCCGACTACCAGATCCCAGGACAAGAGGCCTGAATCATGGACAGTCCCCATTGAGCGTCCAGGTGCGGGCGTACAAAATCAGCTGCCCCCACGCTCACCGTCCACTACTGAAGGGACAGAAAAGTCCATACCAGTCAGAAGCCCACCAACGTCACAGATAGGTGACAACACGCCCACACATGAGGAGGAGGAACCACAGGAACCAAGCACACGCAGGAAGGCATCGAAATCAGAAGATTCTTCAGAAAAAACACTGAAGCCTTCTGGTAGAAAACAAAGGATCCGGGATAAGACCTTTGTTCAAGGAGAAGTAATGGCTACCCGGGGTGACGCCCGTATCGAACATACTGGACCGCCGTCAACTAGCAAGTCGACCCGGTCACGTAAGAAAATTTCAAGAGCTCGTGAAGACTTATTGAAAATAAAGTTGGAACTCGCTAAGTTAGCACTTCAAAAAGCAGAAGAAGAAGCTTCTGAGGATGAATATATGGATGACAGAAATTCTAATGAAGAGTATGTCCGTTCGTGGCTCGAAGAGGCGCCAGAGCCCACACCGTTGAGGGAGAATGACGTCGCCAAAGGGGACAATGACGATTGGACCCCGGCTGCGGCCGTCGACGCTATAGCGGACTCCCGGAAACATATCGACCATATAGAACATCCACAAGTGAAGTCTAACATCGAACCACCTAGGACAGAGCCGTCCAACGTGGAGCCGCCAAGGCAAATAGAAGCGAAAGAGTCACTCCGTCCTTTTCTAACGGAGCTGACATCCGCTATAGCGTCGCTAGCCGACAGAAAAATCGAACCATGGACGCCTAACCGATCGGCGTCGCAGGTTATCATGACTCTGCCGAATTTCGGTGGAGCTCATACAGAATGGCTATCTTTTCGAGCCATTTACGAGGCAACTCATGCCTACTTCAGCGACATAGAAAACACGGCAAGACTCAGAAGGAGCTTGCGTGGTCGCGCACTGGAGACAGTGAGCTCAGAGCTCATCGGGAACGCAAAGCCGGATGAGATCATGAGAGAATTGGAACTACAGTTTGGACGTCCTGACTCAATAGCTCAGGCCGAAACAGACCGACTTAGAGGGCTACCAAAATGCAGCGAGTCGCCCAAGGACTGAAGTGTATAACCTCCTTTAGATAAACAACTATATATATGTATGCTCCTTTACATTAGGTATCATGTGTTAAGCTTACCTAGCATTTACGTCGTTTTACTTGTTTCTTACTCTAACTAATTCATTATACTATTGGCAGCCAACCTGACTTGTTATTTACTATTTCCCGTACGACTCCAAACATCTCATGGCGACCCTGCCAGGATGCATCAGAAGATGCCAGGATAACCTTGAGTTTTAGTATAATCGCCAAATTCGGTAAATTATAAATTGGACCAAAAACACAATTGGACATTGGAGTTCAAAAGATGTGCCGCTCAACGGTGGAAAAAGATGAGGTATTCATCACACAAAATTCAGCGGGCAGCAACCAGGCCACGTTGAAGGATGTTGGTCAGCACATGGAGCGGATGAATATAGTGATGTTCGTGCTGCTGGCTATATGCACCATTGCAATGGCCTACTTTGTGGTGCGTTTGTATAAACGGTGCCATCAGCAGTGGATCCAGGAGGAGATTGGTCTCCGGGCTATGCAACGTATCCGGGCTTCTATCAGAGGACACGATAGCGCCGAAACAACAGCCTAAAGAACCGTGAGTTACCTGCCAAAATTCAAAGTGTTAAATTCTACATTTGTGCGTGTTTTATTAACTTTTGAGTGCGATTAAACCTCTCGCGAGTGATTAAATTTATTTAATTAATAATTATGGACATTAAAACTAAAAATAAATAAGTAATAATTAAACCTAAAAATAGAATGGGATCATATTACATTACGTTCTTAGTTAATTATTCTATAATCGTGTACTTTTGCTCACGTAACTCGATACTTCGCAGCAAAATTGAAGCTTACGAGGTTCTTTCGCCGCGTTGCAAGTAACTTTACACTATTGTTTTGACATGTTTACTTAGAATTATGAAATACTGCAATGACAAAGTGACTCGATTCTATTTTTAGATAATGATTGATGCATTAATTGACAATTATGTTTTATTAGAGCAAATAAGAAAATATTTGATTAAAAGGGGAAAAGCACGATATTTAGGTAAGGTTGCTGAGATAAAATTAAATGAAGCAACAATTATTTTAGATAAATGCAGTGAACTGTTTTTACTTTTAGAATTAAAGAAGGATCCGCAGATTATTTCTTCTGCGACAGATATTTTTAAAAATATAAACAAATTATACGAGAATATAAAAACTTTATGTACTTCTCCTAATATTGAGTCTGCCAAAATGGAGTTCGACTTGAAAACAGCTTGTAGCTTATTACCCGTTATGGACGATTCGGAAAATTTGACGAAAAGATTGATTGATGGTATTGAAATGTATTCGGATATGATCGGCGAGACAGATAAGGATTTATTAATTAAGTTTATTTTGAAAAGTAGACTATCAGAGAACGCTAAGTTGCGAATGGCTTCAAAGTATTCATCTGTTACAGAACTTGTCAAGGACATGCGTACGCATCTTTTAACTAAAAAATCATTTACAGCAATTCAATCGCGTCTTCAAAATGTTTCACAAAACCAACGTACGATTGAAGAATATGGTTCTGAACTCGAAAAGCTTTTCACAGACTTGACAATTGCTCAAGCAGACGGTGACTCTAACAAATACGATATTTTGAAGCCATTAAACGAAAAAATGGCAATAAGAAAATTTTCCGAGGGTTTAAAAGGTTTTAAACTTAGCACGATAGTTGCAGCTCGTAATTTTAGCTCACTAAAGGACGCAATCCAGGCAGCTAAGGATGAGGAGTGTTCGCTGTCCCTGGGTGCGAGTACAAGCAACGGCAACGTCATGCATTATACTGGTAAGCCTAGTTCTTACCACAGAGGAAAGAGAGGTATGTATAACAATAATTTTAATGGACAGAGACATCAAGGACATCGAGGCCGAGGTGCACAAGGACGAGGTCAATCATCAAATTGGTATGCACGTGGGAATAATTATGGTAATCGTGGAAGTCGTTCAAGATGTTACCATAATTCAGGTTATTTTAGAGGCGGAAAGTTTAGAAATAATTATCCGTTACATAATCGTGATAATACGCGTCAAATTTATTCGGCACAAGCAACTAGTGTTAATGATAATAGTGGCCACAACCAAACTGCTCAAGTGGTAGACCAAGCAGATAAGTTTTTTCGTGACCCACCCAGAAATATTAGCCTTTAATGGACAAACTAAATTAGTTTCATTTAATTTAAATAATAATCAATTTTATTGGCTACTGGATACGGGAGCTTCTTTATCGATAGTACGAAAAGAATGCTTACCTCCAGATATTTCAATTTTTGGTCATGATATTTTAGTCAACGGCATAGCTGGTCAAATTCGTTCACTGGGTCAAGTTAGCCTTGAATTGTCATCACCGCTGTTAGGTGACGTATTCACTCATAAGTTTCACGTGTTTAATAATCTACCTATTAAGGCTGATGGAATTATTGGATTAGACTTTTTAAGTAAATACTCATCAAATATAAATTTCGAGACTAATGTTTTAACCTTAAATATAAACGGAAAAGTAATTAGAACAAAAATTTTTGATATTACGGAATGCAAGTCAGAATTTTTGACTGTTCCGGCACGAAGTGAGTCCGTTCACTATGTAGATTTAAATTCAAGTTTAAAAGAAGATTATGTAGTTTGTGCGAGTGAATTAGGGAAAGATTTATTTTTAGCTGGTGCAATTGTAAGGGCAAATAAAAATAAAATACCCTTAAAAATTTTAAATGTAAGTGAAAAGCATATTCGTATTCCAGTTATTATGCCGATTATACAGCCATTATCAGAATATGAATGCTACTCATTTGATAAACACAAAGCTGATGCAAGTAGAGCTCAGACTTTAAGTACGTTTTTGAAATTACAACATCTTAAATTAGAAGAGAAAACATCAATTGAAGATATATGTAAAAAATACTCAGATATTTTTCAATTACCTAATGATAAACTATCAAAAACAAATATTTATGAACAAAAAATAACGCTAAAACCAAATACTAACCCAATTTATATAAAACAATATAGATTACCACAACAATTAAAACAAGAATTAAATAAACAAATTAAAACGATGTTAGAGAATGATATTATAGAAGAAGCACAAAGTGAATGGTCTAGTCCAGTTCTACTAGTACCCAAGAAAAGTGACGATAATAATGAAAAGAAGTGGCGTTTAGTAGTCGATTATCGAAAACTTAATGAAAAAATACAGGATGACAGGTTTCCACTACCAAATATTACTGAAATTCTAGATTCTCTTACAGGAGCTATTTTATTCAGCCATCTAGATTTACATTCTGGTTATTATCAAGTTTCATTAAATTCAGAAAGCAGGAAATGCACAGCATTTAGTACTAATACTGGTCAATTTCAGATGAAACGTCTACCGATGGGGTTAAAAATTTCCCCAAGTGCTTTTAGTAGGGTAATGACGGTAGCAATGTCTGGTTTAACTTTTGACAAATGTTTTGTTTATTTAGACGATTTAATTGTATTTGGACGTAATTTAGAGTCCCATAATCGTAATTTAATGGACATTTTCGAAAGACTGAGAAAAGTGAATTTAAAATTAAATCCCGCCAAATGTCAGTTTTTAAAGAAAGAACTTTTATATCTTGGTCATGTCGTTTCTGCACAAGGAGTCTTGCCAGACCCAGAAAAAATTAAAATACTGAAACAATATCCCGTGCCAAAAAACGCAGATGAGGTTAAACGGTTTGTTGCTTTTTGTAATTATTATAGAAAATTTATACCTTGTTTTGCTGAAATTACATTACCATTAAACAAACTGTGCAGAAGAAATGAACCTTTTGTTTGGTCGCAAAGTTGTCAAAAATCATTAGAAAAGTTAAAACAATCTATGACAAGTCCACCAATTTTACAATACCCAGATTTCTCAGACAACAGTAAATTTATATTAAAAACGGATGCATCAGGCATAGCTATTGGCTCAGTTCTTTGTAATAAGAATATGAAACCGATTGCTTATGCTAGTCGTCCATTAAACAAAGCTGAGAGAAATTATCCAACAATTCAAAAGGAATTGTTAGCTATTGTTTGGTCAGTCAAGTATTTTAGACCATACTTGTACGGCAAACATTTCGTCATAGAAACAGATCATAAACCGTTAATATATTTATTTGGGATGAAAGACCCCTCAAGTCGTTTGTTAAAATTTAGATTGACACTAGAAGAATATGACTATGAGATAGTTTATGTCAAAGGAAAAAATAATGTCGCTGCAGATGCATTGTCCAGAATTGAGATAACATCGGATGAATTGAAAAGTATGAATAATGATGTAGTAACGGTATTAACAAGAGCACAAAAGAAAAGAATGAATGATATGAAGGATGCAAGTAATATAGATTTGTCAAAAAGATCTGCAAACTCAAGGTCTGATCAGCCTAGAGTTGTGGAAATTTTAAAGAAACCAACCGATTCTGTGGAAATTAAATTAATGGAAGGTGATGATATAAATACATTAATTAAAAACAAAAGGATATCCTTGAATGAAGAATGCTTTGCATATGAAGAAAAGACAAAGAATTTATATATAAATCTTGATTTTCGTTCACATTTTACGCGAGTCGAATTTGTGTTGAAATTAAGCAAACTTTGTAAGAAATTAAACATAAAAGAGTTATGTTTAATAAAAGATAAAAATAATGCTAGCTTTGTTAAAGACTTATGTCAAGAAATTGAGTCAATGAATAGTTGGTCCGGACCACGAATTCATGTTTTAAGAGGAGTCAAGAGAATTACTGATGATGACGATATTAAGTTCATTTTACATGACTTTCATTTACTGCCAACTAGTGGTCATGCTGGTGTGCGCAGAATGATAAATAATATTAAAAGACAATTTTACTGGCCAGGAATAGGAAAAGACGTCCAAGATTTTGTATCAAGGTGTGAGAAATGCCAAAAGATGAAACATGGTAAGCCTATTAAGGAACCCATGTGTATAACTACTACGGCATCTTATGCCTTTGAAAAAATATTTTTAGATATTATAGGTCCATTACCTCAAGATTACGAAGGTAATGTATACATACTGAGTCTCCAGTGTGAGTTGAGTAAATTCGTGGAAGCATATCCACTTAGAACTAAGGACACTGTAACTGTAAGTAAAGCTTTAGTAGATAACTTTATACTAAGATATGGAATACCAAAAATAATAGCAACTGATCGAGGTGCTGAATTTATGTCATCAACAATGGAACAGGTTTGTAAGCTTTTAAACATCGATAAAGTATCATCAACTGTGTATCATCATCAATCTATCGGTTCGTTAGAAAATTCACACAAAAACTTAGGAGCTTTTCTGAGAATACAATGTAATAATAATCCACAAACTTGGTCACATTGGTTAGCTTACTGGTGTTTTAGTTACAATACCACTGTTCATTCAGCAACAAAATATCAACCTTTTGAACTTGTATTTGGTAGACCTTGTAATGTTCCTTCTAGATTGTGTAATGATGTTGAACCGTTATACAATCAAGAAAATTATTGTAGTACACTTAAGTATAAGCTTCAATTAGCTAATAAAGATGCTAGAAATAATTTAATATTAAGCAAATGTAACCGTAAAGATAATTATTATGATAAATATTTGAACCCAATTCAATATAAGAAAGATGACTTGATATTGATTAAAAATGAAACAGCTCAAAAATTAGACCAATTATTTAATGGTCCATTTACTGTTTTAGAAGATTTGGGATGTAATGTTAAAATTAGAAAAAATAACAAAGTTGACATTATTCACAAAAATCGAACCAAGCTATTTGTATCCTAAATTCTTATTTGGTGAAAATATATATATAAAAAAAAAAAAAAAAAAAATGATTAAGATGCAATTTTTTTTTTTTTTTCAAAATGTCGGAGGTGAAGTGTATAACCTCCTTTAGATAAACAACTATATATGTATGCTCCTTTACATTAGGTATCATGTGTTAAGCTTACCTAGCATTTACGTCGTTTTACTTGTTTCTTACTCTAACTAATTCATTATACTATTGGCAGCCAACCTGACTTGTTATTTACTATTTCCCGTACGACTCCAAACATCTCAGGACATCTGCACCTTTGCAAGTCGAGTCAGAAGCGGAGTTGTCACTCTGCGAGCTCTCAAGAAGGGGCACTATCTGCTCAATGCCGAGCTGGTGCGCCAGCTAACTGAGAAGCTACCCAATTCTCTGCGTGTACAATGGTACAGAACGTACACGGAAAAGTACCAGTCGCTGCCGGATCTGTCACTCTTCAGCGACTTCATAACCGAGCAAGCTCACTTCTGCAGTGCATTCGCCCCGCCTGAGAACATCAAGGAAACGGATTCTCTAGCGGGAAAACGCGTCATACAACGGACGCATACAGCTACCGACAAGCCGGTAAACAAATGTCGAATTTGCGACAAAAGTGGTCACTACGCGTCTGACTGCCAAAGGTTCAGAGACGCAGCAAGTGACAAAAGATGGGAGCTAGCCAAGAATTACAACTTGTGCTATCGCTGCCTAAGACAACGTCGTGCTGGACACACTTGCAACAAGAAGCAGTGTGACCATAAGGGGTGTACAGCCACGCACCATCGACTTCTTCATAGGGGTAAGAAGCCTCAAACAGACAGGACAAGGAAGCCTGCTGTTCCAGAAGAGAAGAAGGAGTCTCAGGAGACGGTGGCCAGTTCGCGAACTGAATCGAGTCAAGCTTTCCTGAAGATGATACCGGTCCGGGTAATAGGACCGGCGGGAGAGGCAGACACATACGCACTCCTTGACGACGGATCCACCGTTTCGCTGATCGACGAAGCAATCGCTCAGCGAGTGGGAGCAGTGGGCCCAATCGACCCTCTGAAGATCGGTGCTATTGGAAACACCATGATCGACACTCCCTTATCGAGACGTATAACCGTCACTCTCACAAGTCGTATGAGAGATAGGGTGCCCTTCAAGGCGCGCACCATTTCGAAGCTCAACCTGTCACCACAGGCAGTCAGTCAAGAAGACGTAGCCCGCTGTAGGCACCTTCGAGACTTGACGTCGCAGCTTACGTATCCTGCTGGAGTGCCAAAGATACTCGTCGGCCAAGACAACTGGCATTTGTTGTTGGCCACTGAAGTCCGCAGAGGACCTAGAAGCCAACCCATCGCGTCGAAAACCATGATGGGCTGGACATTGCACGGCGCGCACACCAGAACACTGGGCCAGCAGGTGCACTATGTCAACGGGTGTCAGTCCGTTGACGCAAGGCAAGATGCGGAACTGAACGAGCAGCTCCGTGAATTCTTCGCTATCGAGTCGTTGGCTATCAATCCACGACAACCAGCTTCTGACCCCCAGAAGAGGGCAGAAGATATACTGAACCGTCACACAAGACAGTTAGGAAATGGGCACATAGAAACCGCTATGTTATGGCGGGACGAGAAAATAGAGATGCCCGATAGTTACGAGACAGCACTCAAAAGGCTAGTCTCCATAGAGAAGAAGCTGGATAAAAACACCGCTCTTCGTGTGAAATACACACAACAGATGGACTCCCTGATGGAAAAGGGATATGCTGAGAAGGCTCCCAAGTCAAGCACGCCAGGAAAAACCTGGTACCTGCCTCATTTCGATGTCTTCAACCCCATGAAGCCAGAGAAAATTCGAATAGTACATGATGCCGCCGCAAAATCGAGAGGAAAGTCACTCAACGACTTCCTGCTAACTGGACCAGACTTGCTGCAGTCGCTGCCCGGCGTCATGATGAGATTTCGTAGACACTGCGTGGCCATCTCCGGAGACATAGCCGAGATGTTCATGCAAGTAAAAGTACGAAGTGAAGACCGAGACTCACTTCGCTACCTATGGAGAGGCAACAGAAGAGATGGAGCCCCAGAAGAATATCGTATGACGTCCATCATTTTCGGCGCGGCAAGCTCGCCGTGCACCGCTATCTTTGCGAAAAATTGGAACGCAAGGAAGCACATCGAACAGCATCCAGTAGCAGTGAAAGCTATAGTAGAGAGCCATTATATGGACGATTATCTGGACAGCTATAAAACAGTCGAAGAAGCGACAGAAGTCGCGACAATGGTGAAGAAAATACACCAACAGGCGAAGTTTGACCTAACAAAATGGGTATCAAACAGTAAGCGCCTGATAGAAAATATCGATCCGTCACAAACCTGCACTGAGGTTGTGAACATCGGAGATACAGTAGGCGCAGAGAAAATACTCGGCCTGATTTGGAGACCTAGTGAAGATACGCTAGGTTTCAACCTAACGCTTGCGAGACTGCCGCCAGGAATTTTAGAAAAGGAGGCCCCTACAAAAAGAGAGGCTCTCAAAATTGTTATGTCGTTATACGACCCCCTAGGACTAGCCTCGCCTGTTACGATTCGAGCTAAACAAATATTGCAAGAAGCTTGGAGGCGAGGCGTCGATTGGGACCAGCTATTAGACGCTGACCTGGCATCTCAGTGGAGAAGTTGGATCGAAAACCTGCGGCAGCTCAAGGGCATCAGCATACCAAGATGTTATCCTGGTTATAGTGATGCCACAGAAATACAAATACATGTATTTACCGACGCAAGCGAGCTGGCATACGCAGCAGCTGTGTATTGGCGAGCCACCACAGCAGTAGGCACACAGAAGGTGAGCCTAGTCATGGCCAAGGCGAGAGTAGCTCCATTAAAGCTACAATCGATACCGCGCCTCGAGCTGCAGGCAGCGGTGATGGGAACCCGTCTGGCTGCAGCTGTGAAACGTGAACACGACAACAATCCATCGTCGGTCACGTATTGGACAGACAGCAAAACAGTCTTGTCGTGGATAAGAAAAGGAGCACGAACCTATAAAGCCTTCGTAGCTCATCGCATAGCTGCCATAGAAGAAGGTAGCAAAGTGGAGGATTGGCGATGGATATCCACGAAGTTGAACATCGCCGATATAGCGACTCGTGACGTGCCGCCGAGGTTTGACTCACAACACGAGTGGTTCTGTGGCCCAAGTTTTTTGTATGAAGACCCTTCTTCATGGCCATCAGAAAAACCTCCAATCACAGAAGAGACAGGAGAGGAAAGAACGCTCACTGTCACAGAAAAAGAAAAATCTGTTTTGGAGAAAATAACAGACAGACATACATACACTTCGAAGCTCATAGAAGCTATACCTAATCCCGTCAACTTTTCGAGATGGGAGCGGCTATTACGTGCGACTGCTACCGTCCTACGTTTTATACATCTCTGTAAACAAAGGACAGAGAAAACGTTCTACAAAAGAACCCGGAAAAACGCTGAGGAGGACACGGACTGGCGAAAGAAAAAGAAGACAGCGACTGCAGCAACCAAGCCGTCATACATAGCGCCAGAAGTCCGAAAGCAGTACATAGATGCGAGCTTTCTTCAAAAAGCCGAGAAAATACTCGTACAAGTTGCACAGCAGCAATCGTTCGCTCAAGAAATAGCTAGATTGCATGCACATGAAATAGTGGACAGAAATAGTCCGCTACACGCGCTGCAAATAGAAGTAGTAGATGACCTACTACGTATTAGAAGCCGTATAGCCGCCACTGACGAGGTCACAGAAGATGTAAGGCGACCGCCAATATTACATGGCGACCATCATATAACCCAGCTCTATATAGACTGGACACACCGCAGCTTACTACATAGTGGGACTGAACTCACAATAAATGAGGTACGGCAGCATTATTGGGTCGTAAGGATGCGTCCCACCACCAAGAAAGTACTGGCACAATGTCTTCAGTGCCGTATTCGTAAGGCACAAGCACCTGTGCCAGCGACCGGCGACCACCCACGAACGCGCCTGGCTCATCACCAAAGGCCGTTCACGTACACCGGGCTAGACTACTTCGGCCCGCTATCTGTCACCGTGGGTCGCCAGCATCACAAGAGATGTAGCACTGTTTACATGCCTCACCACAAGAGCTGTCCACCTCGAGATCGCCGCCAGCCTCAGCGCAGACAGCGCAATATTAGCGCTGCGCCGTTTCGCCGCCCGCAGAGGATGTCCAACTGAGATCCACTCAGACAACGGCACCAACATGCACGGTGCCGATCGAGAGCTACGAGAGGCCTTCCGAGAGGAGGCCAGTCGCCGAGGCATCACTTGGCGCTTCATCACCCCATCAGCGCCCTTTATGGGAGGTGCATGGGAGCGTCTAGTTCGCTGCGTAAAAAACGCATTGTATACCGTACTCACAGAGAAACACCCACACGAAGAGGTGTTGTCCACACTGATTTGTGAGGCAGAGTACACGGTAAATAGCCGCCCGCTGACACATGTATCAGTCGACGGCGATGACGACGAGTCTATCACGCCGAACCACTTCTTACTTGGTGGGTCGGCTAGACTCCCAAACCCCGGCGTGTTCACCGAGCAAGACATCGACCACAAAAAGATGTGGCGTCGGTCACAAATCCTGGCCGACATGTTCTGGCGCCGGTGGGTGCGAGAATACCTGCCGGAGCTCCAAAACCGGCGGGAGCCCCACAGCCGCGGGCCTGGCCTGCTGGTGGGCGACCCCGTCCTTATCGCGGACGGGCAGCTGCCTCGCAACACGTGGCCGCGAGGCCGCATCGAGGCCATATACCCTGGCCCTGATGGAGAAGTCCGGACCGCTGAGGTGCGCACCACTGGCGGCACTCTAAAGCGTCCGGTGAAGAAGCTCATTCCTTTGCCAAAATGAGTGCAGCAGAGTTCCAGCGGCGAGAGCTGAGCGACGTGTCGCGGAGCGTCGAGGTCACGAGCGCTGCCGACGTGCGCCGCTCACAATGCTGATGCAGCGCCGCGCCAACGTAGCATCGAGTCGACGCGACACTGCACGGCGGGAGAGATGTTCGCGACGATACGTCACCTTTAGATAGGTTGTCATATGTAAAATATAAATAGTATTGACAGACACACGTCTGCTCACCCCAGAGCGCCATCGCATACTAAGCGATGTCGGTAGGTGAAAAAACCTTTTATAGTAAAGCTCGTAACTAATTTTTGCTCATGTTTTTGAGACACTAAAATTATATTTTATGTGTCTATCAGTAGGTAATAGAATTATATAGTCTAATAACAATAAATTAGAAGCTTTAATATGCATACTGATTGTGTTATTACGGAAAGAAACAAGTATTTAACTCCGTAAAAAACAACCGTCCTCAACGAGCGTTTAGTTCACAATGACCTGTAAGAGGGCGGCACCTTATATTTATACTAAAACCAGTTTTTGTAGAATTTTGATAACTTTAAACTCATGTTTTGGGGGCTTTTACATAGTTTATAGTGCGCATATAGCGCTTATGTGTTAGAGTTATACATAAGGTACCTTAGATATATGATAAATGTTTAGTTTTAAGGAAATAAAAATATTTTGTTTACTTATTTTAGACCCCCCGTTTTGAGCAGGGTATCAGGTGGTGCTATAGGTATTCTATTCACCAACCAATCAGATTGCTTCCTTACATATAATTGTTTTGTTAGGAAACACCATCTAGGTGTTCTAGATAGGGTGGCTGGATACCATGACTGAGAAATTATACATAATAGCAGTACATGGCCAGTCATAGTGCATTTTCACTCTAAAAAGGGAAATATACATACATTTTACTCAAGTAAGTGTTTGGAAAATTCGATACAAGCCATTTAGCGCTTCTAGGTGACCTAGAATTTTGTCTAGGCCCTATAAATAGATAGCACCTGTGTAATTCTAGTACATAGACATCACTTGCTTGAAGTGATGTGTCTGTGTATGCCGGCATGGACGTTTCTATGCGTCTGCCGACGGGTCACTACGTCCAGGGACACTTGGTGCCTGGTCAGCTATAGATATACTGTCTGAAGCATTACCTTCGTGGACCCTCAGGCAGGCGCCTACACTCAGTCATGACACAGAGCTAGTATATAGGGGTATGTAACGCACACAGACACATTAAAGATGTGAGACGACGTAAAATTTAGTATTCGGCCGCTTCCCGGCACCTTAAGCTGCGGAAAGGCTGGTGGTACACCCATCAGGGTACCGCCGTCAGACAGCCTAGTTTTCCAGCTACCCAACCACACTTCCGGAAGGAGCTTAGCTCTGGTGGTTGAGGAGTTAAGCGACCTGATATGGTGCGAGGTTACATGGATTTGCTATGTAAACAAACTTGTAACAAACGATAACTCATCGGGGGTTGGACATGTAGCTACCGGACTTCTACCTTGGGATAGCCCATCACGAGGGCTACCCGGGTGTGAATGTAACTTGAAAATCCACCCAGCAGTCTGAGTAGGAATCGAGTTTATGTGCCAAGATCAGGGGCATAAGCTAACTTCTCGCACCATTTCGCGGCTGTACGCCTGAATGTTTTGAATATAACTGTAACACTTATGTGTGTCAACGGCCCAGTAGGAGGGCTCCAAGTCCCTCGCTGGTACCCTAGAGCTAACATGTCTAGTTTTAGGAGAAACTCGATTGTAAAGCTTCAAACTGGCGGGAATTCCCTTTCTTCGACGTTCTCCTTACGAGAACTCCCTGATGGTAGGGGCTAGGGACCTGGATCAAAGACCGGAGGGAAGGTCTCTTCGAGACCTATCCAAAAATACAAGTTTCACCAGAATCGGTCCAGTGGAAGGGTAGTTCCTGTCAGTTTCAAGCTACGAGTCTTAGCGTATATTTTTTGAAAAATAAAAGTTTTTGCGGTCGGAATGTTGTGGTCCTCGTCGCAGTCGAGTTCGCCTCTTTAATAGTGCGCAGGCGCGTGAACATTTCGTAGCCATTATTTCACTTAAAGTATTTCCACGCATCATTGCGCATCGAGGACCATGAAGGAACATCGCTTCTGGCCATGAACAAATAGTTTTATTTAACCTGGACATCACGTTTTTCACCTCAACCTACTTGGCAACCTTCAAGTGTCTCCAAGGTCCATAGTTACCAGATGACAACTGAACAATAGGTGCAAGGGGCGTCAACGCGTTCAAGCAGGAGCCTTACAACCTCCTGATTGCCTGTCGGTCTTGGACGATCACGTCCGTCCCGTACACTTACACTTTTTACATTGCATAATATCACCCCAGTATTATTATCTATTCGCCAGAAGGATTAGTCAGACGTGCACTCATAGAACACCCACGTTGCGCCAGTTATATACCTAGCTTTTTTAGGGTTCCGTACACGAAGGGTAAAAACGGGACCCTATTACTAGCATCCGTTGTCCGTCTGTCTGTCACCAGGCTGTATCTCATGTACCGTGATAGCTAGACAGTTGATATTTTCATATTTTCACAGAATGATGATGTATTTCTTTTGCCGCTATAAAAAGAGAAAAATAAATATTTAACTGGGGCTCCCATACAACAAACGTGATTTTTTTGCCGTTTTTTTGCGATAATGGTCCGGAACCCTTCGTGCGCGAGTCCGAACTCGCACTTGGCCGGTTTTATTTTAAATATTATTTATCACTAATGACTAATCAGCTCAGTTCGAAATTCATTCATCATTTCTACCTTAAATCTAATCAAAACCGGACTGATAATGGTTTTATTGTTATTTCTTCTAACTAATCTAATCACTAAAAAAGTTTGACACCGTACCGGACTATCGACACTACAATTCAATTTTTTATGTTTTTCAATACAACAATAACGTGAAACTTGGAAGGCGCGCTAAATGAAATACTTTGACCTTGAACATGATTTGGTGCATTATGAGGTAGGTAATTAAAATTGAGATAAGTTACGACATAGAAAAATGTTGGTTTAAGAGTTTACAAGATTGTGTAAATCAGAGCGGCCATACTCAAAAATAGAATCTCATATTCTTAATTTTTAGGGTTCCGTAGTCAAAGGGTACAAAAGGGACCCTATTACTAAGACTGCGCGGTCCGTCCGTCTGTCTGTCTGTCTGTCCGTCTGTCATCAGGCTGTATCTCGCGAACCGTGATAGCCAGACAGTTGAAATTTTCACAGATGATGAATTTCTGTTGCCGCTATAACAACAAATACTAAAAATAGAATAAAATTAATATTTAAGTGGGGCTCCCAAACAACAAACGTGTTTTTGTGCCGTTTTTTTTTGTGATAATGGTACGAAACCCTTCGTGCGCGAGTCTGACTCGCACTTGGCCGGTTTTTATATGTATGTAAGTAAATTACTATATCCATTACATTTGCACTTTTTTATTTTAAATCTTTATATCAAGTTTTTTTTTTATTCCAGACAGAAAACAGCTGAATCCGATGAGGGAGAACGAAGCCCAGCAGTGGGTCGACTGAGGTTGATGAAAAAAAAACAAATCTAAGCACAGACTTAAATAACACAAAACACACAACACAGCACACAATTCTATATATCCACACCACACTACAACAAAACACACATTGACTAAAAATCTCAAACAACAAATCATTTAAAATAAATGTTTAATTTAGGACATGGAGGACCACGTTAATTTAGGATATGGCGGACCACGCGAATTTCTAACTCCACAATTTAGTCATATTTAGGTCATACTGGACCGAAGCGAACTCGCCACACTGTCGTCTATTTCGGGAGCGGTCGTGTTTAGAGGTAAAAAAACAGAATTTATTTAGTAGCAGAAACGCTTCAATCGACAATCTATTGAAAATGTAATTATGACACGATATCTTGTGAAAACACCCCGATTCAAACAGTAAAACGTCCCATAACTTTAGAACAGCTGAACCGATTTTGATCAAACACAGCTTTCGATAAAGTCACCTCACAAACAAAAAAAAAACTAAATCTAAATCGGTTCATCCGTTTAGGAGCTATGATGCCGCAGACAGATACACAAACACACAGGTACACACGTCAAACTAAATAACACCCCCCTTTTTCCGTCGGGGTATAAAAATGCTTTGGTGAAGGCCTTTTAGCAAAATTTCAAAACGGCCGTATCTTTACTATTTAATTCTATGGCACAAATACATACAGTTTTCACCTCCATGGACGGAGCACTACTGCGACTACCGTCTTAGGTACATTTAATCTAATCTGGCCGTTGATAAGCTCACAAACAACGTGACATAATATTTATATACTACTTAGAAGATATGACGGTATCTTGTTTGTAATTAGTGAAAGGCAGAGGTCGCGGGTTCGAGTCACGATTGTTGTCTGTTGACGTGTGGTTGACGTAGTATGAAGTAACGTCTGTGTTTCCTGAAGATACGCCCACATTTTGCTAAGTTCGGTGGGACAATAGGCGAGTCTATTCCATTTTCAATCTACTGGACACACGCAGGGCAGCTGCCCCCCCCCCCCCCTCCCTCCAGAGACTAAAAAATAAGTAGCCAAATGGAAAGAAATCGAAGTCCTAAGTCAACATAAACCCAACCCAACAATTCTAGCAATATTTTGATGTCCTAAAAGAGTACTAAAAGGTGTTGGAGTATAACGCTGGCCATTTTTATGAAGGCTTTCTTTTTGAATTTAGTACTCTCTGTCAGCGCGGTCTCCGTCTATGAGTTTAGAAAAATATATGTCATGTGTCTGTAAAAATAATATATTAAATGTTTTTACATTGTTTACACTGCGTCCGTATTACTCATTTAATAACCCTGTAATAGGTTATGGGCCTTATCACGGCAATGTGAATATTGTGTGAAACGAATATTATTTTGTGCAAAATATGGGTGAGTATTCTAACTCAGCAGTTACGATGGAGAAACTGAAAGGTACCATCAATTATCGTGACTGGGCATTCCAAATGCAGAATATTCTCATATTTGAAAACTTATGGCATTGTATTAAGGGGCAGGATGAACCCGCAGTACTAAGTACGAGTACGAGTATGAGCACTGTGGATCAGGCCCGTAAAGAGGAGAAGGCTCGAGCGAGGCTTTGTTTAAGCGTTGAGAAGTCATGTTATCCGCACATTGTGCAGGCGAAGACTGCAAAAGATGTTTGGGATGCCTTAAGGAAGGCATACGACGACTCAGGTTTACATAGAAGATTGACGTGTTTACGTACTTTATGTTCGATTAAACTAGAACAATTTGATAGCATGGAAATTTACGTTAACAAGATTTTGTCATTCGCTGATCAATTGCGTAGCATGAAAAAGCCTCTTGATGATGAATTTCTGGCTGCTATTATGCTACAAGGGTTGCCTCAGGAGTATGAGCCCATGATAATGGCTCTGGAGCACTCAAGCATGGACATAACAACAGATATGGTAAAAACTAAACTTCTTCAAGACAAGCGATGGACAGGGAATACTGGTGGTAACAATGACTGCTTATTTACGCGGAATCGTGGTGAAAATAAGAACAGTTCCCGAGGTGCAAAGAAGAATGCGCCTAGTACATTGAAACACGCTAGTTCCTCGTCAAATGCGAACAAGTTGTGGTGTTGGAAGTGTCGGTCGAAAGGCCATGTCAAAAAGGACTGTCCTCAACTGGATCCAAGACTATCGACTTCTTTGGTCTTGTCTGCACTTAACACTGACAATTCGTGGATTGTTGATTCAGGTGCGACAGATAATATGTCTGGATGTCGAGAATGGTTCAAATCTCTCGATGAGTCGTCGACGAAGGAGGTGTGTGTAGCTAATGGCAAGAAGTTAATAGTATGTGGTGTAGGAGATGTACATTTTTCAGTTAGTTTTCGTGGCAATACGATAGATATAACTTTAAAAAATGTAATGTTTGTACCTGACCTTACTGTAAATTTGATATCTGTATCTACTCTTGCAGCTAAGGGTTTTAAGTTTAATTTTAACAATACTGGATGTGACATATTCAAAGCTGGTAAGATAGTTTTTAATGCTAGGAAAGTTGGGAGAGTTTACAGACTTAACACTGTCGGTAGAGTCAATCTGACAACTTCATCTACGTCTACAGACATGATGTTATGGCATCAACGATTAGGACATCTTAATTTTGATAGCTTGGCATCTCTTAGAAAGGTTGCTAATGACATTGATTTTCAGGTTACGACCCAAAAGAAAGTTTGTGATGTGTGTCTTAAGGGTAAGCAATCACGCTCTCCCTTTGTGACTAATCGTAATAAGCAGGTGGCAGACGCACGGCTGGCGCTCATCCACAGTGACGTTATGGGGCCGATGCCGACCACTTCTCTCGGAGGCAAACGCTACGTTCTCACGTTCCTAGATGATCACTCGAGGAAAGTGTTCGTATATCCTATTGCGAAGAAGAGTGATGTGTGTAAGTACACTATTGATTTTATTAGATTGGTTGAAAACCAATGTAGTGCTACGGTGAAAGTACTGCGTTCAGATAACGGTTCTGAGTACGTTAATGCTGAGTTGACAAATTACCTTAAAAACAAAGGTATTGTTCATCAGCTTACGGTACCGTACTCCCCGCAGCAAAACTCTTCCGCAGAAAGATTGAATCGTTCTTTACTCGATAAAATCAGATGTTTACTGTTTAATGCGAATCTCGATGACAAGATGTGGGCAGAGGCTGTACACACAGCGGCATTCCTTATTAACCGATCGCCTAGTTCGAGACTTTCTGGTAGATTGCCAGAAGAGGTATGGAGCGGTAATAAAGTAAGCCTTAAGAATCTGCGTGTTTTTGGTTGCGAGGCATTTGCACATGTAGACGACTGTAAACGGAAAAAGTTAGAACCAAAAAGTAAGAAGCTAATTTTTATAGGTTACTGTGATAATGTCAAAGGATATCGTTTGTTCAACCCTGATGACAATAAGATTGTTGTGTCACGTGATGTGATATTCAACGAATCTGTGTTTCCAGGTAGACACTCTAAGATAGGGCTAAAACGTATGTTTGAACCTATTTATCTTACAGGAGGTGATGACGTGGAGAAGATATTGAATACTACGCCGGTTGAGGCGGAGCCAGATCAGTTTTTCTTCGAGTCATCAGATTATCCACTTGAGGCGGAGATGGATGCATTTCCTGTTGACATGCCAAGTCATCCTGTTGAGTTGGAGTGTGAGCATGCGCCAAGTGAAGACTCAGTAGTAACGCCTGGATTGGCACCAGAGTCTACTGATCAGCGATATAACTTACGTCCACGTAAGCCTAGACCGACTTGTAACGTGACTAACGTTTGTAATGTGACAAATCCTATAGAGCCGCGTAATTTCAAAGAAGCTTTGAGTTGTGAAGATAAAGAGTTATGGCAGAAAGCCATGAATGAAGAAATAGATTCTTTTGTCTTACATGGAGCTTGGCAGCTGACTGATAAACCAGTTGACAAGAACATCGTTAAAAATAAGTGGATTTTTACAATTAAACGAGACTCAGAAGGGAACATTACGCGTTACAAGGCTAGGTTGGTAGCGAAGGGTTTTACCCAAAAATATGGTGAAGATTTCCATGAAACTTTTTCACCGGTCGTTCGTCATTGTTCTATCAGATTGTTATTATCTCTGGCTGTGGAAATGAATCTTACGATTGATCATTTAGATGTACAAACAGCATTTCTAAATGGTGATTTACATGAGGAGATTTTTATGCAACAACCGGAAGGTTTCATATGCCCTGGGAGTGAAAACAAAGTTTATAGACTACGAAAGGCTGTTTATGGGTTGAAGCAAGCATCGCGATCCTGGTACCAAAAGGTAAAATATGTGTTACTTTCTTTGGGATACGATCAATGTAAACAAGAGGACTGCATCTTTACTAAGAGATCTGGTGAGTCAATTGTTTTTATTGCTCTGTATGTCGACGATTTTTTCGTCTTCTATAACGACAAACGTCTAGCTCAGACTTTGAAAAGCTCTTTGTTAAAGGTTTTTAAACTTAAAGACTTAGGACCGGTACGAAATATGTTAGGTATTAAAGTAGAACGTGATGAAACTTCAATTAAACTTAGTCAGGAAAATCGGATTGACAAGTTGTTAGATCGTTTTGGCATGACAGACTGTAAGTCTGTAAAGTCTCCCATGATAACTAACATTAGTTCTGTTTGTGAGAGTACTTGTAATGCTACGAGTAACAATGTAACGAAGTTTCCATACCAAGAGTTAATTGGTAGTCTAATGTATTTATGTGTAACTACTCGCCCCGACATTTCGTTTGCCGTGTCATACTTAAGTAAATTCAATAGTTGTTATACGGAATTCCATTGGATTCAAGCTAAGCGTATACTGAGATACCTTAAAGGTACAAAGCAAAAGGCTTTAGTATTTAACAAATCGAATGAAGGTCCCATTCTTGAGGGATATTCTGATGCAGACTGGGCTTCAGACCCTGATCGGAAGTCATATACTGGTTATGTGTTTAAATATGGCGGCAATTCGATATCTTGGGGTAGCTACAAACAGTCGTGCATAGCGCTTTCGTCCACCGAGGCGGAGTATTGTAGCTTAAGCGAAGCGAGCAGAGAAGCGGTGTTCCTGCAAGCTTTAATTAAGGAATTGTTAAAGACGACTAGTTGTAAAATAGTAATGTATTGTGATAATCAATCTGCTATACAGCTTGCTACCAATCACACTCTTCATAGAAGAAGCAAGCATATCGAAATAAGATTTCACTATGTTAGATATATAATTGCTAGATTTAACGTTGAAATTGTATATATCCCTACAAATGAAATGATAGCAGATGTGTTTACCAAGCCCCTGGGCTGTGTCAAGCACGAGGTGTTCACTCGTCAGCTTGGAGTGGCATGATGCCATGATGCCCACGTTATGGGCGGGTGTTGGAGTATAACGCTGGCCATTTTTATGAAGGCTTTCTTTTTGAATTTAGTACTCTCTGTCAGCGCGGTCTCCGTCTATGAGTTTAGAAAAATATATGTCATGTGTCTGTAAAAATAATATATTAAATGTTTTTACATTGTTTACACTGCGTCCGTATTACTCATTTAATAACCCTGTAATAAAAGGTCTACCAAAATCCATCGTTAAGCAGCCCCAGGAGACGGTGAAGCAGTACTATGGGGAATAATCGCCACAATGGTCTGGCCATAATGAATGTACACAGAATAGTACATTGTTCACCGAGAGGAGAAAGTGACCGATTACCGTCGAGGGTGTCGTTTGAAGCCCGAGCCGTAGGCGAGGGCTTTAAAACACCCGAGATCGGGAATCGCACTTTCTCTCGAGTGATACATAGTGCTTTATACTACACCTACGAGGACTACGAAAACTGAATCCTCAAACAACACACAAATTGAAAATGGCGCCAATGGCGTCTGCAATTTTCACATGTTCTTTTTTCAAATTTTTTGACACCATCCAACACACAGCTAGTGGCCAGTGTCATTTTGCGAACTTGGAGATAAAAACTCACTGTAAAAACTTTTTGGCTTTTGATATTTAGGTTACCAGCGCATAGTCTTACCCAAAATTAAAAAAGAAAAACCACGTAAGAAATGGATTGTCATACACTTTTCTCTCCCGCTCAGATGCGTTTTCTCGCCGCATATTTGTTCGATATGCAATGACGTACTTTCTACCGTAAATTTGATAAAGTATAAAGGTACTTTCCGAGCAGGTGTAGTATAAAACTTATTACTTTTATTAAGTCGTCGTGAAGTTTACCCAAAACCCCCGATGATTGAGCTCGTGGGACGTTACACATTGGACTTCATATCGTTCTTATAACAATCGCCTTAGGGGTAAGACTCGTACCACCAACTTAAAGCTTCATATGCTTTTGACTGTACCGTATTTGAAATTCGAACTTTTTCCCATGCTCCATATAACAACTTGCTCCCCTTCCGCTGGTCCATCGGCTGGCAGCGCCCTTGACCGGGCATAGCCCAGACACTAGACTGCTACGGACAAATTTAATTCTAAACCCAAAAACACTGCTTAACCCGGGGATCAAACCCAGGAACCGATTGGTAAGCAGTCCCGTTGGTGAGTTAAGTCATAGCAACTTAGCGGCCTATCCTTTCCTTGTCAAACCACATCCCTGATCTCTTACACTGGATGGTTGTGTTGGGTCAAACAGCGCCATCTATCGGCTTTCATTGGATCTACAATCGATAGGCAGTTCGGAGCGACATCCGCTGTTCAACAGGAAAAGACGGCTAGCTCGCGATGAATGGGAGAAAATCCTCCGACCGACCGCCCGCACGCTCTGCCATTGTGTTTTACAAACAAGAACCATTCGTATCATCATCATATCAGCAAAAAGACGTCCACTGCTGGACATAGGCCTCCCTAAGCGACGCCATATTGACCGGTCCCGTGCGTCCCGCATCCAGCGTATCACCGCAATCTTTAACAAGTCATCGGTCCACCTGGTGGGAGGCCTTCCAACGTAACGTCTTCCAGTTTGTGGACGCCACTCCAGAACTTTTCTGCCCCATCGGCCATCCGTTCTGCGAGCAATGTGCCCTGCCCACTGGCACTTAAGTTTGGCAATTCTTCGGGCTATGTCGGTAACCCTGGTTCTCTTGCGGATCTCTACATTTCTGATTCGATCACGCAAGGATGCTCCGAGCATAGCCCTCTCCATTGCCCTTTGGGTGACTGTAAGCTTTCTGATGAGGCCCATTGTGAGCGACCACGTCTCAGAGCCATAAGTCGTCACCGTTCGTAAATAGATTCAAAAATTTCTCAAAATTATAATTGTAATTGGAAGTAATAAATCTCATTGCAAACCATATTCAACGAGCCTTATTGAATAAACAGACACTACCAAAACAGGTTGAATTATTTAAATTTTGAAAACAGTCTAGTCTAGGTGAAAAAATGAATAGGTCTTCAATTTGCTAATGAAGATTCTATCATACAAGTGAGCCAGTTTTGAAGATGTCTCCAGAAGTTTCTATAATACAAAAGTTTCACAGAAAAACAACTAACTAAGTACATGATGCATGCTTTTCCAAACTAGAAGACCACATCTCTACGGTATGAGAATAGAAATTTTGTATGAGCTCGATTTTGAAACTTTTTCTGGAGCGGTTGATCAATTTCCAACCTTATTCTTGAGATCTTAAAGTTGAAATTTATGCAGCAGACACAGCCTTTAGAATTGTCAACGTTTTCATGAATAAGGCTTTTCAGTACAATTCTTAGACTTATGTAGGTTGATATTTTAAAGGCTTTGCACAATTTCTATTCTCACACAAGTCCATACTAAGCGTGCATACGCAAGCCCTCACCGCGAGCTTCCCGCGGCTGGCCTTGCGTTTCGCGGTCGCGTTCTCTAGCTCACTGTCGCTGTCCCTGTCGTTCGCCTTAGAGTGCATATAGCTCTGTCTCTTTCGCTCGCGCTCCATGAAGCTCAGATCCCGAGAACGGGACAACTGCGTGCAATGCAACGCCACTATTACGCACAAGCTTTATCTTCTACTTAAATATTTATAAGCTATAAATAAATTATTATAAATTATTTCAGTTTAAAAGATTTGCCTGAAAATAAGAATAAAATGGTAAATATGGAAAGCTCCCTGAAGCAAAAGCGTATTTTAAAAACATGCGTCTTTTTATTCTTTTTAAAAGATTTTTTATACAATAGTAAGCCGGCCCTTCATCTTAATTTGTGTTTACTGTTATTTACGGGTACCTAAACATTCCCCTAATACTTTTAAACTAATTAAATTCAACAGCTATGTACAAAAAAATCATAAAACTGGCTCTTGTACAAAATTTTCCTAGTCAGAGAGCTAGTACTACATTGATTTAAGAAGGAAAACCTTAATATTTTTGACATAGTTCACAAAAGCTTGTCATACGATTATGGTTCTTATTACCTTGGTATAAGAGAGATCAGTTTTGTTGAAGCCCATCTGTCGATGCGCACGCCGCCTGGCGGGCGCTCCGTAAGTCATCTCATCGGCTTCCTCGACTGAGCTGAATTCTCCTTCTTCTTCTTCGTCTGAGTAGCCACGTTCTGCAAACAGACGTTTAGAAGTTTGTAATCTACTGGCACAGATAATATAATAATATTAGCATACAGATGCCTCATCCCATACAAAGAAACCGTGCCGACGTAACTAGCGTTTTTCCTCTGGTTATTTTTACAGGTACATCGATCGCGTTTAATTCCGTTCCACGTCTATAGATGGTGTTAGCAGCGACTTGCAAGTAAAAGGGTTTACTCGGTTCGTGACTATGTTTTTCTTTAAATACAGTGACTATTTGTTTTATAGTATTTTTTGCACGTTTTTACAGTTTCATTGTACCATAATGTGTTACAAAACAAATTAAAAAAATCGGCTGGCATGTCTCAGAAATTTAAAACCGCGCCATCTATTGGAATCAATTTTAATTGTAATCAAATAGTATTTGAAATGTGAATTAAGAGCCCAAAATTCCATAATATATAGATATGTTGGTCGTTCGGCGGTATGATGGGTTAACGAAACCACATTGCTGCCATCGGGAGACCAAACACAATCAAAGAGAGGCCTTCGGCGAATAGTTGGGGGTGGTTATCAATCATGTCTTAGAAGACCTACCAGTAATAAGCAAAGTATTGTTGTTCTTTGTGTCATGGTCCACGGGCGTGGAGGCGAGCCCGGTGATCGTCAGCTTGGCCACCGGCTGGCCAGCAGCGGCGCCAACCTTGCCACCAACCCCCGTCAGCTCCAACTCCATGTCCATTGAGCGTTGTAGCACCTGAGAAAAAGGACGAGTTAAAATTAGTTGTAGTCGTAGTATATATATAACATTGCACCCAAATTATGGATAGAAAATTAACGCACTATTGTCATCGCGCATTAACTGCTGTAAGAGCGTTTGATATTTTTCAGAAACTGGGATACTGGCTATTGGGTAAAGGTGCACTGTTGTATAGATGTAATCATTCACGGGGTCCCAGCGCTAAGAAAGAAAATGTTGTTCAAATAAATATCACTAGATGGCGCGATATGCACCGATTTCTTATTCAGAAAATATTAATTGTGTGTAAAATTAATATTTTCTGGCATTGAACATAAAAATTGTATGTTCTTGTATACCACAGATAATATTATAATACTAGCATGTAGATGCCTCATCCCATACAAAGAAACCGTGCCGACTTAACTAGCGCTTTTGTCTGATTAAACCTTCGATTAAACAGTTTTTTTTTGCATCGATCGCGTTCGGCTCCGTTCCACGGCGATAGATAGATGGTGTTAGCAACGACTTGCAAGAAACAGGGTTATTCGGTTCATGAATGTTTCTTTCCATAAATACATTGACGATTTGTATTTATGTATTTTTTTTGCACTTTTTTACAGTTTCATTACACCAAAATCTGTTACAATACAAATTTTAAACCGATCCGTTCAAAAAATCTTTGAAATGTGAATTAAGCTGCCAATATTCCATAATTCTGTGCTTAGGAGAGTTGATTTAAGAAGAATATACAATGTTTATGATCAATTCTAGAAAATGTTTATTTTACACACAATTCAATAACAAATCGATGCATATCGCGCCATCTAGTGACATTTATTTGAATTTTTTTTTTTTTGTTAGCGCTAGGACCCCGTGGTTTAGCAAAGTTTCATTCAAGTTGAAGCACGCGTAGATGACAATCTGGCTACGATAAAGTCTGCTGTTATTATGGTCCTAGGCTGCACTCAGCGTCACCACAACAAACGGTAATAGATTGCACAGTTATCATACACACGTAAAGAAATAATAGTCTCTCTCAACGATGCATGTAGCTAAACCATCAACAAACTAATTTGACATTAAAATGACTCATTAAACTCATTTATGCAATCATTAGTATATGTAATTGTGAATTAAGCGTCGGGAACAAAATTGAATATCACAATGTATTCTCCACAAATACCGCACAGGTACTAAGTACTTAATGATAATGGCGTGGACAACAATTTGCGACGGAAACCACCCGAGGCTCGCAATTTAAACACATTAGAGGCAAATTGTAGGCGGATTCAAAATTGTTTATCGATTACCGGTCAGTGAACTAAACTAGCTAACAGGATAATCAATGTTGGAGAAAGTCAACTTTATGTTTTCCTGTTCTATTATAATTTGTGTGCGTTTTTGTTTTATTCATTATAGGCTCGCGTTTGACCACTATCTCACCTGATGGTAAGCGATGATATGGTCGACGGTGGAGCACGCTTGCCTAGAAGTAACCTATTCACTTTTGACTTAAATACCCCTAGATTGTAGCTATCGGGAAACACAAACTCCGGCAGGGAATTCCACTCCTTAGCTGTACGCATAATAAAAGTATTCTCAAAACGTTTAGTGCGTATGGGTGGGATGTCTACCATGTACCGATGGCACTTCGCCGAACGTCTGGTAGTCCGATGATGAAACGGGCTGGGCGGAATTAGATCATGCAATTCCATCGCACACTCCCCGAAATGTAACCGATAAAAACCGACAAGCTGGCAACTCGGCGACGGTGTTCAAGGCTCTGGAGCTTTGACTTAACCAGTGCTTCATCGCCGATGAGCCTCTTATAAGGCTTTCTTAACTTTTATGAGGGACTACTCTCCCAACTAGGTGAGCCTTGCTAACACTTTTACTGTGGTCTAAACTTTCAACTAACACAAGAGATTCGGGCCATATTCAACTCGACTCTACCCCCAGTCATCAAATTAACAGGTAAATAGGTATAGCTTTTTATTTATTGACGTTTGTCGAGTGAAAGTCCTGCACACTGACTTGGAACATAGGTCTCAGCTCGAGCCTACACGAGACAAGAAGAAAAGCACCATATCAGCCGAATTGCGTTTACTGATGATCTTAAACTCCTAGTAGACGATACAATACAAATATTGCTATGAAAACTGCAACTGGCAAACGTATTGTGACCACAACCGTCCAACCGTCTCTTGTGTCCATACACAAGAGACTTATACTTCATAAAAGACAGCTTGATCTCTGCGACAGCTGTCAGTATCAATACAGTAACAATAGCGCTTGACTGGCTAACAATACCGTAACAATAAAGTATACGTCAGTTTGACATATGTCGCAAAGGTCAAGCTATCTTTTATGAAGTATTGCTCTTGAACGATACTATACTTCATAAAAGATAGCTTGATCTCTGCGACAGCTATCAGTATCAATACAGTAACAATAGCGCTTGACTGGCTAACAATACCGTAACAATAAAGTATACGCCAGTATGACATATGTCGCAAAGATCAAGCTATCTTTTATGAAGTATTGCTCTTGAACGATACTATACTTCATAAAAGATAGCTTGATCTCTGCGACAGCTGTCAGTATCAATACAGTAACAATAGCGCTTGACTGGCTAACAATACCGTAACAATAAAGTATACGTCAGTTTGACATATGTCGCAAAGATCAAGCTATCTTTTATGAAGTATTGTTCTTGAACGATACTATACTTCATAAAAGATAGCTTGATCTCTGCGACAGCTGTCAGTATCAATACAATAACAATGGGGCTTGACTGGCTAACAATACCGTAACAATAAAGTATACGTCAGTTTGACATATGTCGCAAAGATCAAGCTATCTTTTATGAAGTATTGTTCTTGAACGATACTATACTTCATAAAAGATAGCTTGATCTCTGCGACAGCTGTCAGTATCAATACAATAACAATGGGGCTTGACTGGCTAACAATACCGTAACAATAAAGTATACGTCAGTTTGACATATGTCGCAAAGATCAAGCTATCTTTTATGACGTATTGCTCTTGAACGATACTATACTTCATAAAAGATAGCTTGATCTCTGCGACAGCTGTCAGTATCAATACAATAATGCCGGTCACTCACATTCGCACGAATACGCAAACCCACAAGTGTAGGACGACATTTGCAAAGGATTATGCAAAGTTTTCGCTACATTCGGGGTTTTCCAAGCTGTGTCGTTTTAACGGACATCAAAGCGCACGAACCTCGATCCATCGCGTAGTCTCCAACACATTCGTGCGACCAGTTGCGCACACGATTGCGAAGCCATCGCCATTTTCATAGTTCGTGAATTCTACTGTGTAGCGTAGGTACTTAAACTAACTTCATGATGCAACCCCAAGGTGCTGGAGTTCATTGAACTTTTGCAGAATGAATCGACCCTAAGGAATCCTCAAAAAATCCCATAAAAAGCAAGCAATACTGAGACATTCGTAAACATGTGAAGGAGGAAGCGCAAGCGGGTTCGCAAATTCAGTATGCGAACCCATTCGCAAATTGAGTATGCGAACCCATTTGTATATCCGCTAAGTTTGCGAATGAATGGCTGACGGCCCTTCACATGCGCGCAAACATTCGTACGTTGTACGAATGTTTGCGCGCATGTGAGTGACCGGGGTAACAACAGCGCCTGACAGGCTAACAATAACGTATACGTCAGTTTGACACAATTATGTCACAGAGATCAAGCTATCTTTCACGAAGTATAATTCTTATTTTACCTTCTACGACGCTTAGAAGTAAAAGAGGGTAGTATTGGAACAAACCATAGAATTAAATTCAAAATCTATTTCTCAAACACACAAATCCTCCGCGCAATTCCGGGCTACAACGCTAGTCCCACCATAAAACGTAGCGCTAATAAGAGAAAACAATTTTAATCCGACTGGATGGCGCATTTACCCGTGACTCACTAATTACAGCAAATGTCCTGCGAGCCTTGATAATGAGGGCGTTGCAATTAAGCGGATAATTTTAGAGTTATCTATGTACGTACTACGTTGTTTGTGTGGAATTAATGGCCGCTTTAGAGGACGCATCCGGTATGTCAACGGCAAATAGAGGAAACATACGATTGGAAACGAGAATTTTTTAAATGTTGCCCGCATTGTTTGAAGAGTACTTTTTGTAGTCTAAACTCAAAAACATAGATCGAATCTATGCATGTTGTCCACACCCGTATAACGTCAATTGAAACGGCATTTTCATCTACATTTCTATAAATTTTAGTCACTTGTATACTTCTCGTCAAGCTTCTGGGCCGCCCTGAAGTTGGCTTTTCGATGCGCAAGGCACGAAACGGTGCTGTTTTTACCCGACTGCCGAAGGAGGGTAATGTGTTTATCAGTCTATGTATGTACGTATGTATGTTTGTTTCTATATGGCGTTCCAGAGACCAAACCCGTTGGCCGATTTTGATGATTCTTACGTCAATCGATTCGTCTTAACCCTGCGAGTGTCACTGGCTACATTAACATTGCATTAATCTTCCAAACCCATCGTGTGGGGTATCAAAATGAAGGGTTTTAAGAGGTGATTACAAAAATATATAATACTTCTATGTTTAAATGTACCGAATTCTAAAAAAAAATAACTAAAAAGTTGTTTTTTTTTTTTTTTAAATAACAAAAAACCCGTCTGCTTAAAAAGACAACCAAAAAGACGTAAACAAGAAGAAAATCATGCTGTGCAGTCGGCGGATACATCTGGTTTTGGTCAGCCAGCTCGCACATATGTATCCTCCGACTGCACAGCATGATTTTCTTCTTGTTTACGTATTTTTGAGTGGGTTTTTAAGCAGTCGGGTTTATTGTTATTTTTAGATATTATTTTTTTGTATAAGATTTACTACTACGCAGCCATTGTGGCCAACTTCAGGGCGGCCAAGAAGTTTGGCGAGAACTATACTAGTCATAGAGAAAGTAAAACTACGTGATACTAGTGATGATTGATGTTTATCATCTACCCACCCACTGCAACAAAATAAGTAATTGTTCCGATTAACAAATGAGTTATGACACTACCATTGATAACAGCCTAAAAAATGCTTAAAAACTTAGACAATAGTAACTAGGTTACTAGAATTAAGTCTTTTCTAGGCAAAAACGCGAGTCCAAAGCAACTGTATCACTTAGTACCTAGCACCGTCTGAAAAATTCTCCGAACTATAATTCCTAACAACAAAATATCGCCACAACACTGGAAATCGAGTACAAATCCATGAACTACTAACTAATCGATTACAAACAATGGCAGATTCGCGCCGACCTTCGAAGAATCAATTGAAACGGTTTACGACGCCCGAAACACTGCGTTCAAAACTTTATAGTCGGTGGGGATCTTTGAAAGGGATGCTATTTTCAGATGAGTGTTGAGAGTATAACCTTGATCTTCGATAGTCATCTGGCAACTCGATCTGCGCTTGAATAGCTAGCCATGCTTTTGGCTAACAGAATAAAAACAAGATCTTTCAGAAATATATCCAACGGTACCTTCCGGTACAAGATCAAATTGAAGTAGATCTACCGCTTCTTTTTAGAGTTCCGTAGCCAATTGTAAAAAAACGGAACCCTTATGGATTCGTCATGTCTGCCTGTATGTCTGTCCGTCCGTATGTCACAGTCACTTTTTTCCGAAACTATGAAAACAATGCTGATGAAACTTGGTAAGTAGATGTATTCTGTAAACCGCATAAAGATTATCACACAAAAATAGAAAAAAATATACAAATTTTGAGGGTTTCCCCATACTTAGAACTGAAACTCAAATTTTTATTGTTATTGCGGTTTCTAAAATATTTTTTTTCTAAACTGAATAGTTTGCACGAGAGACACTTCCAAAGTGGTAAAATGTGTTCCTCCCCTGTAACTTCTAAAATAAGAGAATGATAAAACAAAAAAAAATATGATGTACATTAGCATGGAAACTTTCACCGAAAATTGGTTCGAACGAGATCTAGTAAGTAGTTTTTTTTTATACGTCTTAAAATCGTAATCCGCAATTTACCAAGTACGGAACCCTTCGTGTGCGAGTCCGACTCGCATTTGGCCGATTTTAGGTTCGTGTCGTTCGACTAACTACTTAAATATGCGGCAATCTGGACCAGCACTGTCATTTGCCACATTCAGACACTAAAACTGCTTCGTGATACACACGCACATACAGAAATCATTCAATTTATGGCACATGTTCAGCAAAAACTAATGCGTAGTTCTGCACCGATCAAAATGGAAGCATCGACCTCCTTCGGCCTCGAGTATGTCAAGGCACAGTGCAACGTACTCGCGTATAACTAACGCGATCGAATACACTGTATGATAAAATCAATAGCCCACATATAGGTATACTGCTGTTGAAGAGATTATAGTAAAGACAATGGCCTGTAAGAATTGTTAGATCCACCTGTGCAGCGATCAAACTGCCTATCAAGCGTGAAGATGCGACAATATCCGATCGGAATTGTACAATGTGCATTGTAGCAGTACTATAGGGCAGTATAGGGATATAGTAAATGCTAGACTATAAGGGAATTTGAAAACTTGTCACGAACATTTAAAGCATTGTTACTGATTCTGTGTTAAAAGTTACAACAATGAAATTAAAGCTAATATTGAGGTATTTTGTACTGATAAAACAAGAAAAAGAACTAACAAGATGTATTTTTCCAACAGATTTGGCACTTTTTGTAGTGTTATTAAAACTTTACCTTGCCCTATAAAGTATTATTAAAAGTGCCTGCTTTCGAATTATCATCCAATTCATCAATAGCTGCAAGTATAATAGATATGAACTGACCTGGTCCATCCTGATGACACCTTCAGCCAAAGTCTTATACCCCAGAATTGTGCGGTTCTTGTATTTCTTGCGACGCTGCAGCATTATTTGCAACCTGAAATGTACAAAACATTATATCAAACATCATTCAAAATATAGGTTTTATCAATAGTCTTTTGGTCCCGAAAATATCTTAGGGACCCGCAGTAATCGTTAAACAAAACCGAAGTCAAAATCCTCATGGTTTGAAGTTTTATCTAAGATTAGCTTCGGTCAATTTAAATAACAACTAATTTTAAGTCTAGACTAGAGATTTTATAACCTTCTTGAAACTTGTCATAAATTCAAACTACAACTCATAACATAATAATTTCAGTATACAGAAAATCCATTATACCGTCGATAAACACACAAACAAATCGATTATTCCTATTGTAAAACCGTTTATGAAGTTTTGTTTGAACGTGAACTACGACGTTGGATCTTCTAACTCTTTAGTAAAGTTTTATGACCCGTTTTATAGACCCGAATATTTATACCATGTTGTTAAGATCGAGTGCTCGGATATATGGACAAAGACCAAAGTTTTATATATATAGATGCTGGTTCATTGCCGGTTTGAGAGCTGAAGAGAACTTGTGTTCGATATACAACTGTGTTTTGGTTTAACAGGAATGTATTGCTGTATTTAGGAACGCAACACACTTTGTATTATCTTATCTTATATTGTGGAGGGGCCGAGAAATAACTCGGGACAATTCGACCCATTGGGATCTATTGCGGTCCCCTAGATAATCTACTCCTCCCCAATCTCGTTGAAAACTCTTTTCATGAGTTTTACAACGAGACTAAGAGATATGAGCCTATAGTCTTCTGGTTTTGGATATACAACCCCTAGGAGACTCATTCGCTTACCAGCCAGTGCATCGCATGTGCACAGAAGGTACTCCATGCGTTCCGTAAGTTCCCCACACAACCTGCACATAGGTGTTGCGGTTAGATCCATCTTCATGAGCATGTCGCTGGTTCCAAAGTGCCCAGTAAAGGTCCCAAGCAGATAGCGGATTTGCCCCATGCTCATATTCCAATTCCCGTGCTTTGAACGTAGAGCCCAGGAATTTCTTGGCGTCTTACTTTGTATTAAAACATACCACCAATACATTACTATGTTTTGGTTTAACAAGTGTGTTGCTTAGTGTGGTATGTTGAAAATATATTAATAGCATTAAATGTGTTGCTTGTTAAGCTGTCCATGTAAATTTAGACAAAGACCTAGAACATACGAAAGTAAGGTATAAAGCTTGTTAAAAGAAGAAAAGAGCTTCAGAGTAGCATTGTTTTTGTAGGCTTTGTAAAGGTGTAAAATAAATACTAAATATAACGAGTCAGAATTCAGTCAATTTTATTTAGTGTAGTCTTTAGAACCGTTAACTGTTTTACGGCACTAATCGGGAGTAAGGCCCTTAACATTTAGATCCCAATGGGTCGAAGTGTCCGAGTGATTTCTCGGCCCCTCCACAAGATAAGGCCCTTAAGATAAATACGATTTTTAACCGACTTACCAAAAAGGAGGAGGTTCTATGTCCGACTTTTTTTTTATATATATGTTCACATTCATCTCAATTAATCAAAGTCAATTGTGGACAGATTTTGTAAATTCTTTTTTTGTTTGAAAGAGAATCGGTCCCATTTTATTTTGGTGAAGATCTGATGAAGAACTTCGGAGATATACAACACAACTCTTCAATAAACAACGGCAAATCTCTCGGGATTGCTGCAATCTCATGTTTATTAATTGTTTATACCATTTCATAACATGACATCACGCCAGTACGCTCTAAAGGGGTACGCAGATGTTCACCTTGGTAAACTCTCATTTCACCGGTTATGTTCAGTTTCATGATATTCGGGTAATCTGTTCTAGCATTATAGGTACCTAACGTAACTACTTGCCTATTAGGGAGGTACAACAAAAAATTGAAAAAAAAAGAAACATACTATTGACTTTATTTTTGGAAGTCGTTGTCTTTGGTGGGTACCAATTTTTTTGCGTTATGGATACCGACTTCCAAAAATAAAATTATTTTTCACTTTGTAGTTTTGTTATTTGGAAGTCAGTAGTATTTTTTAGTAAAAATGTTTTTTATGCTTTAAGTTTATGGTATTGATCATCGTGTTTGTCCACTATCTCACCTGAAAGGTGAAGGTAAGCGACTATAAAGCAAGCTTTATCTTGCGAAAACACCTCGATTCAAACGGTAAAATGCCCATAACTTTTGAACGGCTGAACCGATTTTATTCAAACATAGCTAAGAACACTCTCGACAAAATCATTCTTCACACAAAAAAAAACTAAATCAAAATCGGTTCATCCGTTTAGGCGCTATAATGACACAGACAGACACACAGATACACAGCAACACATTTGAAACTTATAACACCCCTTTTTTCCGGCGGGAGTTAATTAAAAACTCCTCGATTCAAAAGGTAAAATGCCCCTAACTTTTGAACGGCTGAACCGATTTTATTCAAGCATAGCTAAGAACAACTTCGACAAAATCATTCTTCAAACAAAAAAAACTAAATCAAAATCGGTTCATCCGTTTAGGCGCTATGATGACACAGACAGACACACAGATACACAGATACACAGCAACACACGTGAAACTTATAACACCCCTCTTTTTCCGGCGGGGGTTAAAAAGTAGCACTCTTGACTTAAAGACCAGCAGGTTGTTTGCCATTTGAGACATAAAAACTTTATATCTCTTTTTCGAAGACCCGCGTGTTATAGACATTTCGATGAATGAAGAGCCATGTATCTCTTTTTAATCCAAATTTTAAGCATAGGTAATAAATCAACCTATCATGGCATTTCCAAATCGGATATCCATTTTACAAGCTTTTCTCAAAGGATTAAAAGCGGATTTACTCTAATTCCCTTAGAATTCGACGAAGATATATTAAAGACGGTAATAAAATTTTCTCCTTACTCAAGTCGAGAATAAATGGGCGCATTTGATACAAAGATCAGTCATCGGAGCTGAATATGATTGTGAAGGATTGATTCTTTGAATCTGGTTTATACCAGTTGAGACGATTCAGCTTATTTCTTTTTCCGAAGCGCATCACTTAATCCGGCTTAGTTACGGATCGGACTTTACAACCAATAGGTTCTTTTTACAAGCTTTTATATAACTTGCAATGTATGTATGTATGTAAGTGTTCGGGTTAAATCTTGCAACTGAATTTTAAAGCAGTTATCCTCCACCGATTAAGATGAAATTTTGCATACAAGTTTAGTTTGGATGACAATGCATGGTTAGCTAAGTGACGAAATTCTAAATCCAATATGGCGGACGGCCCAAGATGGCGGACTAGTTATTTTTTGTGCCATAATTTGGGTATCAAATGAAAGAGTTTTCTAAGAAGAATACGAAAAAAGCTTGTTTTAAAAAAAGGTTTTTTTTTTCTATTAATTAGGATAGTCATCTGCTCAGTCTTTGCATAACCGTTTTGGTCGGCTTCCAGTATATCCAGATGCAGCTAAATACCAATATTTAATAAGGAGCGACTGCCTATCAGACCTCCACAACCCCCTCCACTTTTCCCTCCATTAATTAAAATTATTGGGCAGTACAAACAAGACATGAACAAATCAATTAAAATACGTACAAATAACATTGGCTGCAACAAATAACTGAAAACTAATCAACCAATACATACACAGCGTTATAAGCAATTTTAATATCGCCTGTGTTGTTGAAACCATCCAATATTTAGTATTAACTTTTAAACTTATATAGCCAGTGCTCGTATTGCGTCCATACTTTTATTAAAAAGTGGCCAAGTGCGAGTCGGACTCTCGCACGAAGGGTTCCGTACCATTATCGCAAAAAACGTCATTAAAATCACGTTTGTTGTATGAGAGCCCCACTCAAATACTTATTTTATTCTGTTTTTAGTATTTGTTATAGCGGCAACAGAAATACATCATCTTTGAAAATTTCAACTGTCTAGCTATCGCGGTTCATGAGATACAGCCTGGTGACAGACAGACAGACAGACGGACAGACAGACGGACAGCGGAGTCTTAGTAATAGGGTCCCGTTTTTACCCTTTGGGTACGGAACCCTAAAAACACTTTATGGACACTGGAGAGACTCGTTTTAAAATTTTTATTATTTAATAGTCAAAACAGAAGTCTTTATTAAAGTAGTCCTCGCTTTTGTAGTCCTTGGGTACGAATTAGGCATATTTATTTTTGGTAGGTCGATTACGAAGGGATATCAAAATTTATACATAATAGCTTAGTATTGTCTAGTTTTCAACTCTCTTGGGTTTTGTAACAGCTATTAGTACGTTTTCATCTGCCTAGACTTTAACTAACTGTATTGAGGTCGGTTTCTATCCATAGGGACGTGCACTAACAGACGTTGCGCAGACGCTATTCCGGGTTATTTAAGAGGTCCCGGAGGAAGTTCCATGGTGTTTACAGGGGTGGTTTTAGTGAGATAAAAATTCCACATTCCCTTGTCGTTCCCCAAAAGTACAGGCGCTAGACTTGTGTAGTACATGAACTATGTACTATTAGGAAGCAATTCCTTTAGGTGAACGAGAACGAACTATTCTGTTTCGGTCGTTTCAATCGTTCATTTAGTACAGTGATCCAAGCGACATCGGATCGCTCGAGTGCTGAATCAGAATGATTTAGTACGGTACGAACTACGATTGTCTGAGCCTGAGCGAGTGAACGATTTGAGAGATTTGAGAAGCGTGCGCGCGAGCGTGATGACTGATGAACAATGTACTAGTACAGTTTGCTCGGTCTACGTACGATCTCGATGACCGACATGTCGCATAAGAATATCTTAATGAACGGTGAACTAAAATGAACTAATAGTACTAGAAGACCGAAATAGTTCACTTCAACGATTGTACTAGTTCGGAGCGTTCCATTTAGTGTCCGAGTAAGAACAAGCCTAACAGGCGCCTTTTTGAATGTATCTCCCCGATGGTAAAAAGGGTTCCAGTATAACCAGACTCCGCATGGAGCAGTAATGGAGCATGGAGCATCTGCACATTATCAATCTTATACTGTAAAATACATCATCATAACAAATGTACGAATCTAGCTAGTGACTAGCTAGATAAACATCTAGGCAAACTGACAATTAGCTAGAAAGAAGAGTAAAGAAGATTAATAACATTCACAACCTTGACCGTATAACATGAATACTTCAGAAAATTCCTACATTAACGACTGCAATAAAAACTACTAAATCTGTGCTAACATTGTAAAAGCGAAATCAACTCTGCCAGTCTGTCCGTTTGTTTCGCTTTCACGCCTAAAGCTCTGTGTGCTTATTCCGAGTTTTATAACGCACTCGGTCGTGATAACGTAAATGATCTCTTATATCAATTTGTACACAAAAAAAGGTTTCTCCAGTGGCGTAGCTAGTTTTAAAGGGGCCCTGTATCAGATTTTGTTGTGGGCCCTTCTTACACGAATACAGCAAAACAAAGGCAAGTTTTTCACATTTAAATAAAACAGCACAATGAAAGCTTAAGCTACCGAAGTCAGGATTCTTAAATCGGAAATCCACCTGTTTTATATAAGCAAAAATTTAGAGCGAGCAAAGGAAACTAGAAAATTGGAGTATCCCCACTCGCACAGATTAAAATGTCATCATAACAAACAGTTTTCATCATCTAAATTTATCCATCACAGCCCTCTTATCTATTAAAATGGGAGCTTTGGACAACATTTTACAAATTGATGCTTCCACATATTGGGCCCTCGTGGATTACGGGCCCCAACATGTGGAATATCATTGATACGGCTGATACCTCTCGGTAGCTACGCCCCTGGGTTTTTTCTTACTGTCACTAGACAGCGCTTGTCCAGTTTCAATACAAATTGACGTTTACGTTAACGCGAATGAGCGCGAGTAAAAACTCACACTAAGCCCACAGAACCGATTTTTTTGAGTTTTCGCTTAGGGATTTAATGGATACTGGAGACGGACTTAAGACGTTTTATGCCGGGAGTATGTTCCCGATTGGGTTGAATCCGAGTTTCACGCAGACGAAGCCGCAGACAGAAGCTAGTTAACTATAAATAAACATACATAGCAAAAACTGGATTAATGTCTTCATAACAAGATACGAGAGACACGGTTTATAGTTTTCTGAACTTTTAGTAGCTTTCTTAATGCTAGTGGATTCCGGAGACCATACGCTTGGAGATTTTATTGTGACAGTATTTCTGGACGATAAAACTTACTACTGAACTCTATTTTTAATCTTCCATGGGTAATACAAATATTAAGGTAGTTTATAAACCACCCTTGTCTCCTTCGTTAGGTAGGACTAGGAGACAAAGATAAGGACTAAAATGCGGTAGTAATATGCTCTGCTGTCAAGTGATAGGTATGAGGAGCTATTTAGTATCATTTGCCCGAAGTAAAGGACACTAAGAATAATAAGGTGATATATACATTACCCTTCTTCGGCAGTCGGGTAAAAAAGGAAGGAAGGTTATCTGTTTTGTCATTAGCGGGGTGCCAACTGAAAATCAGCGCTGGATGTCTGACGCCCAGCAAACGCATTAGTACCCCTTTCGATATAGGCAGTTGTTAAACCTTGTTAGTTGTTTGTACTTTATTACTATTTTTCTGTTACTTTGCGATTGTTGCTTTTGTTTTGTGTCTATGTCCAATCATACATACATACATAAACTCACGCCTTTTTCCCATGGGGGTAGGCAGAAACTACAGAACGCCACCTGCTACGATCCTTACATACTTCTTTGGCTTCACACACATTCATACATCTAGTCCAATGTTCTTTTTTTTTTTGTTTTTTTTTTTTTCTATGTCCAATCAATGTTTTCTATTCCATTCTTAGTAGTGATGTGCTATCTATGCGACAAACTGTTAGGTATGAAAAGTTTGCATGTACAATTTTTTTTTTTTACTATTTTGTAACATTTAAGAAACCAAACCATTTTTTGCCCCCGTCGGAAAAAGAGGGGTGTTATAAGTTTGACGTGTGTTGTTGTGTATCTGTGTGTCTGTCTGTGGCATCATAGCGTCCAAACGGGTGAACCGATTTTGATTTAGATTTTTTTTTGTTTGAAAGGTGAGAGTGTAGTAGCTATGTTTGAATAAAATCGGTTCAGCCGTTCAAAAGTTATGGGCGTTTTACTGTTTGAATCGGGGTGTTTTAGCAAGATATCGTGTCATAATTACGAGTTCGATCGGAGCGTATCTACTATGTACTAGATAAATTATGTAGCATGAAATTAAAATGTGTCGGGGGTTTTTTATATTTTGAAATTTTACTTGTTAGATCAATAACCTACAATGTCAAGAGCAGAGAAGTTTCTTAGTAGCATTTAGTCCAAAAGTCCAATACTATACAAATCAAACATGTTGTAGATTCTAAACCAGTGATATTTAAATAACACTTCTGCAATGAGATAAAAGATCTGGCTGACCATAAATATGGCGCTTCGAATTTTAAAAACACATCATTCGGATTTGTATACCTCTTCTACCTTCTTCCTCTCGACAACTCTCCACGACACTCTCTCTCTCTTTCTCGTCTCTAATATTTTGTGTGGAAATTAAAGTATAGATTATTCCTACTAACCGCGGCAATATGAAATTCTCCTGCCTGCAAAAAAAAAAGCCTTTTCTGTTTTGGTAGAGTGGTACTGCAATTTTGACCCTTATAGTACCTGTGTGACTGTCTTTTGCCTTGTCACAATTAACTGTGTTTATGATTTATGTATTCAACACTAACCTGTTCCCATCCCTCTTCACAAAGTGCGGATATTGCAAGGAGAAGCACAGGTCGAGCTCGACATCAAGCGGCGGCACGGCGATGTCGTTTGAGCGCAGCGTACGCTTGGAGCTGTGCATGCGCGCCGCCAGGATCACCGCGCCTGCGCCCGCGCCGCTTGCTGCTCCACCACCGGTGTCGCCCAGCGCGCCGCATACACGGAGCCGGGTTATTCGGAGAGTGCATAGCCTGGGAACAAATGAAAAAGACTGTAAGTTCAGGAGAAGTACCTCATTATTTTGGATACAGACAGTTTACAGATAAATCGATATTCGTGTGGTCCCGAATTTAGAATTTGGCTACCACCCCGGTGTCGTCCCGTGGGTGTCGTAGGATGCGACTGAGGGATCTGGGACTTTGTATATACTACGAAAGTACCTTGGTTGTTTACCCACCAAAAAGAGGGTAACCACCCTCCCACCAACGGAGCGGGTTGGTGTCAGTCAGTCGGCTGAACGTAGAACTTATGCCAAAACTTTATGCAACATGGCAACACGAAATAGGGGTCTTATCCTTGATCTCTTACCAATAGGAACATTATTAAAACTTCAAAAAAATTCTTTCCGGCAATCCAGGTTTGGAAAAAATCATAAGGAAAACATTAGGCTCATACAATTTATCTACTGAACAAAGTAATATTTAAATAGACTTTGTCATAAATAAATAGTGTATCATCAAGTTTTTTCGCAACGCAGTGTAGAAAAAGCGGTACGATACAGCTACGAGTGCTACGTCGTAGCACTTCATACATTTGGGTGTTACAACCTTGAATATTTTCCCTTTTTTCCCAGACACATTGTAATTATACCGATATTTTTGCTTTTCCAATATCTACAGAAGTTTGAAAAGCAATTCCAAAGATATCTCGTGTCGCAATAAATAAAGAGAGACAGGTGAAAAATGTATGATATGGTAGAAACATGTCGACATTCGTTTTCGGCTGGCTACACCAAGAGATTACATCGTATAACTGGGACTACATGTCGCATCATGTTTGTCGTGATTGGCAAACATTTGGACCATACTACGAGGCTTTGGGAGTTACGTCTGTAATGAAAATGGATTTTCGGACGATTTTGCCACGGATTTTTTGGGGATTGCCTTCAGAGTTTCTAGATGCTACAGGATTTGACAGATATTGTCGATGGATACTTATGTTACCAGGAATTTATACAAACGAGGCAAGATGGAGAGGATATTAGTGATATCACCTTTAAACTTATTCTACGTGTCGGAGAGCTGATATAATTGTAACGAAAACTATTAATATAGGGATGCTTCAAGGTGAAAAATTGTTTTAAGTTTGTTGCTGACCTATTTTGAGTGACCTTATTTAAACAATACAATCCATACTAATATTATAAATGCAAAAACAGCTCTGTCTGTCTGTCTGTTACCTTTTCACGCTTAAACCACTGGACCGATTTAAATTTTATTTGGAATGGACATAGTTTGAGACCCTGGGAAGGACATAGGATAGTTTTTATCCCGAAAATCACCCTACCGGTGGCGGTTTGTATGGAAAACTTACAATATTATTGCGCGATATAAGAAAACAGGCTATTCGAAGTATCTACTAATACTTTGCAGACGAAGTCGCGGGCAACAGCTAGTATAATATACTTGTGTTACTTGAGAACGCAATTTAATCATGTGTCCCGCGCTTTGTCTTTCCTACCGTCGATTCGACAAAGGACGAATCATCTCATCAAAATCTTCGTTGATATTGTATTTGTATACATATTTACGTCTATTATTTCAATTTTAACAAATTATACACGTTATGATATAAAGGCGGAGCAGAGGGGGTATATATAGTCTTTAAACCTCGCGAACCACGACAACGGTCATATTAAAAAAAACAAATACCGGTCAAGTGCGAGTCGGACTCGCGCACCGAGGGTTCCGTACAAAGGTATTACCAATTTAATTAGACCTGAGTATTTGATATGAATTTCAATTTAATACCTCTACGCGTTCATGAGGACAGGGGTAGTAAGTTTAAAATTATTAAAAATATTTTTATTATATGATGTAACTAAAAATTTACGGTTTTCGCAATTATTCCTGTATCTGACGTTGCTTCGTACCAAATAACAAGATTCTGAGTTCACCGGAAGTCCCTGTAAGTTTTGATTCCCTTGCGATTGACCACAATTTGCGGCATAAACGGCTGTATCTTCTGATTGCGTTGGCTTGGAAGTTTGTTTTTTTCACAGCTTTATGGGACAGTAGGCCTGAGTATTTGATACAAATTTCAGCATGATACCTCCACACGTTCCTGAGAAAAAGGGTCTTGACAGACAGACGGACGGACGGACCATAAAGCGATCCTATTAGGGTTCCGTTTTTTCATTTCGAGGTACGGAACCCTGAAAACGGACTCCAAATGAAAGTAATTGGTGTCCCTTGCCCCAAAGTAACTTGGGACAAGGGCGGGAAGATGATGACGATTGAAGAATTAGGATGTTGGTACTGCAAAGATAGCAACAGTAAATTGATATTCCAATCTAAAAATTAGACTGAAGCCACCTTAATATATTCCCTAGCGACAGTTAAATAAATAAAAATAATTTGCTAGATATTCGAGATATTTTTTGAAATCTAATATCCTGCGCGCAAAATGTTAATAAAGCCCTCGGGAGACCTCAGAGAGCAAATACGCCGAAACGACCCACACAATATTATCTTGTTATTTACAAAGGATTGAATATTATTTTATCAAACAACGTGCTACATATAACAAAAAAATACAGAAGTTTGACTGTTTTCAAAAAGAATCTCAATCAATATGCCTAGCATTTTCCCAACTAAGTTAGGGACGGCTTCTAGTCTAGCCTTTTGCCAACTAAGTTAGGGACGGCTTTTAGTCTAGCCTTTTTCCAACTAAATTAGGGACGGCTTCTAGTCTAGCCTTTTGCCAACTAAGTTAGGGACGGCTTTTAGTCTAGCCTTTTTCCAACTAAATTAGGGACGGCTTCTAGTCTAGCCTTTTGCCAACTAAATTAGGGACGGCTTTTAGTCTAGCCTTTTTCCAACTAAATTAGGGACGGCTTTTAGTCTAGCCTTTTTCCAACTAAATTAGGGACGGCTTCTAGTCTAGCCTTTTGCCAACTAAGTTAGGGACGGCTTCTAGTCTAGCCTTTTGCCAACTAAGTTAGGGACGGCTTCTAGTCTAGCCTTTTTCCAACTAAATTAGGGACGGCTTCTAGTCTAGCCTTTTGCCAACTAAGTTAGGGACGGCTTTTAGTCTAGCCTTTTTCCAACTAAATTAGGGACGGCTTCTAGTCTAGCCTTTAACCAACTAAGTTAGGAACGGCTTCTAGTCTAGCCTTTACCCAACTAAGTTAGGAACGGCTTCTAGTCTAGCCTTTACCCAACTAAGTTAGGAACGGCTTCTAGTCTAGCCTTTACCCAACTAAGTTAGGAACGGCTTCTAGTCTAGCCTTTTCCCAACTAAGTTAGGAACGGCTTCTAGTCTAGCCTTTACCCAACTAAGTTAGGAACGGCTTCTAGTCTAGCCTTTACCCAACTAAGTTAGGAATAGCTTCTAGTCTAGCCTTTACACAACTAAGTTAGAAACGGTGTCTAGTCTAGCCTTTTCCCAACTAAGTTAGGGACGGCTTGTAGTTTAGCCTTTTCCCAACTAAGTTAGGAACGGCTTCTAGTCTAGCCTTTTCCCAACTAAGTTAGGAACGGCTTCTAGTCTAGCGTTTACCCAACTAAGTTAGGAATAGCTTCTAGTCTAGCCTTTACACAACTATGTTAGGAACGGCTTCTAGTCTAGCCTTTACCCAACTAAGTTAAGGACGGCTTGTAGTTTAGCCTTTTCCCAACTAAGTTAGGAACGGCTTCTAGTCTAGCCTTTTCCCAACTAAATTAGGAACGGCTTCTAGTCTGGCCTTTTCCCAACTAAGTTAGGAACGGCTTCTAGTCTAGCCTTTTCCCAACTAACAAAATACATCATCTGTGAAAATTTCAACTGTCTAGCTATCACAGTTCATGTGATACAGCCTGGTAACAGACGGACAATAGAGTCTTAGTAATAGGGTCCCATTGTTATTTGTTACCCTTTGGGTACGAAACCCAAAACTTCGGCAGCTTAACTATTCTCAAAAAAGATACTATTGGTTTGAAAGTCTGATCCGGACTCATCCGTAACTAAGCCAGATTAAGTGATGCGCTCCGGAAAAAGAACTAAGCTGAATCGACCGGTATAAACCAGATTCAAAGCCTCATATCCTTTACAGTCAGTTCAGTTCCGATGACTGATCTTTGAATCAAATGTGACCATTTATGCTCGACTTGAGTAAGAAGAAAATTTTATTACAGTCTTTAATATATCTTCGTCGAATTCTAAGGGAATTAGAGTAAAGCCGCCTTAAATCATTTGAGAAGAGCTTTGTGAAATGGAGATCCGATTTGGAAATGCCATGATAGGTTGATTTATTACATATGCTTATAAATTGGTAGGATTATAAAGAGATACATGGCTCTTCTATAACCCAAATGGCTATAAATCGCGGGTCTTCGAAAAAGTGATATAAAGATTTTTATGTCCCATATGGCAATCAACCTGCTGATCTTTAAGTAAAGAGTGAATATGCTACTTTTAGATACACGTGCTTCATCGTCGACCACATCGTCTCTTAACTTCACAGTCAGGTGAGATATTGGTCAAACACGATGATCAATACCAATAACTTAAAGCAATTAACCTTACGCCCAATTAGTGCCGTAAAACGGTTACGTTCTTATTAACTGTATTTGTATTTTGTATATGTTGGTAGTATTTGTATTTTGCTTTTGTATTTGAATTATTATTTTGTATTTGTATGTTGTATTATTATTTTGTATTTGTATGTTGTATTTTTTTTTTTTGTATGTTGTATTCTATACCAATATTATAAAGAGGAAAGATTTTTTTGTTTATTTGTTTGTTAGTACCGAAAAAGCTCCGAAACTACTGGACCGATTTTAAAAATTCTTTCACCTATGGAAAGCTACATTATTCTGAGTAACATAGGCTATCATTTTGACGGAAGCGAATCCGCGGTGGTCAGCTAGTTGTATATATATTTATTTATGAAAGATTCATGTATGATTTTTCGTATTGCAAAAACATTTTGCTTTGATAAATAATTAACAACACCATATTTTTTTGCTACTTCAGCCTACTCCTCCAAAACTTCTTGTATGTTTAAACATATTTTTACACAGAAAAAAATATGGTTAAAATCTCTTTATAGCTTATGTAAATAAAAAAAATATTTGCAAACAAATCTGTCCAAAAGGAGATCCAATATTGATATTTAGGCGCAAAGCTAGTACCGCGGTTAACATGGAGGAATATATACACCTTAAACAAATAATATAACAAGCATTACTTCTACAGAATTTAATTAATTCTCCTAACTCCTAAATCAAACTCAACATTCAAGACGAATATTTACAAAAGCTCTTCAGACTTAATTTCAATATGAATTATTACCACGTCAAAAAATACTCAAGTTGTAATAATTAATCTTAAAGAGCCTTTTACATACATTTGTAAAGACATTAAGAATTTCTGCACGTTATTAATAAAACTGTGCGGGCGTTCAGACAGGTCGCATGTGCAGAGAAAACGTTTATATCTTTAAAAGTAATATTTCTGTAAGGGCTGAAGCAGACTTGCTACTTTTAACATCGGCGATTTTGCAACTTCTTCAACGCTGCATCGCGTTTTGGCAACTCCCAGCTATCAGTAGTAGATCCGTTTTTGCGATACCTTCGACGATGGCTGGTTTGGGTGAGATGAGATTTGAAAAGTTAATTACACCCGTTTTCTCAACTGAAAAATTGGAGTAAAGAACTTATTGAACTCTATATAATGCCAAAGGTTTCTGAATTAATCTTTTGAAATTATACCTATACTAGCTATCCCCCGCGGCTTCGCTCTCGTCAACTGCCTTCCTATCAACCCTACCCTACACTACCAACCTACCCTACCTTACCTACCCATCTACCCTACCATACATACATGATTGTTGCGTAACTTCAACCGTTTACGCAATGAACGCAACGGAAGCTCTCAAAAAGGAATATTTTTTGTCGTTTTGCAACATTTTTCAATTATGCTCCGCTCCTATTGATCGTAGCGTGATGTTACATAGCCTATAACCTTCCTCGATAAATGGACTATCCAACACTAAAAGAATTTTTCAATTCCAACCAGTATTTCCTGAGATTAGCGCGTTCAAACAAACAAACTCTTCAGCTTTATAATATTATAGTATAGATTTGTCAAACTCCAGGTAGAATTTATCGCTTAAAGATGATACTTAAAGTGGAGCTCAGTCGCTGTATGCCTATATGCGATTGCCGATGCTACTAAAAGTAGTATGTCTACAGCAGCCCTAAGCTATTTCCTCTTAAATAAAGACACCGGCCTGGTTGGCGCTCCGGGCGAACCTTTCGTGCCAGAATACAATGAGTAATAAATGTTTAATACGTGTAAACAAAAATACCTACCTTTTTGTACTCGTTATAATAAAGAAAATGTTTTTCCTGTGATTTTATTTATTTTTGTATTTATTTGCCGCTGTTTGTAGGTATTGTGATTTGATGATACAGGATACTAAATTAGTGATAACAATAGACACAGTAGGTTAAACAATTAAATATAGAATTGGTTAACCGGTATGAATTGATTATTTTATATTGTGTTTTTCCTATTCACCATAGATGAATAAGTAGGAAAATCATTTGTCTAAAATTATAAATATCATAAATTATATATTTTTTTCTGTACCTAATATTTCTAAAACTATCAATTTTACAAAGTTTTGATTGACTTCGTTCGGGTCAAATCTTACAACTGAATTTTAAAGCAGTTATCCTCAACCGATTAAGATGAAATTTTGCATACACGTTTGTTTTGGATTACAATGCATGGTAAGCTAAAAAAGCTTATTTAAAAAGTTTTTTTAATTGGAAAAATATTTTTACGTCTACTTTAAATACTTACCTACCTACCTCTCCTATATGAAATTTATAACTTTTAGGTACCTCGAAAATGCGTAAAAACTTTACTTATTTTATCCAATATTGTCAATTTAACCTCGTGTTAGCAACTACGAATACTCTGAATTAAGTATTTCGTGCAAGTGGGCCTTATTCGTTTATTAAACTAATAGACCGAGCTCTGCTCAGGTGATAATAGAAAAACGACGTTTTCTAAAAATGAAACCTAGCTTTATCGCCCCCGAAACCCCTGCATACTAAATTTCATGAAAATCGTTGGAGCCGTTTCGGAGATTCAGATTATATACAAGAATTGCTCGTTTAAATGCAGACTTACTACAAATACGAAATATTATAAAAACTTATTTAATAATATACTAATGATATTATATGATATACCTACAGTTATAATGTCAACTGAATGAACGCGCTAAAACTTAGGTCATACTGTATCATTAGCTAATTGGAATGAGTAATTCACAGAATTCAGTAATTGCTTTCGTTTTTCTCCGAATTCGTCGTGCATATTTGTCCATGCATTAGGGGAATGTTTGCCTTGTATGAAAGGTTTTTCTGAAATTAACTTGACACTGCAAATAACTAAAATGACTCATATTACGTACTTTAGCACTTGAGTATTCATTTATAACCGACTTTCTAAAAAGGAGGAGGTTCTATGTTCGACTTTATGTATTTTTTGTTTTTTGTTTTTGTTCACCGATATCTCCGTCAATTGTAAACCGATTTTAAAAATTATTTTTTGGTTTGAAAGAGTATGTTTCGAAATTAGTCCCATTTTAATTTGGTGAAGGTCTGATGAAGAACTTCGGAGATATACAATAGAACTCTTCAATAAATAACGGCAGAACTCTCGGCATTCTTGCAATCGCATGTCTGTTTATTTTTTATACCATTTCATAACATAACATCACGCCAGTACGCTCTCAAGGGGTACACAGATCTCTCATTTCACTCAATCTCTCATTTCGTTCAAGTTTCATGTTATTCGGATAATCTATTCGGTGTTATAGGGACCATATTAAACAACTTGCCTATTTATTATAATATACACTAATATTATTAAACTAAAAAGGGAAAACTAAAAAACTTTTTTGCAAAAAAATACTACCGACTTCCAAATGAAAAACTACAAAGTGAAAAATAACTTAATTTTTTAAGTCGGTGTCCATATCCCAAAAAAATGGTACCTACGAAAGACACCGACTTAAAAAATTAAGTTATTTTTCACTTTGTAGTTTTTCATTTGGAAGTCGGTAGTCTTTTTTTGCAAAAAAATTTTTTTTTGTAAAAAAGTTTTTTCTATGGAGCATTGTGGGACTTCACACCCTGATCCACTTGCTTCCAAACTAAAAGGGAGGATCCTCCGACCAGACGGGTGTTGTGTTGTGTGGGTAAACACGTACCTAAACAACCTTACATAAACGTTAGTAGGCTTCCGTATCAACGTGCAACTTTATAATACTCGGTCGGCTACTAATCGGCCCGTCTATACCAACCTTTATCCAGCCAAAGCTATAAAGTAGCTAGAACAGAGCTGCCGGCTCACTTCTCCCTCGTCTAACCGAGGTTTAACTTTATGTTTCCTGAGTAAAAGTTAGCGGTATTCACATGGAAACCACCATAATAAAGCAGTTATTGGCAGTGTTTAGAGATCGTTTACGTTGTCTCTGTGCTGTTGGCGGTCGTAAAGTTTGTCTGGTTATGGTGGACAGTTAATTTAGTATGTCTATGGTGAAAGAACAAGAGTCTAATCTAAATAAAGGTCATTGGGCATAATCTGACGCGCTTTGCGAAGACTGGCGGACATTAAGGCGGTACCCCGAACAAAACGCCGCGCAAGCCGTTTTTGTGCTGTTTTTAGGAGCTATCTATTCGTTATTTAAATAGAAATATCAATTAATAAAAATACATTAAATTTCTACATAATATTGATTCTAAAATGGTAGATTTAGTTTTTTTTAAATGTTGTATATATTTCACTAATCTCCTTCCAAAAAAACATAAAATGAGAAATAATTATTGATATTATGCATCTCCTCGTAAAGTTTTCATTAATTATTTTTTGTACTACCACTAATGGATAGACAATTTAATAACGAACATTTTTGTAGTCTTTTTTTTTTTCAATAGACCGAAATTCGATTTTATAAAGATTTTATTCTAAAATCTGGGCGTATTCACTTGTAATTCATGCGCCACCAGTGCCGCTAGACCAATAGGAATGCTCATATCTCATGCCGATTTTTTGGTCAGGGTACCGTCTTAACCAAAATACTAAAAATAACATTAGGAACGGGATATTTACCATGTTTACTGTTTGTTGCGAGTTTCCGATATTTCGGTGCTGTTGCAAGCATCTTGATCACGGATAAACTGAAATTCTTGCGGGTCCGGAAATATCGGAAACTCGCAAAAAACAGTAAACATGGTAAATATCCCGTTTCTAATGTTAATTTTAGTGACCATGACAGTTTAAAAACTTATATTAACAACTAAAAAAGTTTTAAACTAAAGAGTATAGAATAAAGAAAAATTGAAAATTCCGAAATAAAAGCCTTTATTACTATTATAAGAGAATAATGTACCAAATCGTTTAAAAAATATTAAAATCAAACGTCGTTTTAGAGGACTTTATTTTTCGTCTCGTCTTTTTATTAACATTTTGTTAAAAATGAGGTATTTCCTTAAGTATTCCGTGTATCCTTTCAGAATTTGATCGTTATTAGCAACACTATCGGATCGTGTAATAATCAGCGTCTATTTTTTTTTCAAAATCAACAGGTTCGATTCCTGGCTAAGAATATTGGGTTTTCAAAAATCCCATAATACAGTTTTAGTTTTTACCAACACGGCTCCGTCAGTGTATATACGAGTAGTTTCCTCATAGCTGCATAGTTTCGAATTTGGCCCTCTTAAAAACTCACCCTGCAAACGATTTTATTTTACATTCCCGTGACTACCATTAATATGATTAATGCTATAGTAAATCAGAACCATATGTCAATAAATTCTACCATATTTCATTTGTGTACGCCATGGGTATGGTCATGGGTCGTTTATGCCCAATGACCTTTGTTTGTCACCTTTAAATCATAAAAATTCTGCGCAGCACACTGATTGAGCAAAATCTTTTCTATCACTATCCGAAAGCTTTGAAGGAAACTCCTAATCCATTGTGTTTTAAGTTGGAAAAATTCATATGCTCAACAGCGTAAATAACGCAATGAAATTGTTGAATCGTCAATATGACCTTGACGTCAATATGACCTTGACCCTAGTTCTATGTTAATTAATTACCGAGCCGTCCGAATTCGGAATAGGATAAGTAACAAATTCTATCTCAGTAAGTAAGAACTAATAGAATCCTACGTCTAAGCAGACGAAATCGGACGCTAAAGTTGTATAGGCTTAGGGTTAATTTTTTAAAAGTCAGAAATCTTTTATAAAATAGTGGTTGACGCTGAGATTTATTCTCTTTACAAAAGTATGTATGTATAAGTCTGCCAAATCTTTATTAATTCCTCTGTTAAAAGTTAACTAACTATTGAAAGAAAATTATTCATTAAAAAATCTTTTTTTAAAACAAGTTTTTTTCGTATTCTTCTCAGCCAACGCTTTCATTTGATACTCATATCATGGCAGTGCAAGAAAAATCACTAGTCAGCCATCTTGGGCCGTCCGCCATATTGGATTTAGAATGACGTCACTAAGCTAACCATGCATTGTCATCGAAACTAAATGTGTATGCAAAATTTCATCTGAATCGGTGCAGGATGGATCTGGGGGAGGCCTATGTCCAGCAGTGGACGTCTTTCGGCTGAAATGATGATGATGGTGCAGGATAACTGCTTTAAAATTCAGTTACAAGATTTGTCCCGAATATTTTATTTAACTTGCAATGTATGTATGTAAGTGTGACTTACATACATACATTGCAAGTTAAATAAAAATAAAAAAATATATAAAAAAGCTTGTAAAATCGGTCCTAAGTAAAGTTAATTTGCCTTTTCAACGTGCGACGAAGTTCAACAAAACATGCTATCACGATGATTAATGCAACTAGACCAAGCTGTGGTGTTGAAAATAATTAATTTTAATAACACGTAGGTACTAACTACTAACAGCTAAATATTTTACATAAAACAAGTAATTGCACTAATAGTTTAATGTAAATAGCCTTGGTGTTAATGGCCTCTAGTCTATAAAGAAAACTTAACTTTTCATAGTAAATTAACCCACCAAAGATTTCGTAACCTTATCGCAGAATAGAATCAGAAAGCTTAAAGTCACCCAAAGGGCAATGGAGAGGGCTATGCTCTTAGTTTCCTCGCGTGATCGAACCAGAAATGAAGACATTCGCAAGAGAACCAGGGTTACCGACATAGCCCGAAGAATTGCCAAACTTAAGTGGCAGTGGGCAGGGCACATTGCTCGCAGAATGGATGGCCGTTGGGGCCGAAAAGTTCTAGAGTGGCGTCCGGTGGATACGAAACGCACAGGACCGATCAGTGTGGCGACGCTTAGGGGAGGCCTATGTCCAGCAGTGGATGTATTTCGGCTGAAATGATGATCGCAGAATAGCTTAGCTTTGTGTGTTTCACCGGTGCTCTGGATCTTAATAGAAAATTAAGATCCAGAGCACCGGTGAAAAGTTTCGAGAAAAATAATTAGTGCTTTAGCAATACTACTGTAATTTCCACCTTCAAAATTAAATGATCAAATAAAAATATTATTTTTGTGCCTTTTATGCCAAAGCAAATCGATAGTATTTCCATATCTACTCTCGTAAACTGAAAAGTTCACCCTAGTTTAAATTAACCTACTTGTTACAACACTTTAAGCTACTTGCAGAGATCTTCAATCAATATGAACTATGGCATCCCTCCGCTTAAAGTTTTCTTCTCAAAACGGAGATTGCACTAAATTTAAGTAAATATAAATGAGACGCAAAATTGCAAGCATTATCAACATATCAGCGGAAAGACGTCCAGTGATGAACATAAGCAGGAAAACCATAAATATAACACGAAAAGAAGAATATATGAATTTTCGTGTGACGATGTGGCAACCTTTGGTATCAGAGTTATATTGCCACTAGCTGTCCCACGCGGCTTCCCTCCCGTCAAGGTACATACATGATTGTTGCGTAACTTAAACCGTTTACGCAGCGCACGTAACGGAAGCTCTCAAAAAGGAATAATTTTACTCGTTTTTGCAACATGTTTCATTTATGCTCCGCTCCTATTGGTCGTAGCGTGATGTTATATAGCCTATAACCTTCCTCGATAAATGGACTAACCAACACGAACATATTTTTTAAATTCCAACCAGTAATGCCTGAGATTAGCGCGTTCAAACAAACAAACTCTTCAGCTTTATAATATTTGTATAGATATAAACAACACACACACCTGTGTATCTGTAACCTATGTTTACAAATAAATACTCTTTATCTAAATCTGAAAAATATTAACAGTTTCGTCCCACCAGCCCTAAACATGATAGTGTTCGGGGGAAGAGAAAGGCGACCGGAACGCGCATGTCCGTCGTTTTAGCATTATTATGGCCGCCCTGGACACCTGCAACTAGATCACGACCAACGTTCTAGCCTTTCACCGATTTTAATAGCACTGGACACGATTTGAAAGCCTTTAAGCTAAGCCTAGAAAGGCTGATGAAGATTACGAGTATGTCGAGAGCACATTGTTAGTGTTACTTAGATACACCCAAATAACTCAGGAGTTCCAAGTCGATTTAATATTGGATAATAAACTTTTTTACAAAAAAACACAACGAACTTCCAAATAAAAACACTAAAAAGTAAAAAATTACTTAAATTTCGGAAGCCGGTGTTCCTATTTTTAGGGTTCCGTACCCAAAGGGTAAAACGGGACCCTATAACTAAGACTCCACTGTCCGTATGTCTGTGTGTCACCAGGCTGTATCTCATGAATCGTGATAGCTAGACAGTTGAAAAACATAATAAAATAAATATGTAAGTAGGGATCCCATACAACAAACGTGATGCCAAGTGCGAGTCGGACTCGCGCACGAAAGTTCCGGTACCATTATCGCAAAAAAAGGCACAAAAATCACGTTTGTTGTATGGCAGCCCCACTCAAATATTAATTTTATTCTGTTTTTAGTATTTTTTGTTATAGCGGCAACAGAAATACATCATCTGTAAATAAATCAACTGTTTATCTATCACGGTTCATGAGATACGGCCTGGTGACAGACGGACAGACAGACGGATCGTGGAATCTTAGTAATACATACATACATAAACTCACGCCTTTTTCCCATGGGGGTAGGCAGAAACTACAGAACGCCACTTGCTACGATCCTAACATACTTCTTTTGCTTCACACACATTCATACATCTAGTCATACACACACGCCTGTTATGGGTACTGCGCACTTGGCCTTTCTGAAGAACATCACCTATAAGGTCTATGTATGTCTTTCTAGGGTCTTCATCTTAGTAATAGGGTCCCGTTATTACCCTTTGGGTACGGAACCCTAAAAAGATTTCAACCATACGATTAGTCAGCCACTAATTAGCAGATTCTTAATTCAAATTGTCTATGGAGAGTTTTAATTTAGATTAGATTTGTTACAAATAAGGCTGACAAATATTAAATGCAAAGCTGCAACAAGCACTTCATTCAACATCACTCGACAGCTGGCATCAGGTCCTGTCACTCGGAGCGCCATAACATTTGACCGACAGGATTAATTAGAACCCTTCAATTAGGGCATGCATATTGAATATCAATCTGTATCAAATGCAAATCAAATAGTAATATAATAATGGATGCAACGCTTTGGAACTGACAGACAGTCTTCATCGTTGATGAATGATCGTATTTGTGGTTGAATTAATGTTGAGCGAATATTGTGAGCTCTTTGTAGGATTATGTTGCAAATGAATCTTGGCAGAATTATAGTTCAAACTGAACTAGAGATATAATGCGCACAGCGAATGAATGGGAACTCACTACCTGCGTCTGTGTTTCCGAACGCATTCAACCAGAATCTCTTCAAAGTTAGAGTGAACAGGCTTCTTCTGGGTAAGCTCACTCCATCGTAGACTCTGTCTCTGTCACCTCTGACCTAGACTAGAGTCAAGAGCAAACCCAACACAAAAAATAAAAATAAAAATGTAAAAAAATACTACCGACTTCCAAATGAAAAACTACAAAGTGAAAATAACTTAATTTTTGGAAGTCGGTGTCTTTGGTAGGTATCAGTTTTTGCGATATGGACACCGACTTCCAAAAATTAAGTTATTTTTCACTTTGTAGTTTTTCATTTGGAAGTCGGTAGTATTTCTTTGCAAAAAAGTTTTTTTTATTTTTCCCTTTTTAGTTTTACCTACTGAGTAGGCAAGTTGTTTAGTAAGCTCCCTATAACGCCAGAATAGATTACCCAAATAACATGAAACTTGAACATAACAGGTGAAATGAGAGATCTGCGTTCCCCATTAGAGCGTACTGGTGTGATGTTATGTTATGAAATGGTATAAACAATAAACAGACGATTGCAGCAATCCCGCGAGTTTTGCCGTTATTTATTGAAGAGTTCTGTTGCATATCTCCGAAGTTCTTCATCAGAACTTCACCAAATTAAAATGGGACCAATTTCGAAACATACTCTTTCAAACAAAAAAATAATTTTCAGTTATCGTTCCACAATTGACGGAGATATCGGTGAACATACACAAAAAATAAAACAAACATAAAGTCGAACATAGAACCTCCTCCTTTTTCGTAAGTCGGTTAAAAATAAAAAAAGAGATAGAACTTAGGGCTGATTTTTAAACAGTCAAATAAATTTTATATGAATAATACATAATTATGTGTCATATTTTCTAATACAAAAGTTATCAGAAAATTTAATCCTCCGGTAAAATTTACATGACGATTGGAAATCGGCCCTTAGTCAAATAATCCTGGAATAATAAGTTCAGAATAAAATGCTGAACTTGAACTTTTCGACTAAAACATAAGTAAATTGGAATCTTAGTACTTTGAATATGTTATTATGACGAATAGGTAGTCTAGATAGAATGCTATGCTAAGTAAGTAACTATTTAAACAGTTCAATTAGCAGTACAGTAAACCACCAACGTTTAACCAACAATTTCAGTACACAATACAAAACTCTCGATTCGCCAATTTCACAGCAATCCAATCAATTCGACGGTCACAATTCGCAGACCAAATAAAATTTATGAAAGGCCTTCATCGGTTGCGAGCGAAACGATAACCCACAAAACTAAATAATTGGTTAGCTAACGGACGTATCTCTAACAATAAATTTCGCTAAACTGCGATTAGCAACGTTAAACCGGTTTAAGACTGCTTATCTAGTGTTTCCTTAATTTAACAAGTAATATAGGTACGAAGATGCGGAGTGGTTCCCCAAGGAAGCTTTCTTTCGTTATTAGGAACCCCTGTAAAAAAATGAATTGGAGTTTGATGTTTGTAGGTCAAACACGTGGTGTAAGAGGGGTGTAAAAAGTGTCATTTTTGTGTTTTTGTTTTGGGTTACCCTTTTGTGTGTTTTTCCGCAATGCAACAATGGGGCTCTGGCTAAACTTTTGGGGATTATAGGGGTGATGTTTTGTTACGTTAACGAGGGGGTTAGAAGATGTTGGATGATGGTGAAATCATATCTTTCACAGACCATACCAAGTTTAAATTTGTACTGCGAGCAATTTCAATCTTAAACCGTTGAAATCTCATCTCATTTGACTAATATTATAAAGGCGAAAGTTTGTGAGTGTCTGTGGGAGAGCAGTGGTGGCCCAGTGGTATCCGCCGCGACTTACAAGTTGTAGGTCGTGTGTTCGAGTCCAGGCAGGCGCTTTACTTTGTGTAAATTATTTCCTCACCACTGCTCTCAAAACGGTAAAGGAAAATATCGTGAGGAAACCGGCATGCCCTAGAACCAGAAATTCGAAAACATGTGTCATCCACCAAACCGCACTGGGCCCGCGTGGTGGATGACGGCCCATTACCTCTCACAGAGAGGAGGCCTGTGTCCCAGCAGTGGGAGCATTAATAGGCTGATGATGATGATGTGTGTTTGTATGTTTGTTGCTTCTTCACGCTCAAACGGCTTGACAGATCTCGATGAAATTTGGCACAGAGATAGATTATAGTCAAGAATATCACATAGGATTCTTACACTGTCTCTACTATAAAACATAAAAAAAGCTGAGAGTAAATTTTCATTTAAGCGTAAAATCCGGAACTATCACTTGTCCTCTCTTACATAGTCTTCGTCATTAACCCCCGCCGGAAAAAGAGGGGTGTTATAAGTTTCACGTGTGTTGCTGTGTATCTGTGTATCTGTGTGTCTGTCTGTGGCATCATAGCGCCTAAACGGATGAACTGATTTCGATTTAGTTTTATTTGTTTCAAAGGTAATTTGGTCGAGAGTGTTCTAAGCTATGTTTGAATAAAATCGGTTCAGCCGTTCAAAAGTTATGGGCATTTTACTGTTTGAATCGGGGTGTTTTCGCAAGTTAAATGTGTCGGGGGTTTTAAATTGTGAAATTTTACTTGTATATATTATATTTAAATTTCTGTTTCGTATAGAATATAGTATTTACTATAATATTTATTAGTCTATTGTTTTAGAAATTATTTATGTATTTTATTAGTTAGATAGTTTAATAACCAATTTTAATTATTATTTTTTTCTTTTTTTGGACTCCTACCAGTGTTGTGTTATTTTTAACCCAAAGGTTGACTGGTAGAGAATGCCTTGCTGCATTAAGTCCGCCCATTGTACATGAAGTTTAAATAAATAAATAGGATACTTTTTATCTCGGGAATATGTTCCCTAGGGATAATATTCGACTTTCACGCGGGCGAAGCTGCAGGCAGTAGCTAGTTATTTTTATAAAACCAATAAACATCGTTTCCAAAGTAATGTTTTTAATTTTGTTTGTTCAATGTATCTAAAAGTAAGCTATAATCGTTACGAAAAGGTTAGTCCACGGATATTCAATTTGTTGGAACGGTATATTGTCAGAAAAAATACATTATGGCCGCCAGAATAAATGGTTTGCAAAAAAGTATTATAAAAAAAACGCTTTTTCAGGATAATGGCGTTTCCCGTTGAATTTATTACGACTTTCATAAAGGAAGGCTGTATATTTTAAACTGTGTGATAAATGAGAATTACTGGTATATGCCGTTTTGGCAGGGTGTGGGGGTCCTCAAATTAAAAGTTGGCTAGAATTGTGTTCAGAGGATAAAATACCTTTTTCGGATACCTCTGCGACTTAAAGTTGTAGGTCGTGGGTTCGAGCCCAGGCAGGCGCTTTATACTTTGTGTAAATTATTTCTTCACCTCTGCTCTCAAAACGGTGAAGGAAAACATCGTGAGGAAACCGGCATGTCCTAGAACCAAAAATTCGAAGACATGTGACATCCACCAACCCGCACTGGGCCCGCGTGGTGGATTACGGCCCATTCCCTCTCATAAAGAGAGGAGGCCTGTGTCCCAGCAGTGGGAACATTAATAGGCTGATGATGATAAAATACAATCTGTCAGCTAGCAATAGCCAAACACCAATCAGACCATAAAGAAAGTAGAAGCTATATATTATCTATACTAATATTATAAATCTAAAGAGTTTGTTTGTTTGTTTGAACGCGCTAATCTCAGGAGCTACTGGTTGGAATTGCAAAATTCTTTTTGTGTTGGATAGTCCATTTATCGAGGAAGATTATAGGCTATATAACATCACGCTACGACCAATAGCAGCGGAGCATAAATGAAAATTGTTGCAAAAACTGGAAAAAATATTCCTTTTTGAGGGCTTCCGTTGCGTGCGCTGCGTAAACGTTTTAAGTTACGCAACAATAATGTATGTAGGGTAGGTTGGGTAGAAGGGTAGACAAATGACGGGAGCGAAGCCGCGTGGGACAGCTAGGATTATAATACAGGTCCTTCAAGAATTAACACAGTTTCCTCGCATAAGTACTAGAAAAACTAAAGAATATTTCCAAAATTCCAACAAGTTCAACACCACTAAAAGGGAAATTAGCACCACAGGTAATACATCAAACTACCCACAAGAATTTTTATATCACCGTTAGAATTCGGCAAAAACTGTAGCAATGAACTCATAAAATGTTCCGGCAATATATCTGAAAGAAAAGTGGCTTTCCAAAGGATTCATGGAATGGAAAGGCTCAACACAATGGAAACTTTTTAATAATATAACTTTTTGTGGAAAAAAATGAGAAAAACGCCGCTGTGCGTGGTCCGGACTTTCAAGTCGACGAGCAAGCAGCGATTACGTAGTACTTAGGTTGAAAAGATGGTATCTTTGAAGAGGAGATTTAATTGCACCATGCTATTAGTTGGTAACTGAAATCTATGGGCCTTATCTATTAACCCCTGACGGAAAAAGAAGGGTTCTATAAGTTTGACGTGAGTTTGTGTATCTGTCTGTGGCATCATAGCTCCTAAACGGATGAGCCTATTTTGATTTCGACTTTATCGAGAGTGTTCTTACCTATGTTTGAGTTGAATCGGTTCAGCCGCTCAAAAGTTACGGCCGTTTTGCTGTTTGAATCGGGGTGTTTTCGCAAGATATCGTGACATACTTACGTGTTTAATACTCCTAGCACAGATAATATAATACTAGCATACAGATGCCTTATCCCATACAAAGAAACCGTGCCGACGTAACTAGCGATTTTCGTCTGATTATACCGATTATTTTTTGTAAATCGATCGCGGTCGGTTCCGTTCCACGGCGATAGATAGATCACCATCTATATCCGTGGAACGGAACCGAACGCGATCGATGTACAAAAAATAATCAGTATAATCAGTACAGTACGTCGGCACGGTTTCTTTGTATGGGATTAGACACCACTGCTACTAGTTAGATTATGTAGCATGAAATAAAAATGTGTTGGGGTTTAAATTTTACCTGTAAAAGTTTCGACGCAGTTTGGCAACTGATTGGCAAATTCTTCATTAAAATTTTCTATAGCGAATTTATTATGAAGTTGATCCAGAGGCGAAAAGCAAAAAAATAAGTAACAACAAAATAGTAAGAAGACTATAAGTGGTTGCCTACATTTAACATGTTCTAGAACATTTTCTAACGACGAAAGATTTGGTAAACCATTCGCTACTATTTCAAAGAGTAATTAAACCCATTCAATTAGCAGTTTTACTGAACAAAATATTAACGAATTCTGAGAAAAGAAACGCGGCTTTTCTCAAAACCTATAGATTTCCACCTAAGCCTGTGCTAATTGTTACAAATCACGTCCTGGAAGGAATAGAATACATAGAGCTACCATTAACCTTGTATACAAGGAGCTTAGCCACATTCCATGTTACAAATGCTAACCAGGCATTCAGAGGATACGCAGAAACAAGACAAATCCAAAGCTATTTTCCATTTCTCGTTACGTACTGAAATACGTTTGCAAATGTGATTTGGAATACGTTTGCATTCGATGACAATGTAATAACGATGGTTGAGAACAATCTTGTGTCTTCCAATTCATTTTCTATATTCGTTCCACTTGTTTCCCTTGGAGGCAGTATAATATTTTATTTCAAGTTTGACTAGCGATAGCGACTCGCTCCAGTTTCGTTCGGGATAAAATTATGTTACGCAAACCTTACTCGTTTTTCGCTCTTTCAATACCTGAAAAAATCTTTCTGTCGGTGTCTTTGGTATTAATTTTATTGTTACATTTCACCAGTTATTGTAAACTTTCATGATATTAGGGTAATATATTTTGGCATTGTAGGCACCTTACTAAAGAACAAATATAAAAAAAAACTACTGACTTTAAAAAAAAAACACCAGAAAGTGAAAAATTTATTTTCTTTAACGGGTGAAATGAGAGAGTACCAAGGTCAACTGTACACATCTGCGTACCCCTTTAGAGCGTACCGGCGTGATGTTATGTTATGAAATGCTATAAACAATAAACAGATATGCGACTGCAGCAATCCCGAGAGATTTGCCGTCATTTATTGAAGAGTTCTTTTGTATATCTCCAATGGTCTTAATAAAATTAAAATGGGACCAATTTGAGAACATACTATTTTAAACATAAAAAGTCGGTCTACAATTGACGGAGAAATCGAAAAAAAAACAAAAAAAAAACACATGAGGGTGGTGGTCTTTAAGTCAAGAGTGAATAGGTTACTTCTAGGCAAGCGTGCTTCACCGTCGACCACATCATCGCTTACCATCAGGTGAGATAGTGGTCAACCGCAAGCCTATAGACGATAAAAAAATAAAAAGGCATAGAACCTCCTCCTTTTTAGAGTGTCGGTTAAAAAAAGTATCAATAGTAGAACATAAAATCACGCCGGTACTCTCTAAAGGGGTACGCAGATGTGTACAGTTCACCTTGGTACACTCTCATTTCACCGGTTAAAGAAAAGTTATTTTGCACTTTCTGGTGTTTTTATTTGGAAGTCAGTAGTATTTATTTGTATTTTTTTTTTTGTTCCTGATAGGCAAGTTCTTTAGTAAGATACCTACTATTATCAATCCATTTATTATTCTAAACCACAGAAGTAAGCGAACTTTGTTTTATATTATTTACAGATTTAAAGCTTCTTTTACACAAAGACAAAACTCATCGATTTCAAATACCTTTACGGACCACTGAACCTGAATCATTTTATCATGGTATTCCGAACGCTTCCCGGATATATTCCGAATTTATTTCCCTTGCAAATAAAATGTATCCGGAATTCCTCTCAACGCGACGTTTTATGAACAAATAATTTGAGATGCAAAGAATATGTAATAAGGAAAGTTTTTTCATTTACAAAGGAAGGAAACGGATTCGGAATTTCGCGTTTCCAAATGAGTTTTTCACGGTCGTTCGTTTTGAAGAAAAGTATAAATAGACATCAGATAATTCGTCATGCGTCTTTCATCACCTTTGTCTTCTCAAGAAGTTTTTGTTTCTCGGTAATTTACTGCTAATATTGTGATGAAGGAAGATTGTTTTATTTTGCATTCGCAGAAATTTTCATCAAATTTTCAACCATTTCTCTTTCTTACATACATAAACACACGCCCTTTTTCCCAGGGGGGTAGGCAGAAACTACAGAACGCCACCTGCTATGATCCTTACATACTTCTTTTGCTTCACATACATTCATACATCTAGTCATACACACACGCCGGTTATGGGTACTGCGCACTTGGCCTTTCTGAAGAACATAACCTATAAGGTCTATGTATGTCTTTCTAGGGCATCCCCTGCCGGCGTTTCCATTCACGTCTGCCTTGTAAATACCTTTCGTTAGTCGCCTTTCATTCATCCTCTCAACATGGCCAAACCATCTTAACATACTCTTTTCAATTTTAGTCACTACATCTTCTTTTAAACCACAACGTTGTCTTATTACCTCATTCCTCAATCTATCATTTAAAGTTACACCACACATACTCCGCAAGGAGCGCATTTCTACTGCATTAATCCTACTTTCATGTCTTTTTTGCCATACCCAACCTTCACTTCCATACATAAGTGTAGGCACCAGCACGCTGTTGTGAACGGCGAGTCGAGCTTCCGGAGACATCGACTTGCTGGTCACAACTGCATGTATAGCACCATTCACTTTATTCCCTGCATTCACTCTCCTTTCCACATCCTCTTCAATCTTTCCATCCCTTGTGAACATACTTCCCAGATATACAAACTCGTTCACTTTCTCCGCAGGGATATAAAATAGCGTCCATTTTTTGTCGTAAAACCCGCGACGGCGGAGGAGTTTGTATTATTGTTAAAGACACATTAGATTTTATAGAACGAATAGACATTGTAAATCATTCAAAGGAGTATGTTATAGAATTTAGTGCCATTGATGTTCCCAAACTTAACTGTACTTTTATAGGACTTTATAGAGCAGATCGTCATATTGATATATTTCTTCAACAATTGGGCAAAGTTTTACATAAATTAAATATAAAAAGATCACATAAACACTTAATTATAGGAGGAGACTTTAACATAAACGTGAACAATAAAAATAAACAGACTCTGGAGTTTTTGAACTTTATGAAAACATATAACCTGCAACAAATAATCCGCGAACCAACACGAGTAACCAAGACAACATCTACTTGCATTGACCTACTTTTTACAAACTACCCACCACTCATAAACAAAGCAATTGTTAAAGATTATGGATTATCGGACCATAAAGCAATAAATGTTCAGTTAAACGTAGACTATTTATCCAATAACAATAGTAAAACTTGGTACACCGAAAAAAGATTATTCACAAAAAATAACGTCGAATGTTTTAAAAACTCAATAAAATCCAAAAATTGGGAAGCTATACTAAATAAAAATAATAGTGTACATACAAATTACGAAATCTTCATTACAATAATTAAACACAATCTAAATACATTTATTCCGTTACAAAAAATAAGAATAAAATCTAAACCAAAAAAAGGATGGCTTACTAAAGGTCTCAAGAAATCATGCGAACACAAAAGAGTGTTAAGAACTATTTTTAATGAAACCAAAAGTGGTGTTATTAAAAAGCACTATAAATTATTTAGTAAAATCTTAAAATCGACTATTAGAAAATCAAAAAAACTAACATATATTAAACAAATGCAAGAATCTGACAATAAGGTAAAGACAATGTGGAATATAATTAACACAAAAACAGGGAAGGCAAAAATAAATAGACGTGAAAATATATCACTGAAGATAGAAAATGAAGAAGTAAAATGCCCATTAAATGTATCAAACAGATTTAACGAATTCTTTGCGACGGTAGGGCAAAATCCAACAACTAACTCGACCAATAACATTGGAAAACCCGTGGTCAACCCCTCTACTTGTTCAATGTATTTACGCCCGGTGGACCAAAAAGAGATAGTTAATATAATAAGGTCAACTAAAAACAAACATAGCTGCGGTATCGATGACATTCCACCAATATTATTAAAACAATGCGCAATAGAACTCTCCATTCCTTTAATGTTTTTGATCAATCAAAGCTTCCAAGACGGCCAATTTCCAGACGCACTTAAAGTAGCTTTAGTAAAACCAATACATAAAAAAGGTGACAAGCATATCCCAAGCAACTATAGACCCATAGCACTGCTACCAACCTTTTCCAAAATATTTGAAAAAGCTATGTGCAATCAGCTTTATATGTTCTTGGAAAGGTTTAATATTCTTGACGACGCACAAAATGGATTTAGAAAATGTAGATCAACAACATTAGCAGTATATAAATATGTTCAACAAGCTCTACAACATATAAACGACAAACAATACGTAATTGGGCTACTACTAGACATGACAAAAGCATACGACAAGGTCCTTTATGACATTTTACTTACAAAATTATATGGTTGCGGCGTACGTGGACCAGCATATTTGTGGTTCAAATCATATTTACATAATAGGACACAAATAGTACAAATTGAAAATTACGACCATGGAAAACATGAGATCAAAAACATTAGATCACAAGAAAAACAAATTACTTGCTCAATCCCACAAGGAAGTGTATTAGGATGCCCACTGTTTTTAATCTATATTAATGACCTTCCTAAAATATTAGACAAAGAAAACGTTTTACCCGTATTATTTGCAGACGATATTTCAATATTAATTAAGTGTGAAAATATAAATAACCCTAGTCTACAAATACAAGACACCCTCCAGACTGTAGATACTTGGCTCCAGATCCACAACTTGGAAATTAATAATAATAAAACTAAAATAATACAATTCAGATCATACAAAAAACCACCACTCAATCTAATAACAACATTTAGAAACACTAAAATAGAAGAAGTTAATACATTTAGCCTACTTGGTATAAATATTGACACACATATTAACTGGAAATCACACATCGAACATATAAAAACAAAGCTATCAAGATTCTCTTACGCTCTTCTTCAAATTAAACAAAGCACTAACACACAAACAGCTATGGCTGCTTACTACGCATACGCCTACTCATGGCTGCGATATGGCATCATGCTATGGGGAAATAGTGTTAACGTTAATGATCTATTCATAATGCAAAAGAAGTGTATAAGAATTCTAGCCCAAATAGATAGCACGGAGAGCTGCAAACCATACTTTATAAAGTATCTGATCCTAACTCTCCCGTCAATATACATACTTGACATTTGCGTGTTTGTTTTTAAAAATATCGATAAGTTCACTAAAGTAGAAGATACGCACAACGTCAACACACGCCACAAAAAGAGGTTATGCGCTCCATCCTCAAGAATTAAAATGTTAAGTGATAGCCCATATTATATGGCAATAAAAATATATAATAAGTTGCCCAACACGTTTAAAACTGAAAAATCAGTAACAATATTCCAAAAAAGGCTAAAATTATACCTTATCCAAAAATGCTTCTACTCAGTGAAAGAATATTTAGAGTCCAGCTTAAAATAAAGATTTTATCTTTAGTGGCGATCTGACCTATACAAACAATCAAATTTACTCTATCCTATTTAACTTCATACGAAATTATAATTTGTACTACCTGAAAAGGATGACATTGATATTGTATAATTGTATTAAATTCATTATTATTGACATTGAATTTTGACATAACTATATTTTTATCAATTTAATTATATTAATGTAAAATATTATAATTCAGTAATGATAATGTTGATAATGTTTAATGCATGCTAATTTAGAATGTTAAGCACAGCACAATGATAATTGCAATGCTTGTAAAAGGCTGCTAAGTCATAAGTACTAACATAATATAACACCAATATGATACACTTAGTTCGCAATAAACGTTTTGACTTTGACTTTGACTTTGACACTCTTATCATTTATTTTCACTTCACTTACATACATTCACACACTTCGATACATCGTCTTCTCTTTCTTGTTACCTTTAATTTTAATATTAGATACCAATGATAACGTGTACACTAATTCTTACGGCTTCTGTCAGTGTTTTATTATCCTGAGTATGTGGTATGCCAGACTATAATCCTATGTCTGTGCCATATTTCATCCAGATCCTTTCAGCCATTCTAGCGTGATTGAGTAACACAAACATCTATCCATCCCAAATTTCACATTTGTACCTAATATTAGTAAGATGTGTTTCTAGTACATTAATGAAATGGTAACCCTGGACAGACACATGTCATTACAACACCATCGCCAGACGAATATCTATGACCAATACCTCCTCCATCCATTTCATTCACAAAAAATCTATCAAAGAACATTCCGCCGACCATTCCAGCTAAGGAAGCCATTAGCCCACACATGCCTAGCCCAGTTCCCGCCATGCACGGCCACGTCATTGGAAAACCCCTCACCAACCCACTGCAGTAATTGCAGCGCCTGCAATATATTATGTAGACCGGGCATTAGGTCGACGACATTGCAGGCCTATCGTGCTAAATGGGGGCGCCAAAAGTTCTGGTAGGCTTCTCGCGTGTTTAAAACGTATAGTTTAAATTCTGTTTTCGTGTGAGATTGTTTGGATAATTTAGTTTAAATGCCGTTTGTAGCAGCGTAATTTATTTCTTAGTTAAGTCTTTGGTTTAGCAACGTTTTTGTATGAGATTGCATGCTACAAAACAAATTATGAAGTTTAGTGCACAAAAAATCTAAATTATTGTCGTAACTGCGACCCGAAGAAGAATAATACAAACTGAAGCAGTAGTCGGGAACATATACATAAACTCACAACTTTTTTCCATGAGAGGAGGCCAAAACAGGTAATAAAAAAACTTTGTGGTTTACAAGTAAAATTCCAAAATTTTAAAAACCCCCGACACATTTATCTTGCGAAAACACCCCGATTCAAACAGTAAAACGCCCATAACTTATGAAGGGCTGAACCGATTTTATTCAAACATAGCTAAGAACACTCTCGACAAAATCACCTTTCAAACAAAAAAAACTAAATCAAAATCGCTTCATCCGTTTAGGCGCTATGATGCCACAGACAGACACACAGATACACAGCAACACACGTGAAACTTATAACACCCCTCTTTTCCGGCGGGGGTTAAAAAGAAGATGTAGTGACTAAAATTGAAAAGAGTATGGTTGAGAGGATGAATGAAAAATGACTAACAAAAGGTATTTACAAGGCAGACGTGAATGGAAACGCCGGGAGGGGACGCCCTAGAAAGACATACATAGATCTTATAGGTGATGTTCTTCAGAAAGGCCAAATGCACAGTAATAACCGGCGTGTGTGACTAGATGTATGAATGAGAATGAAGCAAAAGAAGTATGTAAGGATCGTAGCAGGTGGCGTTCTGCAGTTTCTGCCTACCCCCATGGGAAAAAGGCGTAAGTTTATGTATGTATGTATGTAGGCAAAAACTACAGAACGCCACATGCTACGATCCCTACATACTCCTTTTAATCAGAAAACTTCTCTTTGCCTGTACACAAAAACACCCATTCCAAAACGAAAATTCAAAACCTACATGCATAAAACCTTTTCAGAGCACACTTTAGCAAGTTTCGAATTCCGAACGAACGCTTTGCCGTCAGTGTGTCGCGTGTCAACATGTCAAATGCATAGCTGCGAGCCGGCACAACGGTTATCGAAATAATTTTTGACTGAATATTACTTTTTAACTACAGAAGTATGTTGCGCTTATATGGACACGCTTTCAGGGAAAATCTGGTCAGGTAAATATCGAAGTTTGTATAAGTTGATGAGTGGATCTTGGCAATGAAATTGGGCACAGCCATTGCAGTTCGCGTAAGTCTTAAAAGGTGATTAGGGATTCTGCCAAGAGATGAGCAGCCAAGCAGCATTCTTCTGTGCTTGGATTCGTCCGGGAAGGCAATTAACAGGACCATTTATTACACGTGTATTTTTCGAATCTTTAGCAGCTTCGGTTCACATACTGTAATATACAGAAAATCCAATTAATATAACATTAATTTCAGTAAAGTTGTGAGTTACATATTCTGCGGTTGCTACATGTGCGACTTTTTGATATAATGTACCACGGGACAATAGTGTTCGTTTAAATTTGGTGTTCATTCTTGAAAATCCAATTAATACAACATGAATTTCAGTTCAGTTATGAATTACATATTCTGCGGTTGCTACATGAGCGACATTTTGATAAAATGCACCAAGGGACCATAGTGTTTATCATCTACCTAGTCTTTTACCAACTATGATAGGACAGGTATCCTGTTTTACCGTCTACAGCTGATTACCAGTTTTTGCCGTGGAGCGAGAGGACTGATAAGCACTCGTGCTTAGCAAGACTGGCAAGACTGCTGTTAGATTTTCTGGATCCTGACTACCATAACAACACAAAAGTCAACAATTGCATGCCGGGACCAATGACTTTACGGCATAGGTTCACAGCGCTATGCTTATGCAATTGAACGGTTGGTATACGTCAGTTTTATGATGCGAACGTCGCGCTTCCAGTCACGTTCCACCTAACGAGGGCACGCCGAGTGCCAAGGATTCACGATCACTGACACTTTATTCATTATCTAGACAAAGAGAAACTTTAAATACGAGAGAACAGAATGCATATGAAAGAACATGGCGCCTATATTCACCGAAGGTATAGTATACTGCACTATTTTGCCAATTTCGCCCATGAAATAGACTGTGAGCAGTGGCGTCGCGTGGGTTTCAGTCGCCCGGGGCGGAGACATATTTTTCCGCCCCCATATTTAGGTATAACAATTCCAAAGACTAAAAAAACTTTATCATAAAAGATAAACTGATGCAAAACACTAACAAGTGCAAAAAAGAATCGTTTCGGATGACGGTGTCTAGAACACATGTTTAAAAAGCCCACATAGAGTAACATATGTGAATATTGGTGATGTTCACATTCGATACATATTATACGTTTTGAATTGATAACTTCCTATTTTTGAAGTTGGTAAATATACAGTAATTTTAAAGAACCAGTACTGTAACCTAATTTGCAGGTGTTATATGATTTTACAAGATATTATTTTGTTTATTAATTTTTATTTACTTTCTTAACTGTGATATAATCATTATTTATAGTGAAATATTTATTACCACTTCTTAAAAGTGCCACCCAGGGCTAGCCGCCCCTGCCACCCTCACTACGCTACGCCACTGACTGTAAGTCTATTGCCATAGGCCGGTCACAATCCAGTATCACCTTCCCCGACTTAGGAACACAACAATCCTACAATCGGTTTCCAATTCCAGTTCGTGCTCATCAGCCTAATAGAAAAACTAAAATAGACACAGGTGCGCAGAGAATCCAAGAGCGAATAATGTATTTGTTACAAACTGTGTGTCTACTATTAAAATTCATCTCCCTAGAGAGGCGTATAGTTTAATAGTGTAAGCAAACAGTACCCAAAGGAATGACTTAAGCAACGGAGATGTTTTGCTAAGACTAAACTGCGCAGGCGAACTGGAGCTTCGTTATAATATCTAGTATTACCTGAACGCACTTCCTCATATCTCGAGCTTAAAGCAAATACCATGGGAAACTCCTGAGCAGTTTTCATCATAAAAAGATGCATTTCCATACATTCTTAAAACAGCTTAGAGTTTTGACCACAGTGTATTTGGTTCAACGAAAATTACTCTCTTTTTTTTTCTTTTTAAACATGCTTTTTCGTATTTTTTCAGCAAACCCTTTCATTTGATACACATATCATGGCAGTGCAAAAAAAAAATAACTAGTCCGCCATCTTGGGCCGTCACTTAACTAACCATGCATTGTCATCCAAACTAAACGTGTATGCAAAATTTCGTCTTAATCGGTGGCGGATAACTGCTTTAAAATTCAGTTGCAAGATTTGACACGAACACACTTACATACATACATACATTGAAAGTTAAATAAAAGCTTGTAAAATAGTTGATCGCATAGCAAAACTAACTAACACACCGTATAAATAACTCAATAAATAACTCATCACAGATCTCTAATCTAAATCCAAATCCTTTCAAATGACAAAATACCTTTAATTTCGGCGCCTTACAGCCAAAATGAATCACTGAACCGTATATTAGCGACAAAATTATCACTCCAATACATATAATTCACTCCAATTAACCCCTAATTTTCCACCCAATGACACGTCTCCTAGACCCCCACCATACAAATTACGTCTGAGAGACGTCACTACATTAAACAAGTTGTTGATATCTTGAGAGTCAATCAGAACTAATTACACTTGAGTTGCGAGTAAGGTGTTGATGTGAGAGCTTTCATGTACACTAACAAGATGGAATTAGCTACTGATACGTCTTGAGAGACGTGATCATGACCGATTGTTGCTTCATTTGCTGCTAGTATGTGTAATTTGGAATTGAATTTGTGCGTTCTTGTTTGTTTTGAAGGACGTTGAATTAGTTCAAATGTAATTTTACCTAGTTTAGGGAATGTTTTTGAAACTTGTATAACGCACTGTGTATTTAATTTATAATTTTACTATACATCATCGTCTTTCCGTCTTTGTTACTTTGCCTATGTTATTTGTATTTATAAACAAAAACACTTTTACATAAAATTATTCATCAAAAAAATCTCGTTTAAAACAAGCTTTTTCGTATTCTTCTCAGCAAACCCTTTCATTTGATAGGTATTTATATCATGGCAGTGCACAAAAAATAACTAGTCCGCCATCTTGGGGCATCCGCCATGTTGGATTAAGAACGATTTAACTTAGCTAATGTATTGCATAATAGCATGCATTGTCATCCAAACTAAACGTGAATGCAAGTTTCACTTTAATCGGTGGAGGATAATTGCTATAAAATTCAGTTGCAAGATTTGTACATGAATATACATTGCAAGTTAAATAAAAGCTTGTAAAATTTGATATAAAATTGCATATAAATTCGAATTGACGTGAAGATGTCAGTCTTCTATTAATTAAGCTTAATATTAGAAAGTAAAAACAATATTTTATGTCAACAAAATGCATTCGGCAAACTAGTCTTCAAGTCTGGCTCATGTTACGGTACCAAGCGTACCAGGGTCATAGGAGTCAGGGTCAAATGAGTCACGTATGCATATATTGAATACTAGATTGAAAGTGTATCTGTAAAGATAAATAAAAAAAAAACTAAAAACCGGACTGCTTCAAAAGCGAACTAAAAGTCGTAAACAAGGGAAAAATCATGCTGTGCAGTCGGAGGATACATACGCGCGAGCTGGCTGACCAAAACCAGATGTATCCTACAGTTTTAATGTAGCCTATGACACTCGCAAGGTTAAGACGAATCGATTGAAGTATGAATCATCAAAATCGGCTAAAGCGTTTGGCCTCTGGAACGCCATATAGGAACAAACATACATACATACATACATATATACATACATACATACATCAGCTGTCAGCGATGAGACCGCCTTTGTACCCATTTATACAAGTTTTTTTTGTAAATGTCTATAATTTTATGGTGTACAATAAAGTATATTCTATTCGTTTCTATACATATATACATAGACTGATAATCACACAGGAGGGTTCCTTCGGCAGTCGGGTAAAAATGAATCTCAATTTCCCTTGGTCACGGCATCACGCGTGAACGGCTGGACCGATTTCGCTTATTCTTTTTTTGTTGTGTTTGTTATTGTTAAGAGATTTTCATTAAAAAAAAAATTGGTAAAAATAATTGGTTGGTAGGTAGGGTTGGGTAGAAAGCGTAGGGTAGGTAGGGTAGGGTAGGGATTTGACGGTAGCAAAGCCGCGGACACAGCTAGTATACAATAAATACTACATTGAAAGTGTATCTGTAAAGATACATAGAATATACTCTATCCATTTACAAGTAAAATTTCAAAATTTAAAAACCCCCGACACATTTATCTTGCGAAAACACCCCGATTCAAACAGTTAAACGCGCATAACTTTTGAACGGCTGAACCGATTTAATTCAAACATATCTAAGAACACTCTCGACAAAATCACCTTTCAAACAAAAAAAAACTAAATCAAAATTGGTTCACCCGTTGAGGCGCTATGGTGCCACAGACAGACACACAGATACACAGCAACACACGTGAAACTTATAACACCCCTCTTTTTCCGGCGGGGGTTAATAAATAACTTTATTAAGACGAACAAAAACTATTTTACAATTATTTATAAGTGTGAAGTTATATATACGTATCAGTCGTGAAGTTTTGTGATCTATCCTCACAAACCTTCCGGTTTCTAATGGTAGTATGATATTTGAACCATTAATAAGCTTCAATTCTATTGGGGTGTAAGCAGAGGTCATGACTAACACGTATCAGTCACGTACGCGTTAGAAACAGGGGTTGTCAACTAAGGTTCAGGAAACGAAAGAAACAGGAGTTGTCAACTAAGGTTCTGACCGCAAAGTAACCCGTCCTGAATAAATCTGTAACATTTTACCCTCCGTTAAACTTTGTTTACTGTAAGCCTCTTTCCTCTTAAAATAACTAGTTCTCATCATCAGTCTTTTTAATGTTACCACTGCTGGGACACGGGCCTCCTCTATGTGTGAGAGGGAATGGGCCGTAACCCACCACGCGAGCCGGTGGGTGACACAAATGTCTTCGAATTTTTGATTCTAGAACAATTTCCTCACGATGTTTTCCATCACCGTTTTTAGAGCAGTGGTGATGAAATAATTAACAAAAAATAAAGCCTGGATTATCAATAAATAATGTCTAATTATCGTACTAAGGTAAAAAAAAAGTCTGGAATTGCCAGCATGCCTGCCAGCCCGCCTTGAGCAAGCGTGGTACTTACTCGTGCAATCCTTTTTTTTTAGTTTATTGTAGATAGGCTCGCGCTTGATCAATATCTCACCTGATGGTAAGCAATGATGTGGTCGACGAAGAAGCACGCTTGCCTAGAAGTAACCTAGGCTCTTGACTTAAAGACCCCTAGATTGTAGCTGTCGGAAAACAGACTCCGGCTGGGAATTCCACTCCTTAGCTGTACGCATAATAAAAGTATTCCCAAAACGTTTAGTGCGAATGGGTGGGATGTCCACCATGTACCGATGGCGCATCGCCGTAGGTCTGGTAGTCCGATGATGACAAGAGGCCTTTGGTCCTACATTAGGATAGTAACAAGCCGGTATTTTGTTTATATCTAATTTTCGTATTACAGACCAGAAAACAGTTTTAAGACCGTCATGTTTTCTAAGAAGGAGGATATGTGGGGAGCCGTGACAACTCGCACGTTTCGTTCTCACACCGTCAAACAGACGAAGAAGTGTGACAGTGATGAGCCGGGTACGGCCTCCAGCATTAAAAGGAGGGTCTCCCCCATTTTCCCCCACGCGAAGAAAGCGTACAAGGCGGATGAAGTTCGAAGATATTCTCCGTTCCATTTCCCCGGACAGGTAATAGATTTCGAAATATTTGGTGTTGCGTTAATTAAACAGATAATGTTTTGATTATGGATTTTCTCTTGTATCTACACTGCACTGAGATTCCCGGGAATAACGTAATGATACATGATTAATTGTGACGTATTTCGTATCGTAGTTAGGAGCCCGAAAACCAGAACAGTCCAAAGGCGCGCAGATACCCCCTCAGTAACTGATTTTAAAATGAGAATCACGTCTAAACATCTAGTCGTATTTTTATCTTAATTACTTATATAAATCCGTCCACCGGTTTAAAATATGTTAAGGTAATAAAGAATATTACATACAAGATCCGCGCGAAAAACATAACCCCTTCCCTGCAATCATTTAAAAAGAGGGCAGATAGTGACATGATTAATTAAAAAATAAGTAAATGATTGTGGCTCATTACTTCTAAAATCTTTGATAAAGAATGCTAGTTGCCAGGATATCCGCTACATTAATTTAACAAAAAATAGTAACAACTCCCAAATCTCTTTATAGGTATTCCTTTAAGTTTTATTCAAAAATCTGCGCTGAATACTTATTAAGTGTGACCGTCTCTCGCCAAACCGCGCCCAATTTTATATGCCCACCGAACTTGGGCGTTGGGTGCTAACCACGATAAAATTTACGTTCGGAATTGAAAATATGAAAAAAGAAAACTTTTCAGATGTGATGTACCTAAGTGTTATTTCCATACACCTTTTTGGTAAACATTCATTCAGCGGACGATATCTTTTGGGGCTTGAATGACGCTGTCAAGGGACGTTGTTGCAAAAAAAATGTCTATGGAGAATTTATTAAAAAAAAAACTAGCAGGTGCGAGTCGGACTCGCGCACGAAGGGTACCGTACATTATCGCAAAAAACGGCAAAAAATCATGTTTGTTGTATGGGAGGGGCCACTTAAATATTTATTCTATTCTGTTTTTAGTATTTGTTGTTATGTTCGTGAGATACAGCCTGGTGACAGACGGACAGACAGACAGACAGACGGTCTAAGTAATAGCGTCCCGTTTTTACCCTTGGGGTACGGAATCCTAAAAACAAGACGGTAGTTCCGATTTTGGCCATGCGGTAAAAGATTTAAGTACAGCTAAATGAGGTCCCAGGTTTGCAGTCAACAGCTATACACAATGGATTGTGGTGTAACTCTGCGGATAAGACAGATCGTATCAAATGTATTTTAGTTTGCCGGACCACAGATAATATAATACTAGCATAGTCGGACTTCGTGGACGCGCTGACAAACTAATCCGCTTGCTTCCATACATCTGATGCAGAATTGTGGGGAGCCAAGTCTGTCCGTAGAAAATACTTTTATCCCGTATATACAGAAACTTTTTTTACAAAAAATGTAAACAACATAGTACAAGTAAAATTTCAAAATTTAAAAAACCCCCGAAATATTTATCTTGCGAAAACACCCCGATTCAAACAGTAAAACGCCCATAACTTTTGAATGGCTGAACCGATTTTATTCAAACATAGCTAAGAACACTCTCGACAAAATCACCTTCAAACAAAAAAAAACTAAATCTAAATCGGTTCATCTGTTTAGGCGCTATGATGCCACAGACAGACACATATACACACGTGAAACTTATAACACCCCTCTTTTTCCGGCGGGGGTTAAAAAGACATAGTCTTGTCTAAAATAATGATAAATGGCACTTGTAGAGTTCTACACAGGACACAGTGTACTATAATATAAGACCAGTACAACAAGTTGACAGGGTACAGTGCACTACAAGACCAGTACAACAAGGTAGTGCATATTCAAAGTTGCCGTGTAGTCTGTGTACCTAATAATTCAAGAGTGTAATTTATGGCGTGACACCGGTGATTTACGAGCGAGGTGGAAAATGCGACGAACTTTATAGGTAGTAGAGATAAAAATAGATTAGCGATTAGTATACCTTTCCAGTAAGAGGATTAGTTTGATACTATTATTCGTGAAATAGTCGCAATAAGGCCTTATTTTTACCCGAAATTTCACGAACACGGCTATCCTCGAAGAATATTCTCTTGTTTCATACTTTTCAGAGCGCAGTTTTTTTTGTAGTCGGGTTTTTATACTATTTTTTTTTCGTATTTGTCAAATAACATGGGTGTCGTAGGAATCGTGTGATGGAAATACCCTAGTATAAGAAAAGGGTATTCAAAACTGTCCAACACTTACTACTGAAAAACTACTTTGCACAATTTCCGTCACCTAACTTTGCCGCTTTGAAACCAGGCAATCCGAAGCGCATGCACGGCGCACTGCTGTTTTAGAATAAGATTTTAATCGCAGTAATTTATAGCCTACTTCAGAGTGGCTAACTTACATGACGCGAACATTATAAATCTCGTGTCAGTAAAAACACAGTATAAATATGGACAAACAGTATTGAACATAGATATAATAAACAAGGAGATATGCCCGGTAAACGAAATATATCGGCAACCTGTGTCTCTAGTTTGCCCCTACCACACGGCAACTACTACACAAGCAGTTCAGAAAAAGCAATAGACACGCAGTCGCGCACACACCCGCAACTCTTAAATCAGAACGTACTACAGAATCAAATATAAACCTTCTCTCATCAAACACAGCGTGTATTTACCATGCTCCGTAGTCCGTACAACTGGGTAAGTTGTACGGAGCACACACGGCCGTACTACGCGATGCATCCGCTTAATAAAGTATCGTTTTGTGATTTTTACATTGCTTGTCCAGTCACTTAGTGACGAACTTAGCTAGTGGTTAAGGAGCAATGTATTTATTGCAAAAATAGTACAGTCGCTGTGATATTTTGAAACATGATTTTGGACATGGGCACTGTGACCACGTCGCGCAGACACCGACACGCCCCCTTACCACTTCTCCTGTATTTAATATTTCTATGGTATCGAAACTATTTACAAACTCCTGAAACGGCACACTCACACAAACATGCGCATCGACGAGACCCCTAAGCGGCTCGCACTACTGACAGCATCGCGACAACCGCTTAGGGGTCCCTTCCCCCCTTGTTTTCTCCCCTTGTCTCCAAATCTCTAAGACGGACAAGGTTCTAAATCATTCGCCCGATATCCATCGTTTTCGAACTTCCTTAAATCTGGCTAAAATCCTGTCTGTTGCCCATCGCCTGTCACCGATCGAATATACTTCTCACATTATCACGGATATAGATTGAGGATTTGTGGGCTTATCTACCCTTCCAGTTTGAAACAAAGGGGTTTCTTGGCAGCCGGCATGAAACAGAAGTCGTAAATAGTCATAATTATAAACTGGGGGAACTAACTTTATACATCGGGTATTATTTATGATATTAATGTTAAACAGTGCTTTGTTCGCGTTACCCCCAGGCCAGTGTTTGGCATTAGCCAGACTTACGTCATAATCTTATTTTATAGCAAATTTCATAAACATGTGAACAAGACTAAGTTAATGGTGTTTGAAAGAGAAGACGATGTATCGGAGTGTGAAGTAAATAAAAAACTTTTTTGCAAAAAAATACTACCGACTTCCAAATGAAAAACTACAAAGTGAAAAATAACTTAACTTTTGGAAGTCGGTGTCTTACGTAGGTACCATTTTTTTGCGATATGGACACCGACTTCCAAAAGTTAAGTTATTTTTCACTTTGTAGTTTTTCATTTGGAAGTCGGTAGTATTTTTTTGCAAAAAAGTTTTTTTATTTTTCCCTTTTTAGTTTTACCTACTTAATAGCAAGTTGTTTATTAAGGTCCATATAACTCCAGAATAGATTAACCGAATAATATGAAACTTGAACATAACCGGTGAAATGAGAGATATGTGTACCCCTTTAGAGCGTACTGGCGTGATGTTATGTTATGAAATGGTATAAACAACAAACAGACATGCGATTGCAGCAATCCCGAGAGTTTTGCCGTTATTTATTGAAGAGTTCTGTTGTGTATCTCCGAAGTTCTTCATCAGACCTTCACCAAATTAAAATGGGACCAATTTCGAATCATAATCTTTCAAACAAAAAAAGAATTTTAGAAATCGGTTCATAATTGACAGAGATATCGATGAACATACACAAAAAAAAAAAAAAAAAAAAAAAAAAAAAAAACAAACATAAAGTCGAACATAGAACCTCCTCCTTTTTTTGTAAGTCGGTTAAAAACACACTAGTGTGTGTCCGGGGATCCGGCGGTAATCCCGGATTAACGGTGACGGACTAAGAGAGAAATTAAACTAGGAACCGGGATCCGGGACGCGTATTTAACTTTTGTATTCTGTATGTCCCCCAAGGAGAGACGAGCATATACAATTCTCCTTGAAGAGACGTATAGAATACTGCAGTTGTTTAGAAGCTTAGAACATTACAAAGCTCGTTTTTCTCTGTATAGAGGACACACAGAATGTTGAAAGCAAATACGCATCCGAGACGTAATTCGTTTCTGGATCACACACAGCCAATAGAGGTGTTATAGTATGTTCGGAACAGGTATTGAACTTTGTAGGGTTGCTACTTATTGCTCTTTTTGGTGGATTGCTATTATGTTAAAAAGATTTTTTACTTGAAAGTTATCTCAAATTGGAGACTATTATGTTGACACCCTATTTAAAAAAAATCTACATTGATTTTGTCTGGCTGTCTCAAATCTGTCAAAAACAATTCATTTTACAAGCTTTTTATTAACTTGCAATGTATGTATGTTCTTTCGGGTCTAATCTAGCAACTGAATTTTAAAGCAATTATCCTCAACCGATCAAAAAGCCTGTTAAAAAAAAAGTATTTTTTTATTGGAAAACTTATTTATATATATTTTAGCAAGTTTTTGACACTGATTGTCACCAAGACAAAATTGGAACAGTGATTAAAATGCAAACAGACAAAAATACGGGCACTGTCCCCTCAGGTTTTTCCGGAACGCCAACCCTACGGACATTCCAATTACAGAACAGGATTGAGCATTATCTGGATATACGGCACGTGTCCGACTCTTATCAGCTCCCCGGTTTGCAATACAGGAGGATGTGGACCGCAATAACTACACACAATGTCACATGTGCCTGAGATTCCGGGAATATATAACCTGAGCAGTTTCTGTAAAGGAATATGGAAGGACCTTATTGTTCAGACAAAAATATTTGTAAGGGATGAAAAGGAACCCATTTTGAGAGAGGTAGACGAAGGGTTCCGTCAGAGGTTTTCGTTGTAGAAAATAATCACTAAAAAACCTCCATATTAATACAGAGGTTAAGTTATGCCAAAACTAAGTGTATGTTAAATCTAAAGGTTCATATTGTAGTGCTATTTTTAACCCCCGCCGGAAAAAAAGGGTGTTATTTAACCCCCGCCGGAAAAAAAGGGTGTTATAAGTTTCACGTGTGTTACTGTGTATCTGTGTGTCTGTCTGTGGCATCATAGCGCCTAAACGGATGAACCGATTTCGATTTAGTTTTTTTAGTTTGAAAGGTAATTTGGTCGAGAGTGTTCTTAGCTATGTTTGAATAAAATCGGTTCAGCCGTTCAAAAGTTATGGGCATTTTACTGTTTGAATCGGGGTGTTTTCGCAAGATAAATGTGTCGGGGGTTTTTTAAATTGTGAAATTTTACTTGTATAAAACTCCATCTTAGTATATTCAGTAAACATCTACAACATGGGCGACTATTTACCTGAGTACGGGGAAGCAAAAGGAGGGAGGGTTATGTTTTTGACCGGTATGTGTGTGTGTACGTATGTTCGACTGTTCCCTCATAACTTCTAAACTACTTATCATAATTTGCCAAATGAATTTTCGTTGGAAGCGTCTTGTTAGTCCGCTGATTAAGGCTATGTGACGTAACATTAAATCGAATATGGCCACCTCTTGGGAGCCCGAACAAGAAAAACACTGTTCACCATCATGTATGGTATCGTTGAATAGGGATTTTAAAATAAAGGTAGGGTTTGCTACAAGGATGATTTCCGGGATAAAAACTATTCTATGTCCTTCCCAGGGTCTCACTAGGGTCCATACCAAAGGAGAATGCCCATTTTGTAAGGGAACTTGCGCCCCTTTGAAAAATGGATGTGTCTTGATGAATTTGGTTGTATATTGTAGAAAAAACATGTTATATTCATAATTAGAAAACATTTTTTATTTATTTTGCGGGGTTCACGAGATATAACGATGTTTCTGTTCTTGAAATGAACCCTTATTACAATGCAATAAGGTGCATACAAATGTCCAAGTGAAGGAACCTGATCTGTTGTTGTCTGTACATATAAAGTAAAGGACACAGATGGAAAATAACACAAAATATAAATCCTATTTTTGGATAATATTGAAATCGCAGACACGATACCTCATAAAGGGTCTGTGCATGGGCAATCTCCTTTCATCTATTTCGATTCAGCTGTTTAAGCGTGAAAAGTTAACATACAGACAGACAGAGTTACTTTAACATTTGTACCATTATAAGTATGGATAAATGAGCAAAGGGATTTAGCTTACACGTGTACCCAGAGTTGCGAAGTTACTTAGAAAAGCAATTTTGTTGTTGATAACATTTTAATACAGGAAAGTTATTTTCAGCCTGTTACACAAATCCTGGAACTTTCTCCTATTAAAGTTGGTCGTTTGTTTCGTGTTGTTGGGATTAGATGAAATTTATTGTTTAGTTTGAAATCCCAGTGACTAATCAACCAGGCATCTCTTACGTCACTGGAGGAGACTTAGTTGTTACCAATAGCAGGGTACGAATTCTCTCTGAATAACACATTAATTTGAATATTGGTTAAACATTGGGATAAGATCCAGGACTTACAAACATTGGCCCAGCATTTACGATATTTTTACAAGCTTTTATAATAAGTATGTATGTAAGTGTGTTCGGGTCAAATCTTGTAACTGAATTTTAAAGCAGTTATCCTCAACCAATTAAGATTAAATTTTGCATACACGTTTAGTTTGGATGACAATGCATGGTTAGCTAAGTAACTTCATTCTAAATCCAATATGGCGGATGGCTCAAGATGGCGGACTAGTTATTTTTTGTGCACTGTCATGATATGGGTATCAAACGAAAGGGTTTGCTGAGTAGAATACGAAAAAGCTTGATTTTTTATTCAATAGTTTTATTACTAATAGTAGATTACGCAGCATTATCTCTAAAGAACACATTAATTTGAATGTTGGCCAAACATTGGGCTTCGCTCCAGGACTTACAAACATTGGGCCCAACATCAACGACTTTTAGAGTCCACTCATTAAATATTCCCGATGATACATATAATACTCCAAAGTCGGAACGCCCGAAATATTTATTGGATGAGTCTTGGGTTCAATTTCGGTCAAATTCTACGTCATCGCGCACATGAGGCAGAATGTCAATGTCAAAATGATAATATGTGTCATATTGTGTGACGTCACTGATGCAATATTAACGTAATAAATGCAGCAGTTACACCCGCGTGTAAGTCGGAAAAAATCCCAAGGGGATAAAAAGTATCCTGTGTCCTTCTCCAAGGTTCAATATATCTACCAAAACATCAAAATTGGTTCAGCGATTTAGGCGTGAATAAACAGACAGACGGACAAACAGACTGCGTTACCTTAGCATTATTAATAATATTGATCGACATGGGACTTTAATATCTGCCGAAATGTGGGTGAACTATGGATCCACCCCTGCTTAATCCTTCCGCCTATACAGGCGTAATGTTATGTTGGTATGGATAGTGCTTCAACAAATAAACAACACGACATCATAATAAATCAACTTTCAATCACAAAGGTACCCCTTAGGAGTTCTCTTTTAATTTTCATTAAAATAAATATCATTCGCAGTCAATTCTCAGTGTTGATTGGGTTTTAATTGGCAATTCAGTAACAACGCAGCTTTCAGAAATATTCATGTTAATCAGTTTTCCAATAATCAAATTTGCACGCCACAAATTAGTATTTATTTTCCAAAATGCCTGATAATTTAACAAAATTTTATTACTTTATGGACTATGCATTTAATTTGGCATTTAATACAAAGGTTGATCATCATCATCATCATCATCATATCAGCCGAAAGACGTCCACTGCTGGACATTGGCCTCCCCCAACCGTCGCTACACTGATCGGTGCCGTTAGTTTCGCATCCATCGGATTCCCACAGCGTTGACCATGTCATCGGTCCACCAAGAAGGTGGCCTTCCAACGTTGCGTCTTCGTCAAAGTTCGTTCGAAAGCACTCCGACACTTCGGAGTGAAAAAAACGAGTGTTAAGGCGGTACCCCGAGCAAAACGCCGCGCAAGCCGTTTCCATAATATTGAATATAAAATGGTAGTTTTTTTTTTTAATGTTGTATATGTTTCACTAATCTCCTTCCAAGAAAACATAAAAATGAGAAATAATTATTGATATTATGCATCTCCTCGTAAAGTGTTCATATGTATTTTTGTACTAATGGATAGACAATATAATAACGAACATTTTTGTAGATAATTTTTTCAAAAGACCAAAATTCGATTTTATAAAGATTTTATTCTAAAATCTGGGCGTATTCACTACTGTAATTCATGCGCCACCAGTGACGCTAGACCAATAGGAATGCTCATATCTCATGCTGATTTTTTGGTCAGGGTACCGTCTTAAGTTAAATTTTTCGGACGGGTAAAAACACATCGGGAGTAGGTAGGTAGGACAACTGTCAAATTATGTTGTCATTCATTTTTCGAACGAACGAATCAACCGTCCGTAGGCCATTCCGTATCGCCAGTAACGAAGGCCGAAACTACGGAGTTCGTGCTTAAGGTGTAGACACTCTGGACTTCTTGCCTACATCAACCATCCTTTCTGCGAGCAATGTGCCCTGCCCACTACCACTTAAGTTGGTTGATACTTTGTTGCTTGTTTGCTGTTTCGATTAAATTATTTTATTGATACACTCTTTCATTGCAGACAATGGTGGAATGGGTTATGGCCCGATCAGACGATATCCTCAACTGGGGACGCAGGAATTCTCTATGGCCGGTAACCTTCGGGCTAGCTTGCTGTGCCCTCGAGATGATGCATTATGCTGGACCCAGGTATCTTACCGATTTTCTTATTTTATTGCTGGAACGTTCACTGATACACTACATAATATTATGTTGAATAATGTACAGGCTGCATCAGGAGTTGTTTACTATACGGACCTTGTGGAAACTAGAACAAATTTCCGTGCGTTCAAGCGTTTTTGCCATACCTATTATTGGAACCAAATATAACAAACCGCTCACAATGTTAGGACCCATTAATATGTATTAATGCTAATTTTTTATCCGTGGTGCTAGGCAACTGGGCTTATCCCAGTTGTATATGACCCTTTGTGCCTATTGGCCTTGTTTGTTCTGTCTCCTGCTTGATATGGAGGGAAGTGGAAATTTGTATTTTTTCCAACTCCTCCGTTATTCTTTTCTGATTAATTTCGTTGCGGGATCCAAGACAGTTAAATTCATTCTCCGGGACTTCGTCGAGTTTCATTGCCTCGGCGCTTTTCTGGTGATCGCCACTGTTGATTTTGGCTTTCAGGAGTTGCAGTGGTTTGGGAATAGTGCGGTGGGATTGATACTCTAAAACTGATCTCAATCTAGTTCCAAATCCTGATACTTCTATATGTACAAGAACAAACACTGCAAAGGAACCAAAATCCAACAAAATTCATTTTAAACTCAGTCAATCAGGTTGCCGAATCCTGGAAAATCTTGGGAATTCCTCCGGAAACCTGATCAAAAACCAATTAAACAACCGCTTAAATACTAAACAATTATAAACCCATCCTAGTCCAACCGATCCAGTAATGAACCGAGTCCACTGCAGCCGAGTACCTACCTATAAATAAGTAGTACACCAACGACTACCTACAATACTGTCTTTCCTTTCATTTTTAAAATCCATCCAAAGGTTGTCTTGAAAAGATCGCTTTCAGCTATAAGGCCGCCTATTGTGTCACCCAGTGTAATGTTTTCTTCATCTATACTTCCTGTAACTCTTAAGGTGTACATAATAAAGAGTATTCTATTCTATCCTATAAAACAATATTGCATCGTGACCGCGTAACTGATAGGAGATCGTTTTAGAGGCAGCCGAGCCGAGGCGTGGTTATCGACACGATTCACTGCACCTACATGTACTTGTTGCTTAATTGACGTGCAACCTCTAACAAGTAGGGCACTGGAAAATTTATACAAGCTCACCAACAACATAACATGACCCCTGTATCCCCGACGGGTGCACCTCGCACGCCCACATTTCGCTAGGATAGAATGGAAATGCATTTATTCAACACAGACATAATACATCAGCAACAAATACAGAGTAAAAGACAGTAATAAAAAGTATAAAGACAAATTGCGCTAAACATGCATATACAGAAAGGGTTACCAACTCAAGATTTGCTGGGCGTCAGACTGAGACACCCAGCGCTAATTATTTCTTAGTAAAAAGTCATAATTCGAGGTTTGGCTCTCGCCTATTTCCTCCTTCAATATTGGACCAATTCAAAAGATATTCCATAAACTGATAATGAAAGATATATACCACGCCCCTATGTTTTCCTTTCACACATCTAAGCTTCGGGTTACTAGTAACATATTTCAGATGGAAAAACTCAAATATCACTTTGCTCGACCCAGAAATTGAACCCGGGAACGCATGCTCACCAATAGCGCTTTCTACAACAAGACCAACTAGGCAATCCTCACTAACAAATTGGCATTAATTTCTCAAAGCGAGCTTGCCACCGGTTCTAATTTAAAGGCACTTCCAGCAAATTTTTCGGTCCCACAAAAGCATTTACAACAAAGGACCAGGAAAAGGGAAGCGCGACTGTCTATTTACTCTTGATAAATTAAAGGAAAAGCTTAATAATTCATCTACTTCGTAAACTTTTCCTTGACATTAAACTCTGAAGAGTTGCAAAGGTTCCCATCACGAGTCCGTAACAACAATACTATTGTTCTGGAACGGAGCTAAGATTCTCGATATCCACGACTCGACCCCTAAAGGTTGAGACATGACATTTCCCATCAAATGTCATTGTATAGTATCGTCAATGGGTTTTGCTTACGACGAAGCCCTTGTTAAGGTTATGGTGGGGTCGCTTGGAATTCTATTCAAGTTGATAAGTCAGTCTTGGCAATGCATGTTGACCCTGAACTTTTGGGAGACCCCTAATCTTAGTTAAGTTTTCTGGTGTGCTTTACAACTACGCTTTTCTCAATTGTAAACTGGCTTTTGCACCCTAGCTCTGTTCTGTGTCCTGCTTGATATGAAGGGAAGTGGCAATTATGTTTTTTTCTTACTGCGGTGTTATTTCCTGATTAATATCGTTGCAGTCTGATAACTTTTAACTGAGGAATAAAAATGGCCTTTTGAAATATTTTCTTCACAAAAGCTGTCAATTTACGGTTATCACAATTATTCCTTTATCTGTGCTTTAAAACGTTGCTTCGTACCAAATTTCAAGATTCTCAGTTCACGGGAAGTAAGTACCCTGTAGGATTTGATTCCCTTGCCTGTCGAAAATTTGCGGAAATTTGCGGCATAAACTGCTGTATCTTTTGATTGCGTTGGCTTAGAAGTTTGATTTTTCACAGCTTTAAGGGACAGTTGACCTAATTATTTGATATAAATTTCAGCTTGATACCTCCACGCGTTCCTGAGAAAAGGGTCTTGACAGACAGACGGACGGTCGACAAAGTGATCATATAAGAGTTCCGTTTTTTCCTTTCGAGGTATGGAACCCTAAAAATCAGCCCTAAGACATATAGTTTCTCTTGTAGGGACTTGTCGAGCTTCAATGTCTCGGCTCGGCGCCTATTTGGTGATTTTATAAACTGTTGGTATGATGGGCTAATCCCATTAAAAAAGCCTTTTCAGTCAATAGATACTTTGCAAAACTGAACTCTAATTTCAGATACGACATGGACCGTTTCGGCATGGTCTTCCGAGCCACACCTCGACAGACCGATGTGATCATCGTGGCCGGCACAGTCACCAACAAGATGGCGCCAATCCTTCGCAAGACCTATGACATGATGCCGGAGCCGAAGTGGGTCGTGTCTATGGGCAGCTGCGCCAACGGCGGAGGCTATTATCATTACACTTATTCCACGTGTCGGGGTGCGGATAGGATTATACCGGTAAGTGGCTGGACCAAGATTCTGGCTAAGGTTAAAATGATATGCCGTATTAACTTTTCTGTATTAACGTTTCCTTATTTCCTTCTACACACTGTGTCTTCGTCTATCATCCAACTTTCCTGTCGCAGGTCTGCTGGAAGAAATTTCTATTGGAATAAGCAGTACCTTTGTGCTCTTTTATCTGTATTATTTCTTTTCTCTGTTAAGTGTTTTGTGAGTACATAAATAAATAAATAATAATAATAAATATACTTTTTATCCATGTATTCCCACGGGAACGGGAACTACGCGAGTGAAACCGCGAGGCATCCGCTAGTTTTTTTATTTCTTCTTCTTTATTTTTCAGGTAGATATATACGTGCCAGGCTGTCCACCGACAGCTGAAGCCCTTCTCTACGCCATGCTGGTTCTACAGAAGAAGGTCAAACGCATGAGGGTCTGTCAGGTTTGGTATCGCGGTTAGACATTACCAACGGTGCATTAAAATAAAATGTCTATTATTGTTTTTAGTTTGAGTAAAGTAATTTGGTTTTGGTTATTTTTGCCTTTTCATTTTTAACACAATCTGATTTTAGTTCATAATGTACGATTTCCACCAACCGGGCCGCGTCGGGGCACGCCGGAGCGCACTTCACACTGTGCTAAAGGAAATTCAGGCTTCTATACAATAGTTAAGTTTCATGTTTGCATGGAATTTACACAGCTTGGAACTCGCGTGTGATGCGCGCGTATGCCGCGTCAGCCGGTCGGCTACGCTCAGACGCCGCGGCAGCCGATCGGCTACGCGCTGCGCTGCGCTCCTGCGTCACCCGGTTGGTGGAAATCGTACATAATCCTGCTAATAAAAAAATGAGTTGTGAAAGTATTTGTAGTTAGGTATGAGTTTGGATGTTTTTTAATCACGCTTCAAAACAGTTGGGCGAAATCAAATTAAGCTTGGCACAAGGTTAGACCTTATTCTCGACTAGAGCATAAGGTACTTTTTATTATCTAGTAGCTCTTTGGGATCATTGTCAACTCTCACTTAAACCACCAAAGTTAGTATTCTATTTATTTACTAATCTACTACTCCGAAAAGGAATTAATTACGAGAGATTAGACAACGTAACGATCTGTCAGTTGTAAGTTGTATCCTACTCAAATAGACTTAGGTAAACGGACCCGGAATTAAAGTTATTAATCAAGGTGCGGTCTTGACCCGAGACTACGGGGGTTTATTCTACTTCCTAGTAGAAATGTGAAAGTTTGGATGGATAGATGAAAGGATGGATGATTGTTACTCAATCACGCCAGAATAACTAAACGGATCTGTATGCATCACATCAGCCTATTATTGTTTCCACTGCTGGGACACAGGCCTCCTCTCTGTGAGAGGGAATGGGCCGTAATCCACCACGCGGGCCCAGTGCGGGTTGGTGGATGTCACATGTCTTAGAATTTTTGGTTCTAGGACATGCCGGTTTCCTCACGATGTTTTCCTTCACCGTTTTGAGAGCAGTGTGCAGAGCAGTGGTGGCCCAGTGGTATCGGCCGTGACTTACAAGTTGTTGGTCGTGGGTTCGAGCCCAGGCAAGGGCTTTACTTTGTGTATTGTTATTTCTTCTGTATGCATACATCCACTTAATCCTGCAGTAATTCTAAAGAAATTCTATCCTTTCACGGCAAAAATACACAACGCTACCCGTTGAAAAAAATCCTGAACATGCAGCGTTGCAACGATATCGAAAGAGCGCTAGTTTTTTTTAACACATGTCTGAGGTGTTTGGTGCTTACTCCGGGTCACGTTCAGACACGTGCCGGGTTTACCGACGACAGCAACGCCTCTTGTGGAGGAAGCCGGTAGTATATATTTATGTCAAGACACGTTTCGCGTTTTAGGAGATAAGTAATAGTCTTATTTCAGGGTTTTTGACCGTGTGTTTTATGTTAGGTTAGAGGTAGTTTTGTGCATAAGGAAAAAGGTCTAAACTCAGCAGTGGGTGCAAGAAGACTGGCAATGATGATGATGAAGAAGAGGTTGGATGATAAAGCTTTGTTAAGCTTTGTTATTGCCTAAGAACTTCGTTTCGAAATATGAACATTTAGACACAAGATTATAAAAAAAAAACTAAATTACATAATAACAGTTACGAAATGACTTTTGTATGGAGTTTTGATATCATTATGTAACTGGCAGAATGATGCTGAACCTGTTACCTCACCAAAAAGCGGGCTTTGATTTTTATTTATTTATTTATATACACTTTATTGTACACCATAATAAACAAGAAAAAAGAAACTAAAAACTGATTTTGTGTATATAGTCTGTGGTTTTTAGTCTAAACGTTTCTATTAAATTGTTGTTGGAACTGATTTGCATTTAATTAAGTAAGCTCATCAGGTAGTGGAAAAAGAATCGTTCGTGTCTCGCATAAAAACGCTTTATTTTAACACTCGCATGTAGCTTTACATCGCTTGTGTTAAAATTTCGACTTTTTATGCTCGACACGAAATGTACTAGGTTTAATAAAAGAGAGTTTTTAAGTATGTTGAACATTAGAAGTTGGCAATCATCATTAAGGGCTTTTAACCGCTTTAGTGCCGTAAAACAGTAACTTTATAAAGCATACTCCTTAGTAAAGGCTAGGTTAAAAGGTTTAAAATAAAACATTATTTGAAGAACATGGTTTTGTCGTTTAACAACACGTTTTTTTTCGCTGCTTTTGGATACTCCTTCAAAACGACTTGGATGTTTAAAAATATTTTCACACAGATAAATTGTTGGCTAGAATTTCTTCATAACTCAAATAGCTAAATCAAAGAATATTTTGCAAACAAAACTGTCCAAAAGGAGGTTCAATATTGATATTCAAGCTCCGAGCGGGCGCACGGCCAGTACTGCGTTAAAATTGGCGACATACGCCTTAACACGTTCATCGACAAGGCACATTTACAGTACCTATATATCTTAATTATATATAAATCACGTGTCACGTTGTTTGTCCGCGATGGACTCCTAAACTACTTAACCGATTTTAAATTAAATTTGCACACCGTGTGCAGTTTGATCCAAATTGAAATATAGGATAGCTTACACGTGTTAGTTACACTATTTATAACTCAAGAACGGCTGAATTGATTTGGCTGAAAATTGGTGGGGAGGTAGCTTAGAACCAGGAGACGGACATAGGATAGTAGGGTAGGTAGAGTAGGTAGGGTAGGTAGGTAGGGTAGGATAGGGTAGGATAGGGTAGGATAGGGTAGGATAGGGTAGGATAGGGTAGGATAGGGTAGGTAGGGTAGGGTAGGTAGGGTAGGGTAGGTAGGGTAGGTAGGATAGGGTAGGTAGGGTAGATGAATGTTTGGTGTTGTTATATCAAAACAAAGTTTGCAGGGTCAGCTAGTATATATATATATACAAATCACTCCTTTTCCCTTATACTACTACTACATTTTATATTTTTCAAGAACATGAAAACTAGACTAGAAATTTATCAAAATGATACATGTACTAAGACCGTATACCCCACGTCTAAAGCTTAAATATTTAGGTAAAGTACCATAAACTAAGCTCGATAGCAGCTGTCACTATGTCACGAGGCTTAGGCCTTTCACGACACCCTCATGAATATCGGTCCGTGCGAAGCGAATTTATGGAGATAGACAGACACACACGCAACTAATGGAATTCAAAGCTTAACGGTCTGGAAGAGAAAGAGCGTAGATAGATAGACAGAATATTATTTTTGTACACCATAGTGTAGATACACACACACACATACAGTCTAAGGTTAAAATGGCGATGGGCTGGCCATGTAGCACGAAACAGTGACAAGCGATGGACAGTAGAAGCGACGAGATGGAAGGGACCTAGGGGAAAACGACGAAAAGGCCGACCTATGAAACGATGGCTGGATGACATCATAGCTACAGCAGGAAAAGAGTGGATGAAACATGCTCAATATAGAGAAAACTGGAACAAACTGGAGGAGCCCTATACCCAAATAGGGGTTCCTATCCTAGAAAATAATTAGGTATACCAAGAAAATAACGACTATAAAGAAACAATGTAAAAATGTTAAAGAAACTAACAATACTAACTAGTAAATAAGTAAGCCAAATACTAACAAATACCTACTAACAACATTTGAAATGTAACAATAAGGATATGGAAATAAAAAGGTTTTATTATTATTATTTTATTATTATTAGTGTAGATACGTGCACATTTAAAGATGCAAAGGGAATAAGATGAAAAACTACGCATGACCGGGATAGTCATGCTTTTGGCTGAAAAGCTGTGGAGCCTGGGTAATAAGTTACCGCAGATATGTAAAACATTTAGGAACTATAGAAACGATCAAATTGAGATATGACAAATATCAATATGTTACAGAAAAAAGATACAGATAGACATTAGAATACACACCAAACCCCGCTTGAAACGGACTCAGGAGATAGACTTACACAGGCACATGACACGCAACTAATACAATTTGAAGCTTAAGGCGGTACCCCGAGCAAAACGCCGCGCATGCCGTTTTTTGTGCTGTTTTTAGGAGCTATCTACTCGTTATTTAAAAAGAAATATCAATTAATAAAAATACATTAAATTTCTACATAATATTGATTCTAAAATGGTAGATTTAGTTTTTTTTTTATGTTGTATATATTTCACTAATCTCCTTCCAAAAAAACATAAAAATGAGAAATAATTATTGATATTATGCATCTCCTCGTAAAGTGTTAATTAATAATTTTTTGTTCTAACACTAATGGATAGACAATTTAATAACAAACATTTTTGTAGATTTTTTTTTTCAAAAGACCAATATTCGATTTTATAAAGATTTTATTCTGAAATCTGGGCGTATTCACTACTGTAATTCATGCGCCACCAGTGCCGCTAGACCAATAGGAATGCTCATATCTCATGCCGATTTTTTGGTCAGGGTACCGTCTTAACGGTTTGGAAGTGAAAGAGCGTAGATGTGTGAAGGTACAAAGGAAATGGGCGAAAAAATTACGCATGAGTGCTGTCATGTTTTTTGGCGTAAAGGAAACAATGCGGGTAGCGGGAGAAATGATACCGCAGGCCTGATGGAAAGAATTTAGGAAAGATAGAAATGAAAACCCTGAGTGACAAAGAATTTATGACCGAAATGAAAAACTGTGGTATGATAAATATTGACATGGCTGGTAGAAACAAGTGCGTGTCGGATTCGCACATATAGGTATCCGTACCAAATGTAGAATATATTGGTATTTGTTAGTAAAATATACGTAATAAATTTCGCAACATTATCACCAAATTTCAAGTTTATAGGTCAGTGATAAGTTAAAAAAAACAGAACAAAATTTTGTGACAAACGACGGACAGACAGACGGACATGTGAGTGACAGCAATAGGGTTCCGTTTGGACCGTTCGGTTACGGAACCCTAAAAAGGATAGATAGAATAGAGATTAGATTATCGCACACCAAACCCGGTGATTGCTTAAGAACAGGAAACAAGTACATACCTACGAGAACTATTGTTAGGTTTGATCCTTTTTAACTAATAATGGCTTGTTTTAAATAAAAACGAATGATCTTATTTTGCAGTTTGGTTATTTGTTAAGGTTTATTTTTTATAAAAACCTATATGTCTTAATAATTCCAAAGGGCTGCTATGGATTCGATATTTTTTAACCCCCGCCGGAAAAGAGGGGTGTTATAAGTTTTTAACCCCCGCCGGAAAAAGAGGGCTGTTATAAGTTTCACGTGTGTTGCTGTGTATCTGTGTGTCTGTGTATCTGTGTGTCTGTCTGTGGCATCATAGCGCCTAAACGGATGAACCGATTTCGATTTAGTTTTTTTTGTTTGAAAGGTAATTTTGTCGAGAATGTTCTTAGCTATGCTTGAATAAAGTCGGTTCAGCCGTTCAAAAATTATGAGCGTTTTACTGTTTGAATCGGGGTGTTTTCGCAAGATAAATGTGTCGGGGTTTTTTTAAATTTTGAAATTTTAGTTGTTTATGGTAAACACTCGGGACGTTGTCGAGTGTTTCTAGCTAGTACGAGTAATGTGGCTTGAGGACACATTCGGTCGAGGGTCGTCGCCTGAGACGCTTGGTTAAAATATAGTGTACAATGTCGTACATTGTTGTAAAATTGAATTTCTTGTTTAGAACAGCATTATAAAAGTAATGAACAGTTTCGAGTTTGTTTTCACATATCACATCCAAGTACCTACTCGTAGTACCGCTGCGGCGCTGACTGCTACACTATGAATGAATCCGGAGACACTGGTCAACATACTTATTCAAACTCGAGTTATACATATTACATAGTAACGCAAGGACAATTTCCTCTAACCCCAATGTCCGCAACGAAACTCCGAAACCACACTAAACATTATTCTTTTACATAAAATAAACCGAACCTTTCTGTGGCTAAATTCTTTACACAAAACGATGGGACGGTGCTAACTTTTTATTTTATTGGGTCCGACTTTCGATTGGCAGTCGGCTACCACTTACCTACACAATATAACTAATATATTGGTGCTTCTAGTTTAAGGTTACACTAGTCGCTTTTTCTTCCACACAAACGTAGTCTGGCGATTAGTCCAATGTGTGATGTACGTTCAAAATAAAATTTATATCAATTTGTCTCATCATTATCTAGCCCTGTATGGAAACAATAAATTTTTGAATGTTATGAGCGTCGAAAGTTCCATATTTCAACACTAATTTTAACGCATCTTTGGGCGGAAATAAATACCATAGGAAAAAGGAAAATTGCAAAACCACCTCCATAAAGGGATAGATTAGTAATTCAACAATGCAAATAATTTTATTTTGAAAATATACATTAAGGTCTTTTTAATGATATCTAGACTCCCAAAGGTCTGTTTATAAAATTGCCCGCGCTCGTGTTCGTCCTATATCATCATACATCTTGGATACAAATTTGCAAAAGCGCTAATTCGTACGCGAACAGGCTTCTTACTGCTCATCACAGCATCTATCTCTTTCGCACGTGTTGTCGGATGAGATAGCATGCATTTTAACCTCGAGCACAAAATAGTTCGTGCCTTCGAGGCGGCGACTAGGGGCAACGTAACTAATAAGTAATCTGTGCTAGGGGGAACCTTAAAGGTGAGTACAGACTAGAGAATTAAATTGTAACAGAACTCGCGCGTTTTTTTAACCGCACTTCGAACATGACGTTCGATGTTTTGTTAGAGCAGGTCGACGTTTCGTTACAAGTGAATGCACCAGTAGTCTTAACTCATCTTTAGAGGGTTCGCTAAAATCGCCTTATCTTTTCAAGAGATAAAATTACCTACAAAGCATCTTTTTCTCGAGCATCGATTTCGGCTGAGTGGATCGTCAGGGCCTAAGGCGTTTTGTACTTCAAAAGGAAAAACTCGGGACCCTTGTATCATCACTTACGTGCTTCGTCAACCTGTCTGTTACACGTTTTCGTACAAAAGAAACTATTCGAACTTGTAGTGCTCGATTGCTACATCAATAATAGCTTCGAAATTGTTATTTGTAAGTCACGATTTCAGATAGTATCAGAAGTATAGACACTGTTTTGTATGATCAAATAATTCTGATTGTATTGGAGTTTAAGTGAGATAGCTCACTTCAATTCTATCTTAGCAATCTCCAAATCAAGTTGGCACATAAATAATAAGATAGATACCCGGATATCCTATATTATTAAACGAGCAATATTTGTATATATATACTAATAACGAGGCAATATTTGTATTTTTGTATGTAAAGAATAAACTTAAAAACTACTGGACCGATTCCAAATTCATTCACCGTTGGGTAGCTACACTATCCCCGGGTGACAATAGTACATTGTTCACCGAGAGGAGAAAGTGACCGATTACCGTCGAGGGTGTCGTTTGAAGCCCGAGCCGTAGGCGAGGGCTTTAAAACACCCGAGATCGGGAATCGCACTTTCTCTCGAGTGATACATAGTGCTTTATACTACACCTACGAGGAATTTACTTTTCTACGAAAACTGAATCCTCAAACAACACACAAATTGAAAATGGCGCCAATGGCGTCTGCAATTTTCACATGTTCTTTTTTCAAATTGTTTGACACCATCCAACACACAGCTAGTGGCCAGTGTCATTTTGCGAACATGGAGATAAAAACTCACTGTAAAAACTTTTTGGCTTTTGATATTTAGGTTACCAGCGCATAGTCTTACCCAAAATTAAAAAAGAAAAACCACGTAAGAAATGGATTTTCATACACGCTTTCTCTCTTGACTTGACTTTTCTCTCCCGCTCAGATGCGTTTTCTCGCCGCATATTTGTTCGATATGCAATGACGTACTTTCTACCGTAAATTTGATAAAGTATCAAGGTACTTTCCGAGCAGGTGTAGTATAAACTACTTTTTATCCCTGTATTCCCACGGAAACGGGAACTACGCGGGTGAAACTGCGAAGCGACCGCTAGTATACGAATATTTGTAATCACGTTCTTGAAAACGGCTCTAATGATTTCGATAAAATTAGCAAATTCGGGGGCGAAATATCGATCTAGCTAAGTCTCATATCAAAGCAAATTCGTTATCTCCGCATTTTTGAAAAATATTGTTTTTCTATATAAAGCTATAAAGCAAAGGTACTTTGGAAATGATTATGGGCAACTTTCAAATAGTCAAATACCTAAATAACATTTTTTTTTATAAATAAGGCCTCCTAAACGATTTGCCATAATACTACTGAACTTTTTAAGATGAAACGTACAGAGATAATTTTCTCAATTTACAATGTTATCCAAAACTCACGTTCCAAGCCCACGGCAGCTAAGAAAACGTGTTACCAAAAAACGGTTTTCGTAATTTTTATGACGAAAATACGAAATGGAGAGATTACAGCTGTAATATATCATTATAATGAGGCCCATTTATATTCCTGATAGCGCTCCCGAACATATGGTAGACCTTGTCGCGTGCATGCAAAGAGAATGATTAAGAATAATGACTGTGTGCATAAGAAACATCCAGGCTAAGGGATTATGTTGATAAATTAAAGAGAGAAAGATAAATATTTATTTGTGACCCGCACAGGCGATACTAGTTAAAAAAAACCCCGGCCGGGACCAAAAAGGCTTCTATCTCAGCATGTGCAACGATAGGTATTAGAAAGATAATAACGCTGCGCTGATATTCTGAAAGGGCCCACGGTTGATGCCACGGACACATTCACGGAAACGAAACATATAAAATTTAAGGAATAAAATATAATAACCAAATAGTTTGTACCCTGTAGGTTAGTCACAGTATGTATGTGTATATCGTATTAAACAAATATACGAATAAAAAACAATAAATATACGAATAAAATCCCGACGGCTCAATGATCGTTTGTCAAAGCCGTAGACAAACGACAGAGCGCGCCAGTCTATGGTATGCTCCAAATAACGCCATTATTTTACAAAACACAAAAAAGCTACGAAAGCCAATAACCTTACCTACATGAAGATATACAGAAATAACAATTCTAGCTTCAATTTATTCAGTCTAACAACCCAAGAAAATATTCAGCAGTTACATCTACATTATTCTCTCGTTCGAGAACTCTGTGAAACTGTAGAAAAATGAACAAAAGAACGGTTTTATATTCGATCTGAAATCAATATCTTGCAGCATCTTAAAAGGATGCTTTGGACGGTAAAATACATCTGCGGAGAGAAATCGAGAAAAGCGTGGGTGGTAGTTCTACACCGACGCTGTTGTAGTGAGGAGTGAATCGTTTGAAGATACCAGTAGCGTAGAAATGTTATGAAAACTTGGGGCTGATAAACTTGGTTACTATTATAAGGAAAAAGATATAGCGGAAGAAGCGTAGGCAGATATAATTTTTAACAGCTAGAAGGGGTGGATGAACCTACAAAGGACTCGAACACACCAAGGGAACATGAAGTCAAAGAGAGGAGATTTATATTCGCGGTCATTGATGATGCTGATGAAGATAGAAATCTAATTCAATCCAAGCGGTAGTCCGTAACTCTACCCCCCAAAGTAACTTCAAATGCTAAGCGTATTAATTGTCATGAATTTTTATACAGATACAAACAAATACCACTTGTACACGCTTGTATAAGTAAACTAGCTGACCCGGCAAACGTTGTTTTGCCATAAAAATAACAAAACACCAAACATTCATTGTACTTTTATCCTACCAACCCTACCCTACCTACCTACCCTACCCTTCCCTATCCTACTTACCTACGTACCCTACCCTACCTAGCTACCTACCTACCTACCCTATCCAACCTACAATTTTTTTCTGTTATTAAACCTGCCCTGTATACTAGCGAACAAAACAAAAAAAGAATTATTCAAATCGGTCCAGCCGTTTTTTAGTTTTAGCGAGACTAACGAACAGCAATTGATTTTTATATATATAGATATATAGATAGATAACTATTCATTCACTGCTACTACAAGGTGTAGTGTAAACACACAACAGATCTGGCCCAGGTTAAACACAGCTCATTGTAGTCTGATTAAAACGAAGTTTAATGGGCGCACGCAATCGATACTGGTCGGCTAAGCTAAACGGCGGTTAACGCACTCGGGCGATTGTGCAACCTGTCAAGGAGATAGGGACAGAAGATCCACTTGATAGGAGACAACAAACAAGGTTATTTGCAGTAAGGGGTCCGCAGGTAATGGGCTTCGGATCCCAGAATAAAAAGGCATTCACTATCAACTACATTGCATACAATGAAGACTTAGATGACCTATCTACAGTCTCCAGACCTGTGACAAACATCAGGATCTCCGAGTAAATAATCGCTTCACATACAAGTATTTGACATTGACATAGTCCGAAGAATTGCGAAACTTAAATGGCAGTGGGCAGGGCACATTGCTCGCAGAACGGATGGCCGATGGGGCAAAAAGTTCTGGAGTGGCGACCGCGAACCGGAAGACGATGCGTTGGAATGCCTCACCCTAGGTGGACCGATGACCTGGTTAAGGTTGCGGGCAGGCGCTGGATGCGAGAAGCACGGGATCGGTCAATGTGGCAACGCCTGGGGGCGGCCTATGTCCAGCAGTGGACGTCTTACGGCTGAAATGATGATGATGATTTGACAATAGTATAGAATAGCCCTGCATTACTACAACAGCAAAAGATTACAAAAGTGAGTCGACTACAATGCAATATCACATGCTATGTACAGATCATGCCATATATCGTACGGCTACAGTCAAAATTTAAGATATAAAATCTGTTCTATCCCAAGTTGTTAAGACTGAATCTTCTGTGCTATTCCTGTGCTAACATCTCGATTGATCGGGACGCTACAGTATCGACTATGTTGAACAATGGCGGTTGCCATGCGGGACGGTTTCGCTCACGTAATTCACATAACACGATGTAGTCGATTCGCACGATGTCATTGTTTTGTTTTTTCTAATCGATTCGATTGAATAACTTGCGGCTGTCACGAACTGACAGATGTAAGACTGCGGTGTCGTGCCGGTTTCTCGGAATGTTTCGGAGAAATACGATCTACATTTCTGCGAGTGCCGAGTGGAATGGTTGAGGTATCACTTTCGACAGAAATACGAGAAGATGTATTTGACGGTGTTGGTCTTGCTCTAGTGTTGGCAAGCGAGATTTTTGAGCTAGGTTCCTAAGTCTGATTGTTGGCTTTGCCAAAATGGTTCAAATTCAAATTATATTTATTGCATCCATAATGTACACACAGGTGGTAAATATAAGTTACAGAAACAATTATGGACCCTGTCGGGCACAGCAACATTCTAGATACAGTCAGTGTCTAGGAGCGAGGAATAGCGCTTAATATTATTAAAAATAAAAATATTTTCCATGAAAATAAATATGGTTATTTAAAAAGAGAATGAAAGAACACTATCTTTCCTTTCCGTCATAGTTGCAAATAATCATTTATTACCTACTATTTGATTATGATATTATTTAGTATTTATTATTGTAATATTTAATTTAATAATATCCCTCAAAGTGTCAATTTCCAGACACAATAAAAATTACCATTGTTTTAATCCGATTCGGAAATATGGACAGTTGAGCTGATATGCATGTTTATTCAATTTTAATTAGTTATATTTTATAGTGAATTGTTTTATACGTTTTCTTTCTATTGCCCCACACACGGTATCTACATATCTTTTTTTTCAACTCTCCTCTCGCAGGTATGCTGGAAGAGATTTCTTTTGAAATAAGCGTACCTATTTTCTGTTCCTTGTTCTTCTTGTCTCTTTATTTTGTGTGTACATTAATGGTTAAATAAATAAATAAGTTTGGATGACAATGCATGGTTAGTTAGGTGACGTCATTCTAAATCCAATATAGCGGACGGCCTAAGATGGCGGACTAGTTATTTTTTGTGCACTGCCATGATACGGGTATCAAATGAAAGGGTTTGCTGGGAAGAATACGAAAAAGGTATGTTTAAAAAAAACAAAAAATTACCCATATTTACAACAACTCGTCATTGTCGTCTTTTAGGATGATACGAAGCCAAATTCACGGTGTTTGAAAGACGTCACAACGCGTTCTGGGTTTTTTTTTGATTTTTAGAACTTAAAACTAAAGCAGCTTCAATGCAACTGATTACATAAGATGACGTCAGTATTCCCCAAAGGGTTCTGCAGAGATGCAGCTATACACACATTTCTCAATCTATGTCTAAATTCCAGAGGTAATTTCGCATAAAATTCTAATGCTTAATATTGTTTGGCATAACTCTTATGCATATCTTTTATTTGCATATATATACTTTGTAGATATACCATATATACTTTGGCATAATGCAAAGGTTAGGGTAACTGTCATTTGATCTAATTTGTTTTAGCATAATTTGGAGTTGCATAAATTTTAACGCATAAAATTTAGGTTAAGGTGCGGCGGGTGTGGTGGGCACAGTAATGATATTATATCATAGGCCTCCCTTTTTTTAATTAGTAGAAAATTATGTGTAAATATCATTCTTCGTTTATAACATTATGCTTCATAAATTTATGCTTCATCATTATTATGCTAACAGTATTTATGGCTAAACATTTATGCGTAATAATATTATGCGTAATGATCATTATCAGTCGCTCCATGTAAAACACTGGTATCCAGCTGAAGCCGGTAAGACTGGAAGCCGATCCTAACAACAATTGGGGAAAGGCTAGGCAGAAGATGATGATGATGATGATCATTATGTTGAATTTCGTTATGCCAATGTAAATTATGACGATACATATTATGCTTATCATTTAAAACTATGTGTAAATATAAATATCCGTTTATAACATTATGCTTTATAAAATTATGCTTCTTATTATTATGCCAGCAGTATTTATGGCAAAACATTTATGCGTAATGACCATTATACTGAATTTCATTATGCCAATGTAAATTATGACAATATATTTTATGCTTATCATTGGTAAACCAATTCCAGATGGAACAATGAAATAACACTTCGCCCGACACAGGAGTCGAACTCGGGACTATGTTCAGCAGTAGTATTATAGCTACAGGCATATGTAGAGAAAGACGAGAGCTCAACTAATAAGTATTACTTTTTGTAGAGGCACCCGACTGGATAATTACAAGATTGTAGAGAAAAGAACTGAGGACTAAAGGGGCTTAAGTGCAATCAATTAATTGTGGAATAATTGGAACTGAAGTAAATAGGGTTGAGAATAAAGAGCTCGTAACGTTAATTGGAGAGGCCATTAATGAAATTATGCTGTATTAATGAATGCTTCTGATTAAATCTATACTAATATTATAAAGAGGAAAGATTTGTATTTTTGTATGTAACGAATAAACTTAAAAACTGCTGGACCGATTTTAAAAATTCTTTCATTATTTGGAAGCTACACTATCCCCGGGTGGCATGGGCTACTTTTTAACCCCCGCCGGAAAAAGAGGGGTGTTATAAGTTTCACGTGAGTTGCTGTGTATCTGTGTGTCTGTCTGTGGCATCATAGCGCCTAAACGGATGAACCGATTTTGATTGAGTTTTATTGTTTGAAAGGTGATTTTGTCGAGAGTGTTCTTAGTTTGAATAAAATCAGTTCAGACGTTTACAAGTTATGGGCGTTTTACTGTTTGAATCGGGGTGTTTTTGCAAAATAAATGTGTCGGGGGTTTTTTAAATTTTGAAATTTTACTTGTGTGATAATTATCCCTGGTTTTATCTACCCGGGTGAAACCGCGAGGCGTCCGCTAGTTAATCATAAAGGTACAAACAGAGGTATTGAAACTTGACCAGTTGAAGAGGCACCAGTACAAGAAGAACATGCAACATGTGACTGGTTTGTGGAGGTCAGATAGGCAGTCGCTCCATGTAAAACACTGGTATTCAGCTGAATCCGGTTAGACTGGAAGCCAACCCCAACATAGTTTGGAAAAGGCTAGGCAGATTGGTATACTTCCCAGCCTAGCGAGCATGGGCGTACCCAAGACATTTGTGACATGACATGATAAATTATGTCATATCTTACAATTTGTCTTAAATGCTAGCACGGGTCAAACATGTGACATATTTTAAAGGCGCCACATGCCTTTCTTGTTGCTGCCCGGCGAGCACGGCCTACTGTGACATGGCTTGAGTCACACATTTCATCGCAGTTTGGACGATAACGCCATTTTGTCCTAAATAATAGCACCGGCGGCGTGAGAAAATTTCCTGACGTTTGTTTGGGACTCATCGGATCTTAATTGCTAATACGGGCGCACCCATTTTGTCACAAATGTCACATTTTGACAGATGATTTAGAAAAATGTATCACTTTCGTTCGGAGGTGGTGATAAAATTTTATAGTTGAAAAAAATATATTTGCCTTCTAATTACGGCACCGAATGGCAATTAATTAATTTTGTGTGTATTATTTATTTATTATTTATTTATTATTACAATTACTCTCTGCACTTACAGTGTTACCCAAAACGTACAGAGAGTGAATTGGTGATCAATGCTTATTAATTAATTGAAATGTTACAGGATTATTAATTAATTTTATATTATTACTTTTTCATAATTGTATTTTTTTTATTGTTGTTCTTATTTTAATTATGTTTTTTTTTATAATTATTTTCTTTTATACCATATTCTTATTGCTTTCTACATTTTTAAATGTTTCTTAAATAAAATCCCCAAAAAATATTTAAAATATAAAAAATAGGGGCCCACCGGTATTGGTCCAAGCTATTATATTTTTTAAGTAATTATTAAAATTTTCACAATAAATATATCTTTCTAAAAAACACTTAATATGTTATCAAACAAACAAAGAAAAATAAAGTGTGCATAAGTCTATAGTTGTGGGTCAAATATATTTCGACCCTGGTCTACTAGCCTTATATTGAACTACAAAAACATCAATGGATTACAAAGTAGATTAGGCTAATTTTAATACTTTACCCAAATGAGAACCACTACAATGATACATAGAGATCAAACCATTAACGTAATTGCTGAAACATATCACGTTCATACAAAATCAACAATCAGATAAAAAGCACTTAATTTTATCAACCCTCCCTCCGCCTTCATTAAACCAAAAATATACAATTCCATTGAAAGCGAGGACTGGGTTCACATGAGTTGGAAGAATTGTAATGACGTCATCAGTTGTCTTGTCGGAATTCCTTGCTACCGGTCGGTTATATCGACGCATCGAGGGGTCACGCCCGATGGTTTTAGTAGGGATGTCCATTTCAGTTCCTGATAATAATCTATTTTCATACTGGAGAATAATAATTGTTTTTTAAATAAAAATATTTTTCAAAACAAGCTTTTTTTCGTATTCGTCTCAGCAAACCCTTTAATTTGATACCCATATCATGGCAGTGCACAAAAAATAATTAGTCCACCATATTGGATTTAGAATGACGTCACTTACTTAACCATGCATTCTTATCCATACAAATTATGCAAAATCTCATCTTAAACGGTTGAGGGTAACTGCTTTAAAATCCAGATGCAAGATTTGACCCGAACACACTTACATACACACATACATTTTACAGTTAAATAAAATCTTGTAAAAATTAATTTCTAACTTTACCAACCAATTTGCCTAGTTATTTTCAAAACAATGTTGTCACATATTCAAGTTTCCGACTTCCCGTAACGACTGTCAAGATCTACAAATGGAATTTGGGACCAACGGCTTTGGTATTTCCTACGTTACCGCTGGCTTCAATTCAAACAACACAGCCTCTACGAAAAGCAGAGACAATTTACTGAAACTTTTGTTCTAACTTTTCAAACACTCAATTTCCGCAGCAATAAGGCAGAAATTGTAAAATATTCTGCACCAAATCAAGAACTGTGCATTTTAAGCCCTACAGCTTTCCGCATGAAAGAATACTCGGCCAACCCCGAGACAGTTTAATTTTCTCAGAGAAATCTCAAGCGTTCCTCTCGGTGACTATTCTTCAACTTGTGAATTCTCACTTGAGAATAACTGTAGGTAATTTGTTAGTGAGGTTTCAAGTTTGATTTAATTTTCTATTTTATTTGTTCTCTCTTTTGCTCGACTACTTCAGTGAAGCCAAGGAATTCTTTGAAGAAAAACTTTGTAAACTCTGGAATTAAAATTTTCTCTTCCCGTGACGATACTTAATTATACAAGTAGGTACGCCACCGTCAGCGTCGGTCATAGGGCAGTCAATTCAATTTAGCTACCATTTAGTTGAATTACTAATATTTTTAGCACAACAACCTATTTATTTATGTACACACAAAACACTTAACAGAGAAAATAAATAAATAATAGTGTTGCGCCGACCCCCATTTAACGGACAAGGACGAGAAGATGATGAGTCACACGTATATGTCGGATCTTGTCATGAATTGTTTACTTAAAATGATACACAAATAACTTTGTTTGGTACTGGGTAGAGTCTTGTGTTGCGTATGGTGTCGATATGGTTCATGGAGAGCGACAGTTATCGTTCGGACATGGCCGTGACATGAGACATGACCTAGGATCTCATTGGTGATTCATTCTCCAGGACTTCGTCGAGCTTTATTGCCTCGGCGCTTTTCTGGTGGTCGCCACGTTGTTGATTCTGGCTTTCAGGAGTTGCTGTGGTTTGGGAATAGTGCGGTGGGATTGACCTAGGTACTGCTCAGTGTTTCCTTTTAAGTCCAGATTAGTATTTAGTACCATAGTGATAGTGATCGACTCTATAGCAAATTAAAACTGTGTAGAAGTTACAGGAGATATTTCTCTAGTTTGCCTGTAACCCAAATTCTGCGCACACGACTATAATCTGACACCTGTATGTCACTAAGTAGGTCAAATACCTGGGATCTGACATATACATTTTTGTTGCAGATAGGATAGATAACAAAAGTAGTCCCACATTAGTATTGACCTAGCTCATATTGTGGTATCGCTATGCATGTGCCATCTTGTAACATCATGCGATATGAGCCTTTGGGGGTATGTGGAACAGAGTGTAAAGTCCCACAAACCTCAATTGAAAAGGGAGGATCCTCCGACCAGACGGATGTTGTGTCTGGTCCGGGCAACTGCCCAACGGTTGTTGTCGGACTGTTGTATGTGTTCTAATCGCGCCGAAAACTTTGCTTGCGCGATGCAGGATTTGTGTGACGTCATGTCATTCGTTCGTAAGTGGCGGCGTCGGTGCCGCTACAAGCCCAAGAAAAATAGTCGATAAAAACCATAAATTATTCTTGGGACAGCCCTATGGCCAAGTCGTACAGACGTGCCGGCAGACGAACTAGCAAACATGACTCACATCGAAGAAGGCGCGGGCGCCACGCTCTACCTGTCGTGGGAACTTCCCTGACAATCGCGTCTTTTTCATAATTATTAGTCCTAGTTGTTCTTTAAAACCCGCTGGAAGTAATAATGGTGTAGATATGCAGTTGATTGTTAGTTAGGTAGACTAACAATTAAATGCATGGCAATGAAGATGTATCATTACTTCATTTTAGCGATTAGAATTTATAGATGTTCATACAATTGAACGTACGCATACATAATAGCTCTGAGACGTGGTCGCTCACAATGGGCCTCATCAAAAAGCTTACAGTAACACAAAGGGCAATGGAGAGGGCTATGCTCGGAGTTTCCTTGCGTGATCGAATCAGAAATGTAGAGATATAGAGGGTTACAGACATAGCCCGAAGAATTGCCACACTTAAGTGGCAGTGGGCAGGGCACATTGCTCGCAGAACGGATGGCCGATGGGGCAGAAAGTTTCTGGAGTGGCGACCGCGAACTGGAAGACGTTGCGTTGGAAGGCCTCCCACCATGTGGACCGATGGCCTGGTGAAGGTTGTAGGGATCCGCTGGATGCGGGACGCACGGGCCCGAGCAGTGGTGGCGACGCTTCGGAGAGGCCTATGTCCAGCAGTGGACGTCTTTCGGCTGATATAATGATGACGATACATAAACTATACCTACTACAGATTACTACAAAAATAAACAAGATCCTAACAACCTTTACATATCGAATAGTCGTTAAAGTGTTCAGTTCGGAAAGATCCCTTAATTAATCGAAATAATTTGTAAGATACGCTTCTATTTACTGCATCTCTGTCATACTCACAAATCTTAGTTTATCGTTTTAAACTCATGATAAGTGAGAATTTTATAAATCGTAACCTCCACAGACTACTGTACTGTTTTAAGACTTTTCTGTCTGCAATGGAGATGAATCATCGCTTCATGAGCGATTATATGGTAATACATTTGGCCGAGTTTTCTGAATTGATCGAAACACGTTCCAGAAGATGCATTAACTTACAGCATCTCCCTATAAATCAGCCTCAATCGTTTCAAAGCCGAAAATTGTAGGCTCCATAAACGTAATTTTTATGCTTAATCTGTCTACCAAACACCAAAACCATCTTCATGATGGTCATGAGCGATTATATTTGAACGAATTCTCGGCATAAAGTTTTCAAAAGTGACCGAATGAGCCTTCGAAATATCTCCCCTAGCTATAACTCAGCCCTAATCGTCACAAAGCCGACATGTGATAAGTGATATAATTGTTAAGCTCCTCAGACATACAGTCAGACGCAATGACGCAACGGTGACTCACGTCACGACTGCTGACGCTACCTGCGAGGGTGTTATTAAGGTTGCACTAGTCGACGGCACGAACTATTTTGTGCGCGGGGTTAAAATGCTTGCTATCTCATCCGACAACACGTGCGAAAGAGATAAATGATGTGATGAGCAGTAAGAAGCTAGTTCGCGTACGAATACACACTTTTGCAAATTTGTAGCTAAATGAGTAATGATTTAGGACGAAAAGGAGCGCGCGACATTTTTTTTTTTTTTCTTTATGTATCTGTTCAAAATACAATTATTTGCACTGTTGAACTACTAATCTATCCCTGTATGGTAATTTATTCCTTTTTCTTATGGTATTTATTTGCGCCCAAAGATACGTTAAAATTAGTGTTGAAATATGGAACTTTCGACGCAAATAACATTTAAATTTTTCTTTTATTTAACTTTTTTGTTTCCATACAGGGCTAGATAATGATGACACAAATTGATAACATTTTTTATTTTGAACGTACACCTTCAAACAGCGGCGTAATCGCCAGACTACGTTTGTATGGAAGAATTTTTGACTAGGGCAACCTTAACTACACTATTTTTAGGAGCGCAATTTTTAGATTTTTAGCAGCGAGGGGTTGTAAAGAATTTACCTAATAGAATGAGTTGTATAAAGTAGCGTTATTATTTTAGTTGATTTGAATGTTAGAAGGTTAATAGGGGTAAATTATAGACTGGATTGAGGTACAATGAATTTATGTAACTATTTATTTCCAAAAAATATTTTTAACAAAGGTAGGTAGGTGTACTTAATGTACAAAACTTTTCGAATATTCTAGAAGTGTGTTGTATAAAATTGTGGCCAGATAAACTCAAAAATACGATTGAATCTATACCAATATTATAAGGAGGAAAGATTTTTTTGTAAATAGGCTCCGAAACTACTGGGCCGATTTAAAAAATTCTTTCATCTATGAAAAGCTACATTATTCCCGATTAACATAGGCTATAATTTTGACGGGAGCGAAGCCTCGGGGGTCACCTACGAGTAGTATTATCTAAAGTTTTTCATTAATAATGAACGAAGCACGAACACATTTGGTTATTTATAGAAAAATATATAAAGTCACGCAATTCTTCTCTCTATTGATAGCCAAGTGCTTTACGAAATTATGATTAATCGTCTGTTCATCGTTATTGCGACTAGGTATAGTATTTGATAAATAGATATTAAAAGCTTTGACATTTCGTTTTTCTTTTTAGGGTTCCGTACCCAAAGGGTATAAACGGGACCCTATTACTAAGACTCCGCGGTCCGTCTGTCACCAGGCTGTATCTCATAAACCGTGATAACAAGACAGTTGAAATTTTCACAGATAATGTATTTCTGTTGCCGCTATAAGAATAAATACTAAAAACAGAATAAAATAAATATTTAAGTAGGGCTCCCAAACAACTAACATAATTTTTTTTGCCGTCTTTTGCGATAATATTACGGAACCGATCGTGCGCGAGTCCGACATGCTCTTGGCCGCATTTTTTCTTTATTTCAATTAGGCCATTAAGTGGTACTTTTGAACGTTAAAAATTTAAATTATAGGTAATAATAATTGATTCTACCGTATAAAAATAAATTGATCATGAAAAGAATGTTTATATTTTGGTATAAGCTGAGAAAAGTTTACCACTCACCTCTGCCCTCTCACATAGAGGAGGCGTGTGTCCCAGCAGTGGGCACAAAGGCTGATCATGATGATGAGAAAAGTTTACTAAAACTTAATTTCTGTTCAAAAGGCGTGCACATAGTTAAATGTACCGCTGTAAATTTACAGTTCATTTATTAATTTATGTTTTAGCATCACCTCTCTACTATTGAAGTTTGGCTACAAATCCAAACAGAACATTTATTTATTTTATGATAATAACTGTAATTAGAAAACCCTTGTTCTAGCACAAAATTAATTACCTAGTTTGTTTCCGTCCTGAATCGGCTCATAATTACGAAAAAAAAAACATCATTTATTTTTCGTTATAAAGTTGAAAGCATGATTTAACCAGTAAAATTTCATCCAAATCGGTTCAGCAGTTTTCAAGATATGGAACATACAACCGAACTCCTTAGCGACAAACAGCACGAATGTATACACATTGGGTTATTATGGGTATTTTGTCAATCCTTTAGGTACCTTACTATAGAGCTTGCTCACTTTTTAATGATAGTGTAATAAACACAAAAAGAGAGAAATTACAAATTATTCATGAAAATTTTTTTCGTGTTTTTTTTTACTTTCTTACATCTAGTCATACACGCGTAATGGCACGCTGGTAATGAGTACTTCTGTACAGTTGGGTAAAAATTACGTAGCAACAAGTACAATTTCTAATTTTGGAACAGTAATGTTCAGAATCTGTGGTTCTCATCATATACCTAAAGAACCACCATAATATAGGTAATTAACGATCTGTTTATAACACAAAACATATTGTTTAAAAACCCAGCTGAACCAACAAACGAATACACCTAATACCGTTACTATCCAAATACCAATTCAAAAACGCAAAAATACCTCTAGCACGCATAAATTACGAAATAGTATACTAAACACGCACGAAAACCTTATCGAATACCATCAACATAACAATACATAAGCAGAAAACGTAAAAATAACTATGTTTATAAATAAGTTTAGCGGTTAACGTAAACGTATAGTGAAACAAAACATATGAGGAATTAATTAAGAATAATATTTGGATATCAGCATACCGGGTTTTGACGTGCGAGGTTTGGGCAGGGCTACACTGTGAGCTAAGCTAAGTGTAGCTTACGAAGTCCTTCATAATTTCCAAGCCCGTCAGTCTTCAAAGCAAGAGTGGAAAGGCATATACTGCAGTACACCTCATTGCTTTAAAACAGACGGGATCGAAGTCAAAAACTGGATTATGCAAAACAAAAACCAGCATGCTTATTACGTATCTAGCAAGAGCAAAACGATAGCGATATTTGCGCAATAATTGCTCTTCAATCACGAATCCGAATTATGTATCGTGATAGCCATACCATAGCATTTTTCCGACAGTGCTGCCTCTATGCAACAATCTGTTAACTAAAATGTGCATTTGATTGCAGTGTCTGCGATTACGTATGGTTTTTGACAGCAGCGCCGCAGGTATCCGCGACCAAATTTGGCTGTTAAATATCGATTAGTTTTGCCCTTGTTGTTGGCCAATCGCTTCCAAATTGCATTTGACAAGCAGAGAGCGATTTGCAAACGATTGTTTAGGTAATCCGATTTTATGGGTATAGCGTTTGATCGCTCAACGACTGCGCAATTATTGCCGATTGCTGTTTCATACGTAATAAGCCTTCCGAAGTATTTTCAAACTTTAGTCCGCGTACTACAGTTCTGCAATTAGCTTACTTGAACTAGGTAGGCTAAGCTATCCAGAAGAGTTCGGCTCAGCGGACTCTCGCTGTCTGAAAACCCGTGTAGTGGTCTACACGTGTCAAGAATCGTTACTAAATTCTTTATTTTGACTGTGGATAAAGATATTCTAGATCCCATAGTCACAATCTAAGCTATGCTTGCTACATTCGCTTAGCTCGTTTTATGGCCTACACCTAAGTTCGGGCAAGTGCGTGTGAGTTTCAAAAGAGAAGGTGAGTACGTGCGTGTTTTAATTAACAAAGATTGTATGTTTATGACCTATTAAAGAAAGTGTTAGAGTACATTCCATAAAAAGAATTCGACTCAGTATTTTCGTTCAGGAAGTGGCGTAAATCAACGTTGAATAGGAAACAATTTGTAATGGTTTCTTTAACTTAATTAGGCGAACGGTTGGAAGCCGGGATTACTCACGTCATGCGAAAGAAGATAATAGACATTTTAAGATTAGTAGTTCTCAACCGAAACGTAAAATAATATTATAGAGGTTTTTTAGAGTTCCGTAGCCAAATGGCAAAACACGGAACCCTTATAGATTCGTCATGTCTGTCTGTCTGTCCGTCCGTATGTCACAGCCACTTTTTTTCCGAAACTATAAGAACTATGCTGTTGAAACTTGGTAAGTAGATGTAGTTTGTGAACCGCATTAAGATTTTCACTCAAAAATTGAAAAAAAAACATTAAATTTTGGGGGTCCCCATACTTGAAACTGAAACTAAAAATGTTTTTTCATCAAACCCATACGTGTGGGGTATCTATGGATTCAAAAATGATATTGAGGTTTCTGATATATTTTTTTCTAAACTGAATAGTTTGCGCGAAAGACACTTCCAAAGTGGTAAAATGTGTGTCCCCTCCCTTTAACTTCTAAAATAAGAGAATTGTAACGCGACGAAAATATCAACGCGTCATCACTGCTACCGCGCCGTTCGGCTGAGCCAACGAGTCATCACCTCCGCCCCGCGCAACGCGTCCCCGCCGTGGCCACAACCGCCTATAAAGCTCCTCTCAGAAGCCAGCAGCAGCAGTTCGAGTTCGGCACGCTTCGAGTGTACTCTCAGTATCGACTTAGGTCGGTCAAGATTACCTCGCCTCTTGCTGGACTTGGGCTAGCGGCGTATATTGGTTGTTTGGCTGTGTTGGTATCGTTAGCGGTCCGCACACCATTCAAGTAATATACAACGCGCGTAGGGACTCATTAGATATTTTCAACATTCCCCTGTTAGTTAGTATTAAATCTTGTAGATAACTTTATTGTACATACTGTATTAGTCTATAATTCCTACGTTTCTTCTTGTAATTGTAATTCTGCCTACGATAGTTTAAATAAATAATTGTTATTACATGAACTGTGGGTTTACTTTATCTCTCTACACATACCCCCCTTACAACTGGCGCCCAACGTGGGGCTCTTTTCCCACATTTTTATTGCCAATTGTCCTTACAACTGGCGTCCCAACTCGGGCTCTTTTCCCACATTTTTATTGCCAATGGTCATTACAATTATAATAGCTTCCCACCTCGGACAATTTTTCGTAATACCCACAATTTTATTTAATTTTTAATTTTCGTAACTGACTTTATTAAAGTACCCACTAGCTTTTTTTTCCTAAACTAGCTGTACATTTTATTTTAGTCTTATGAGACTACCCTCTTTTTCGGTACTTTCGTAGCCGCTATCCATTTTGTTATTTTGTATTATGTATCACGCTAGGTCCCTTTCAGAGTAAGCAGAGTTAGTAAATAGTCCAAAAATAGATGTCATGTAGTTTTTCATCATGCACTGCCCGTTTCAACGGATCTCGTAGTACTACGTACGTCTACCAGCTACCATCAGTACATTCAAGACAAAGAATCCATAAGGGATGAGAATGCTATAGAGGGGCTTACACTGTTACTAGTTGGCGAAGCATCTGTTTGGTGGCAACAATGGTCAAGCGCACATAGATGGTTTACGGCGTAGAGTACAGAAAGTCAGCTGTAGTACCCGTTACATTATGTGATCGGAGAATGCTCACAAATTTTATCGTGTTCACACTATAACCACACGCTCTTAGGAGTGGATTTTATTCAGGATGCAAACATGTCCCTGAACATACCGCAATTATCATTTCACTTCTTGGATGAGCCTAACCAGAAGTAGTTTAATGATCCGAAGAAGAAGTTGATGCATCCGTGTCCACGGTGCATATGGAGGTAGTGAGAGCCAAGTCCGTTATCTTAAGAACCTGTTTTGGTGCAGGGGGAGGGCACAACTGAGCACCCCCTGGAATATACAAGTCGCTTGCTGACTAAGGCGGAACGGAATTATTCCGCCACCAAGCGTGAAGCATTTTGGCAGCCATATGGGCTGTATCAAAGTTTAGAGGCTGTATAGGCGATTCAGCCTAGCGTCCTCGTCATGGTTGCGGCCAACGTTCAAAGCAACGCAGCTCGCTATCAAACAGCGAAGCTGGCGCCACGTCGCGACTGGCCGTACATCATTCTTCTTATCATCATTATAAAGTGGTACACCCGGCAGAGCGTAACCTTCCTCTGGGTATTTACCACTCATCAGCACTGAGTCCATACAGGGCTCAAACGTTATCGTAACTAATCTAAAATCATTTGCGCAGACACGATAGACTGAGGAAGCAGAAGCTAGTTCCAGAAGCAGCAACTGGTCTCCTCGCCGGGGCGTCTTCGGGACCAGAGGGGGAGACTGTAACGCGACGAAAATATCAACGCGTCATCACTGCTACCGCGCCGTTCGGCTGAGCCAACGAGTCATCACCTCCGCCCCGCGCAACGCGTCCCCGCCGTGGCCACAACCGCCTATAAAGCTCCTCTCAGAAGCCAGCACCGGCAGTTCGAGTTCGGCACGCTTCGAGTGTACTCTCAGTATCGACTTAGGTCGGTCAAGATTACCTCGCCTCTTGCTGGACTTGGGCTAGCGGCGTATATTGGTTGTTTGGCTGTGTTGGTATCGTTAGCGGTCCGCACACCATTCAAGTAATATACAACGCGCGTAGGGACTCATTAGATATTTTCAACATTCCCCTGTTAGTTAGTATTAAATCTTGTAGATAACTTTATTGTACATACTGTATTAGTCTATAATTCCTACGTTTCTTCTTGTAATTGTAATTCTGCCTACGATAGTTTAAATAAATAATTGTTATTACATGAACTGTGGGTTTACTTTATCTCTCTACACATACCCCCCTTACAGAATGATAAAACTAAAAATAATATATGATGTACATTACCATGTAAACTACCACCGAAAATTGGTTTGAACGAGATCTATAATACGTCATAAATCGTAAACCGCAATTTACCAAGTACGGAACCCTTCGTGCGCGAGTCCGACTCGCACTTGGCCGGTTTTTTTTGTATGTGTTGACCCGATTCCGTACATTTTCTCACTGGTAGAAAGGTACACTGTCACTGAGTAGCACAGGCTACTTTTTATCCCGAAAAATTGCGCGGTTCCTTTGAGATGAGTTCCTGAGTCCTTTTCTATGTTTTAACTTGGTGTACCTACAATAAAGTATAGTACCTGGGCGACCGACCTTTACTCGGGTGAAAATGGAGATAACGACGTTTTCTAAAAATGAAACGTAGCTAGATCGTTTTATCGCCCCCGAAAGGCCCTGCATACTAATTTTCATGAAAATCGTTTGAGCCGTTTCAGAGATTTTGATTATATTATATCAATACAAGAATGGACTTACAATGGGCCTTATCAGGAAGCTTACAGTCACTCAAAGGGCAATGGAGAGGGCTATGCTCGGAGTCTGATCGTGATCGAATCAGAAATGTTGAGATCCGCAAGAGAACCAGGGTTACCGACATAGCCCGAAGAATTGCCAAACTTAAGTGGCAGTGGGCAGGGCACATTGCTCGCAGAACGGATGGCCGATGGGGCAGAAAGGTTCTGGAATGGCGACCGCGAACCGGAAGACGTTGCGTTGTAAGGCCTCCCACCAGGTGGACCGATGACCTGGTGAAGGTTGCGGGGATCCGCTGGTTACGAGATGCACGGGACCGGTCAATGTGGCGACGCTTGGGGGAGGCCCATGTCCAGCAGTGGACGTCTTTCGGCTGATATGATGATGATGATTATACAAGAATTGCTCGTTTAATGGTATTAGATTTGTATATATGTACTTGTGTATCTGTCTGTGACATCATAGCTCCTTATCGAATATAATTTATTTCATGCTACATAATTAATCTAATAGTAGACACGTTATTATGACACGATATCTTGCGAAAACACCCCGATTCAAACAGTAAAACACCAAAAACTTTAGAACGGCTGAATTTTCATCAAACATAGCTAAGAACACTCTCAATAAAATCAAAATCGGTTCATCCGTTTAGTAGCTATGATGCCATAGACAGATACACAAGGTACACACGTCAAAACACCTCTCTTTTTTCCGTCGGGGGTTAAAAAACAATGTGTCAGAGAGACAGTAGATACAGGACCCAAAAATATAATATACCCGTTCCGATTCCCCAAATTCAAAACATTCCATCATTTTCTCAGTCTGTATGCACAGCTGTTGCTGACGACCGACAAGACACGTTCGATAAGATATGCGCGTAAAGAATTCGTATGCGTACGTACATTTCGGCGCCGATCCAAGAGAAGTGCTGGGATACTATTTCTGTTATCTGTCACTGTACAAACTGTGGGCAACTGTACGCATACAAGTACATTGCGTAATTTTGTGATTAATAACCGGGAAATCGTTTAGATTTAGTAAAATGGCGGATTGAGACAATTTTGTTTATGTCAGAAGTTAAAGTGGTTTAGAAATAGAAGACATTGGCATTGGCGAGCAAAGCCGTGCATAGAGCTCGATGCTCTACATAACAGAATAACTAAACTCAAGGATAAATTAACCCAAATTGACTAATTCAAAATTCAATTCATAATATGTTTTTGGTGCCAAAATCCGACCCCTGCACGACAACACCCAAAGAGCTCCAGAGCTAGGTAAATCAATACGAAACTCAACACAAAAGCTGCCGGAAAATTGCAGCGACAGATATCATATGAGCGTCCCAAAACATCCCTCACGTGTGCAGCGCTTTTCCATTTCTCTTTGAAATGAAAAGCGCTTCACAATTGCAGCAAAACGGATGTCAAGACGCACAGAGAGAGAGAGAATTGAGCCAAGTTTTGAAACGTTGCAAACAGCCATTAAAGCTGCCAGCAGCACTCGCTGCTTATTAACGAAGTTTGTGAACTGCCGCCAGCGACAGCCAAGTTCACGACCTTCACCTCTGCTACAATTTATAATATACTGCAATGAAATTTCGCAAACGAATTAATTAAGCACCTATTATACGAGAAATTGTTGCGGGTACACGTGATATATAATGGAAACTAATTAATTTTACGAGTGGTTATTATACTGGCTGTAATGAGCAAAGAGATTTATGTATCCTAATAGAAATTATCGGTCCATTGTTGTTAGACCTCGCCAAGGCTTTTGAGATGATAAGACAGTGAGTAATATACTAAACAATAAAGTTAGGGAAACGGATTTCTAAAGGAATCCTGCTAACTAGCAGTATGGAAATAAAGTACCTCGCAAGGTCACCGCAAATTAGGTTGGCATTACATGCACGGATGCGTCGACCGACCCCTGTATGCTCCAACTAATGCTCTAATTTATCTACGTTGAATACAGCATAAATAATGGGTGTCTCAGAATGTTTTTCGTTTTAAACAATAAAAAAAGACACTGGAATTAGTTCAAACTCGGTTTACTTACTGTTAAATTGATCAGCAGTTTTTCAATTTTGTTTGTAAAAAACAAAATTTAGTAAATTCGCACCCTCCAATTCCTGTCACTCATTTAGCCTGGGACTAAATTTTTTATTATTTATTTCGTCTGTGAGTCGTTGCTTGCTTTTAAACATTCAGGTTGGATGGCACTAGTTTGTATACTTTACTTTTTAAGTAGTCCCATTAGGAGAATAATCAGCAAGCGTTTAATCTGGGCTATTTGGGCTGCCATATCACGTCAAGGAATTGTCGTTCCCTAGCTTTTTTGCGTGTGATTAAAAATTTTAATTACAAGATAATTAAGTGTCAGGCATTGGAGGGTGCACATTTACTAAACATCGAATATAATAAACAAAATTGTTCTTTATTTTAACAGTAAATAAACAGAGTTTGAACTAATGCTCGTGTCTTTTTTTTTATTATCAAAAACAAAAACATTCTGAGACACCCTTTATATATTTCAAACCAGTCTAAATATGTAAGAAACTCTGCTGTGCTAATATTTCTCTCATTGGACTTGACTGTAATTTTACAACTGTCAAGCATAAAACTGAGTTAACTAGAGTTAAGGTTGAAATGTCTTGGTATAAATCTGAGACTGAAATGTCTACTGGGAAGTAACAAGAGCATAAAGTCAGTGATTTAAACAACTACTCGACGTTCTCGTGATCATGGCGCTTGTAACGGTGCCGAAATATCGAGCTCTCAACCAAAATCAATATATACATGGTAAATATCCCGAAACAAATATTAATTCTAACTACTAAGAATATCGAACATCAAAGCTGGCCTAGCGAAGGCCACGGTGAAAATTGAGAACGATCTACAAGAGAATCCAATTACAAATGATTGAATTTCACAGAAACGGTAACAGCTGTTTGGAGGAAATTAATCTCCCAAGTTCTCCTAGGGTTTGTACTGAGAAGCATTTAAGTAAAAAACTTGTATACGAAAAAGTTTAGGGTTTCAAAGTCGTCCAGCATAAATAAGGACAGCTTCGGGAGATTTACTTGCTTCATCCCCAAAGTGACATACTTTATTGTTTAATATTCCGTGCCTGCTTTTATGTCTAGAAACATTATCTGAGACGTTAGGCAAACCTGAAAATACATCAACCTTATTACCAACCAAAGTCTCGCCGTCTGTGTTAAGCTCAATGACTCTGTCCGGGGCTCCGGGCAACGCCCGACGGCGACACCTAGTCTATTATTAGCGGCGCCATACTTATCACAAGATAAATTCGAGCACACGGTCTAGGTCAAATGATACTGTTTATAAGTGCAAGGTTGCCTATGGGGGTCGCGATAAAACAAACCTTTATGAGGCACCGTAACACGTTCCAGAAGGTCGTGTCTTTTCGTGTGACATAACAGGGAAAAGAAATGACATATTTTATGATGAAAACACTCGTTTTACTGCAGACGTTTATTATGATGATACTCGTCTAGATTGACACTGAAGGCTGAGACAACGAAATAAAAATAATCCACTAATCTCGTTCGGTACACACGGACTCAATCCTCAAAATAAAATTCTGGTCATGTCTTCGGGCGTGGGTAATAGAAAATTTCACGGCTTTAAAATTTGATGGATTAAAGTATGAAATTGTTTGTAGATTACTTTCCTTGTCGGTTTATCCTGATTCACTTCTCTGACTAGTTCTATTATAATTTTCTCTTGGAACTGTCTGATGACCAATCTGTAAATCAGCACACGATGACTAACTTTTGTACATTATCCTCGTACCTCATTTATGTTCTATATTAAAAATAGCTAGTTATTTAGTACTTAGTCATTTCTGCTATTGTCACATTGAACAATTTAACTGTGAGTATTCATAGTTTGCTTGAATCCACATTCATACCATGCATTCTTGCTGATTTGATGGAACTCCAAAATTGAAATGATTCAGTAATAAATCCTGATCAAAGTCTACTGCTACAAAATTCTGGCAAAAGAAAGTTACTTATTTTACGTCTGTATTTTTTTTACCTCTCGACCTCTCTGACCTTTCGTCCTCAGTCAACGTACTCAGATGTCCAACAGATATGTTACTACCATAAATCTCCACTTTCTATTTTATTGTACTTTTTTGCTAAAGCGTCATTAAATGTTAACGAGGGTCCAATAAAAATACACCAACCGCGAGAAACTTGACATCGTATGACCTTTTGAAATAATATTACCAAATGTTGTGACATACGGTCAACTCCATTTCATTATTCATTTATATCAAAACAGTAACAGAAGTGAAGCATGATAAAAATAACACATCAGTATGATGATAAAGACATAAATATAATCTTACGCTCGTATAAGAAATCTCAGCTTTTATTGGTGATGAACGATGATTTATTCTTCAATAAATTATTATCTATGACCATTATGATTCCGAACTTACTATATATACATATATAGTAACTATATTCCCCGAAGGATTAGGCAGAGGTGGTCTTTTAGTAACACCTCTTTTATTACCCGACTGTTGAAGGAGAGTAATCTGTTTATCAGTCTTTGTATGTTTGTTACTATGTGGCGTTCTAGAGACCAAACGCGTTGACCGATTTTGATGTTTCTTACGTCAATCGATTCGTCTTAACCTTGCGAGTGTCACTGGCTAAATTAAAATTGGAAAATATAAAAAGGGCGGTTTTGGCCGCTATATTCCGGGGGCCCAATGTTTTTTTTACTGTCTTGTGTGGTATCAAAATAAATGGTTTTAAGAGGTAATTTCAAAAATATATAACACTTATATGTTTAAAAATACTTAACTCGAAAGAAAAATGTTATCTAAAAGTTATAAATAATATAAAAAGCGAATAAAACATATCCGCGAGCTGGTTGACCAAAACCAGATCTAACCTCCGACTGCACAGCATGATTTTCTTGTTTACGTCTTTTTTGTTCGCTTCATAAGCAGTGAGGTATTTTTGTTTTTTTAATAAACTTTTTTTTTCTTTTCTGTAGTCACTCCCAAACTATCAATTGAAAGATAATCCATAAACAATATTAACGTACTCGTTTAATATCAATTGACAAACACATCAATCAATTAAAACCGTACAAATACCCCGCTAATTGACATGCCACCAAGCCTAGTTTTTTAAATCCAATTAACACCTAGAGAATAGTTCCTATAAGAATTTTTAACGCTATTTTTACACTAGTGAAATAAATGAATCATGATAAAGCCGTTAAGGGGGATGTGAATGTCAGGGACGAGACACGGACCCACAAATAGCGATTGGAGATCCGCAAGAACTACCACAGAGGATAAACTTGACCCAATTTCGTTAAAAGATAACATTACTAATGGGTTTCTGAAAGCTAATGCAGATCGAGTATTTTTTTGGCTTTGGATCAAATGGATTATTTATCTTATAAGTGGGATTGTTTATCATACAAGAGTATCGTATTATTTCACCGAAGATAATGTTTATGAATCAATATACCGTTTATTGTAATAAATTGATTTCCATTTCTATCTAAATAATGAGACAGTCCTTATCGAAAACGTGACCGAATTCAGACAGTTATTCTATTTGCTGTTGCTCCAAATTTTTATATCCCGTTCGCTGCATCCATAAATAATAATATTCGTCTTGTCCGTGACCGGAATGTCAGGGGCAAGGAGCCTCGAACGAGGATACACGAGAACGCCCAAACTTAACCCAATTTGGTTTGGAGATATGTGTAACGGTTCCGACACTTTTTAGTTTTACATACATTATTGATAAAACTGTTGCTACGAAACTTAATGTCTTTTATCTTCCAGCAAGTAACGGTTCAACCCTCATGTTATTAATGAATACGGAATACATGAGTAAGTCATCAAGGTAAACCAACCGCACTCAATTTCTTGAAAATCAAAGACTCGGCCTTAATCGATTCCTGAACATCATAATTTACAGTTATGAGGCCATCATAATGTGGCCACAGTAATAAAGCACTAGAGACAGACGGTGACATCAATCATACAGCAAAGTAGTGAATTATATATCGAGGCGAAACAAAAGCAACGTCAGAAACAAGAACTATTAATGAAGCAGTATTACGTAAAAGATTCTACGATATTAATCATCCCTTTCTACCCCCGAGAGAATGTGATTCGTACGTCACATCAATCATGAAATATGAACAATAGCTACATTATCGGTTACTAAAAGTTTTATGCTACTGTAACAATTCGAAATTATCTTGAAAACTCGCCGATTCACTTTTAAACGCATATTTAATTTTATAGTAAGACATAAAAATATTGAACATTCCTATCAAAACGTTCCATTATTTAGAGTAAATAAACTGTTCCGTGCTAAAAACAGAATATAAAGTCTAGATAAAGTTACATCATTAGCACCTTCCTATCTCTATCTGGTGGAAACCCTTCGTTAAATCCAAATCCTGTTTACTCCAGATATCTTTCACACTCAGTTCAACTAGTTTCCTAACTTGGAGTTACACATACGGATCCTGTGCCCTCGAGTTTGTCGCAGAGATATCTAATTTAAAGTTCTTGTACGAAAACTTTGTAAGCAACTAGATGCGTGTTATGATAATTCTAGGTTTAAGGACGAAACCACGAAATTGGATTTTGCTTTACTTATGAAAGTATTTGATATTATTATAGCAATGAAAGTTATTAATTATGGCCAAACTGTGGACCCGGATGACTCGACCGGATGCGAAACGCACAGGATGTCGCGACACTTGGGGAACCCTATGTTCAGCAGTGGACGTCTTTCGGCAGAATTGCTGATGATGAGGACCCGTGCTCACGTTTGAACTTAAATGGTACTGGATGCACTCAAAAGCGGAAGATGTCTCCTATAATTTGGATGATATCCAGTCGTTTTATTACTTTGCACGGATAGATAGAGTTTGGCACAACACTCGTGTTTGCATGCCCCGCTAGCCAACATATTTGAATACCGCAACACGACTCCTATTGCCAAAACTTACCATGACCTTTAACACTGGCTGTTAAGGTTCAAATTCGAGAAAATGCGGAAGATGTGCTGGCATTTTAAGTTCAAGAGCGTGCCAAATTTGCTGAATGGACTCGGCAGCTGTTGTCTTTCGATATAATATGTATCACATATAAACCTCGTAGTTTTTGGCAACGCGGCAATATTATGTGAATATTTTAAAACAAGTGGTTGCATTAGCAACTTTGGTATGTCGGAAAAAAACTTAATAACCTTGATAGATTTTGATGACATAACATTTTGATATAACAAGTTCAATGATATTGATTGCGTGTTATTTAATCCTCAAGATGTTTACACGAACACATGTTTACATGTAAGTATTGATAAGCTAATCAGAAGTTTTCCACTTAAGAACTTGCAACCAGACGAAGTTTTGATAATGTTGATTAGGGAAAGGTCAAGAGGTCTACATTACAGACTGGGAGATTGATGATTAGCTGATATTACGTTAAAGGTTACGTTAAACACTGCTGTATAGACAGAAACATGCCGTGATGTTTGTGTGATAATAAGGAAAGTATACGCACGCATTGTGTTGACTTACGCGAAATGTACAAGTCGGTGGCAAAGTCCTAGACTGCACCATTTTAAATTATTTTAAGATATCTGAATAAGAAAGATTACAAAATAATTAACACTAAGCAAATTAAAATGAGGAGGGTGGCGGACTGACTGGTATACTCAATAGTCCTCATTACGGACTAAATTTCTAAAACCCAATACCTCAAGAAGAAGAAGCAAGCTAAAATGAGGAACAAGGTTATTTTGTTACATTTCTAAGACAAATGACATGGCCAGATTCTGCCCTACGAATCAATTCAGAATACGTAATGTACAGCAGTTATTGATATGTGAAAATTACTTGTAAAATAAATTAAAATTAATGGCACCAATTACATTACTCTAGAACAGGCGACAGAAAATTCCAAAATAATATGTATGTTAATTGTTTTTGTGCGGTTTCTGTGCAATGCATTTGCGTTTGGATACACGAATAAGACAAACACTGTTTCTGAAGTACGCCTGAAGGTCAGATTAAAAAATAAAACAACTAGGTACAACTGCATGAATCGTATTGCTAAGATAAAAGGTAAGGTTAAGGTTAAGGTTAAGGTTTTCATATAAGGTTTTACGAATATCGCCGATACGATTTTTAAAGCTACCGCGCGTCACCATAATTCTCAATGCATCGACAATATATTCCAGTGTGTATCCGAACGTCCTAGTCATTATGACTAATCTGTGGTGCAGTCTTGCGTTGATCATATCACGTGTTCTTGTTTGTTATTCTGTTGGATATTTTAGCTTAACCCCACGCTATCGTTTCTCGGCCTTTCGTTTACGCTTCTTCGTGAATATTAGTGATTACTGGACTTGTTTGTTTACCATTTGGATTCGGACGCTCATGAGTCACGATTTCATGATATCAAGGTGCCTGAATTGTAGTGTGGCCACTACTCGAATGCGAAGGCATATTGTAACATCTTTAACACCGCAGTTACAAAATACAGATAAAGACAGTTACTGCTACAGTTGTTAGTTACAGTTCTATTTTATTTAGTGTTTTGTTGCATATCCAATTGTACATTTTTTACTAAGTCGCTATGAGGATGTATGATTTATAATAGTCATAATATCCCAGTAATATAAGTAAACGACGAGCTCTTGCTCGCTTTCGCGGCCTGCCCTAAGACGATATTTCAAAGGACAGACTATTTCCTACTTACATCAATGTGATTACGTTATTGGTATTTTGATTTTTGACTGTTTCTTCACTAGCCGACTGTCGAACCGTAATTCTATGAAAATGCTTGGAACACCGGCAGTGAGAATGTTTCATACATTTTCTATTTTCATAAATTCTGAAAGGCGCTCAACTACTCATCTGTTACTGTCATTGTCAACTGTCATTGTCAACTGTCACTGTCAACTATCACACGTGCCACCTAACGACATCATTGCTATTCCAAATGATTAGGCATTTTTTTGGTTTCCCTTTTAGAGTGTCTCTCGCTTCTTCTATGATCATAAAACTTAAACTATTGTAAAGCCCTAACTCTAAGCTTTAATACGACGTACTGTATGTCAATGTACATGAATATTTTTTGTTAGGGCACAGCTCTATACAAATTCTGGCCATGTCCTTTAAATAATCTAGTACACATAAAAAATATGACAATAAACACGGACGAGAAATAAATGAAATCAACGCTTTAATAAATTCTGCTGAACTTTGTTTTTAACTCGGAGACCCAAATTATCAAAAAGTTTCAGCTGTCGAGGCTGAATTTAATAAAGCTGTATAAATTAATACGTTTACGTAAAAAGCTGCAGCACCCGTCGACAATACTAACGATGTTATCACCGAAATGGTTGGGAACACCTGGCACAGCTGAAACTGGGCAGATGGGCAGATGCGGCTGGTTTATTACGAACAAGGTGTGCGTGATTTGTATAATGTGCTAATTATTCACGAGTGCCATTTTAGGGTCCACGCTTAAAACATTTTATTTTTTCTTGTTAAGTTGGGCTTTCATACACTACGCTAGCTCATAAGAAAGCCCGGACCCAATTTGTAAATTTGGAAAATCTGTTTCTTAAAAGGGCTCTGAAAGCAAATGCTTTTACTGAGACCTTCGCAAACGCTCCGATCTGAAATAAAATTATCCCAATTGGGATATCATTAGACTGGATTGGACCGTTTGGGATTTCCAATAATTTCGTCTAGTCAACTTCGAATCTTTCCAATATTTCGTAATATATTTAAATGGTGTATCTATATATGTGCATGAATCTCTATTAGTGCAGCGAACATAAGTTCAATGAAAATTTAGCTCACCATTTCATTTTCAAAGCGTGTCGATACTATTATATATTCCGAATCAATTTGTACGCGACTGTCCTCGTACAAGTTAACCGCACGAATGGTATGCGAACTTGGTGAGTAGTAGGTACAGTGCGACACAGACGGTATGAAACACATAAATTACGAGCATTTACATAATTATGCAGTCGCATATACGACACTTGTCATACGACGTATACGAAAGTGTGTGCGAATGTTGATGCAAAATATGCGGGTGTACGAATGCACGCATCGGTAAGGTGCAGCGTTTATTAAGGGATCGAGATTTTGATAGAACCATTGCATTCTTAGTTAAAGTATGTGGAAACAATACCAGCTTATAATAACAAAATTATCAAGTATTCGTCTACTTTACCCAATCCTGGATCTCGCAAAGGAAAAGATGTTTACCTGAAAAAGAAAGAAGAAATTTTGGTGTGAAACGACAAGATAAAAACACATAATATATTCAGTAGTGGCGCTGAAGTGATATCCGTGTTAAATATTAAGCAGCTCTCAACTAATTTGGAACCCAACAGCACGATAAAGTTTTACTTAAACATGGAGATGTTTCGACGAATTCTTAAATCCGTTATGTGAACAAGCTAAAGTAGAAAGCATAACTAAACGACAGTAAAGGTACGCGAACATACCGAAAGCTGTACCCGTAAGATCCCAACAAAGACGCAAAGCTACCTGTTGGGATGTCTCTTTAGGGAACCAACTTTTTTAAAAGAAAAATTTTACATATATTTTAGAAAGTGTAATTAAGAGTAAAGACTAATGAAAAAGAGTATATTTATAAAATATAAATTTATATACATTTTTGTTTGGTTTGAAAATAAATTGTACGATTGCTAGACTAGCTAGTTTCAATGAAACTCTGTTGTTCGCTTACCATGGCTTTGCAATTAAGTATCTATCAACAAAATAAATCTGGTTTTAGTCAGTCAGCTCGCAAATCCTCCGACTGCACAGCATAATTTTCTTCTTGTTTACGTTTTTTTAGTTCACTTTTTAGGCAGTCGGGTTTTTTTTTTTATAATTATTTTGTTATTTTTTTTTTTTTGAATTAGTTAGGTACATTTAAACATGTAAGTGTTATATATTTTTGAAATCTCCTCTTAAACCCCACTTGATGGGTCTGGAAGAAAAAATAAATTTGGTGTCCACAATATGGCGCCCAAAAGCCGTCATTTTTCTATTTGTCAATTTTTATGTAGCCAGTGACACTCGCAGGGTAAAGACGAATCGATTGACGTAAGAATCATCAAAATCGGCCGACGTGTTTGGTCTCTAGAACGGCACATAGGAACAAACATTCATTCATAGACTGATAATCACATTACCCTCCTTCGGCAGTCGGGTAAAAAGGCTGGCAACCCTAAGTCTACATTTACATATGATTAGTCGAACGTTACCTACTTAGACCAAGTTCCCTCTCTGGAGAACTCGATAACGATAACACGGTACAAATTCTAGCTCATACCACAATGTAAACTTCAACTATGCAGTATGCCGCTGATGCATAGTTGAAACACGTTATTAAACCGAGCAAATATGTGGTGATAGATAAGGCGTAGAACAAGCTATTATTTGAGACCGATCATGCAAGTTAACTGGCACCGTACGATTGTTTGTGCAACAATACACAGTAATTGCCGCTTCGAATATTACCATTTCCATTACATTTCTTTGTGATAGCAACATTTTAAGGCCATATAAATGGTTTACTGATTACGTCAAAGTACATATTATCGATGTTAGCATTTGAATGAATCTAAGGGTCACCGTTTTGAAGGCTCTTAATAGTTTAATTTGCACCCAAATTCACATCAAGAACCCTACATTTCAGAACGATCTGAAATATATTTTAAGGGGTTCGCTAAGGACATAACCAGATGGCTTTATCTCCCCATGTAAGGGACTTTGACGACCGGACAATTGGATAAGCGCAATAACGGACAGGGAAAGGGACTTTATATAGCCACATGACAATAATGTGACTCATCCTAATACACAATCACAGCACATATAAATATCGGAAGAGGAAATATGACGTCATTGTACTTATCTTTATGGACGAGAGTTTTATGACTCCTGAGCTGTAAAACCATATTTTTACTTCGAACAGTGAATTGGATCGCATTTTTATTGCCAGTTCATATTTGAAATATATCTGGTCTACTGTGTTTCTGTGACGCTACTTACGGTCATTGCATTCAAATTTTGAGTAAGTATGTGCCTTTTTAACCCCCGCCGGAAAAAGAGGGGTGTTATAAGTTTCACGTGTGTTGCTGTGTATCTGTGGGTCTGTCTGTGGCATCATAGCGCCTAAACGGATGAACCGATTTCGATTTAGTTTTTTTTGTTTGAAAGGTAATTTTGTCGAGAGTGTTCTTAGCTATGTTTGAATAAAATCGGTTCAGCCGTTCAAAAGTTATGAGCGTTTTACTGTTTGAATCGGGGTGTTTTCGCAAGATAAATGTGTTGGGGGTTTTTTAAATTTTGAAATTTTACTTGTTCACCTCTAGGAACCAAAACATTTTTTTTTGTTGGACAACTGCTCTCTCGAAATCTTTCTAAAACTCGATTTACTGAAACCGTCAATCAAAATGAAGGATGGTGTTCCATTGAAATAAACGCACTCAGCGATTGTGGAAAGTACCACATTAATCTACCTTATCTTTTTGCCAGACCCCAGTTTTTCACGCAAACGAATTAATTCTTGTCTGCATTATTTTGTTACAAGAGTAAAAATGTTACCATTGCTCTCTCTAGGCTTGTACCGCTTGTATAAGGATATTTTTAGATGTTATATTTCGTAAAACGTCCTTCCATCAATATAATGCCTGTTCAAAATGGAAAATCACTTAATATTCCTTCAAAAGCACGACCGATATATTTAGTACAAATAAAGTTAGCAAGTCGAAACCCATCTGATCCAAGAAATCGTATGTCAATATCATACGAGTCAAACGACACGACAGGGTCTGATTCCGTCCAAAAATAGCCTATCCAATCCTATGACAAACATATTAAAGAAAAACAAAAAGAAACGACGTGACAAAGGCCGTGTTTCAGCTCCGTATCAAATAACTAGAGGAGGTATTAATCTCCGAAAGTGCCCTCGCAGGCTCGCACCCTCTCGCATCGTTACCTTCGAAAGGAGCAAACACGTGCCAGATTTTCATACATTAATACCTCAGATATCAAGGACTACCTCTCTTATGATGATGATATACTTATACCATCATAAATAATATCATGCATAGACTACCTCTCCTATGTGGATGACATACTTATACCATCATAAATAATATCATGCATAGACTACCTCTCCTATGTGGATGACATACTTATACCATCATAAATAATATCATGCATAGACTACCTCTCCTATGTGGATGACATACTTATACTATCATAAATAATATCATGCATAGACTACCTCTCCTATGTGGATGACATACTTATACCATCATAAATAATATCATGCATAGACTACCTCTTCTATGTGGATGACATACTTAAACCATCATAAATAATATCATGCATAGACTACCTCTCCTATATGGATGATATACTTATACAATCATCAACAAAATTATGCATAGTCATGTTACAGGTTCTCTAACAAAGTCAAAGACAACAAAGTTGGAACTTGGCACCTTGTTTACCTAAATGAAGTCATTTGGGCATTAAAACTCGCGACAGCATCGCTAATTGCTTTGGCAGCGCTCGTAAGCATGTGTTCCAGATGTTTATTATTGCGTTAAATTATAAGGTAGATGTTAGCTAGTTTGTTAATATTAGTCGATTATAGGATAATAACTATGTAGGAAGAAGATTCCTGTTCTTATTTAAAGCCAACACAGCAGACGTTAATATATGTATGCTTGTCAATACCGTATGTTACTTTTAAACATTGGAATGTCCGGATCAATTACAGTCTTTGCAAGGCACTCATTTCGAAGGCGATGAAACCTCGTACAAAGTATAAATCGAAAAACTCATCGATTCACATAAACGGTCAATACATTACCCAAATAAGTCAACCTGCTCCATAGAGATAAGATCGACGATTCAAATTCGCCGGTGCGGCCAGCGAGTTTTCCTCAGTGTGCTCATGTGAAAGGGCACTTGCCGAAGAAACCGTTCGTTAAGGATTTAGTATATCAAGTGACAAAGTGGTCGTGTCGAAGAAGTTTTATTTTCTTTTACGAGCCCTTTTCTTATTTATATCGTCGTAATAAGTTGTGACGTTGTAAAAAGTTATTCTTTCAACGCTGTGGGCTCAGGTTACGTTCTGTGTTTTATTACCTGGATACAGTTTTTAGCTTACGTTGGTATATTTAACTACTTACCATAGATCAACTACTTTTGTAGGGTTTCTGACTTTTATGTGACATATTGTCATATTTATTTTACGAAGTTTAGGTTAAAGGTCGACCCTTCACCCCGAAACTTACCAAATTATTGAGAATGTACGGCGACACACATATTTTCGAATTAGTAAAGAAGAGTTAGTTTATTGTGAATTTGCTTTATTTGGTCATAGATGCAGCTGCTTCTGTGATGTTTTAAGCTTCAAAAAGCAAGCAATATGCAACACGGTCAGTTCAAATTTAAACAAACAACCAACTGTTTGTGACAGACACTGTTGCACCAAAGCGATTCACAAAATACAGATCAAAGATGCTACCAAAATTTCCTTTCAAGAACTTAAACAAACAAAGACGAAAACAGGATATTGTTGCCAATGGAATGAAGCCAAACCCTTTTGAGCAACATACAATGAGAAGCCAGTGTGAGGCGATACCAAAGCAGCTCCCAAACTGAGCAAACCAGGCAAACACTTTTGAGCAACAATGAGAAGCCAGTTGGAGGGGCGAGACCAAAACAGCTTCCAAACTGAGGCAAGCCAGGAAAACCAAAGGCCTTAAAAGGAAAGCTTTGGCTTGGCAACTCTGCCAAGTTTAATTAATTTATTCTTGGAGGGACGTGTGTAACTTCGAAGCTTCACTGTTGCATGCTACTATTCATCTGAATTCAGATTACATGAACTTTGTTTGGTTGAAAACCGCAGTCGAAATTCGCAGTAGAGGATTTAATATTTATGTTTGTTAGCTATATCTGGGTTAATAACTGAATTTAGGCAATTCTGTACACCTATTTCCTCCCGTGGATATAAGGTAAATTATAAAATAATTGAGATAAGCTAGTTAGTCATAACAGGATTTGATTGCTGGTAATTTAACATGGATAACCGTTTCCTTCCTCCTCATTTAGTTGGTACTTTGGTTGGTATAGCATGGTTCCTTTAGTGCAAGTACAGTGGAATGGTCAAATAGAGTCAAAACTTGGCTATCAAAGCTGTTCCTATTATTTAAACAATGAGAAGTTAACCTCACTAAAAGCAGTAAGGTCATTACAAGTCTATCTGACAAAGACCCATGCAGACGAAATCCGAAACAAGCTCCAATTCCAAATAACAATCATGCAGTAGGTATATTTACCAACTTAACAAGAATGTCAAGTACAAATACCATCAGGCACGTAGGAGCTAAGCCAACACATAATAATCAAACAGGCGACATCATTAGAACCCCGAACATGCGCGTCCTGAGGTTGATTAAAACGTAAATACATATTTAAGCAGCACGTGGGTATGCGACCTTCGCAGGGCTACCGGTGCCCTTAACGGATCGCCTTTGTCTTTACGCACGATTGGATTCAATCTAATGATCCCTGCTGCCTTGATATAATTTGGTTAGTGTTATTGCAAGATTTGTTTCTACAATATCGGAATATCCAGAAGTGCTATTTGTTTTGTACTTTTCCTTTAAGCTGAATGTCCTCCTTTTTCTATTGCTGCAGTACGGGTAATTTGCCTTTTGTTGGGCTATCCATGCACTTAAAGGACAGCCCTAGCCTTTACACACGACCAGATTCAATCCCTGCTACCTTTCTTTCTTCTGATTTCTTGAGTAGTAGGAACATCTGAATTACCATTTCATTTCTTTTTCAGAATCTGCTCCAACAATAATAGAAGCATCGTCATCTGCCAGCACGTGTCGGCAATTGACTTTTGTAGGGCTTGTGCCTTTGTCTTCACACACAATCGTACTTAATTCAATGATTTATCCTACCTTTGTGTTTATTCAGAACAGTAATTGGAGCTTTGGGCACATCGGCATTGAGGCCGACTCGGAATGTATAATTACATTTCTGATTTTGAAGGATTTGTGTCCAATTAACAACCATATAGAGCAGCATCCTAATTGCGAAACTGTTTTGTCGGCTCAAAACACGCACGCTCCCTTTCATTTTGACTAATCAACAGTATTCATTGCCTGTTTTACGCTGTAGAATAGATAGATTTTTGAACAAGCAATGAATGCAAGCAAAGCACGCGTGTGCCATTCTTTGAAGTAACGCAAACCGGGTGCAGATCTACTCAACATACGTGAGAGAAAAGTACGTATTTGCAGAAGTAATGCCATTATTATCGCTATACCAGCTTGAGATCGCAAGACGTCGAGGTTCATCCATGAAACTCTAAGCCAAATTAAAATAAACATTCACAAATCTCACTAGGCAATATTAGTACTTGTCTTAGCATTCTACCAACAAGTCGACATTTACTATTGAAACCGTTTCGCAATAGCAATCACCAAAAAGAGGTTATATTGTAGCCTTCGCATTCAAAATTATAACTCGTGCAAATTTGACCTTCATAGGGCTACCGGAGTGCCGGTGCCTAAAAGATCGCTTTTGTCTTCATGCACGAATAAATCTGATCCTTGATTCCTTTGTATTTATTCAGATTGCCGTAATTTAAGCATCGCCCATTGATATCGACGGTAAATTGGGATACAATTAGAATCGAAGGTTTCTGTGGGTATGTGTTTGTGTATCGGATTTGTATTTAATTACATTATCTTTTGAGGTGAATACAGAGTCTGAAGCGAATTATTCGTTTGATATATTTGAGAAAAGGCTTTTTTTGTTGAAAAACACAATATATAGACGTCTACCTGGGACCACGGTCGTTGCAACACGGCCGAAACGTCGGGTGAAATAGGTAAATAAACAATCGAAATCATCGCGTTAAATTCCCGTGATATATTGTGTTTTACAATTATGAAACGCGAAAGTTTTAAACCTTTTTTTGTTGTTTTTTTTTAACATTTACACCGATACGTACACAACACACGTTCTAAATCAGAGATCATTACAAATTTTTCAAAAATAATTAATATATTTTAAAAGCAAAATTGCCTACTTCCATTTCTAGTCCAGCAAATACCAAAAACAGGAAACCTATAAACCCATCCTGTCGTAAACCCTAGCCTAGACTATTTTACGACAAAATAAAGCTCAAAGCAGCCAACATAACGTACCGCGGGCACGTCAGACTGGATAACTGGGCTACGGTCACCGTATTAGCCGACGCGCATGATTGCCCAATGTTGCCAACCTAATAGAGGCACTTCATCTATATGGAACCGAAGCTAGGTAGTCTACGGGTCCTAATAACTCTGCTCCAAAGCTCACCATAGTTGATTTTGGTATAAATCTTAATTAAGATCAAAGGAATTCGTCTAGAGGTATAGCTGAATATTGTACTAGATTAAACAAGCTTTTAGACATTTATTTATTTATTTATTTATTTATTTATTTATTTATTGCATTCATGTCGTTTACAAGGTGTTGTTATAAAATATAAGTATCGTACATGAACCCTGCGAGGGCACCGCAACATTTTGTATACTTATCTTAATATTAATTGCATGCAATATTATTTAGAAATATATCATTGAAGCCTAGCGCAGACAATATTAAAATTGACGATGCCTCAGTAGTGAGTAATGAAATAAAATAATCAAATAACTTCGCTGTCATATTTGACGTTGATGAGTCGGCTGGGGAGACGAGAAAACTTTTACTGTCTTTGCATAATTCACAGCCGATCAAATTGATATTTGTAAGATGAGAATTGAAGGAATGGTGAAACATCTGCTTATTATTCTGAATTCTTTCTTCCTCAGTTTTACATCGATGTCATAATCATTTGGGCGCACGGTTGGCGCAGTGGTTGAGCACTTGACTGCTGTGCTGCGTGTCGCGGGTTCGATTCCCGCACGGAACAAATATTTGTATGACCTACAGATAGTTGTTCCGGCTCTGGGTGTTGTGTATGTGAGTTTATATGTTTGTAAACGCACCCACGATACAGGAATAAATTCCTAGTGTGGTGCCCCACACTAGTAATTTATTCCTATATAAAAAAGAAAGAAAGAAAGAAAGAAAAAAAAGAATTCTTTTATTTTTAACATAAAACTTATCATAAGGACTAAACTAATTAATACGCGGATAGGAAACTTCTTCGTATTTCTGTTGATCCTGGTCACTTGAAACTGATCCTTTGAAAGTCATCTAGGTAAAATACCACAAAAAAACATGAAATCTCCACTAGGAATAATTTATGCCAGTTTTCAGTCTTCTTAAGTGGCAGTGGGCAGGGCACATTGCTCGCAGAACGGATGGCCGATGGAGCAGAAAGGTTCTGGAGTGGCGACCGCGAACCGGAAGACGTTGCGTTGGAAGGCCTCCCACCAGGTGGACTGGTGACCTGGTGGAGATTGCGGGGATCCGCTGGATGCGAGACGCACGAGACCGATCAATGTGGCGACGCTTGGGGGAGGCCTATGTCCAGGAGTGGATATGATGATGATGATGCCAGTTTCTATAGCAATAAGTACTCCTTCTTTCTTTCTGTAGTGTGTTCTCATAAATGAGAATCAAAAATCACCCACATACACAGTCCCACCGCCCATGTAGAGCCTAACATCACACATAACGGCATCCATATTAATTCCAACGGTCATTACCGCAGAAGACGAGGTTCGCCGAACGTTAGCACCGCCAAATGTGAAGGCAAGACCGTCATAAAAGTGCGGATGAAAGTTCATGGCATATATGCACTTACCTGATCATTTATACCGACTTTTTATAATGGCTTGCGGCTTATGGAGGCATGATGGTGGCATGATATTAGTTTCGAGGGCAGTGAAGGCTTTGTTTTCGCACTGAGCTTTAGTTTTCTGTCTGCTAGTGTATGTTTTGTCAAGTTTACCACTAAGTAACAACGATGGGTCTGAATTGAAGTTATCTTTACTTTCTGGAACCCTCTTGATAACGATGGGGATTCGGCAAAGTTGTCTAAATCTTAGTCTAAATTGATTGATACCTATGTGCCCAAACCGCACTAGGAACGGTCTAATTGACCTTCCTATTAGACAGAATTAATGACAACGAAACAGACAAACTCGTCACCAAATTGAATAAAAACTGCGTAAAACATTCACAACAACAGAAATAGAAAAAAAAAGTAAGAACAAACCTACAAAGTTAAAAAAATGGTTTTATACAAGACCTTTCAGATCAATCGAACACCGCAAGGTGGCTGAAATTTAACTTGCAAATTTTGATTACAGCCACCAGGACAGGTGACAGTAAATAAAAGCTTGTAAATATCAGACATAGAAAAAACTAAAAGAAAAACTTGCACATAACTGATGCTAATTTATTGACATACCCCAATCCTGTCACAAGACTATCGTCCAAGTCATGAATACATAATAAAGTAATACAAACGATACTTCCTAGGAACAGAAATAGACCCGCGTATGAGTACGTCTGCTCGGAATATTTATTAGCTTCTCAACACTGCACTCCACGGCTATAGCGACCAGTTTCCTTAAAGATGTTGAATTATGCGCTGAACTGTTGCGATGTTGAACTGAATGGCTTTACATCTCTAAATAGTATAAAACAATGTCGCTGTCTGTTCCTCCGCTTACTTCTTCAAAACTGGTTTAGGTAGGTTTTCACGGATAAACGGGGAAGAAGTATATAATTTGTATCGTGCTAAGCCGGGGCAGATTGCTAGTGAAACTTTTATGTATAACTAGCTTCTGCCAGCGGCGTCGCCCGCGTTAAAAGTTAATAAAAATATGCTCTGATCGCCACCAAACTTAAGTTACAGGATTATCCGCTGGGTCAATCTAAAGATCGCCTGAACATTTTATTTATATCGGTCCAACCGTTAAGAAGTCTATAAGAAGGATCATACATACATACTTTCTCTTTTATATATATATGTCGGGTTTAGTCAATAATACGGACGTCAAATCAAATCGCAAGCACGCCATCTGGTGGCAAAGCAAGAACAACTACGCATTGGCGCGCTTTTTCTAACTACTTGTGTAGTGGGGACAGCACAGCAGTGAGCAGAATATGGCAGTTGAGTACTGACAGCCTTAGAGCTAACACATCGTAGAATCAGTGTCGATCCGTAATATTAGTAAGAAAGATTGTAACTGTGTCTATTTGAATAAACACAGTGTATCGAATAATTTGTGTGATTTCATCTTAATATTAAGATTGTATCTAATTATAAATATATATATAGTTAAATAGATTAAATATATATATTGCAGTACTATCTATTCTACAAGAGGAGGATAATGTAAACGAAATGCATGACGAACGTGAAGAGATGAAAGAAAAACAGTCGCCAAAATTTCTGTTATCCTCCACTCCACCTACTTCAATTACGACATCAAAGGAGACATCTGTTACAAGATTACTTTCCAACCTATCTTTAACCTCTGATCTAATTACTTCGTCTTCCTTATCAAAAGACAGTATTCCCTGATGAGAATACTGTGTTTTGACGAGGAAGATGAACGAAAAAGATCCAACGTTAATACGTCGAATCTTTTTGCTGATTATCGCTGAAAACAAGCGCTGTGTCTCTGTGTGCTCTGTCTCGCACGCGAGTCCCAGCATTATGCTGAGCGATGGCCTTTTTGCGTGGATGTGACGCATTTTCCGTTTTAGTGTCATTTGCTGATCATGATCATCATTTGCAGTGTACATTTGCTTATTTACCCGACTGCCTAAGGAGGGTTATGTGTTTATCAGTCTATGTATGTATGTATGTTTGTTCCTTTGTGGCGTTATAGAGACCAAACGCGTTGGCCGATTTTGATGATTCTTACGTCAATCGATTCGTCTTAACCCTGCGAGTGTCACTGGCTACATTTAAGTTAGAAAATTGAAAAACAGCGGATTTTGGGCAATTTTGGGCAATTTTTTTCTTCCAAACCCATCGTGTGGGATATCAAAATATATGATTTTAAGAAGTGGTTTCAAAAATATGTAACGCTTATATGTTTAAATGAACCTGATAAAAAAAATAACCAAAAAGTTATAAATAAAAATAACCCGACTGCTTAAAAAGCGAACTAAAAAGACGTAAAACAAGAAGGAAATCATGCTGTGCAGTCGGAGGAGGATACATCTGGTTTTGGTCAGCAGTCGCGTTATCTTTTTTCGTTCTATTTAATAGTATGCGGAACAAAACTCTTTCTTTTTTTTCCGCTGGCCCCTTATCCCTTGGTCCACCACACCTCAACAACGCAATGTTAAACATTCTAGCCGAACACGTAAACATTCTATGTAAGGAACTCGGGAGGAATGAAGATACGCATTTAGATTTAATTACCCGAACCTTGTTTACGCTGAGACCGAAGCAGCCACCTAATTTGAATAGGAATTCGTATTTCCTTGACTTTAAGAAGCATTGTTTGTCTGTGGTACTGTTGTACTGTTTGGTTAGGATTTTGGTAATGGCCGAGAATGATATTGCAAATGATTTAATTTGGGTTTTCTTGTTTGTGCAGTTAATACTCGATTCAGGTAGATTAAAATGATGTCGAGTTTGTCGAGGATATAAGTTATATCGCTAATTTTCCTTAGTTCCACTATTTACACAGTAGCTCCCCTAGAGATTAGGTAACTCCTTTACAAAGTTCAGGGAGTCCCAAAAATATTATTTTTTATTTTGTCGATGTTGTGTGGTCATGTCAGTTGTCATTGTCTGTCAGTGTCAGTGTCTATGATGTGACCACAGATACGTAGTAGCTGGCAGTAATGCCCGATCCAGACACGTCTGGGATGTTTTATTGTTATTAGTTTCTTTTATTTTATATTGATAAAATTGTGCTTCAATCATGCCGGAATAAATACTTATTCTTTCTTTCCATAATCATAGATCCACGGCTTAACCTAAATCTCATAGCTGGTAATCCTAGTTTAGCTAAAAACACAAAACAACTACGATCCATCATCCTGAAATAACCCAAGATTCCTATGAATCATCTCGAAATACCACTTGTTCAAATTCCTGAAACTACTACAAAGATGTATTCATCTGTAGTATACAACAATGAACAAGTTCTAGAAAGATACTTACGTATTGGTTCCCATCAATTAGAAGATAAGGCACACTTGAATGATTCACTGGCGCAACAAAGGGTGCGTTTACGCCGTCAAGAACGATAACCCGATAACCCCTGCATACTTAAGTTATCTTTGGTATAATTACTGTGACTTATGAGTTCGGGAGACTCCACTTATGTAAGTTTATCTGTGAACGTTATAAGTTCAGTTTGTTTATGCTTGTTTTCGCTTTTGGGGTCAGCGTTAACACCTATTATTTGAACATCGAAGTTTAAGTTAAGGCGCTATATACGCCAAAATGTTAACGCAGTACTGGCCGTGGGCCCGCTCGATGCCAAAATATCAATATTGAACCTCCTTTTGAACAGTTTTGTTTGCAAAATATTATTTGATTTACATATGCTATGTTAGTTATGAAGAAATTCCAGCCATCAATTTTTCTGGGTAAAAATATTTTTAAACATTCAAGTCGTTTTGTAGGAGTTTCCAAAAGTTGCGAAAAAATATCATGTTGTTAATTATTTTTTTAAAGCAAAACTATTAGTTACACGAAAAAACCTTGTGTTCAAAATTATGCACATGAATCAATAGTAAATATATGTTTTTTTCAAACCTTTTAACCTAGCCGTTATTAAGGAGTATGCTTTAGAAAGTTACCGATCGCGTATTCTATATAATGACATCAAAATACCTTCGTATGCTGTGGTTGAAGATATATTACTAAAGGGATATATCACTACTCTTAATCGATTTAGACCTGAAGAAGCAATAGAATGGGAGAAATACCAACTAATATTTAGAAGATAGTGAATGTGAATCCTCAGCTGAAGGACACATTTATCCTAAAATAAAGTCGGAAGAAAAAGGCCAGTTAACCAACGAACCAGAAATATATTCATTTAAACGTCACAAAAGCTGGTGGGTCAACACTGTAAGAAGCTTACGTCCCTTTCAGCAAATGAAGCCCTTTTGTTTCATCAAGGACAATTAATATCAGGAAACTACTTTTTTTACGCTAAACCTTATATGATTCGATGTATACCTTCTGGTCTTATGAAAAGATAAACCTTACAGACACAAATCAGCATTTCAATTTAATTCAAATATGGAAGAGAAACGAGAATATCATGCGAATAAATAAAAAAAAAACAATTTTATTTTTCAGCCAGACATATTCCGAATCGCAACGATCGAATCTGAATTGGGGTCGGCTCAATATTTATTGCGAAACCAAATCGAATAAATTTCCGGTCGAATAAAACAATAAATTCATCATTATAGGAGTACCAGCTGGTATCTTTATGTATTCTGATGAACTTGAGCTCCTCATGGAGAAACAAACTTAAAGAAATCTGGCGAAAATCAACACCTTTAATCGACGGTGAGTATGGAAGCAGAGAAGAACTTGGATGAGGCTGGCATAGGAATATGAAGTTGACTAAAAAAGAAAGTATGCTCAACTGTGGGCGAAATCAGTTGTGGATAATGATGAAGCAGAGAAGAAGAAGACTAAATAATACCTGTCTTATTAGTTTTATACCTATGATAATAAAAGAGGTGTCCAATTTGAATAACAATATATCACGGGTATTTAACGTGATGATTTCGATTGTTTATTTAAATGCATGTCCTCGAAAAGAGGACCTTCCTGTATTTTTTTTTAACTCCAACGTCAGCCCGACGCATAGACTTTTTATTATTTGAGAAAAGTTTTAAAAATTTGTTATGTACAGAAAAGGTATAAAACTAATACTTCATTTTAGGCGTTTTTAATTACTCTAGATTTTGATTTTGATCAATAAATTAATTTTAAATATTAATTAAATATGTTTGGCAGAACGTATATATTGCTCGTGCCTTATTGCGTTACGATGTGACAGCTATTTGCACATGCGCAGTAGATATGCCCGAGGAACTATTAGTTAATCTGTGGGTATGCTGAACGCGCTGGAATAAGCCCGCCATTTTATTTATTTAATTTAATTTATTTCCTCGCACAATGTATAGTAAAATGTTGTATAATACACGTACGTAAGATGATTTCCGACTCGTGTCGATTTGAAAAATGCCACTCATCGGAAATCACCTACCTTCCGCACTTGTAGCATAAATAACTATTACCTATTTCACCCGTCGTTTCGGCCGTGTTGCAACGACCGTGAAATTCCTGTGATATATTGTTTTTCAATTATGAAACGTGAAAGTTTTAAAGTTAATAGGTGTCCAATTTGAAATTAAACCGACTAACAGTCAAAGTTTTGTTGGAGGGCCTGGTAATCTGTGTGACAGGATTTCCTAGAGCAGATACCAGTCTACCACAAAGGATTTATCAAATAATATTGCACCATTATATAATAGTTTTTATGAAACCTTTGCGAAAGAGAAACAAATATTTTATTTTATCAATGAGAATGTTGAGTGTGCGGAATGACGAAAATTGATAAAGTGAGAAATAAGTATATTAGAGGGAGTTTGAAAGTGGCATCAGTGACAGAAAAGTTGAAAGGAAACCGTTTGATTTGTTATGGCCATGTGATGAAGAGGAATGAAACGCATGTTACTAAAAGAGTTATGTATATAAATGTTGATGGGTGGAGAGGCAGGGGACTGCCAAAGAAAAGATGAATGGACTGTGTGAGATATGAAAGAAAAGGAGTCAGAAAAGGCGAGACGGGGGACAGGACGGTATGGAAGAAGAAAACGTGTTGCGCCGACCCCGTAACATGGGACAAGGGCAGGAAGATGATGATTAATATATATTAAATTAATTGCCGAATACAACACAAACAGCCGAAATAAATAACAAATGAAATGCCGTTCATTCACTACAAATCAATAATGGATTAACAGTATCAGAAACATCAATCAAATTAAATCGTAAATCGGAAGCACCTCGATTATAATAACCAAACTTTCATAGTCATGGTTTATATTAGTTTTTCAAACAAAGTGAGTAAGCTTAATAACGTTGAATCGATAGCCTAGTTTTAGTATAACGGCTTAACCTACAAATGTGGGTTTATTTCACAGACATAAATCTTACTAGATAACACAAGTACCTCCATCTTTATGAAAAACAAGCGTGCCACTTATTAACGGAAAAAGAGGGGTGTTATAAGTTTGACGTGTGTACAAAAAGTTGTATCTGTCTGTGGCAACGCTACGATACCACAGACAGATACACACGTCATCCTAAACGGATGAACCGATTTTGAATTCTTTTTTTTATTTGAAAGGTGACTTTATCATCATCATCATCATTTCAGCTGAAAGACGTCCATTTACGGCTTACGGATGAAAAAAAAATGTTTTCCTTTTATTCTCAGTCAACTTTTTTTTAGTTTTTGCAGCTCAATACGGCATAATTAAGCATTTTCCTAGATTTTGGTTGATGTACGTTGCCGATAGCTCTACATGAAACAGCTCATAATAAGAATATTGCTATCACCTTTACTCCCTTTTTTGACACGAGCCCTTTCCATCATGGGGACGTAAGGCAATGCGCCATCGGTACATGGTGGGAATCCCGCATCCCACCCATACGGACTAAACTTGTTGGGAATACTTTCATTGTGCGTACAGCAAAGGTGTGGAATTCGCCTCTATTTCCGGATAGCAACAACCAAGGGGTCATTCAATCAAGAGTGAATAGTTTTAACTAGTTTAGCCGTCTTCACAGTCGAGGCCATCGTTAATTAAAAAAAACCGGCCAAGTACGAGTCGGACTCGCGCACGAAGGGTTCCGTACCATTATTGCAAAAAACGGCAAAAACCTCACGTTTGTTGTATGGGAGCCCCACTTAAATATTTATTTTATTCTGTTTTTATAGCGGCAACAGAAATACATCATCTGTGAAAATTTCAACTCTGCCTAGCTATCACGGTTCATGAGTTTTACCCTTTAGGTACGGTACCCTATACAAAAACGCGATGTTTATACATTCGCGTCATCTAGTTAGATTGATGTCTGTGGTTTACTTACTTTATTGTTTGTTTGTGTTTATTGCCATGGCGTTTGGCTTGCATGGTAAACATAATTTTAAAGGGGTGAATGTGGATATTACTCGTGTTGACATCCGCTTTAAACCATGCTGGGAGGGCTGTTTATCATAACATTCAGTCAAGCCCACGCCTACGATTATTCAAGGACATAATAGGTGTACTGTCGCGACTTACAAGTTGCAGGTCGTGGGTTCGAGCCCAGGCAGGCGCTTTACTTTGTGTAAATTTTTTCTTTACCACTGCTCTCAAAAGGGTGAAAGAAAACATCGTGAGGAAACCGGCATCTCCTAGAACCAAAAATTTGAAGAAATGTGACATCCACCAACCCGCACTGGGGCCGCGTGGTGGATTACGGCCCATTCCCTCTCATAGAGAGGAGGCCTGTGTCCCGGCAGTGGGAACATTAATAGGCTGATGATGTGATGTGATGTGACTGTCGTGTACAGAAACAATAATTTAAGTCTTATACAACAGGGATTAGACAATCATTTACTAGGTGATGAAGTTATATGCCAGTAACAACGAAGTATGCTATGGTAGGAATCTTCTTCTTCTTCGTCGGTACACTCTTGGCAGCGGTCGTGGGGTTGCCATAATTGGTCGGTCCATCGCATGGGCGACCTGCCGCGCGCTCTCGTTCCTACCACTCTACCCTGAACTACAAGCCGCTCGATAGAGTCGTTGCCTCGTCGGGACACGAGTCCAAAGAACTGGAGTGCTCGAGCTTGGACTATAGCCGATAGACGCTGCCTGATACCGAGTTCTTGAAGGATGGATTTGTTAGTTAAACTCAGTCCACGATACTCCAAGCATTTTTCTCCATCACCACATTTCCAGAGCGTCTATTCTCTTCCTCTCACGGTGAGTATAAAAACAGAAAATATACGACTACTAAAAAAATATAAAGAAAAAGTCCGCGCACCTTCGAACTCCTTTCAAAAGTATTTGTAAGGTTCTGGAAGCCCGACTACCAAGCAGTTCTGCAGCACTTGCGCAACATAAACAAGTCGAAGTTTTTCTTACAATTCCAAATAAACAGTCAAAAGTCTGGAGAGAAATGTGTTAAATAAATTAAAGTGGAAGCCACGCGATCCAGAATCTATTAGAATGTTGGACTGCCTCCAACCACCCTGTAGTTAGTGACAGCTTATTGAATGCCTTTCAGAATACTAAACTGGCTCAGGGTTACTGGAACACGAGTAAGATAAATTGGAATGGCACTTAACATCTTTTAGTTTCAAGGTTTGTCTTCGCAAAAAAAAAAAAACAAATGGAATCGATGAATAAGTTTTAGAGAAGGACTATTTGGTCCTTGGTGTTGCCAATGTTTGTAGTTGATTTCATATTCTATACTTTTAAGTAATTATTCAGAACGAACGGTGCCCTTGTGCAGCGTTGAGACCGTGTACGATGACGATGCATACTGGAGTTCCCCAAATACCCATACACTTGCAAATTAGAGGGCCTTATGCTCGCCACTGACACCAGATTCGCCGTGGCCACATACTGGGCCCAAAAAGGTTAAACAGTTTTCCATCGCCTCGTCAAGAAGAATATCATTAAGAAACGATTGAGTTTATTTGTACTAACCGCGATAAGTTTAATTGGTGAAATTGGCCCTTAGATAGGAATTCATAAAACAATAAAAAACTGTTTTGCAAATAAATACTACCGACTTCCAAATGAAAAACTACAAAGTGAAAAATAACTTAATTTTTTAAGTCGGTGTCTTTCGTAGGTACCATTTTTTTGGGATAAGGACACCGACTTAAAAAATTTAGTTATTTTTCACTTTGTAGTTTTTCATTTGGAAGTCGTTAGTATTTTTTTGCAAAAAAGTTTTTTATTTTTCCCTTTTTAGTTTAATAATATTAGTTTACATTATATATTATAATAAATAGGCAAGTTGTTTAGTAAGGTCCCTATAACACCGAATAGATTACCCGAATAACATGAAACTTGAACATAACCGGTGAAATGAGAGATCTGTGTACCCCTTGAGAGCGTACTGGCGTGATGTTATGTTATGAAATGGTATAAACAATAAACAGACTTGCGATTGCAAGAATCCCGAGAGTTTTGCCGTTATTTATTGAAGAGTTCTGTTGTATATCTCCGAAGTTCTTCATCAGACCTTCACCAAATTAAAATGGGACCAATTTTGAAACATACTCTTTCAAACCAAAAAAGAATTTTTAAAATCGGTTTACAATTGACGGAGATATCGGTGAACATACACAAAAAAAAAAAAAACAAACATAAAGTCGAACATAGAACCTCCTCCTTTTTGGAAAGTCGGTTAAAAAAGAATCAAACACCAATCTGCATCTGAATGTGCCAATAAATGACATCAAAATTCGCAATAACAAACTCAAGACGGTACTAAACAAGGCCACGGCAAACCTGAGTTATCAAACAAACTTGACAGGCCACAGCAGTTAGTTTCAATATGCGGGTTATTCAATATGCAACACTATAAACTGCTCTGGAACTTCGTATCAAAGTAATGGCACCCACACACTGCCAAAGATCTTTGGATGCGCTGGAATCACAAATTAAGGTTCCCCTAGTCGACGTCACGAACTATTTTGTGCGCGAGGTTAAAATGCATGCTATCTCATCTGACAACACGTGCGAAAGAGATAGATGCAGTGATGAGCAGTAAGAAGCTAGTTCACTTTTGCAAATTTGTATCGAAATGGATGATGATTTAGGACGAAAACGAGCGCGCGAAAATTTATACTAACTACTAAATGTATATTTTCAAAATACAATTATTTGTTTTGTTGAATTACTAATCTATCCCGTTTTGAAATTTTCATTCTTCTTATGGTATATATTTCCAGCCAAAGATGAGTTAAAATTTGCGTTGAAATATGGAACTTTCGACGCTCGTAACTTTCAAATATTTCATCAGTATACTTTTTTGTTTCCATACAGGGCTAGATAATGATGAGACAAATTTATATAAATTTTTATTTTGAACGTACCTCATGAAACAGTGCAGTAATCGCCAGGCTACGTTTGTATGGAAGAATGATTGACTAGTGTAACCTTAAATGCAAGACTGGAGCTACTAAGAATGCAAAAGTCATTTGGACTTCACTTAAACGATTATTGCGAGCCGTTTGTGTCCCGTGGAGTAACTAAGTGTTCATTATGCGTTTTTTGCTAGCATAGTAAGGCTTTGCAATGAGCTAATCCGAGGTGTAGCTAGGACTTTATAGTGAAAAGCAAATGGGTTGAAAAAGTGCAATGGTGTAGAAAGGTAGTAGAAACGATGTAGTTTTCTTTGTGATCATAAAAGTGATAGTTTAGATCAGCCTTACTCAAAGTGTGCTCCGCGGAACCCTAAGGCTCCGTGGAGCCTCTGTATGAGTTTCACGAAATCTACTGGTCATAATTGCGATGTGCCATCGGTACATGGTGGACATCCCACCCATACGTACTAAACGTTTTAGAAATACTTTAATTATGCGTACAGCTAAAAGTGGAATTTTCTGCCGGAGTCTGTGTTTCCAGATAGCTACAACCTCGGGGTCTTTAAGTCAAGAGTGAATAGGCAAGCGTGTTACACCGTCGACCACATCATCATTTACCATATCAGGTGAGATAGTGGTCAAGCGCAAGCCTATTTAAAATAAAAAAAGACCAAAGAAAAATAAGGTTGCAGAGAAAATTTTGTAACTATACGACAGTCACTAAAATTATAATCGCGCATCTTTTGAGACATAGTTTTCGCGAAGAACAAAATGCAAAAATTATAATGATTTCAAGGATTCAAAATCCTTTTGCACCCATCTTGCAAAAGCCCGAATCGAACGAGATATATGAATCATTATCAGACTCCAGTATCGAGTCGCTATTCAAATCAATGCCTCTGAATGAATTTTGGTGTTAGATTCGTAATAAATATCCACTTCTTGTCACAAAGGCCCTGAATGTTCTTCTCCCGTTCCCAACTTCTTTTGTTTTTTTTTTTTTATAATCGATAGGCTCGCGTTTGACCACTTACTTGTGCTAAACAGAATTCTCGACTTATGCAGATACAAAAACAAATTAACGCAATAGAATGGATGCCGAACCTGATAAGAGACTTCAACTCTCTTCTATCAAGCCTGATAGAAAATAATGTATGAAAAATGGTGTAAACGATAAACAGAAATGCCATTGAAGCTATCCAGAGTGATTTGCCGTCATTTATTGAAGAGTTCTGATGTATATCTCCGAAGTTCTTCATCAGATCTTGATGGAAATTAAATGGGACCACATGACAAGCCTTCAAATAATATAAGAATCATCAAAATCGGTTCACCTAGAAACAAGTTCTGAGGTAACAAACATAAAAAAAATACGGTCGAATTGATAACCTCCTCCTTTTTGGTAAGTCGGTTAAAAATAATTACTACTTAATAAAGAATAAGTACACATAAGCTTATTTTTATTATTTTAGGCAACAGACGTATTTTAGGGCTCCGCCAAATATTTAGGTTTCCAAAAGGGTTCCATTGCTAAAAACGTTTGAGAACCGCTGGTTTAGTAGATAGCAGGCGGGCGGGTTACTTAATGACCGGAGTCTGTGTTTCCCGATAGCTACAATCTAGGAGTCTTTAAGTCAAGAGTGAATAGGTTTTTTCTAGGCAAGCGTGCTTCACCGTCGACCACATCATCGCTTACCATCAGGCGAGATAGTGGGTCAAGATCAACAGGGAGTTGCTTCTTTAATTCAAAATGACGTCATGATACCTTTGGTGTTGTAATTGCAAGGTATCTTAACTAATAATTTTATGTATGTTTGTTAGGCTTTCGGATTTCTTTTACGGATTCGGATGATACTTGGTATATAATGGATAGACCAGAACGTGGATTATAACATGAAATACTTGTCATCCCGGTAGTATGGATATCTCTTGGGATAATAAAATACTTTTCAGGCGAGCTAAGCTGCAAGCAGAAGCTTGTTATTTATAATTGCAAGGCGGTGCGAGAACGGAAATAAGGAATCTTTTAACACAAGCATAAAATTACAGAACAAAAATCTAGTTTCCCTTAGAAACTGCGCAAACCGACGGCAATTTCTCGAAAGCATAAGCTAAGAAATAATGGTTGCATTTACAACGGATGCAAAACCAGCTCTTAAAACAATGCTGGCGTCGGATTTACGATCTACAAGAACTTACAAAGTCTACTAAGAGAGAATGAAGTATTCATAGATATCTCCTTTAATATTTTAAGGACCACAGCCGGAGAAATTTTTGATGAGACAGAAACAAAACCAAGACAATCATGTATTTTGGATACTAATAAACATATCTTCTCTACTATAAATGCGAATAAAGCTGTCTGTCTTCTTCTTCTTCTTTTCGTGTGAGGATGTAGCCACCTCTGGTGTCAGCGTTAATTAAGCCACTTCTGGGAACCCCACAGGCCTCTGACTTGGCTATTTTAGACTTACATTAACTACACTTGGGAGCAAATAAATCGAGCCACTACCTTTTTTCACGTAAAATGGTAAATATTTTTGGTAATATGGAACGTATCAATTCGAACTATATATCGCCTAAAAGTTTAGTTAATAACCTTTACAATGAGGGTAAATTATTGAATAATAACCTTATTGAATGATAAATTATTGGCTCTGCAAGAAAAATGGTAATTTTGATAGAAAATTTAGTAGGGCTAAAACAGTCCATAAAAACAATAAAAAACAAAATTATTGCAAAAAAAATATTCTTAATAACTGGTATTACCCCCCCGGGCCCTGATACATTCTTGTAGCCTATTAGTCATCGATCTGATCAGCGTTACGATGACATATTGTGGTATGTTCTCCCACTCTTCAAGCACAGCGACTTTAAGCTCGGGAATGGATGAAACAGCGGGAACCCTGGCTCGGACTCTCCGTTTTAGCTCGTCCCATAGGTGTTCGATCGGGTTCAAATCAGGCCTTCGTGCTGGCCATACCATTTGTTGAATCCCGATCGCAGACAAGTAATCCGTAACGATCTGCGCGGTATGAGGTCTCGCATTGTCATGCATAAACAAGAAATTTTCTCCGACAAAACCAGCATACGGCATTACGTGGTTTTCAAGAATGTCAGTTATGTATCGGTCAGCTGTTAATCCACGTCTACCATTGCCATCGTTGGCGGGGTCGACGAAGACAAGTTCCGTTTTTCCGTCTAGAGAAATTCCTCCCCACACCATACAAGAACCACCACCAAAACTCACCGTTTCTCGAATGCAACATTGGGCAAATCTTTCACCAGGACGTCTATACACTCGGTTTCTCCCGTCATTGCTAAAAAGACAGATTCTTGACTCGTCAGAAAACAAAACTGACCGCCAGTCTTCTAACGTCCAATTAATGTGTTCTCGAGCAAACTCCAAGCGAGATCGGCGATGAGCTACAGTCAATTTTGGGCCAGTTGCTGGTTTGTGTGATGTTAAATTTCGTTCTTTTAGTCTTCGTCTCACTGTCCACCTACTGATTGCGACTCCTCGAACGTCACGTAACGCTTGCTGTAGCTGAACAGCATTAAGTCCACGGTCGCGCAACGAATTGGTTGCAATAAAGCGGTCGTCACGTTCTGTTGTTGCCCGTGGTCGGCCAGTTCCAGGTCGCCGAACAAAAGCACCAGTCTCCAGATACCTGCGGTATACCCGCTGTACCTTTGAACGACTCAAATGAAGTCTGCGTGCCACTTCACGTTGTCCGTGTCCAACCTCAAGTAAAGCTACAACTTGGGCAGCTTCCGTCGGTGTAGTATCCATTTTATCAGGTTATTTTGATTACACAGACACAGATAAAGACAACAATAACAAGTAATATGGGTATGATTAACAAAAACCTCAAATTTAATCTTTTCTTAACAGAGTACAATAAAAATGTCATAAGCAAATTAAATGCGATAATTTTATTCTACCCTTTAAACTTTAATAAAAATGAAATTTTGACAACTAACTACCCTCATTGTAAAGGTTATTAAATACCCTTTTAGGCGATATATGTTTCGAATCGATGCGTTCCTTAATACCAAAAATAATTACCATAATGCGTGAAAAAGGAAGTGGCTCGATTTATTTGCTCCCAAGTGTATATAAGCCCAGATTTTCTCACGATTTTTTCCTTCACCGTTGCCTGCGATATCCAAGATAAACTTAGAAAGTACAAATGCACCGTCTGGTCTGAGGCATCCTCCCTTTTCAATGGAGTTTGCGGCATTTTACACCCTGGTCTACATACCTCCAGTTTCAATAAACTTTCAGTAGTTTTTTTGCGTAAAAGAGTTACAAACATCCATCCATACTCACACACTTTAGCATTCGTATTAGTGGTAGGATTATTTCGTCGAATTCAGTTCACGTTGTTCTGATAAAATAACTTACAAGTAGGCTAATGTTTTCTATAATGCTTTGGCTCATGTTTTTGCTAATTAGTTATGTTTTAGGTTTCATGTATTTTATGTAGGTTTCTTGTATAATGAGTTCCTTAACTATATTGTACAGACATGTTTCAGATTTCTTTAAGTCATTATTACCCGACTGCCGAAGGAGGGTAATGTGTTTATCAGTCTATGTATGTATGTAAGTATGTATGTTTGTTCCTATATGGCGTTCCAGAGACCAAACGCGTTGGCCGATTTTGATGATTCATACGTCAATCGATGCGTCTTAACCCTGCCAGTGTCATAGGCTACATTAAAATTGGACAATATAAAAATGGCGGATTTTGGGTGCCATATTGTGGGGGCCCAAATTTTTTTTTTCTTCCAAACCCATCTTGTGGGGTATTACAATAAAGGGTTTTAAGAGGTGATTTCAAAAATATATAACACTTATATGTTTAAATGTATCTAATTCGAAAAAACACTAACTAAAAAGTTACAAATAAAAAAACTTAATTCAAAATATCAAAAAACCCGACTGCTTCAAAAGCGAACTAAAAAGTCGTAAACAAGGAAAAAAACATGCTGTGCAGGCGGAGGATACACCAGATTTTGGTCAGCCAGCCCGCGAATATGTATCCTCCGACTGCACAGCATGTTTTTTTCCTTGTTTACGACTTTTTAGTTCGCTTTTTTTATCTTTTTAGTCCTAGACCGCATCTTGTTTATTTCACTTTGCGTTTTTTTTAAATTAATTTCGATAGGTTCCCGATTACTGGGAACTAGAACAAATTTCCATGCGTCTAAGCGTTTTTGCCATACCTATTATTGGAATCAAATATAAACAGCTCACACACTCCGTGGTGCTAGGCTACTGGGCTTATCCTTATAGGCTGTTGGACTTGTCTGTCTCCTGCTTGATATGGAGGGAATTGGAAATTATGTTTTCCTTTTTTCCTACTCCACCTTTATTCTTTTCTGATTTATTTATTATTTATTTAGAATTCACGCACAAAGGTACAAAGGCGGACCTTAATTACGATTGCTTACGATTGCGTTTGCTGATTAATTACGATGCGGGATCCATGACAGTTAAATTCATTCTGTAGGACTTCGTCCAGATTAATTGCCTCGGTGTTTTTCTGGTGGTCGCCACTGTTGATTTTGGCTTTCAGGAGTAGCAGTGGTTTAGGAATAGGGCGGTGGGATTGTCCCAATAAAAAAGGCTCCTGCTTGACCACTATCTCTCCTGATGGTAAGCGATGAGCACGCTTGTCTAGAATTAACCTATATCACTCTTTACTTAAAGACCCTATAGCTGTAGAAATACAGACTCCAAAAGGAAATTCCAATCGTTAACTGTACGCACAGTGAACGTATTTCCAAAACATTTAGTGCATATATGAAGTCCTAATAAAGGTTTTACCAACAATTTTCGATTCGTTAAATCCTTAGAATAATTTACGTAAGAAAACAGTGCGACCTGCGAAAACTACTAAAGTCTTATTAAACTAAGTCTTATTACCCACAAAATGAGCAGTCCTGAAAATGAAAGCATACCTAATAGCTGCTAAGAAAACCATAAACGTATATAGCTGTACGTATGTAGCTGTGTTTCTCTTATAGTGAAATTCTGTGGCATTGCGAACTCGTTGAATAGGGCTGTCTGAATTTGCAGAATTTTCGTAATAACAATCAATATCTCTCTCATCTCATCTCATCAGCCTTATAATGTTCCCACTGCTGAGACACAGGCATCCTCTCTGTGAGAGAGATAATAGGCCTTACTTAATTCACCACGCGGGCCCAGTGCGGGTTGGTGAATGTCACATGTCTTCGAATTTTAATTCTAGGTTATGCCGGTTTCCTGACGATGTTTTCCTTCACCGTTTTAAGTGTGATGGTGATGAAGTAATTTAAACAAAGTAAAGCGCCTGCCTGGGTTTGTACTTACGACGTACGACACGTAAGTTGGGGCCGTAACCACTGGGCCACCACTGCTCTATAATATACATACCCTTATCCCAGCTGAATTGGGGACGGTTTCCAATCCAACCGGATGCTGATTAATGCCTGTATTTGCTTAACTATTAAGATCGACTCGTGAATTACCGTGATGATATTGCATAGACTAAAGGAATTACTGGGAAATATTTTTACTCTTTATTGGCACTTCACTGTTATCATTTTCATCGCAGACTCTACAGTCACCGTCAAATAAGCAGAAATAAGATTCCTGTAAGCACAACGACCGGATTATGTTTCTAATCTTACTTGAAGTTAAAAACAAGCAAATTCTGCAGTTTCACGAAATATCCGGTATAAGCTTGTTTTTGTTCGGTCTGTCAACCCTAATCTCTCGGCGCTTTCCCAGCCTTTTATTTTATACAACTTTTAGATCTAGCTCTGTCTGGTGCCTCTTTGAAAGCTGTTAACTCTCGATGTTTTTTTAACGGCTGTAGGATTCTACATAAACTGGATGGAGATGGTCCTTTTGAATTCATGGATTGCTACAAGGATTCCATTCTTGCACGTTCACTCATGTTTTATTAGTGTAATAGTTGGTCCTTCGAGTCGGTTAAAGACTCGAAGGACCAAATATATACGTATACATTTATAAATGCACGCCTTTTTCTCATGGGGGAACCAAATACATAATTCCATCTGATACGATCCCTACATACTTCTTTAAAAAAAGGAGAGAGGAGGAGGGCTCTTCTGTCGGTTTTCCCCTTTTTATCCATTATCATAAACTTGTGCTGAAACATACACTCAGAAGACAAAGAGGGAAGACAACAATTGGTACGCCTGCTTTACCAAACATCGCGCTTAACTTGTAAGAACTTAGAGAAGCCGTAGAAGCTCAAGTCAGCTCAACTTATGTATACGGCGATGGAAAAAGATCGCACTAATAACTGTCTAGTACGCTATAACAGAGATCTTAGTCTTAGGCCCACATTTTGTCGGAAGTTAATTTAATTAATTCTCCAACTTATATGACCATTTCCGACGCTAACAATAGGGTGGTTGACAATAAATATCTATTTAGTCCGTCAGTTAGATAACCTAAAAATATAAGACACGTATTTTACTTTTGCCTCGTAAACAAAGAATTATGATGCTACATTGCGTTGAAATAACGTGTGACGTCACAGTGTGCTGCACTTTATGCTGACAAAGTGACGTCACAAGCCCCCACTCCTGAACTTTGATGCGTTTTATCTTTGTCCATTTTATTTTATTTGATAAAGCAAAAAATACGAGTCCAATATTATTTGATAATCTCACTGATGGATGGAGAATAATCATTTGTCCCCCAAAACACATCCCTTTTGATGAAAAACGGTTTTTTTATCGATATTTAAAACCATTGGTTAGCGTATTTCATCATTGGTTGAGTTAACAACGGATTATAAAACTGGCCAACTGCGAGTCGGACTCGCGCACGAAGGTTTCCGTGCCATTATTGCAAAAAACGACAAAAAAATCACGTTTGTTGTATGGGATCCCCACTTAAATATTTATTTTATTCTGTTTTTAGTATCGGCAACAGAAATACATCATCTGTGAAAATTTCAACTATCTAGCTATCACGGTTCATGAGATACAGCCTGGTGACAGACGGACGGACAGACAGATAGACAGACACATAGATGGATCGCGCAGTCTTAGTAATAGTGTCCCCCGTTTTTACCCATTCGGTTCGGAACCCTAAAAAGTGGGACTAAGTACTCCAAGTTACGTACCAAATGTTAAGTAATATATGCTCAGAGCTAATAGAAGCAACAATGGAATATAATACCCATGTGATCTTCGTTAGTTCCGACCATAACGTTAAAACACTCGATGACAATGAGAATGACATAATACAGATCATTAACACACCTTTAATAAGCCACATTAATAATGATACTAAAGCCAATAAAGCCACAAATATAAATGAAGCGGTAACCATGCCGTTCACGTCGGTCACAACCGCCGAATGACTCATTTAAACATTATAGCGAATAAAAGGGTTTAATGCCATCGCTTCAAACGTGGAAAACATTCACTATGTGAGAATAAGATTAACAGAGAGAAAGAAAATACGGTTAGTCTACTTTTGACATCATATTCTACTATTTACAGATTCTACAAATGACAGATTCTACATTTTACAGATTCTATTTACGACAGATTCTACTTTTGACAAATTTTGAAAGCCACCAACCCCGGCGTAACAATGCGACCTAGGACTAAATTATGCTTATCAATTCCTTACTTGTCTCACTTTTTACCTGACGTGGGAAAAGTGTTTATTTAAAAATTTGTCAAATGTAGAAAGAATCTGTCAATTATAGAATCTGTCAAATGTAGAATCTGTCTTATGTAGATTCTGTCATTAGTAGACTATGATGTCAAAAGGAGAATTTGTCAATTGTAGACTAAACGAGAAAGTAACATTTCACCAGATATGTTTAAGTCCTATGTTACAGTCGCCGAGCCTATTGCTACCAACCGAGCAAAATACTAACTAAATGAGACCTAAATTGTGTTTTTAATCCTAATAATAATTGTGATTTTAACACTAATTGTGATTTTGAATTTATTTTTATACATTGTTTATCTTCACATTATTATTTTTAATCATAATAATAATTGTGATTTTAATACTAATTGTGATTTTGAATTTGAAATATTTTTTTATACATTGTTTATCTTCAAATTATAATTTTGAATCCTAATAATAAATGTGATTTTAATACTAATTTTGATTTTGAAATAATTTTTATACATTGTTTATCTTCATATTATAACTTTTAATTACATTTTTATTTTCGTATTTTGTTTGTCATATAAGTATTATTTCTTTTATTTTAATTTTAATTATTTAAATCTAAATGTTATTGTTGTAAAATCTGCAAAATTAAGCTGTGTCACGAAGAACATTAGCCTTTTCTGAAACCTGGGCCACCAAGATATAAGCTGTGCCTAGTTTTAGCCCATGCACACTTCCATTGTGATATCTAGTTAATTTAGTCCATTGTGCATATTGTTTCTGTGTTAAACTTGTGTGTCAATAACAAAAAAAAAAAAAAATGCTACTTCTGAGAAATTCCAGATGGAAAAACCCAATAACATTTTGCCATACCCGGGCATCGAAAGCCAGGACCGCATGCTCAACAGTAACGCTTCAGACCACTAGAGCAACGAGGCAGAGAAATAAATAGATCTTATTGGGTGTCATGAAATTGATGGCAGATGTTGTCGTAAACCTTTCTTTGCGCTGAAGTATTGTACCTGAAACAAAAAAAAAACATTTGTTAACAAAAATGTGAAAGAGTTCCTTAAAACGTGGGATGAGATATAAATAAAAATTGCAACAGGACTTTCAAGGCCCAGTTTTTTGATCCATAGTTAAATCAACCAATGGTTAATAAATATGCAAACCATTAGGTGCAAATTTCGATTAAACACAATTTTTATTCAATTGTTAGCCTCACAAATGGTCAAATAATTAGGTAAATTAATTATTTGACCATTTCTAAAACTAACAATGAAGGAATAAAAGTGTTTTAAAGAAATTTAAAACCATTAGTTAGCATATTTAACCATTGGTTGAGTTAAATATGCTAAGCAGTGGTTTCAATTTTTAAAAACGCTTTTATTCGTCAATTGTTAGTCTAACAAATGGTCAAATAATTAACGCGCCAACTTATTTGACCATTTGTGAGCCTAACAACTGATGAAAAACGTATTTTACCAAAATTTTTAAACGACTGGTAAGCGTATTTAACCATTGCTTAAGTTAACTACGGATCAACAAATTGGGCCTAAGGCCGTTTAGTTTTACAGCAAACATATGCGACCAGTCATAACATATAAAAGGATACTAATAAAAAGTTTTACTGCTGCTACCACATCAACCACAAGACGAAATTACAGGGTGGAATTTTGTAATGCCAACTGAAGGAAAAGTACTCTTAATGCTGTAGATAGAAAAATATGCTCAAAGAAAACATTCCTTTATTTTTGAAAAGAAAGAAAACTGCATTCCAAGATTTTCAAGAATTCGCTCGCCACACCTGCCTAGCGAGCATGGGCGTACCCAAGACATTTGTGACATGACATGATAAATTATGTCATATCTTCCAATTTGTCTTAAATGCTAGCACGGGTCAAACATGTGACATATTTTAAAGGCGCAACATGCCTTTCTTGTTGCTGCCCGGCGAGCACGGCCTACTGTGACATGGCTTGAGTCACACATTTCATCGCAGTTTGGACGATAACGCTATTTCGTCCTAAATAATAGCACCGGCGGCGTGAGAAAATTTCTTGACGTTTGTTTGGGACTCATCGGGTCTTAATTGCTAATACGGGCGCACCCATTTTGTCACAAATGTCACATTTTGACAGATGATTTAGAAAAATGTATCACTTTCGTTCGGAGGTGGTGATAAAATTTTATAGTTGAAAAAAATATATTTGCCTTCTAATTACGGCACCAAATGGCAATAAATTCATTTTGTGTGTATGGTGAATTGGTGATCAATGCTTATTAATTAATTGAAATGTTACAGGATTATTAATTAATTTTATATTATTACTTTTTCATAATTGTATTTTTTTTATTGTTGTTCTTATTTTAATTATGATTATTTTTTTTATAATTATTTTCTTTTATACCATATTCTTCTTGCTTTCTACATTTTTAAATGTTTCTTAAATAAAATCCCCAAAAAACATTTAAAATATAAAAAATAGGGGCCCACCGGTATTGGTCCAAGCTATTATATTTTTTAGTAATTATTAAAATGTTTACAATAAATATATCTTTCTAACAAACACTTAGTATGTTATCAAACAAACAAAGAAAAATAAAGTGTGCATAAGTCTATGGTAAATATTAATTTATTCCCAACAAAATTAAAAAGTTGTTTAGCTGTATGAACGGCATACTTTTTTACGTATTATTTTATTTGGTCGTTTATTCAAATTATGTCGCACTATGAAGTCAACAACAAGAAAAGCAAGTCGCGCCTGCAATTTATGTCACATGGTTGTCCCGTGCTAGCATTTAAGACAAATTGTAAGACATGACATATTTTATCATAACTTGTCATGACCGAGTCGAAAACCAAGCAATGTAAAAAAAAAAAAAACTTGTAATTCATGTTGGGATGCTGCTAACATGGGGACAGCAAAGGGGGGGGCTAAATTTGGGTTATTTTTGGCCTCGGACATACCGTTTTCGAGATATCATTTTGGAAATATGCAAAATAAAATAAGATACGGAGGCCCATAATTCGGAAACAGTGCGTCGTAGGGCAATGCTTCTCAGAACATAAATGGTTTTTATGGCCAAGGTTAAACCGAAACTACAATAAAATTGGAAAATTTCCGAAAAAGAAAAAAATAAACGTCAAGAAGTTATGCCACAAGTCAAGAAAATATCTCACGCCGCTGTGCTAGCATTTAAGACAAAATGAGTTTATCGCCCAAACTGTGATTAAAAGTGTGACTTAAGCGATGTCACAGTAGGCCATGCTCGCCGGGCTGGGATCGAACCGACTAAAATCTTAAAAAATACTCCCTGTACTTTTATTGCATTGATCGTTAGGGTTAATTATAAGGATGAAATCTCTCTAACAAACTTGATAAATTAAATGAAAGGAAAACCATGAAATCTGGACTTATAAAGGTCTACAGTATTAAGAGTACTTTCCCTTCAGGTGGCTTTACAAAATTCCACCCTGTATAATGGTACTAAGAAATACGTTGACAAGAAATAACAGGAACGTATTAAGAGGTTAACCCCAACAATGTCGATTAATCCCCGGAGCAGCTTGAGTTTAATTTCTTAAAGCAATTAAAACAACTGTAACCCTTAATTGCTACAAACCGCAGACTGGCTCACAATCTGTGTAAACTCGGTTCAAGAAAATATACATTCTCCGTCTCTTGATCACACTTGACGTTGGCACAAGAGAAATGCAAATATTATTGCTGGCGCCGACGCAATTTGTAATCGATTCTATCATCATCTGCTTAACCTTTATACCAATTATTGTTGGGGTCGGCTTCCAGTCTTACCGCATTCAGCTAAGTATCAGTGTTTTACATGGAGCGACTGCCTATCTGACCTCCACAAACCAGTAACTGGGTAACACGATACCTCCTGGCAAGACTAGTGTCAGATCTCAGGCTTCTGACTACCCGTAACGACTGTCAAAGATCTTCAAATGACAGCCGGGACCAACGGCTTAACGTGCTTTCCGAGGCACGGAGGAAACTCGGTATGTTGAAATGGTCACCCATCCACGGCCCGACCTTGTCAAGCGTTGCTTAACCTTGAAGATCGACCAGTGCGGCTGTTATTATTTAGCCACGATTCTATAATCGCCACTTATCGAGTGATATCGATGTTTAACGATTAAATCAGTTCTGCAAGATATACGTTATTGCTGCTCGAAATTCAATTTTGTTTGTTTTGATATGTCGCCGGAAAACGTGTTATGAAAACTTTTTTGTATTGTATGATTTTCTTTGAAGTTTTCTTAGAATTTGAATTGAAAGCAAAATGTATTCATATTATTATGACTGTTACCATTTCCGTCTATTGTGGTTGCTCAGAATAAATTCTCAATAGCATTCGCTTTTCAAACATCTCGGTACTATAAACTACATAAAATTCAATATGAAGCCACACTCATAAAAGCTCCAACGTTCATAGCTTCCATAGGTAAAATTTGTTTACTACGATAGTTCCAGAGAGCATATAAAACTCTCCAAACAGAATAATAAAAGAGATCATAAAAAAGAATACTTCGTGTTATATAATCCAGCCGAAATAAAGCTAAAAATAGACGAAATTTATGTAAAATGCTTAGAGGTTCCATAGTAACAATGACTTTTAAAGGATGACAAGATCACTTAAAGCTGCCCTTGTCGACGGCACGAACTATTTTGTGCGCGGGGTTAAAATGCATGCTATCTTATCCGACAACACGTGCGAAAGGGATTGCTGATGCTGTGATGAGCCGTAAGAAGCTAGTTCGCGTACGAATACACACTTTTGCAATTTTTTTGCGAAATGGATGATGATTTAGGACGTAAACGAGCGCTCGAAATTTTATAAACAGACCTTTGCGAGCATGGATATCTTGAAAAAATTACTAAATGTAAAATAAAATTATTTGCATTGTTGAACTACTAATCTATCCCTGTATGATGACTGTTTTGCAATTTACCTTCTTCTCACGGTTTTTATTTGCGCCCAAAGATGCTTTACAATTAGTGTTGAAATATGGAACTTTCGACGCTCATAACTTTCAAATATATATTTCTTTTTACTTTTTTTGTTTCCATACAGGGCTAGATAATGATGAGACAAATTGATATCATTATTTAACCGATTTCCCAAAAAGGAAGAGGTTATCAAATCGACTGTATTTTTTTTATGATACATTCTTATTTCACCGATTATGTTCAAGTTACATGTTATTCAAATTATCTATTCTGGCATCACTGTGGGCATTACCTAGAACTTGTCCATATGTACCACTAAAAAGTGAAAACAAGAAACATTTTTACAAAAAAAAATAAAACGACTTCTAAAGCAAAACACTACAAAGCGAAAAATAACTTCTTTGCCGAAGTCGGTGTCTAAAAACGAAATAGTGGGTACAAAAGATTTATTTTTTTGTTAAAAAGTTTATTTTTATTTTGAATGTACACCGTCAAACAGTGGAGTAATCGCCAGACTATGTTTGTATGGAAGAATGATCGACTAGGGCAACCTTAAAGCTAAAATTAAGAGAGGAGTGACTTGTGAGATAATTTCTGGCTCAATTACATTAACTCATTATTAATAATATCATTAGTAGAAGCTCTCTTGTATTATACTCGTGCGGAATAACAATGAGAAGATCTTAGTAATAGTTTTAGTACAGCTGAAGTACGCAGCCACAGATAATATAATACTAGCATACAGATGCCTCATCCCATACAAAAAAACCGTGCCGACGTAACTAGCGGTTTTCATCTGCTTAATCTTCTTATTTTTGTGAGTACATCAATCGCGTTTGATCCCGTTTCACGGCAATAGATGGTGTTAGCAGCGCCTTCCAAGTAAAAGGGTTTATGAGGTTCATGAATATTTTTTTCTTTAAATACAGTGAAGGTTCGTTTTATAGTATTTTTTTGCACGTTGTTACAGTTTTTTTGCACCAATATGTGTTAAAATGCAAATTTTAACAATCGAGTTGAATGCCTCAGAAATTTATAAATGCGCCATCTATGGCATCAATTTTAAATGATCCGTTCAAATAATCTTTGAAATGTGAATTAAGAGCCCAATATTCCATAATTTTGTACTTAGGAGAGTTAATTAAACAAGAACATACAATGTTTATGTTCAATTCCAGATAATGTTAATTTTTAACACAATTCTATTGAATTGTGTGTACATGTCGCGTCATCTAGTGAGATTTATTTGAACCAAATATTCTTTCTTAACAATGAGACCCCGGCATTATAATAGCTACATGTACCCTCTATATTTAGATTGAAATATCTATCATTTGTCTTAGTTTTGAGCTTTACTGTTCAGAGATGAAGTACACAAATCCTATTATCAACAACACAACTTTAGCCGTAAGACGTCCACTGCTGAACATAGCCACAGATAATATAATAATAGCATACAGATGCCTCATCCCATACAAAGAAACCGTGCCGATGTAACTAGCGTCTTTCGTCTGATTAAGCTGATTATTTTTATAATTACTACGGCTATAGATGGTGTTAGCAGCGACTTGCAAGTAAAAGGGTTTTTTCGGTCCGTGACTATCTTTTTCATTAAATACAGTGACGATTTGATTTATAATATTTTTTGCACGTTTTTACAGTTTCATTGTACCAAAATGTGTTACAATTGAAATTAAAAAAATTGAGTGGCATGCCTTAGAAATTTAAAACGGCGCCATCTATTGGAATCAATTTTAAATCATCCGTTCAAATAATCTTTGAAATATGAATTAAAAGCCAGCAATATTCCATAATTTTGTGCTTAAGAAAGTTGATTAAACACGAACAAACAACTTTTATGATATATTCTAGAAAATGTTAATTTTACACACAAATCAATAACAAACAGATGCATATCGCGCAATCTAGTGACATTTATTTGAACCAAATTTTCTTTGTTAGCGAGGACCCTGTGACATAGTCAAGTGACACACGAGACTGGTCCTGTGTCTCGCATTCAGCGGCTTTCTACAGCCTTAACTAGGACATGATGACACACAAAAAAATGATGCAGAGCCTAGCAAATATAAGTAGAGAAGTTGGTCTGGAAATCAATGCCAGTAAAACAAAATTGATGACAAACTCAAGGGAAATAGACGTTGTGGTAGATGGCAACAAGATCGAATATGTCAAAGAATATACCTACTTAGGACAGATAATAACCCCTTCAGAAGAAATGACAAAGGAAATAAACAGGCGAATAGCCCAAGGATGGAGAAAATACTGGTCATTGAAGGAAATAGTGAAAAGTAAGGATCTAAGCAATCACATAAAAAAGAAAACATTCGAGACCTATATTCTACCGGTTCTTACGTATGGCTGTGAAACTTGGTCAATAACACTTCACCACAGGGAAAGGCTAACATGCTAGGGTTAAAAATCAAAGACAGAGTCAGGAACGTAGACATAAGAACAAGAACAAAACTCACAGACATTCTTACCCGGATAGACGTCCAAAAATGGAGATGGGCTGGACATTTGCAACGTCACCCCATTAACAAATGGAGCAAGCAAGTCACCCTCTGGCAACCAAGAGACGGTAAAAGAGGTAGGGGTCGTCAAGTCAGGAGATGGGAAGATGACTTGAAACAGACAGCGGGACCATTCTGGTTGAGAGTAGCAAGGGACAGGACCCATTGGAAGGAATTGGAGGAGGCCTATGCCAAAAGGCACACCGAACTTAGGGACCTCTTGTAACCCTATGTTTAGGAATAAAAGGCTATTATTATTATTAACTAGGACATCAGTCTAACTAGTGGGAGACCCCAAATGGTTCTTATCAATATAAGACTGTATAAAACTCTTTTCAGGCGACATTACAATGTTAATTCAGGATTCAGGTCTACTAATGTAAAAAGTATCATCCCACACAGGGGTTCCCGTTTACGTGGGCGTAACAGTGAATGTCGCTTCGCATTATTACAATTCCAACTTAGACTTCGTGTACTCACTATGTAACATGAAAAGGCACTGCGAGGTTTTGGGGAAAGGATTAGGATATACCCAAAAAGGCATAAGTAGATAGAGGTATTTACAGGAAAGAGTTTGAAGCTGTATGTGATGACGATGATGATCATGTTGAAGATGACTTAGCAAGAGAAGACTATGTCGCTGATTGAATCGTAAAACAAATTATAATTCAATTACTTGATCAGTTTTTAGTCTCGCTCGAAACAAAGCTATAGTCAACATTCAATGCCCCTCAAAATCCTCAATTAAGTATCCCGCAGATTGCAAGCCTGTGGTGACGAAGATGATGAAGATGGCTCACTAAGAGAACACCAAGTTGCAATATTGAATTATGATTTGTTTCACGATTCAATCAGTAAGTGGTGAGAAAAACAGTTTTCGGTATCGCTCAAAACAAAGCTATGGACAACATTCTATGCCCCCGAAGCCCTCAATAGCCCGCAGATTGCAAGCCGGATCACGAGCGAGCGAACCGAGCTGCGAACACAATGTCGTGATCATTGGTTTTATAATAAGCCTTTGTTCTTCACTTACAATATGTTAACATGTATTGTTCCGTTTCGGGATGGATTCATTGTAGGTCGAAATATATGGACGCTTCGGTACGCCCATTTATATGCAAAATTGTATACATCAATGTAAATATAAAGCAGTTACAGTGTCTTTATCTTTATTATCATGCACTGTGGGTACGAAAACACGCTTCAGTTTATTGGGTTCTGGAATTCTGTTTACGAAAACATCGAATTGTATAACCATTTTATCATCAACTTTAGCATATGGCTTAGCATTACACCGGTGTCAATTTACTCGTTCACAATTCATGCTTTAAACCAGCATATTAATCCCACACGTGTGCAGCTTCCAGCCATGATAATGAACATGGAACTGAATACACCCGACTGAAGCGAAAACATAAATTAACGCTAATGTTCCCGAACCGAAAAAAAATCCAAATGTAAACCATTTTATATTCCGAGTGTGTCATCAGATGCACGGAACCGAGGTAAATACTGCAAAAAGTATGAAGAGTCCCATTCCTCCTGATGAAGGTAATAAATATTTTATGGGTCTGTATGAAACTGCCTTTTGCGCTTTTATTGCAAAAAAATGCGTAGAGATTTTTAAAGCAGTTAAAAATCCAAGCGATGTTCTGAAGGATGTTGAGATTCACCACGGTACAGACGGTAAATAATGTCAAAGCTAATTTGTTTTGTAATAAACTGTAGTAAAGCTATTTATGTCTAAGAAGAAAGCGCTGCGAGAAAAACTAACAAGAATTTGTTTTTATTAGTTCTACTAACTTTCAAGGCAAAAGCGTGGACGGTTTTAAATGCGTAACTTATGCATCTTTAGTATTTTCCCTAATTAGTCAGGGTGTTTGGAAGGTTGGAGTAATTTGCTGAAGCCACCCATAAAAGATTTTTATGTATGTAGCTGGAACGACTTCGCGCCATATGCGTGTGACCGTTAATTTTACTACGTGAACGAATTCTTTAAATACAGAAAGTGTTTGGTGTTTATTTTTACACACGACTTCTAATTTGGAATTTGTGTACCGTTCAGATATATTTTTACTATGGAAATAGAATTTGGAGCTCCATTGAATGTAAGATTGACTTTAATAAAATATGTGCGTAAGGTTTCAAGCCCCAGATTGTAATCAATATATTCCCATCGTTGTTGCGTGTCACCCACCTTACGTAAAGGTCTAGACGCTCCAAGTCACCACATTCAACTCGGACCATGAACTTGTAAGAAGTCGCGTACTTACGGCTGACTTTTCAATTCCTTTCACTAATATTGCAAGGTCAAACACACGCACGAATTACTACATTTACAAGCAAACTAAGAAAATTGCTGATCCTTAACAAGCAAAAATTCGCCGAGTGTAAAACCCAACGGAAAGTCACGTCTTAAGCTACAAAGAAAATTGGGAACAAAATCATAAAAGGCTTGCTTATACAAGAAAATCTTGAGAAGAAAACGGCAAACACACAACTTCTGTAGAATAAAGAAAAACTACTAGGGAACCAAGAACAGTGCGCAGTAGCTAACAGGAGGTACTCGCATCGTTAAAAGTTATAACATTAGCCCCCGACCTTTTAAGAAGCAAACAATTACTTTACTTACAAAAGCGAGTATTTTACTTGAACTTGGCAGAATGATGGACGTAGCATTGAGTTAAGGCGGTACCCCGAGCAAAACGCCGCGCAAGCTGTTTTTTGTGCTGTTTTTAGGAGCTATCTACTCGTTATTTAAAAAGAAATATTACTTAATAAAAATACATTAAATTTCTACATAATATTGATTCTAAAATGGTAGATTTAGTTTTTTTTTAAATGTTGTATATATTTCACTAATCTACTTCCAAAAAAACATAAAAATGAGAAATAATTATTGATTTTATGCATCTCCTCGTAAAGTGTTCATTGATTATTTTTTGTACTAACACTAATGGATAGACAATTTAATAACGAACATTTTTGTAGAATTATTTTTTTCAAAAGACCAAAATTCGATTTTATAAAGATTTTTTTCTAAAATCTGGGCGTATTCACTACTGTAATTCATGCGCCACCAGTGCCGCTAGACCAATAGAAACGCTCATATCTCATGCCGATTTTTTGGTCAGGGTACCGTCTTAACGCGCAGCTGGCACGACAGGGGGCGCGGCAGAAAGGGAACTACTCGAGAAATTGACACAATATATTGCCCACTCCACTCTTTTGGCCCAGTTTAAGTTGCATACGTTCTGAGACAATGGGTGAACCGACTGTCACTGATTTCTATATTAGCAATTAGCCAGTGGCGTAGCGTGCCTTGGCGGGGCCCCGTATAAAAATTTGTTTGGGGGCCCTTATGAAGGGTAAAGATTTCTCACAAAAGAAAATAAAAATTGAATAAAATTAAAAGCAATATTTATTCATCTGTCAATTTTCCAAAATTTTTACAAGCATTTCAAATTAAATATACACTCTCCTTGCCTTTTTTTCGGCAAACTGATTTATTAAATCATTTTTAGCTGATGATGACATTAGTTTTTCTAAAGTTTCTGCCCCTATGGACAATAGTGACAAGACTGATAGACGAAAAAAAAATTAGGAGGTTTTTATTAATTTTTGCTTACGTACGTCGGGGGCCCCCGTAGCCCGGGGCCCCGTATAATTGATACGGCAGATACGGCGATAGCTACGCCCCTGCAATTAGCATTTGATTGATACGAATTCAATAACTATTAAAACTCTTTTAGAAATCAAAACCCCCAGCCCAGCCAGCCAGCTTATCCCAGTTGTAAACGACCCTTTGTGCCTATTGGCCTTGTCTGTTCTGTCTCCTGCTTGATATGGAGGGCAGTGGAAATTTGTATTTTTTCCTGCTCCTTCATTATTATTTTCTGATTAATTTCGTTGCGGGATCCAAGACGGTTAAATTCATTCTCCGGGACTTCGTCGAGGTTCATTGCCTCGGCGCTTTTCTGGTGGTCGCTACTGTTGATACTGGCTTTCAGGTGTTGCAGTGGTTTGAATAATGCGGTGGAATTGTGAAACTGTAATGTACCTCACCATTACAATTTATTTTCTTCTACAATCAAGTACATAATTTTTTGAATAGTTGCCAATTTCAGACAAATCTGAGGACACTTAACAACGCGGTTACAATGTAATAAGACCTCATTACTAGGTAAGGCTATTGGGTTCAAACAGGAACTATTAGAAATATCCACAGAGCAGACGCTAAAACTTTTAAGAATATATATATATATTGTGGTAGAGTGTCAACTTTGAGTTGTTCACAGAACTAGTATTTAGGTCCTTTTCGTCAAGATATGCAAATGACTGAAATGTTTTGAAAGACCCTTGACCTTTTCTGAAATAAAATGTTGCAAACAAAACTATTTAATATCAAAGAATATCTTCCATGAAAGCTGTTCAGACATCCGTTAACAATGAAACATTCAAAGAAGAAAATAACCTTTTTATCAATTTCAATGCAGAAAAAGAATACAACAATGGAATCGTCTGTGTTGTATTCAGAGATTATATTAAAGCGATTGACAATAACATTATTACGATTTGCGAGCACATCCTGTGTACACATCAAAGCCTCCAATGCTTATTGCTTTATACGAAATCCGATAAAAGGATCGGGATTAAATTAAGCTTTACAAGTTCGATGATACTCGTGTTTCTAATTATATATTACATTCCAGAGTAATCAATCTGCCTAGCCTTTACCCAACTATGTTGGAGTCGGCTTCCAGTCTACGGCAGCAGATGAAGACTAGTATTTTACATGGAGCGACCGCCTGTCTGACCTGCACAACCGAGAAGCAGGGTAACATGACAACGCCTCCTGCCGGAGTCTCTATGCGGGAGTCGGGCGACATGGAGAGGGCGACTGTCACAACTCAGCGCTGGGCACGCCATTGTGGCGATAAGGCCCCTCTTTGAGGAGTGGCTTGAGAGGTGTCACGGGGTCCTCACCTTCCACCTGATGCAGCTCCTCAACGGACACGGTTGTTTCAGGACGTTCCTGCAGCCGTATTGCATAAATGAATACGGCAACGCTAAGAGTTTGACCGCTATCCAATCGACAAAATCGACTAATCACACAGACGGAAATCCACATCCGCGACATTCATCCCGCATATGATTGGTCGATTGGATAGCGGTCAAACTCTTTGCTTTGCCGTATTCACTTACGCAATACGGCTGCTGTTCAGGATAAGGCGGGAGGAAACGCCACGAGCATACGGTAGAGGTCTTCTCCGCTTGGGCGGAGCAACGCCGTGTCCTCGTAGATCGGCTTTTCTGGCTTGTGTCTACCCGTAACAACTACAAAAGATCTACAAATGATAGCGGGGAACAACGGCTAAAGGTCGCTGCATACGTAACGTATGCTCTTTCGTATACATTTATGAATGAAACGAAATTTTCAATACATATCGTCTCGATCCGTCCGGAAAAAAAAACGTTACTTATGCAGCGACCTTTACTATGCTTTTCTAGGCACGAATATAATCACCGACTTCGGCATGCATTGCTAAACCGTTAAGTCTTCGACCCGTGCAGCTGACACTTTAGCCACGAGCTTTATTTCATCGAAATGAGCTATTCAATGTTAGCTTAGAAGACTTTAACAAGAGTTTCTTTAGTAATTTCGTCTGTCTTGTGACTGGCCGTTTAATTTCGATTCTTAGTATTCTGAATTCAGCTGAATCATCTCTAGATACTGTGAAACATGTCCAATCATGTCTAGCAAAAAACCCATCTACAAAAGCATTACTTACTATTTTAGATAGATGCTTCAATTTTACAAAATCTTTTCTGTTTTTGGCGCTAATCTGATCCATTAATTTTAGATTACTTACAGACGTGACGGTGATAATTCTTACCGCTGTAGTTAGAGAAATCCTAAGGGCCCAGTTGAGAAATATAATCCTTAGGCAGTTAAAAAATTGTAACAAGAACTTTGTCAGCAAAATAGTTGTCTCAAGCTTTGTTATTTTAGAATAATTTTATGTAGCGTGCTGGTGCCTACACTTACTTATGTATAGAGAGAAGTGAAGGTTGGGCATGGCAAAAAAGACATGAAAGTAGGATTAATGCAGTAGAAATGCGCTCCTTGCGGAGTATGTGTGATGTAACTTTAAATGATAGATTGAGGAATGAGGTAATAAGACAACGTTGTGGTTTACAAGTAAAATTTCAAAATTTAAAAAACTTCCGACTAATTTATCTTGCGAAAACACCCCGATTCAAACAGTAAAACACCCATAACCTTTGTACGGCTGAACCGATTTTATTCAAACATAGCTAAGAACACTCTCGACAAAATTACCTTTCAAACAAAAAAAAACTAAATCAAAATCGGTTCATCCGTTTAGGCGCTATGATGCCACAGACAGACACACAGATACACAGCAACACACGTGAAACTTATAACACCCCTCTTTTTCCGGCGGGGGTTAAAAAGAAGATGTAGTGACTAAAATTTAAAAGTGTATGCTGACATGGTTTGGCCATGTTGAGAGGGTGAATAAAAGGCGACTAACGAAAGGTATTTACAAGGCAGACGTGAATGGAAACGCCGGGAGGGGACGCCCTAGAAAGACATACATAGATCTTATAGGTGATGTCCTTCAGAAAGGCCAAGTGCGCAGTACTCATAACCGGCGTGTGTGTATGACTAGATGTATGAATGTGTGTGAAGCAAAAGAAGTATGTCAGGATCGTAGCAGGTGGCGTTCTGTACGTTCTGCCTACCATCATGAGAAAAAGGCGTGAGTTTATTTATGTATGTAATTTTATGTCATCTATTTTTAACCCCCGCCGGAAAAAGAGGGGTGTTATAAGTTTCACGTGCGTTGCTGTGTATCTGTGTGTCTGTCTGTGGCATCATAGCGCCTAAACGGGTGAACCGATTTCGATTTAGTTTCTTTTGTTAGAAAGGTAATTTTGTCGAGAGTGTTCTTAGCTATGTTTGAATAAAATCGGTTCAGCCGTTTTTAAGTTATGGGCATTTTACTGTTTGAATCGGGGTGTTTTCGCAAGATAAATGTGTCGGGGGTTTTTTAAATTGTGAAATTTTACTTGTTATTATAGCAAGAGGTATTTTTTCTCTAAAAAAATGGCTACTGTATTCAGGTTTATAGGAAGGTATATCATTGTTTTCTGAAGAAATTAAAATTGCGGCTGGTATCAGTACTATTACACGAAAAAGCCAAGTATAATAGAACGGGTTGATCTCATGATGCGATACTAAGAACGGCCATAAAGATTTTTGTTAGATATCTCCCTTAATTTTAACAAATTCTCCTATAGACTAAAGGACCCTCAAAATTGCCTTACAGATTACGTTTCAGAATCTCGTTACAAACCCCATTTAATTTTCCTTTACAAAGAAGACTTTATCTCTAGCAATTTCCTTCAACCAACAGTCGTTCATTTTAATGACGATATGATGATATTTTAAATTAAATTTACTTAACATATTATTATTTCATTCGCTCTTGCAGTCTTTTCTGCGGACGAATGCATTGCTCTCTTATAAAATTATTCATTAAAATCTTTTATTCAAACAAGCTTTTTTCGTATTCTTCTCAGCAAACCCTTTCATTTGATACCCATATCACAGCAGTGAACAAAAAAAAACTAGTCCACCATCTTGGATCGTCCGCCATATTGGATTTAGAATGACGTCACTTAGATAACAATGCATTGTCACCCAAACTAAACGTGTATGCAAAATTTAATCTTAATCGGTTGAGGATAAGTGCTTTAAAATTCAGTTGCAAGATTTGACCCGAACACACTTACATACATACATAGCAAGTTAAATAAAAGCTTGCAAAAATTATTTGAATTGGAGAATATTTTGTTCTCGGGCATAAGCCGCCTGAGACGCTAAACTCAGGATTCTACGTTAGAATCCCTTGCTACGCTCGTGATTCTTCTATAGAATCCTTCGCTTAGCTCTGAATTCAAAATAACGCCCTGGAAGAACAAAATATTACTTTGTCCCCTTGTAACACAAATAAACTATTAACGCGGGGAAACCGCTTGCAGAAGCTAGCTATGAAATAACACAAATTTTCTTAGTGTTCAAGGTAACAACATAATTTAGGAAAGGAATAAAACATGCCTTAAACTTAAAGTTTACTCAAACTCATAATACCGAGCCAATCAAGCTTAATGAGTCGGCAATTTCATAGGTAAAGTAAAAAGCAGACGTTTAGTAGACTTTATTTTTCACAAAAATTGAAAATATTGAAATCGTCATCGTTTGTCAAATACGAAGTTTCGGAATAAGTAATGTAATGCCAAATGAGTTGGCAAGTATGAGTGGGATATTATATATTTTTCTGCATTGCGATATTCTGGGTTTAGTGCCAAAAGCCCAGTGTCCATGTCCTTGACCATGGCAATCAGAAGCTTTTCTTTGAGTCATGAACTTTTCTGGGAAAATTCGATCTAACATAGAAACTGCTTTGTCATTATCATCTTCCTGCCCTTGTCTCAAGTTACTTATGATCGGCGCAAGTCGTTTTCTTCATCCATTCAGTCGCCAACGACCTTGAGGGAACAAAACGCGCACTCGTATCACAACCGGGGACCCAAAATGCAGTAGTTTGTTGTACTTCCCTTATGTATTCCTCAAAATGTAAATAATTAAAGTGTCTTTAAGATGGTGACAATTTCATAAAAAATACGCCCGGCGGTTTTGGTGCGATTGTCGTTTTAGACATAACTTTACAAATTAATTACTCAATGTTTTACGTATAAAACTAAAAAAAAATCTTATATGCAATTATTAAGAAAATGCTCTAATCTATCTATATCTATAAAAGCGAAAGGTGACTGACTGACTGATCAATCAACGCACAGCCAAAACTGCTAAGCCTAGAAGCATGAAATTTGGCAGAAAGGTTCTTCAAGTGACGTAAGTGTGCACTAAGAAAGGATTTTTGGAAATTCTACCCCTAAGGGGATAAAAAGGGGGTTGAAAGTTTGTATGAAAAATCTAATTCCTTCGACCAAAATTCTTGAAACTTAGCACAAATAGTATTCTAAGTAAATGATAAAGATTGACATTTTTAGTTTTTCGAAATTACCCCCAAATGATGATTTAGGGGGTGTTGAAGTTTGTATGGAAAAATCAGATTTCTTTGATCAATAAACTTGAAACTTGCCACAAATACTTATCTAAATGAATAATAAAGGTTGCTACTATTATTTTTTGAAACTACCCCCAAAAGACGATTTAGGGGTGTTAATTTTTTTTGAAGAATCTTATTACATCAGTTAATAAACTTGAAACTTTATATAAATACCAATCCAATTAAACAATAAAGGCTTTCATTGTTGGTTTTTCGAAACTACCCCCAAAAGATGATTTAGGGGATGTAATTTTTTTTGAAGAATTTGATTTCTTGGGTGAATAAACATGAAACTTGACATAAATACCATCCTAAATAAACAATAAAGGTTGTCATTATTATTTTTTTGCAACTACCCCCAAAAGACGATTTAGGAGGTATTACAGTGTTTTGGAAAAATCTGATTTCTTGGGTCAATAAATTTGAAACTTGCCACAAATACTAACATAAATGAACAATAAAGGTTGCTATTATAATTTTTTGAAACTACCCCCAAAAGACGATTTAGGGGTGTTAATTTTTTTTTGAAGAATCTAATTATCTAAATAGACAATAAAGGCTTTCATTGTTAGTTTTTCGAAACTACCCCCAAAAGATGATTTAGGGGATGTTCAATTTTTTGAAGAATCTGATTTCTTGGGTGAATAAACATGAAACTTGACATAAATACAATCCTAAATAAACAATAAAGGTTGTCATTATTAGTTTTTTGCAACTACCCCCAAAATACGATTTAGGAGGTATTACAGTGTTTTTGAAAAATCTGATATTTAGGGTCAATAAACTTGAAACTTGCCACAAATACTAACCTTAAGGTTGCTATTATTATTTTTTGAAACTAAAAAATTAAAAAAAGTCGATTTAGGGGATGTTAATTTTTTTGAAGAATCTAATTTCTTGGGTGAATAAACATGAAACTTGACATAAATACAATACTAAATAAACAATAAAGGTTGTAATTATTAGTTTTTTGCAACTACCCCCAAAATACGATTTAGGAGGTATTACAGTGTTTTTGAAAAATCTGATATTTAGGGTCAATAAACTTGAAACTTGCCACAAATACTAACCTTAAGGTTGCTATTATTATTTTTTGAAACTAAAAAATTAAAAAGTCGATTTAGGGGATGTTAATTTTTTTGAAGAATTTAATTTCTTGGGTCAATAAATATGAAACTTTGCTTAAATACCAACCTAAATAAACAATAAAGGTTTTCATTATTAGCTTTTCGAAACTACCCTTAAAATACAATTTCGGGGTGGTAAAGATTTTTGATTACTTTTACTGCACATAGCTTCTTTTTAAAATGTAGGGGAGCACTTAGGAGGGATTTTTGGAAATTCAACTTTTGAAGGGGATAAAAGGGAGACATTTATTTGTCTGAAAAATCTTATTCCTTTGGCAAAATAAATAAAGACGATTTAGGGGTGTTAAAGTTTCTTTGAAGAATCAAATGGCACTAATACGGGGAACTACCGAACTGGACCGTTTGTCTCAGGTAAACAAAGTTGTGAGTGACGTTTTAGTGTTGCGTAATTTACGTTGTATTAGGTTTTTGTGTTGTGTCGCGTAATTTACGCAGCATTCGTTTTCATACTAAAGTAATTTTTGGGCCACCCGAAATTATGCGTCTCAAAAAACCCAACCAGTCTTCTGCTCCTTCTATACATATAAAAAAATATCTTCTTCTATACATATAAAATGCTTTGTCCTGAATGACTGAGTGACGGATCACCGCACAGCCTAAACCGCTGATCGTAGAGACCTGGAACTTGGAGAGTATGTTTTTGTATGACGTAGGCATCCGATAAAAAAGGATTTGCCGAAATTCTTTCCCTAAAGGGGAGAAAAAGGGGGACAAAGTTTGTATGAAAAATCTAATTCCTTCAGCTAATATTCTTGAAACTTGGCATATATATTAATATAAGTAAATGATAAAAGGTTGACATTATTAGTTTTTTGAAACTACCCTCACAAGTCAATTAAGGGGGTATTGAAGTTTGTATCGAAGAATTTTATTCATCATGGGTTACTAAACTTGAAACATTGCACAAATACTAACTTAAATAAATTATAAGGTTGTTATTATTAGTTTTTTGAAACTACGACTAAAAACAGATTTAGGGGGTGTTAAAATTTTTTTGAATAATCATTTTACTTGGGTTAATAAACTTGAAACCTAAGCAATAAAAGTTGTTATTATTAGTTTTCAAAACTACCCCCAAAAGATTTTTTTTGATGAATCTAACTTCTTGAGTTAATTAACTTTAAACTTGACATATATAACAACCCAAGTAAACAATACAGGTTGAAATTCTTAGTTTTTTTAAACTTACCCCAAAATACGTTTTTTTAGGGGTGTTAAGGTTTTTTGAAGAATCTTATTTCTTGAGGTAATAAATTAGAAACTTGACATAAATATCAACTTAAGTAAACAATAAAGGTTGTCATTATAAGTTTTTAGAAACTATACTCAAAAGTCGATTTAGGGGGAGTTAAAGTTTTTTGAAAAATCTTATTTATTGGGTTAATAAACTTGATACTTGACAAAAATACCAACCTAAACAAACAATAAAGATTGTTATTATTAGATTTTCGAAACTGCCTCCAAAATACAATTTAACAGGTGATAAAGTTTTGTTAAAGAATTTTATGTCTTGGGACAAAAATACCAACCTAAGTAAACAATAAACGGTTGTCATTATATTTTTTCGAAACTACCCTCCAAAATAGGATTAAGTGGGTGTTAAAGTTTGTTATGAATCATACTGGACAAGGTTTCGTTTTTGATGTAGGGATCTAGGGGAGCACGAAGGGAATTTGCGGTAAATCAACCTTGCACCATCATCATCATTTCAGCCAAAAAACGTCCACTGAACAATCTCATTCCGTGGAGATAAAGTAAATAATCAGAATTTACATAATAAGTTTTTTAAAACTACCTCCCCCCTGATAGGGTTAAGTGATTTTAGTTTTTTTGAGACATCTTACTGAGCAATCTAACTAAAATAAACAAAAAATTAAAAAGAGAAAAAGGGTATATTAAGTTTTAAGGGGCGGATTTTACTTTGTAGCGGTAACCTAAAATGTATTATTCTTTAAGTCAAATAACGAATCGTCCCAAACCTATAAACCGTAGAACTTTACGAAACCACATTTTTATTTGGTTAAATAACAGCTTATTTTTGGTTGCCATCACACGAACGAAGTCGCGGGCGGAGTTAATATTATAAATGTGAAAGTAACTCTGTCTGTCTCTCTGTCTACCTTTTCACGCTTAAACCGCTGAACCGATTTAAATGTAATTTGGTTCGGAGATATTTTGAGACCCTAGGCAGGACATAGGATAGTTTTTATCCAAACATACTTACGGAAATCATACTTAAGGGAGTGGAAAGAGGGGTTGAAGTTTGTATGGAAAACCTACAATATTAAGCCGAGATATAAAAAAGAAGCAATTCGAATTACTAATGCTTCGCAGACGAAGTCGCGGGCAACAGCTAGTGTAACATATATTTTTTCCAAAAAATTACGACTGGTCTTTTAGACGTGATACTCGTTTTAAAATCTGCTACTCAGGGGTATCAGCACCCTAACTGTCACGCTATCATTAACTCCCTTTACTTTCATATCGTAGAAACTGCTACGTAATATGGAGACAACAAGAGGGTTGTTACAAGTTTGACGTATGTTGCTGTGTATCTGTGTGACAATCTGTTGCATCATAGCGGCCAAACGGGTGAACCGATTTTGATTTAGTTTTTTTTTTAGTTTAAAAGGTGACTTAATCGAGAGTGTACTTAGCTATGAAGTACGAGAGTGTTCTTATATAAGAATAAATCGGTTCAGCCGTTCAAAAGTTATGGGCGTTTTTCTGTTTGAATCGGGGTGTTTTCGCAAGATATCGTGTTTTTTACTTGTTGCTATTGGTGTAGTGTTTGTGCATGCCTGCCTGGGTAGGCAAGCAGTTGGAGTGTGACAGCCAGCGCTGTTAACAGACGTGTATCAAGGTTTTCTTGTTTTATAATCTAATAAGTGTTTAAGTTACGCTGTGAACACTCACCGGTCACAACAAAAGCGATAGAGCATATATTTTCTTAAATAGAAAAGGGTGCTATTAGCTTACAATTATCGAAAACACATTTACCAAACACAAACACAAAACGTATAATTTGTTTAAAAGATTAAAACATAAACTATAATTCAATCGGACATGACCTTGTAACGGCGGCGCAATACCGCATTTTAGTTCTCAACTGAAGTAACAATATAAAATAGAAATGGCATAATTTGCATATTTGTTTAGGAAAACTAACTGTTTTTATTTTAATACAAGTATTAATTACAATGGCATTCTTAACCTGTAAAGATTATGGTAACAGCAGCGTTGGTTGCGGCTGCAGTGTCCTTGTCGTGTCGGCTCGCATTTTATCCAGCGATGCAGGGTAGTCGTAAAACATGGTGCACTTTTAATTTCGTCACGATTAAATACACTGCAGTGTTTACTTACCATCAAGCCTTTACTCCCCGAAGTGGTAGGCAGAGGCACACCCATACCTACACCCAACCCTACACCCACACCTTCACCCAACCCTACACCCACACCTACATCTACACCCACACCTACACCTACACCCACACCTACACCCACACCTACACCAACATATCGCCAGTTATGTTTAAAGTCCCATGTAATATTGGTGCCTATTGCTATTAACCGGATACAAATCTAGACTCCAGGCTGCTATTAAGAGGGCTTGCGGACGGCGAGTAACGGGTAGCTCGCCGTCCGATAAGGACCAGGCCCGAGTCGACGGCGCGTAGTGTTTTACGCGCACCTCAAAGAGATGTCAGCAGAAGTTGACGGGGCCTGACTGGGTCGCGGATAAATTTGAAAGAAAATTACCGCGGCCCTGGCACAAGCAACTGAAGGAACACGGGTGGGTATTGGTCAGTAAAAGTCTAAGACGCTCTCCCGCTTCACCCAGAGCGGGAGAAGTAATTGGATGATTACCCACCCAAAAAAAAACGGCTGCAATTAAGAAATGCCACCCAACAACACTTTGCCCGACCCAGGCATCAAACCCAGGACCTCATACCCATGCTGTAGCGCTCACGATCACTAGACCAACGCGTCAGTTAAATTTCGTCACTATTTAATACACTGCAGTGTTAACGTCACTTCTAATAAAAGAGCTTGATACCGGCCGCTGCAAATTCCATCTGACACTAAATAGCCATTTAATTTATTAGAGACACGTCACTCGTTTGAAATTAGAACTTCACAGTGACAGCTATCGGAAGCCGCTAATGTAGCATTGAACAAATTAATCTTAACAAGCGCTTGGCGTTTCAGGAAATGAAAATAGATGTCAGCTGAGAGCAAAGCTTTAGAAATTCTTACTGAAATTGGATAGAGATCGTGTCTGAGGGTAAACATCACATTAATCTTGAAGCTAAATGCTGGAATAGAAGATTACATTTACATAAAAATGTTAGAGTAAAACTGTCTTACAACGAGCCAGGTAATCGCATTAAGAGTGCTTACCTTATGATAATCTACAACGTATGTTTTACGACCACAGACAGTTTACCAGTTCCCTCATATTAGTCTTTTACGAGCTGCGTACGACGAAACACAACTGACAGCAATATTTTACATCAACATTTTTGGTACTGGCAACTTTGTTACCACGTGCTCCATTCATAACTAAACGTATCCCATTAAAGAGAATAGACGGGCGATTTGCACAAATGCGCGGTCAGGTGTAAGCTGGCTATGACGAGACACAACTGACAGCACAATATCAAATTTTTAGTACTGGCAACTCTGAGACCACGTGCTCCATTCATAACTAAACGTATCCGATAAGAGAGAATAGATGGGCGGTCTGCACAAACGTGCGGTCAATTGTACTCAGACACGATATATAGACATTGTACTAAATGTGAGGCATTTAAAATGAGCTGAAAACCGAGGGAATCCAGGTAATCGCATTAATGATGATCAACAACGTCTGTTTTCACGACGACAGACAGTTTACCAGTTTCCTTATATTAGTTTTTACGAGCTGCGTACGACGAAACACAACTGACAACAATATTTCACGGCAACATTTTTGGTACTGGCAACTTTGAGACCACGTGTTCCATTCATAACTAAACGTATCCGATTAGAGAGAATAGACGGGCGGTCTGCACAAATGCGCGGTCAAGTGTACTCAGCCACGATAATAGTACACTGTGAGGAATTTTAATGAGCTGAAAACTGTATCCAGGTCACATGGACGCTCGTCCGTTGAATGGAGAGCTGAATAAACGCATCTATGTTGCAAAAGGGCGCGGAACAGCGGCGTTCCCGTAAAATGCTCGTGCTTTGTTGATGCTGCCAGTGTTTTGTGTGTATGCAAATTGGGTTTCTTTGATAAAATGCTAATGGTTGTGAAGCTAGTGTAGTAGTAGATTTATTCAGACGTCTTTTCCTCTCTGTGAAATTGTTTGTTGCGAATTTTCACAATCTGTTTTAAAATCTTCGTTGCTAAACTAACTCGCGACGTGAGACATGTGCGGACATGGCAGGCCCAAAAGGAGCTAAACCAGACTTGTAAAAATAAGGCAGAAAATAAAAATTACTTAATAAAATTGTAGGAATGAAAAGTTATCTAAAGCACTTTGTCTATTTAAAGTCCAAACCTATTTTCCATTCCATTACCCGTAAAATAGAAAACAAGGGTCCGATTAATTCAGTTAGACTAAAAAGGCTGAGTTCTATTTAATTTTAGTCACCCGTAATGAATGTAGTAGTTTAGGCTCTGGTCATTAATTTGGGGTATTTAGACCATACGCAGAAAGATTAATATAAATCGATTAATTTTCTAAAGGGGTAAATTGTTTGTTTGTTTAATATTGGTATAGAAGCTTTTCTCTCTAGTACTCCTGATGTGATCACAAAAGCCACGCTATCCCTAAGTGCAATAGGCTTATTTTCATACGTAATAAATGCACGGTTCCTGTGCTAAGCCACGAGAGTAAAGCAAGCAAGTAAGGGAAAATGCTAGCTATTTACTGAACGTTATTATTGTTATTGTGGATAAAAGTACGTAGGTAAGTGTAACTGGCCACTATCGATTTGATTTTACTACTGCCGCCTACCTACGGTGTACCTACCTTTAAAAAGTAAGTAATGTTTTATGCACATAAACACAAAAGATAGTTACACTTACACTGTAATTATGTGCTTTGTATGTCTTATAAACCTACAAGAATGCAGAATAAAATCGGAATAAATCTATCAACTAAAAGAATCCAGTCGAATCCAGTCACACATGTAGTCGAAGAGCTAACACTCAAAATTAATAAAACAAATAACAATCCGACAACGAATTTTTAAATAAAACAATAGACAACCGCCGAAATGTCATGATGACTCATGTTTTGAATAAAAAAGTAACGTCGCCATTCTAAACAATTCAAATTTATTCGAATTTGGAACGTAATCAAACCGTTCGGAGAGGCTTGTCAGAGTTTTTCATTTCACATTAAAAAGATTTTCTCTGTCATTCAAAGTCGAGAAGGCTAATGTATTTACTCACAAGCGAACATCCCATTTTCCATTAGATAGCTTGACGCAATTTATTAGGTTTACATTCAATATGATTACGTCAGTAACATTTTTTATCGACAAGCCCCTTGTTTTGAATTGCAAAAAGCTTTTATAATGTTTTTAATTAGGTTTGTTTAACTACATCCGGACAGCATTATTTTGTGATTGATTTTTAATGGAGAGCCATTGGCATAGTTTATTATTGGATCGGAAGTACATTGTTTATTTGTTAAACAAAGTCTTTTAAGATTGGAAAAGCTTTTATTTTGAAACAGAAAGCAAGCTTGCCTTTGCGTGTTTTCTTTTGGTAATAGGATCGTGCAACGGTGATCATTAGTACACGATATCGTGTTTAAACGATACGTTAAAACAACGATATCATCTGCTTCTATGGGAATCAGTACCTAATTAGAAAAAAAACCGGCCAATTACGAGTAGGACTCGCGCTCCGAGGGTTCCGTATAAACCTCTTCTTAAAGGTATTATAGACCTGAGTATTTGATATGAATTTCAATTTAATACCTCTACGCGTTCATGAGGTAAGGGGTAATAAGTTTAAAATTATTAAAAATATTTTTATCATATGATGTAACATAAAATTTACGGTTTTCGCAATTATTCCTTTATATTTGTTATAAGACGTTGCTTCGTACCAAATTTCAAGATTCTGAATTCACGGGAAGTACCCTGTAGTTTTTGATTCACTTGCGAGTGACGAAAATTTGCGGAAATTGGCGGCATAAACGGCTGTATCTTTTGATTGCGTTGGCTTAGAAGTTTGTTTTCTTCACAGCTTAAAGCTGTGACAAAAACAAACTTCATATTTATCAGCTTGATACCTCCACGCGTTCCTAAGAAAAACGGTCTTGACAGACAGACAGACGGACGGACAACAAAGTGATCCTATAAGGGTTCCGTTTTTTCCTTTCGAGGTACGGAACCCTAAAAAACGATATCTACTTCTAAAAGTACAGACGCAATCTAAGCAAGATGCAGTCGGATAAAAAGATGATGATGCTCTACAAAAGTCCGATCACATCAAAAAGATAAGTAAAAAAGCGTGCATAAAACACGCATATTTAAAAGAAGTTTACGATTACGAGGTTGAAAAAGCTACATAAACAAAGTGTTATCGTGTTAAGATCGTATAATTTAAACTTAAGTGACCGCAACTAGCACTAATCGCGTTAATCTACCTTATTTCGTTTCACGAAGAATAACTTTAGTACAGCGTTGCCAGAACGTAACTTTTGTTACATTTTACGTAACTTTTCACCGTCTCACGTAACCTCCATGTAACACGACTCAAAATGTAACTTTTACGTAACTTTTAGGACTTACTAAAAATATTTGTCCACAAACAAAAAATAATCGTGAACGCATCTAAGAAAGCTTTTGTTCGTCGTGTTGTTGCAACAGTGCCTTGACTTTATTCACTCACTCACTCACTTGTATTTCCAAATCTTCTATCCCGCATACTACGACGAGTGAGTGAGCGTCGTGTTTTGTTTGCTAAAGTTTTATTATCCCCAAAGAAGAGTAAATAAATACGAAAGTTATTATCTGTGGATGTAATTTTATTGAATTTATTTCGTCAATAGTGTAGTGATTGGTTTGTTTTCGAATTGTTTGCGTTAGTAAATTTTATATATAATGTTGTTTTAATTTTTTATTTAATTATTTAGGAAATCAGTAAATCAACAACAAAGTCGTTTTTGCAACTGAAATATGTATATTTTTATATCAGTCGTCAACTAAATATCAAGATTATCAAGTCAAATAGCATAATATAATTATGTGTGCCATGCACTGCACACAGCTTCAAGAAGTTAATTTAGCTATTTATTACTTATTGTTAAGTAACTTTGGTTTCGTTTACAAGAACTAGAGTGGGCTACCTGTGAGTACCTACCGGCCGGCGTAACCTAGATTTGATTATGTTTATCGATCTTTTCGCTAATGCAACCAAGTAGGTAACTAGCTACATAGTTGTTTCTTGTTGTAATTCGAATGTTCTAAACTAAACGCAACGGATTTACCCGTGGTATACGCGGGAGAGGGCCCGCCCGCGCGAAAATTTAAATAATGGGCTTATTCTGCTAACTAAAAAGTAGAAAAAAAAGTCAATTTGTAGTATTTTATTATTTTAGTGTCGTTTCCACATAAAATAAGGTAACGTAACTTTTCTCATGAAAATGTAACTTTTTGAGAGGTCTCATGTAACATTTGACTATCTGCCACTGGCAACACTGCTTTAGTATCATTATGTTTTAAAAGACTAAATTCAGTTTTCGTTGCTGAAACATCGTGATTTACATATTTTTATTAAATTAATATTAGGATGGAAAATTAATATTTGACGCTATAAAAGTAATAAAGGAAAACCATTTTTAGAATTTAATAAGAACTTCCAGGGACGTAAATTAAATTGCCCTAATAATTTGAATAAAAAACCTCTTTATAATTTTAGCAAGAAAGGTAGAAATGACACAACAATCCAACATTTAAGAAATAAAAAAAGAAATTGGCAAGTTCAAAGAATTCTATTTGGCAGAAACAATTTCTAGAAAATATTGCCACAAAAGTAATGCCTATTCGATGGCAGTGTTTTTCTGAAACCATTCAATACCATTAGTGCTTTTAACTTTACGCACTTTTACGTGACTATGCTACTAACTTTAGTACTAAGTTTAATATTCAAAATCTATTAATATTCAATCAATATAAGCCGACGGCTATCTATGATTGAAATTTTGATAAAGCTGGTCGTGGAAAATAAATCTTTAGACTCTTTTGCAGACTTACAGTGATCACATTCAATACTAAAAAGCAAAATGACTGACAGAATTGTAACTGACGCCAATATTTGTAGAAATGTTTGAGCTAATTCGAAATTATATCAACATAGAAAAAGTTCTACTATTTTTTAATCTGGCAACCTGCCTCGTGTTGTGTGGATTAATAATAAAGTATACGAGCCTTTACGTTGCGATGATAAATTACTGTGAGCCTCTCCATTACCTACTGTTAGTACATTATCGCAGCCATAATTCAATCTGGCTCCCGGCCTATAATGGATTGCACTGTCTGAACTATTCGCTGTAAGTTGATTATTATCTGAATAAATTTGATGGATTTATTCAAAGCATATATTATATCATTTATTCATTCGTACTATTTTACATATTTTTATATTTGTTGGGGAAGGAAATCTAGATTTATATGTTAACTAGCTGAACCGGGAATTTTGTTGAATTCATTGTGCTTTTATCCTACCTACGGGTTACCCTACCTACCCTACTTTTCCCTAACTACTCTTCCCTACCTACCCTACACTACCTACCCTACCCTACCTAGGGGTTTAAAAATAGGTTACGACCGATTCTCAGACCTACCAAATATGCACAAAAATGTTCATAAGAATCGCCGTTTCGGAGTAGTTTGCAGACAAACACTGTGACACGAGAATTTTATATATAAGAAGAAAGATATGTAAGACTGAAATCACCAACCCACTTTAAGCAAGCGTGGTGATCAATGGTCGTGCCTTCTCTGTATGAGAAAAGGCCTTTGCCCTGCATTGAGACAGGATGGTTTTGTTATTATTCATATGTTTAAAACAGTAAATTGATGAAAAAAAACATCGGGAGCAAGGTCTAAATTACCTCCTCACAAATACCTTCTGTAACAGTTCCTTGATCCTACCGTGCAACGACAGTTTTTACTGATGTTCGTTGAGCAAGCTGATTTTATTATTGTAGTGGGTTTTTATTTATATTACTTGAGGATGATACAAGATCGAAAAGGTCTATCTTCTGTGCCAAGGTCTTACGTGTCCTAGGCAATAATGAGGGTTATTTAGACTTTTACGACTTACGACTCGGCAACCGTCGCCTTATATGCCAGGATGTAACCTCGAGGGAAATCTAACTACGCCTGACCTCTTCGAGTCCCTGGCCCCCTGGTACTTTCTGTAAACGTTTTTCCTAATCTAGTTTTCTTTTGCTCTCTATAATTTAATGTATTTTATTTTACTCTTTTATCGAAATATTAACTAATTCATCATCATCATCGTTTCAGCCGAAAGGCGTCCACTGCTGGACATAGGCCTCCCCCAAGCATCGCCACATTGACCGACCCGTGCGTCTCGCATCCAGCGCCTTCCCGCAACTTTAACCAGGTCATCGGTCCACCTAGTGGGAGACTTTCCAACGCATCGACTTCCGGTTCGCGGTCGCCACTCCAGAACTTTTCGGCCTCATCGGCCATCCGTTCTGCGAGAAATGTGCCCTGCCCACGGCCATTTAAGTTAACTAATTCATACGAATATTATCAATGCGAAAGTAACTCTGTCTGTCTGTTTGTTTGTTACGCATTCACGACAAACCGCAAAAAAAAAAAGATGAATTTTGGCATAGAAAAAGATTGGACCTTGCGAGTGGACAAGGACATAGGATAGGACTTTTTTTATCTTGGGCGTATGTTCCTTCGAGATTATTTCTAACTTTCAAGCCACCAGAAAAAAGCTAGTCGTTCATAATCCATACTAATATTATAAATTCGAAAGTAACTCTGTCTGTCTGTTACCTTTACACTAAACCACTGAACGGAATTCAATGAAATTGGCAAGCAGATAGATGGCCTCCTGAGAAAGGACATAGGCTACTTTATGTATGAAAAAAAAATGTAATGTAGGGTAGATTAGAGTAGATAGGTAGGTAGCCAGTTGACGGGAGCGAAGCCGCGGGGGACAGCTGTTTTTACCCGACTGCCGAAGGAGGGTAATGTGTTTATCAGTCTATGTATGTATGTATGTATGTATGTATGTATGTATGTATGTTTGTTCCTATGTGGCGTTCCAGAGACCAAACGCGTTGGCTGATTTTGATGATTCGTACGTCAATCGATGCGTCTTAACTCTGCGAGTGTCATAGGCTACATTAAAATTGGATAATAGAGAAATGGCGGATTTTGGGTGCCATATTGTGGGGGCCCAAATTTTTTTTTTCTTCCAAACCCATCGTGTGGGGTATCAAAATAAAGGGTTTTAAGAGGTGATTTCAAAAATATATAACACTTATATGTTTAAATGTATCTAATTCGAAAAAACTAACTACAAAGTTATAAATAAAAAAGCTTAATTAAAAAAATCAAAAAACCCGACTGCTTCAAAAGCGAACTAAAAAGTCGTAAACAAGGAAAAAATCATGCTGTGCAGGCGGAGGATACACCAGATTTTGGTCAGCCAGCCGGCGAATATGTATCCTCCGACTGCACAGCATGATTTTTTCCTTGTTTACGACTTTTTAGTTCGCTTTTGAAGCAGTCGGGTTTTTTGATTTTTTTAATTAAGTTTTTTACTATAATGATGATAGCTCATACGTAATTGGTAAATGTCGATTTAGCGATCAGTCTAATATCGATAGAAGTCGATGAGTCACTAATAGGTGGGTTTGTTGATCAGATCAGTAACATCGTTAATTTGAATTTGATTAATATTAATTAGCCAGCTACGGAATGGGTGCATAACCATTAAAGGATTACTGCGCATAAAGACGATTCTATCAAGTTCAAAAACAAAGTTTAAAAAGAGATATTTTCGAAAGCGAAAGACATGACAAATGATATCACAAATATTATGTAAGTCAAGGATTCATTAAACAAACGAAAACCAACTTTCACTAAGTGCTTTGGCAATACCTGCTCACATTTCTTCCTAATACAGCTATTTATCGTCAAACCCGTTGTTTAGCCCATGTATCTATTATTTAAAACTCCATTAATATTCATAGAGCTTCGGAAATTCTTTGAGTCATACCTGTTGAACTAGAATAAGAATAGATTCTTGGGCACTCTCACTCGATTAAGAATAACATCGCTGTCAAAGGAATGCTAGTTAGGATTAATCAATCATAAGTTCCTATCAATAGATATGAATCAATTGACGCCAATTGACATAGCCCTAAGTTCACCGACACCGTTCCTTGCTTCATTCACATTCAATCGAGCACATTGTGGCTATTGAATGCGATGTGTAGATACTAGATACCATTGTCAGATATGCGATACGGAGCCCGCGGCTTCAAACGCACGCCAGATTGAGTTACTGACTCACGGTTGGACAGATAATGCATAATGGAAGCTAAAGGTGGTCTATTGCATGTCAATTTTTACGCAATATGTACTGGAAGAGTTCATGTTAAGATGACTCAGATGATCGAAAGCGTAATGGGTAAAAGAGGGCATATAAAGGATAAGGCTAAAACACCAACAGTACAAGAGAAATTGCAGAAAAGGAACGACACAATAAATTCAATAACTTATTCAAGACCAATATGGTGGCGTGCACTCTACGTAGAATGCACGCGACGCAGATGTCAGGTCAATAAACTACGTAGGTTTGCAAGAGGACCACGTCTGGGCTCGCTATTAAAATGAAGAAAAATAAGCGAATCGCCCACTTACTTGCGATATGGACATTTGAAATGCGTAGGCGGAGGACTGCAGCCGATATAAAATGAACATGGCTGTGGTTGCAAAACTAATCACGTTATAGTCAGGGATAGTATAAATGACGATGCTTTAAAACTGACATTACCAATTTTATGATCAATAAACTTTATGTAAAATTCAGACCAAAAAACCTTGACCAGAACAGCAAGATGGCTCCTTAGACGTAGCAATTACCTGAAACAATACATACAATTTTATTAACAAACCCGTCAAACACTAACAATTTGAATCAATCACTGAAATATAAATCTACTTTAATAATAATAGCACCCGTACTGAACCAGTTCAATTCCCACGGCAGTCTTGACATAGGAAATCAAATAATCTGGAGCAAGCGAACTATTCCGGTATCTGTAATGTCTTTGATATCAGAAGTGGCTGTGACCGACGATAGTGCTGCATATGGAATAGGAGCTCCCTGATAACAACCTAATGGATCAGTGGCTTAATGTCAAAGATTAGATGGATAAAGTTAATGCATTTCATTACACTTTAGTATTAGCACAAGAGAAAATCGAGAGTGAAAACACAAATAATTTTGCGTTAACAGCTCCAACGTTCACTCCATTTGAGCTGATTTAATTTAATCTACTGAACAAACTCGCTAAACTAGCTCTAACATCGTTACAGGTAAATGTCACATTGAACAAACTTAGCGAATCTATAAAACTTTTGCCATTCTCCAAGCGTTGAATAACAATAACGAAAGATTGCAAACTCCGAGCAAGAAAATATTTTAGAGAAGTTATGATGACTCCTACAATCTAGACATGTCTTTGGGCTGCTTTTTATAGGAGTAAAAGTTTTCAGAGTGACTTTGTAGGTTGTTTGGCTTGAGTCCAGTTTAGATTACTGTCATGGACATTGGAATGGAACATGATTTTGACGACAGCTCGCAAGCGAAGTTGACTGAAAGGATGCAGCGCCAAAGTATATTAAATTCACCATCGTAAAATAAAAATCTTATTGGCAATATCACTGGCTATAAAATATATAGCTTCATTCCATATATGAATTTCAAATTCCAATTGCTTCTTGGAAGCATATCACACCACTCTGTAGAGCAGTGCAGCCAATAAGTAATATATATTTCTAACGCAATATATGGCCTTATTCAAACATGCTAGAAACACCCATGTCTATGCAAGGACGAGTTTTAACAATAAAAATATTAGCGAACTGGGATACCGGACCGGTTAGTCACGACCCCTCGCAATTGTGCCGCTATTTTAGGGCACAAGAGTTGCGTGTGAGTCATCTGCTACTACCGCCCGGATAAGACCATCTAGCTAGCGCATCGTTATGCAATTTGTGAATGCGTCCACAATTTGTTGTTCGGAACTCACACAGTATACTTTTGTTTGATAGGACTGATAGTGATTGTGGGTGATTAATTTATGATTGATGAGAAAATAAGGTGTGGTACGCATATACGCTTGTACATGACGTGAAGGTGATTGAAGGACATGAAATAATATTGTGAAATACGAATGGAAGTCAATGAAAAAAAAACTCAAATAAATACAATTTATTCCTTTACAATCATTTCCATATGACCTTAACTCTGAAATCAATAAAACATCCACTAATACTAACAACTAAGTCTTGAACATCGTCGCCGAGTTGCCAGCCTGTCGGTTTTTTATCGGTTACATTTCGGGGAGTGTGCGATGGAATTGCACGATATAATTCCACCTAGCCCGTTCCATCATCGGACTACCAGACGTACGGCGATGCGCCATCGATACATGGTAGACATCCCACCCATACGCACAAAACGTTTTGGGAACACTTTTATTATGCGTACAGCTAAGGAGTGGAATTCCCTGCCGGAGTCTGTGTTTCCCGATAGCTACAATCTAGGGGTCTTTAAGTCAAGAGTGAATAGGTTATTTCTAGGCAAGCGTGTTTCACCGTCGACCACATCATCGCTTACCATCAGGTGAGATTGTGGTCAAGCGCGAGCCTATAGGTTATAAAAAAAAAAAAAAAAAAACTCCATTACCAGTAACCATCACACTAAATCACATCATTCAACCAATAAAAGTAAAGCCGAACCCAACCCGAATAAAACCGAACATAAATCGAATCAAAATAAACTGAATGAATTGCTTTCCACCACTGAACCATTTAATTACAATAAAACCCCATAAAACATGGCGAATAATAAAACACACGGTGGTCGCCACGTGCCTGAGATAACTAACACGATTGCAAGAACGACACCGCTGCACAATCAAATTAACCTAATTGATTTTATTGATTATGCTCTGAGAGGTCTCTGATAGCCTGGTACTTTTATGTAGCGATAAAATTGGAAAGTGATTAAAACTTGTTGATTGGATAATTAATATATATGGAGTTATGTTTCCTATGTGCGGTGTAAGTGAAGTTTTAATCGATCGAGCGACTTTCTGATTTGAAGTCGAAAATATTTTGGAACGGTTTTCATCAGTTCTCCGGTGAAACGATAAGACGGCTGGCGATGTAACAAGCTGATTAGCGGTAATAGTTACATTGAAACATTCTCGATTAAGTTAATTCCGTCAGCTAACGCACAAGCATCTTCGCTAACTATATTAAGCCATAAATCATAATTTTAATTAGATTAATTGGAGGTAAACAAAGGTATTGTTGTCCTTGTGACAAATCGAATAATTGCTCACATCCAATTAGTTCGAACGCGAAAACACACAGGAAGCACATTTCAGGTGTGTGGTAATTACAGAATTGGACAAATAAGTGAAATAAATAAAGGTTTAAGATATCTTTTATAGGTAGATACTTATATTTGGCTAAAAACAACCAAGAAGACAAATTAAATAAAATATTATCGGCTTCAGTAAAAGAGGAAGTCCAATAAATGTTTCGAACTCAAATTCGATTCCGTAAAACTTTTTCTGAATCGTGTCCTAGGTTTTGATGGTATTACCAAATCGGAACTCGAAGTTACATTTGGAGGAAGTTTTGAGTTTGAATCGGGCAATTCAATAAATACTTCGCAAGGTATTTACGAAAGTTTTCTTCGTAATATTTTGTCTGATGAGGCAAATAAAACTCGAAAGTTCCTAACATTTTCTTCTTATTAAGTTTTTATTGGGGCATCGTTAGGGACATAAGGAAGATGGCTAAAGATAAGATTGTGTATGTATATTATATAATTTTTTCGACTCCGCATCAGCATCATCATAATCTCATCAGCCTTAGTTCTGTTGTCCCACTGCAAGGAAAGGCTTTTCTCTTTCCTTTCCTGTTTTCCCGGTTTTGGGTAAGTGTAGACCAGTCTTTTCTGTGGATGTCAAGTTCATTCCGCCATCTTCGCCTGGATCTGTCACGATGTCGCCGTATATTTCATTTTCCGGGACCGACATTTTATAGTAAACAAAATATGTTTTGTACTGGCTATCGTGTTTATTATTTATGTTATGCTATTTACAGTTGGTGCCAAACTACAAACAGCTGAAACAATCTGTTTCAACCAACATCCGAACATTAACATGAATATTCATGAATACTGTAGTAAACAGGATCTGCATATAACAAACATACCGTAACAGATTCATGACTGTTTTCGGCATGTTTCGACACCTGGATTGCTCATCAATCAATCATTCTGTCAATCCTCCATAGTAAGCTAACAAGTGGTTACAACTGCGCAGTTTCACACAAACACCTATATGCGCACAATACTAACTGATTTGTTCCATGCCCATTCATCCATATTCAGATGGGGGCATCCAGTGGATAGATAAGGGGATCTTACAAGTAGATAATTACATGAGACAGATGACAACAAAAACAGAAAGCATAATATAAAAAAAAAATGGGTTTTGCTTCCAGTTTAACCGGATGCAGGAAGCAAGTTTTGTACATAGAGCGACTGCCCATATGATCTTATCAGCAAAAAATATCACCACAACTAGAAAAATAATTCAACTCAGTGCGAAAACGATTTTCTATGAAAGCTCGTCGGAATCAGTTCAATTCTCGAAAGAGTTAACAACCACCTTTCTACATGACAAACGCGAAGTGCAGTCGTGTCTGAGAGAAAATCTAGCATTTCAGGAATTATATATAGTAAGCAGAGGTTGAGGATAGAAAATATTAGAAGCTTTGAATAGCAAGAGATGAGAGTAAAGTTAAAATAATGGTGGTGGGTAGAAGCTGTCGAACTGGCCTTAAGGGCGCTGTTGAGGCTTTTGAACTGGATGATGTTTCTGAGAACAAGGTGTTATAGAGCCATATGAAAGATGTAAAGTACCAGTAAGTAGTTTCGATGTAATTTCTGATCAGGCTTAACACGAGACAAAAAGCTTCTAGCAAGAAATAAATTAAGCAGCGATAAACGTTGATAATATAGAAAGCGACGCTGAAGTAGAATACTCACCCAAAAAACCCAATGACATTAACGAAACATGTCGGAACAAAACACTTAACTCCGAAGAGGGGAAAGTAACGAGATTAAAATGAAGTGACATTGTTGTTCACAGAGTAACGTAACCGGGAACCGGGCTGAGCTGGGTCCCGCTCTGTTAATCCGAGTAACCGATCGACGTTCCAAGGGCAGAACACAAAGGAACCGTGGGTTACTTTGAACACTAAATGTTACATCAGAAATTGCGTCGACAATGAGCCACGAGCATTGCGGTGTGCTTAATGAGAATTTGTACATCTTGAGCGATGACAAAAGTTAAAAAGTTGCTTAAGATACAAGATTCCTCAACCAAAGGAAATATACCAAGTGTGCGTAGGCAAAAAGGGCTCACGTAGAATGTTTTGTGTTTCTGATATGGTCATAAATAGTCCGTGACGGTACGAGACAAGATGTAAAGAAAGAAGAAAACAGACCATTTAAATAAAATAGCAATAAAAAAATAATATATGTAATACACAAATCATAGTAGACACACTAGAAACTAACCAAGCGAGAAAAGTAAAACATATTACGTCAATTACTTACCGCGCGGCGCACGTTGCATCCCTTGGCAGAGAGAAATTAGCGAATTTATCATACTCGGGTGGAAATAACACGTCTTCTAATTACGAGGATAGATATTCCTATGCTTGACTCCATCTATCTACTTGAAGCATTAAACTCCATGATATTGCCAGACCCCATCATCTTTATCGAAAGCAGAACATAGAAAGATATGGTTAAAAAAAAAGGTGATGACAAAATCATCTCGATCATCTCGAGTTTAGGCAAGAGTGTCCTAATTTGACTAATACTTAGCCGCAAACGAAATATGATTAAACGCACAACGCGGAATCAATAAATAAAATAACAATAAATATGAAGACATTAAAAAAGTTAAACTACCTATATTATTTGAAGCTATGAAAAATCACCGGACGAACACTAATAGACCAAACAATCGTCGAATTAAAATAATTGTTTAATTCCTCACTCATAAATACAAAAGTGCTATAATAAGGAAACAATATTTAATAGATAGTTATTGTTTTAGGAAATGAGAAAGAAATCACAGGTGTTGTTATAAAGTTATTATAGTACTTATGTTAAAAGGCAGACAAAATGGCGCAGCTGGTGTCTGTATAATGTTACAAGCAATTTTCGCTAAAAGCTTAACCATTGTTTTAGAGGACACGGCAGGTCAGGCAGAAGTAATATTCATGACATTCTCATACGTTAACATATAAAGTACCTATGCATTATTGAAACGCGCAGGATGTCAAAACAATATTTGGATGCATGACACGTCTTTGCGACGAGACCCTTGCAGAATTCCGGATTCGCTAAAAAGAATTGCGACTTTCGACGGGTATTGGCAAATGATCACTCACTTACAGTATGACTAGATATATCCACTACTTCCTCAACTTCCATAGTTATAGCACGTTCATGTAAATTCTCGTAACTTCACGACTAATTTACACCATTCTATTAGCATAACAATAGAAGTATACGATCACAATAATGTAAATCCAGAAATGCCAGCAGTTTGATTTAAATCTTACAACTTTGTTGCTATGGATGAAAAATAAGAGTACAATTTGGAACAACGTTTCACAAAGGAATCGATAAAGCCCTTAAGGGCAAAAAAGATCTGGGCAACCCAAACGTTTTGCAGAACCGAGAGTTGTAGATTAATAAAAAGTACGTACACGTAGGAATAGAATCATTCGCGTTTCATCTGAAATAGAAACGGCAAATAAGCGACGCGATGGATTGAAATAAAATTCAGCATTTTGTCGCTACGCGAAACATTAATTAGTGCTTACTTTATACGTAAATCCAATAGCAAATAACATTTCAATTTGATGAAAATCCAAACGTTCTTGTTTGTTCTTGGCTCAACAAACTAATTCAAAGAATCGAAGTCTAATTTATTTGTTGCGAGACCTGAGTTCGAGAATGAAATTCAATTTCGGATCTAGATCATAAAGTTCATAATGTCATGCCTAGTATATTCTTCCGTCGAATAAAATCAAATTTCCATAGTCTAGCAACACCAATCAGCAGCTAGACGATCCGCTTATTTTATCTGTTCCGGCTGAAACATTCGAAAGCGCTTTCTGCAATTTCATTCTGCTCAGCCCAGTGATTTTGTGGATAGATATCACTTACCTCGATGATTCACTTCCACTCCAAATTAACTTACTGATGAGTTTACAAAATATTTTTATTTTTTAACAAAATAAATCAGTTTATAAACTACAACTCTACTGCAAAAAAATCGCGCTCTAAAAAGTATGAAACAAGATATTTTTTGTGGCTAGCTGTAGTCGTATGCCATGATACCGCATTTGTCAAGTATGAAGGTACATATGAACATACATACAAACGGGTTAAAATCATAACTGTCCTTTTGGCTGCGCCGTAGTCGGGTAAAAAATTAGTACTATGCGTATTGAACTACCTAATCAATTTGTGTTATCGCAAACTGGGAACGTACGTCTGCGTTACATTTAATTATGTTTGTTTTGATATATTATGTTAAAGGATGTTGACTTGCAGTAATTGATTAAACACTCGTTCTAATTATAAGCTGTTATCTCTCTATATTTGTTCCTATTCTAGTTTGTTAAAGGCATTGAACGAATCATATCAACCGACTGCGGTATTGTTGAACTGACTTTTGCTTGTTCATTTTAAAAGATGTTGGTGACATCCATACCTACTAATATTATTATTAATGCGAAACTAAGTCAATAGTAACGGAATAGAGCAGTGGCGGCACAGTGGTAACGGCCCTGACTTACGTTTCATAGGTTGTGGGTACGAACCCAGGCAGGCACTTTACTTTGTGAAAACGGTGAAGAAAAACATCGTGAGGAAACCGGCATCTCCTAGAACCAAAAATTCGAAGACATGTGACATCCACCAACCCGCACTGGGCCCATTCCCTCTCTCACAGAGAGGAGGCCTATGTCCCAGCAGTAGGGACATTAAAAGGATGATGATGAAGCGAAACTAAGTCTACATAAGATTTCACGCCTTAACGGCTGAACGAATTCGTATAAAACTTGGCACACGAGTGGACCATGTGATGAATCCATGTGATTAGGAAATATGATAAATTGTATGCCCTTAAGGTAAACACTTTTCTCGAAATAAGTCTGCTTGTTATGTTTTCAAGTCTTTACGACTAAACGTATTCGTATTCCTAAAACTTGGCACGCGAGTGACCCTGACCTGGATTAGAAAATAGGATAGGTGTTTTATCCCAGTAGATGTCATTTTGAGAAAACACGGGCTAAGCCGCGGAAAGAAGGTGCTACATTTGACAAAATTCTAAGAAATAAAAAATCATCTGAACTAAAATGAAAACAATAGCACATCACAGGCATAGTACTCCCAAACACGAGAACCATGAATGGCAGCGAAACATACCAACAGCTAAACGTACGTGCTGCTCGGTACGAACCTAACTACGTACCGAGCAGCACGCCAAACTTCGGACACATTCACCTCATTGATAGATTTTGGTGACGCATTTGACGTAATAGTAATTCTAACAAATACAAGTAAAATTTCAAAATTTAAAAAACCCCCGACACATCTTTCTTGCGAAAACACCCCGATCCAAACAGTAAAACGCCCATAACTTTTGAACGGATGAACCAATTTTAAAAATATAATTTCAAACATAATAATATAATATAATTTCAAACATAGCTAAGAACACTCTCGACGAAACCACCTTTCAAACAAAAAAACCGGCCAAGTGCGAGTCGGACTCGCGCACGAAGGGTTCCGTACTTGGTAAATTGCGGTTTACGATTTAAGACGTATTAAAACAAAACTACTTACTAGATCTCGTTCAAACCAATTTTCGTTGGAAGTTTACATGGTAATGTACATCATATATTTTTTGTAGTTTTATCATTCTCTTATTTTAGAAGTTACAGGGACACACATTTTACCACTTTGGAAGTGTCTCTCGCGCAAACTATTCAGTTTAGAAAAAAATGATATTAGAAACCTCAATATCATTTTTGAAGACCTATCCATAGATACCCCACACGTATGGGTTTGATGGAAAAAAATATTTTTTGTTTCAGTTTCAAGTATGGGGACCCCCAAAATTTATTGTTTTTTTTCTATTTTTGTGTGAAAATCTTAATGCGGTTCACAGAATACATCTACTTACAAAGTTTCAACAGCATAGTTCTTATAGCTTCCGAAAAAAGTGGCTGTGACATACGGACGGACAGACAGACAGACAGACAGACAGACAGACAGACAGACATGACGAATCTATAAGGGTTCCGTTTTTTGCCATTTGGCTACGGAACCCTAAAAAACTAAATCAAAATCGGTTCATCCGTTTAGGCGCTATGATGCCACAGACAGACACACAGATACACAGATACACATCAACACACGTGAAACTTATAACACTCCTCTTTTTCCAGCGGGGGTTAAAAACCCAAGTAAAACAAAACAGCAACAAAACAAAAGAATAACACTGCCAATAACTCTACTACTCCCAAACACGAGAACCATGAATGGCGACGAAACATACCAACAGCTAAGCGTAGGTACGGTGCGTAACCGAACTATGTACTAGCAGCACGCCAAACTTCGAACACGTTCACCTCAAAGTGTGCCACAAGTTCAAGGATCACGATGACGAGTGTCTTAAAACCTCGACCGGTATTCGTGTTGCCGGTAAACGACCTGCAGTACTAACGGTGCGTTTGTTTATAATTATATATTAAAAGATTAAGTGGTTTCGCCTGAGGGCCTGGCCACGGCAAAAAAAAACGTCCGAAGAATTTAGGGTCATGCGAAATTTGAGAAAGATGAATCCACAAAACTACTTGAAGTGACACTTATATCGCAAGCGTGCTCCCCGTCCACCGTCGACCACATCGTTGTCGTTGCTTACCATCAAGTGAAATAGTGGTCATACGCGAACATCTATACTAATATTATAAAGCTGAAGAGTTTGTTTGTTTGTTTGATTGAACGCGCTAATCTCATGAACTACTGGTTGGAATTGAAAAACTCTTCTTGTGTTGTATAGTCCATTCATCGAGGAAGGTTATAGGTTATATAAAATCACGCTAAGACTAATAGGAGCGGAGCATAAATGAAAATTGTTGCAAAAACTGGCAAAATTATTCCTTTTTGAGGGCTTCCGTTGCGTGCGCTGCGGTTACGCAACAATCATGTAGGTAGGTAGGGTAGGGTAGGTAGGGTAGATGGGTAGGTAGGAACCCAGTTGACGGGAGCGAATCCGCGTGGGACAGCTAGTCAATGATAAAAATAATAGAAAAACAATGCAATAAGCCGACCGTCGACCACGTTGAACTGCCTAATGTCAGACTTAATTAGAAAAACTATTGGGTTTGTTCGTACAGGTACAGTTTAATATTCAAATTCAGAATAAGTAATATGGCTTTCAAGCATATCCTGAACTGTTATAATAGCGTTAACAGCCTTAACACTTTCTGAAACACTGTCAGTTGTAATCAAAGGTTCTATATTTCAGTCTCAACTTAATCTAATTTCTATTGTATTCGCTTTCTACATCCCAATAACCACAATTCAATTATTCGTAGGAGCAGGATATTAGTAGTTACAAAGGAAACCCTCATAACTTGATTCTATGGTAAAATGTTATTCAATTTTAAGGGTAATGTCCATTGATATGATTCGTTACTTCACTTGATCTGAGATTCTAATTTAATTTTAAAGGAGAATGATCTGCTACTCGAGGATAATCTTGAAGATAGTTCCTTTTACAGTGTTATAATTTAACCTAAAAAAAAATGTATATACTATTCATTGGCACCCGGAAGGAACAGCACCATGGAATTTGTTATTGTAAAGCTTTTCGGATTATCCGCCCCATTTTCGGATCAAAGAACAACTCGACGAATAATAAATTTTGAGAACGACGTAAGTATATCACGCACTTAGCCGATATTTCTTCAATCCGTGCCGATGACCGTTAATTCCTTATAATCGCTCAAAAATGTATCTTCACTTCTTGTGTTTATGCGACCTCGATTTCCTCTATTATCTAGTCAATGGTAACTTTGTGTTTTTTTTTAGTAATCAGAACTATATTCATAGCACCGATAACTCAGATTCTGTCTTTATTTAGAAATCCTGTTATAACTATACCAAAAACTATTTCAAGCCTAGTTATCTGTAGGCATATGCCATAGTTTAGGCTTAAAATAGATATACTGACCTGATCAGGCTATCTATAAATTATAATGACGTTATTGATGTATAATTAAGAAACCCAAAACATTCCATTCAAAATTCTAATCCAGTTTATTACTTTATACCAACGTTTTTATCAACATTAGTAATAAAACCGTCTAAACAACTGCAACATAAAGAACCACGACTTCATTTGAAACGCTCCGAATCATAAAATTTGCAACTTCTTTCTTACTGGGTGAAGGTCGGTCTGGCAATTATTTATGTTTAAATAAAAGACTCGATTAAAATTCTTCATTGTCTAACGTATTCAAATTAGTTTCTCTTTCCACTTTCCTTGTTTTGCTCGCTTCTATGATTTGAATATTGAAATCAGTGCATCCATTTCTAGTTTCAAGTTCACTGAACATGTTCTTATTTCATACTTCTGTCTTTTAGTGTCTATCATCATCATCATCAGCCTGCTAATGTTCCCCTTGCTGGGACACAGGCCTCCTCTGTGTGAGAGGAGCCGTAATGCACCACGCGGGCCCAGTGAGGATTGGTGGTGTCTTCGTATTTTTGGTTCTAGGACATGCCGGTTTCCTCCCGATGTTTTCCTTCACCGTTTTGAGAGCAGTGGTGATGTTTAGTGTCTATATATGTTACATAAAGGTTGGTCTAGTTGGATTTCTGATTGACTTAGTATCCCTGATAGCTTTTTGTGCTTCACAAGGCTTTTAGCAAATTGCCAATGTTAGACATTTCTGGGCTATGCTCCGGCATTAAAAATAGCGCCTGTTATTTTTTTGTGGCCAGTTACATCATAATCATCCAATACGGTAGTCATTAGCATACTTTTAGGGTTCCGTACCCACAGGGTAAAAACGGGACCCCGCCCGTTTTAGCCTCTTGAGTTGTAAAATAATTACCAAAAGATTTAATGAATTGAGTATCATGGAAGTCTCGTAATGGAATAAAAGTATATTTTCGGCAAATACTAGGCATAAAATAATATACATAATGACCAAATTATTTAAAAATATATAAGACACAAAATTCTTGGCAACATTTTCTTGATGAACGTTCTAGCTAGACCTAGTCTAGCTAGTCCTAGTCTAGCTAGTCCTAGTCTAAGCATTTAAACAAAATTAAACTAAAAGCAAAGCACTTTTAGTTTAACAGTCTAACAAAACCCGACCTAAATTCTCTCAAAAGTTTATTACAACTAATTTGAATATTAAACGATAACAAACTGTAACTATGTGAGAAAATTAATTAAAAAGTCCTATTTAATAAAAGAAAACAAGTCGAAACAATAGTTAATAATATCCTGTTACATTGAAATAAATATACAGTTGTTCACACATGACGTATGTTAAAGTAATTAACATAGTAGAAGAAAAGTTACACAAACACGTTATAATTATTATACGTATTAGTATAATTATTATACCTACGTATTAGTGTGATAAACTAACTCTGCAATAATCAGCTTAGTAATTTTTCCATTGCACCTTTAATTAATCCATCATACGGGAGATGGGTAAGATTGGTCAAGCTCATACGCAAGTCACCGGCAGATTTTGGCTCTAGTACTTCTGAGCATGATTTAAATAAAACTATTCATTAAAGAACCAAGCATTTGTCGTATTTTTCTCAGTAAATCCTTTCATTTGATACCCATATCATGATAGTGCACAATAAATAACTAGTCCGCCATCTTGGCCCATCCGCCATATCGCATTTAGAATGACGTCACTTAGTTAACCATGCCTTGTCATCCAAACTAAACGTGTATACAAAATTTCATCGTAATCGGTGGAGGATAACTGCTTTAAAATTCAGTTGCAAGATTTAACCCGAACACACATACATACATTGCAAGTTAAATAAAAGCTCGTAATAAAAAGGTGCTTAATTTAGTGTTTAACACAAAAACAGAAACACAATTTAGACGTCAAACGGACGCCTCAGAAACGTTCAACAATAATCAACGTCGTTCAACATTCAATAATATAATCGCCATACTCCCATGTTTGAACAATAAGAATAATATCGCTCAAGTGAGAAACTACAATATATTCAATGATATGGACAGAAGTAGCAAGTTTGAAACAGCTTGAAGAAATCGATTGGTTTCGGGAGTTAATACATTGACGTTTCGCAGTCAAGTGTAAAGATAGACTTGAATTTACGTTAGTGAAGGTGATGCTTCTGGATTATAATATTTTGTTAATTATATAAAGTAAGTGCTAAGACCATGTTAACTACATGTTAATTCAATATCACACCAAATCCCGGTTTCAGTTTAATGACTTTATTGACGCAAGTTAAACGCAAGCATTGGCTTGCTATTGGCTGTTGAAAATTTGTTTAATCAAACACAGCAATTAGCGCGCGTTTGAAAATGTATCCCATTCATGTTGCGATAATTTAATTTCCAGAAATTTGGACCTAACACTAATATTATGGAAATATTACAAAATCACTTAATCAGTTCACAAGACATAAATAGTTTATGGTAAACAAGTGAAAAACAGTTACATTCATTCTCAGAACAAAATTTATAAAACATAAAACTGTACATTACTATGCGAAAGTTGTCGCACATGAAGCCAAAATAATATTGAGAATGTCTCTTAATGATATTTAACTACTTAAATTATTACTAATTCACTATGGACAAAACACCAATTACGTGCCAAATACAAATTGAAACGCTCAAAAGATTACAAATTGCTTTTTAATCAGACACAAGACGGACAACAAAGTATTCGTTAACAAAGAAAAAAAAATCTTAGCATTTATATATAAAACTTTTACTGAACATTTTAAAGATGCAGAACTTAATGACGAAGAAGAAATATATGACAATGACGCTAAGAACAAAAAATCTCGGCATTTCAGTCGTCAACAATTTGAGGTTGGTTAATTCGTAAACATCGGCGAGACGACCATTAACGTTAAAAGCTTTATTGATTTGGCGAACGAACTGGGAGGAGGAGTCGAATGGACAAAAGGGGGACTAATAGAATATAACAATAACGTGGGTAGGCTTGCAGACCAAAAATGTTTTCGAATTTACTGACCACTCAGTCGATGCTATCTCGATAAGTGCCGTCTTCTCTGAAGATAAAGGTAACTTTTGTTTGCTCTATAAATAAATATCAATTTGTTTCAGCTATAGGTACAAGTATTACTTTGTGGTTTAACAGAAATTGTTGTCTTTTATTATTAATTAAACTGATACCAACATTTTCTAACTAACAATTTCATCAGATAGCCTGAAAGGCCAGCCGTAATAAACCATCATCTACGACCATTCCACTATCAGTTAGCTTACGTGATTAGGTAAATCGCTGGACGGTAGCCTTCAGCCAGCATTAGTAATACTCTTACATAAATAAAAGCACTTTAATTCAGGACCGTATGCCTTTGTAATAGAGGCTACAACATTGTTTGCTTGACATTTTAGCAAGCAATTAACTTTGGTTTTCCAAGCCGGTAGGGCAAACATAGCCAGTTCACCGACCCCGGTAAACGCGAAAGTGAAATCCGTCACTTGTTGCTACGATACGAATTGGACGGAAACGTGTTATGGGTTAGAATAAGTGGTTCTGCACGAAATAAGGTCGGAATTTGTATGCCAGTGTTGCTTATGGAACCTTATTTAGAATTTGATTAGCTATGCTAATATGAATTTAGATTGAATTCGGATTATATTTGCAGTCCCCTGTCATAGGATTCACTGTTAATAATAAGCAGCGCAAGAAATCACGCATTGCAAAATCCAAAAGCGAACAGAGGCTCGATTGTTATTTAAATGAGATATCCTATCTGGAGTCCCTCAAGTAACCTCACTGGGTCCATTACTGTTTATAAACCTAAACTCTTCTTCCGCAAACAAACAATAATTACCTGAAACAATACAAAAGAATACAAAATTAGTAAAATGTCATAATGTATACAAATACAATGATATCTAAATGCGATAAGATGTTATTTAGACCTTGTTGACTTAATATTACGTTACGAGTGCAACATCAACAAAGAAGGCCAATGAACCGATTTCAAGTTTGTTGAAATTAAAAATACTCTCCCAGTGAAAGGAAAATACCGAATGTTCATGCCATATAATTGAGCATTGTTAAAAAATCCTTGATTAAAAAGGGTCATATCGACCAGAAACGTATGTATCTAATACCCTGGAGAATAATGACAAAGCTATAAATACAAACTTGCTTATTATAAAATTACTGTTCTTAAATTACAATTACGATTCAACCGTAATGACCACCAACTACATCAGTTACCACGAAGCTAACCACAAATATGCAAATCATGAACTTTAAACCCACGTCAAAGCTCAAAGAAGGACTAAAGCGTCAAAGTAATAATAGGAATGTTACAAAATGCTCTAAATTCCAAGAATTGTGAACAATAGCTGGCTTAAAACAATGAGGACGACGCACATATGCGCGATATGTAACTATCGCGTTATCCTAATTCGCACAGCGCTAATTACTTCATATCAAAATATCATTAATGACAGCTGGATAACGCCACTCATGAGACAAGCGATCAAGCAGATGGGATATAAATAGATTTACAGTTGCAGAAATGTTTGAAGATGGATCTTCAGAGATTAAGATTTGAAATCCCTTGGCTGTTAGTTGATCCAGGTTTGTTATTGAATCTTAGAGATAAAGTCTCAATATTTATACTAAAAATAGTTATTGCTCTTATCGATTCGAATTGAGACCAATAGCTTTATTTACCAACACTGCAGCAATTTTGAATATCCACAATTGTTATTCTACGGAATCCGCGTAATGTATTCTTATCTTGTTTACTTAAGAAAATCCGTTACGTTTGTTATTGAACCATCTGCATTAACAATAAATGGCAAACGAAATAGACGGGGTCACGATATAAGTTCAAGATATCTTAATCGCAAATAGGGCGCAACCATATTAACGGTTTTAGCAAACGAATAAAAAACTTAAGACGAAAAGACAAGGCAACACAATCATGTGGAAATTTAAGAAGACATTGTAGTTGAAGTATGGTCTATCGTCGTTTATCAACTAGATTCTGTGTTTTGTTGATATCATCAGACAGCAGATATAGTTTGTGAGCAAAATTGTTTCCAAAGATACAATCTCATATTTTCGCAGACGGGTTCAAGCAGTATATGTGCCATGTCCTCCATCAACATTCTCAGACAGTTTCGGGAGAGGATAATGTTTCAAAGCGGTTGTCGCGTCTACATAATTTATGACGTTGGTCTTTGAAGCGTCGCAGTAGCACCACATGGCGTGTTTGAATTAATGACTCTTGTTTTATATGAAAACAAATATTTTGCGCAGTGGATGCAAACAGTCCCAACCCCGGACACGTATACCAGTTCAATGCAAACGGAGTATTTACGACTGCTGATTTGTATTGTTGAAGCTCTGTATTGTGCAATTTTCACAAAAAGTTTTCGGTAGAACAGCTTTTATACCCCACCGATTTTTGTTGACAATTTCGTTAGCAACCCGAGGCGAATTGTTGGACGAAACAAATGTAGGATCATAAGTAACATACGACTTTATAGCGACCCAAAAAGGAATGAGACATACAATTCCAGAACAAAAGGAATTTATTATATCACAAACAGAGTCTTATCCCTTACGTAAAAGGTCCTTATTGTACAATAAAGTTTACCCTACTTACAGACGTACTGGGTTAGATAGCAGAGGTCGGGATGTCACTGACTGATAAAACTCCAACTGCGGGGGGTGGCGAATGCCAGATAGCAGAAATGTGTCTGGTGCGGCGTATCGCGAGACCTAAATGCGTCGGAGAATACAAATGGATACTCTATACGATAGAGCTAACACTAAACCCACATAAATTAAACACCGAAAACACCGGGATAAAGTAAAATAGATTTTACTCCAATAGTAAGTCTTACGCATCCATACGGAATCAAAAGCAATTTGTTGCTCAATTCAAATATTCGGATAGGAAAACAAATAATATTGATGCTCATTCAGAATTCACTTTAAATGCCACAATATTTCAATTTCATCGAATATTCTTTGATCATTTTTCAGAAGAAGAAACACTTCGCAAGAAACACATGATAATTTATTGATACAATAGAAAGAGAGTAGATACATATAGTAAAGCAAAGCAAAGCTATGAATAATCCCGATGGCGTAACGTAACAAATCGCACAATTGAAAACAATTTGGCATGTTGAACAGCGAAAAAAATACTCGCGAGGTTTTTCCTCCCGCGCTTCTGAAGATCATGACTAGTTTCAAGTGTTAGGTCACGATTGGTTTCTATTATGGTTCTTGTGTAGCACATATAGATAGAATATGTATTTCGAATGTTCAGGCCAGACAAGCACACTTTAAAACTAGGGAACTGAGCCATGGAATATTTTAATCAAGGAATGTCAGACTGCTAATCATCAGAATCCAGACGCCAGATTTTTTCAGGCTGACTCATGATTAACGCTACTTTTGAAGACAGAAGTTTGAACACTCTGACAAACAGACTGACACACACCATTGCTACAGGTATGAAACAACATCGTTAAGACAGATCATTCTGTCAGTCCAATGGATTAGTTTGTTAGTGTAGTCCTAACAGAATTATTTTTTCTGCCTCATGAATCATGATATCGTGTATTTCATTGTGTGAACGAACATTACCAGAATATTTCACTATTTTTGACAAGATGTTTAACTACTATTCAAATATTCCAAAAGACTGACTCATTTTTAGAGTTCCTTACCCAAAGGGTAAAAACGGGACCCTATTACTGAGACTCCGCGGTCCGTCTTTCTGTCACCAGGCCGTATCTCATGAACCGTGATAGCTAGACAGTTGAAATTTTCACAGAAGATGTATTTCTGTTGCCGCTATAACAGAAAATAGTAAAAACAGAATAAAATAAATATTTAAGCGGGGCACCCATACAACAAACGTGATTTTTTTGCCGTTTTTTTTCGATAATGGTACGGAACCCTTCGTGCGGGAGTCAGACTCGCACTTGGCCGGTTTTTTGTTCGTCATCTTCCTCGCGCCGTCGTATTCCTCATTACTGAGGAACACGAGATCAAACTTTTCTTATAATGTTCTTCCATTTGGCTGAAAAAAACGTTGGTGTCGTGGAACACATCGTGCAGTTTGGTGTTCAGCATATTCCCTCGATATTATGATTAGAATTTCCACCAGGGCTCACGTGAAAGAATTTCTAATATCACGAAATCTAAATTCATCTCAAACCATTTCCATTAAAGTCTAGATCGTATCTCGGTATCCAAGCGGCTCAGCTCTCAAAGCAATCTGATCGAACTAGAACACTTTAACGACATCTTACACCATGCAAAAGGTTTTCCGGGTTTTAGAATTATAAGTGAGCTAAAATTTTCCTATGACTAGCAAGATGATTAAAAGTTGAACTGGAATCGTTTGTCCTGGTATGGTGATGAGTTAAGAAGAAAGAAAGAAAAGAAAGAAAGAAAATTAGATTATTTGGCACACACAGATACACACAATGTAGGTTCAAATAAAAGGCAAATCAAGCCACCAAAGGCATAAAACAAGCGTAACAACAACAACAATATGCAACATGCGTTTCAAGGGGACTTGAAACGCATGTTGCTAGAAGAGTTATGAATATAAATGTGGCTGGATGGAGAGGAAAAGGAAGGTAAAACAAAGATGGATGGACGGTGTGAGTGAGATGAAAGAAAAAAAGGGAGTCAGTGATAGTGTGACGGAATGGATGAAGAAACAAGCGGGAAACCGCAAGTAACAAGCGAGAAAAGGGCAGGTAGAAGATAATGAGCAACAATAAAACGCCTCGTCCCAATTTCGAGGCAATATAATTTCGCAGTTAACAATAATATGATAATTGGTGCAATAAATTAAAAAATACCTATCAATCACTGCGCTGCTAGAGTAAACCTAATTCACGATAGGTTTAATAAGTGCAATCAGAGGCACGCATTGTGCAACAGTATTAAACATTCGAACAAATCGTTACCCGTAGGCTCGTAGTCACGCAACATACCACGCACAATATCGGTTCACGTGCTGGTGAATCGCTAATTGAATAAACTGAACAAATCCATCGATCCAAGTATAAATGGCCATGCGTCACAACACCGCAAACAATGAAAATTTCACGCATTTTTATTTTACAAACAACAATGCTCCTGCGTACTTTTTAATGGAACTGCCAAGTTTATTAATTAAAGTCATTAAGAATTACAAGCTCGTTATGCTCGTCATGTCGGAAAAGTAAATTGGCAAGTAAACCCCGCGGCGGCGAAGGAACATGGAGATAAGGAAATATGCAAGCTCATAAAAATAATGATAGCATGACAGAGGAGGGTAATAAAAAATACAAGGGAAATGAATAGTTTTCGTAAGAAAAAGAACATAATTCACATTAAAAAGTAAGACCACCTTTCAGTAGATTTAGTAAAAGTAACGCTACAATAATGATGACAATTATTTATTTATTTTCAGCCAGCTCTATCCAAAGAATTGAAGCAAGCCCAAGCGAATGACTCGACGACCCAGAACCGAAACATCTAGCGAAGAATGACGACGAGAGCCGAACCCAAAAGAAATGGGATAAGGCTAGGCAAAGAGAGAGAGAGCCTATACTGTCTCACTGCAGGGCAAATACCTCCCTTTCTTCCTTCGATTGCTCTCGGATTCGGGCAATAACAATATGTTAAATGTAAAACCAACATTGTAGACAGAAACTCTATAACAGTGAAATATTAGTCAAACAGTAGCATAACATTTGAGAATCGTGATACACAGATTAGTAGGACTGGCAAAAAAATTGACAGATGTCCATAGAAGTCATTATTGCTTATGGAATGTCACATACTTGTATGAAGCATTGAGAATCCAACCACGATCAAACGAGTGATATAAATTCAGAAACGAATACAAGGATAGAACAGACCTATATTCAATTAGCATTTATCGCACGGCTTCGCTCCCGTTGCGGCAAGACCCGTTATTTTTTTCAGGATGAAAAAGTAGCCTATGATAGTGTAGCTTACCCATTACAAACAATCTGTATGATTGTTTCTATATATATATAAACTCAATAAAAAAAATTGGGATTAAGATTTACAGTAAATTACGACTAATGGAAAAAGGCAATTTTACTACATACCTTCATAGAAAATGAAGTATCTCACTAAACACAAGAAGCAGCATATTGTTCCGATTCTCCCACGATAACCGATAAGGTGAATTAAATTAATGGCCACAAGCCTTAGCTTTATTGTTCAAAAGAGGTCGAATACAGGAATATGGAGATTGGATTATCTTCTCTCACCCATAATTCACTTGCGTTGTTGAAATAATTGGTAAGTGTTTCAACGATACTAATCTTTTTGAATTTGTTTTGAAAGAAGCTTAGGATAACATGATTGAAAGTTATGACGTGATCGATAAACGTTTGGCAGCCATCATTGTTTTGTATAAAAAATGCAGTAGCGAAAAGAACAATCTTGAAAAATCTGCATCTAAATCATTCTCCACTATCAACACTGCAGTCTTCATAAAAATATTTACGAAATTTGTAATTAATTATCCCGTGCCTGCTGCATAATATCCTATTAACAGAACTCCATCCGTCATTTCGAATATTCTGGACGCGAAAGGCAATTACGCAAACTGTCCATCATCCAAGAAATAAATCTCAGTGGAGCAGCGAACAATGGCTAGAAGCGAGTAGCTGTCGTCCGAATGACCCGATATATAACTAGAGCAATAATCTATGACAGAAAGATAATAGAGAAAGTGACTGTTAATGCCAATATGCGCTACCGTGTTATAAACTGCTTTGCACGCGAGTTCGATGATCGGAATCGATTGATTGCTTCCAATGATATTATCGATTGAATTGTACCAGTAAATACTGAATGGCATATCTGCAAAAGTGACTATTGGTCTGATTAGAATTGTGTTTATCTTGGCTATCAAAATCCGCCATTTTATCGTGTTAAGTAATCTATTCACAAACAACAGGATAAAGGCTTGTAATGAGGTGTCTCCTTGGCTCAACTTTCTTGGAAGCTACCAACTTACCTTGTTAGCGAAGGTTTCGAAACAAACACCTCACCACAATCCAATTTATTGTAATAATGAGTTGTTTCTAGCTAAGCTTTATTGTGTTAGAGAGCTATATTTTAAAGCTTTGCGGTCTTGAACTTGAGCAGAAGGATTCACCTTTCCCTAAGGTTACGGACGATAAAACCACTGACGGTAAAAGTTACCTAGTGATGTAATAATAATTTGTTGACCTGTTTTATTTATTGGTAGCCTTTGTACTCCTTCGACCTGCTCATCTAATCTATTATTAATTGGACATGTCATTGTTTCTTGATAAGTAGAATAATCGCGGTGAAGCGCACGGATGATATATTATACCTAGACACCAAATCGTGTTCAAAATCACTTTTACTTGGATCCGATACGTGCTAAGACTTTAACGATATATTGAGAGGCATAGAGGACAATTTAATGTCTATAGATAATCTAATATTGATGACAGCAGGTGTATCTGAAGATTGTAACTAAAACAGATCTTAAATCGATTACACCACGGTAATTTTACGTCTGCTTACTTATCTTTAAAATCTTTCTAAAGTCACGTTGTATCCCAGACCAGATATTGGCTCGATAACCCATCATCTCCGATTTTATACACCTCATAAACACTTTCAACGCTGCAGCCTCTTATTACGGAGAAATTGTTATTCCCAACGCGCGCAACCATATTATTGTTGGTTCCCCACGGAATTCATCATGACGTTCCGTAAGCAAATCTAATTTTCTATAATAGAGGCGTAGCGAAACCTCGGTAAATAATTTTATAAATGAATCTTCTTGGCTATTTCCTTGCACAGCTCGGAAGAATTTAATCTTGTGGTAACAATGTTGCATTTTAGCTAGAAAATATGAGCCTGTGTATTTTGTCACTGGCATATTTTTGCTCCATTTTTCGCAGCCATAATAACATTGTAAGAAACAATAAATAAAATAAATTGTTTATTGATCAAGATACAGATGGTGCGAAAAACAAAAACTTTTACTAAATAGTCACAAGCAAGGTTATGAAATACCAGTATAATATATTATGGTAGAACATGTTGATGTAAGTAAATGGTACATCTGTTGACAATTAGAAAGAAGAAAGAAAGAAAGAAAGATTCAGTGAGAACTCTGACGATCCACCCACAATTAAACAATTTTCAGATAATGGTAATGGTAATAAATTGAGAAAAATAATAATGAACTTAGTTTTGTGAGTGTGTATGTCTATGTGTGTGTATGTATGTATAACAATAAAGTCTGCAGCAGCACAGTTTCCGCATACCGTAAGCTGTCTCACTGTCGCAGTTATTTCCATGACATACGATATTCCATATTGTTTTGTCACTGGTTCACATGAAGGGGCAATTCTGCGATTGCAGCCAGTCACCCGGTCGATTGAGCAACGGACTTCGTCGAGCGTATCGGAGAAAGTGCCGTGCTCAGTACCCGATTTTATTACTGCCATCCTACGTTCAGAGAAACGCAGGATGTGAACGGTACCGAAAGGTGACTCGAATATACAAGCGAATGACATTTAAATTGCAGAGGTAAAATTGATCTTGGGTAGTGTTTGAATTTTGTATGTCTAGGGAGAAGATTTTGCGCTTTCGTTTATGTAAACAGCTGGTTCTGTGAATATTTTAGTACTTCAATTTGTTGCTGCTCAGTGTGACATTGCAGATGCTGCTTGCGAGTCAACTTTTGTCAGTAATTTACTGATTTATTTACGCTTTTGAAAATGTTAATATATTTAGAATCAATATACATATAATAAATCTGTCGAGTAGTCGTTTTTGTACAACAAATTTTTTTCAAAAAAAGAATAGCTAGGGAGTTAAAGAATAACTAACAGAACCCATTGCCAACATTTTTGTCTGTTTGTCTGTTTATTTGTGCACGCATCACGTAAAATGTACAAAACTAATGTTTGAATAACTAATACAAGATAACTTTTATACATACAAATTATGCGTAACTTGAAGTATTACCTAGTTTTTGTTTCATCGCAATCAGTTCACTCTATCAAAAGTTAGATGATATTTTACTAATATCACAACATTCACAACACACGCAATTCAGATACTCGGACAGTTGAACTCCATATTCGATAGATGGCGTTGTGCATTTGAGGTCATTTTCTGAATGGCGGTGTTTAGATTCTCCGTGGAAGAATTACACACTACGCCAAAACCTTGCCAAGTTACTTGCCGGGGATTATACAAGAGCAAAGCATAAACAATCTCTTGCGATTCAAAACACATATATATCGATATCAATATGCTAATGAAAGGACTCAGACCGACTTAAATAAAATGAAGAAAAGGAAAACTAGGTATTTTATTAATATTATTGCAACGCTTGCATGTTTAGGTGCAAGTGTACTCACTGTATACCTATAAGTACACACTCATAATCATAGCGATAACAAAAGAAGTGTGTCGACTCCTAAAGTCACAATCTTAGATTTAATAAAGCATGAATCACCTTTACAACAGAAGATAAAGAACAAAGTTTACAACAATGATATCGTTTAGGAAATACAAATATTTTCAATGGTACACAGAACAATATTATCATTTATTATCAGACAGCTTGAGATAAGGGAGTGAGCGTAGAATATGCATTGTATTGAAGTCGATAAGGCTTTAGCATTCACGACGGATGATAACGTAGTCAATAGCGCCGTTTCTTGGGAAATTAAAGAGAAAATACTCTTTCCTTTAGAAAACACGAGATGGGTTTTTATCTCTCTACAGATATTATATTGTCATCTCAAACCAAATATGGTCTGATAAACTATTAAATGTTCCTTGTAGAGACAAGAAAAGAGGTAAAGTACCTTGACACAAATACAAAAAGCAAAATGTAACACCATAATTAACCTAAATAATGTATCTAGTAGTCGACACACTTCGATCGACAATTTTATTATCACGTAATTATGACACGATATCTTGCGAAAACACTCCAATCCAAACAGTAAAACGCCCATAACTTTATAACGGCTGAACCGATTTTCTTCAATAAGAACACTCGATTCAAACAAAAAAATACTAAATCAATATCGGTTCATTCGTTTAGGTGCTATGGTGCCACAGACAGATACATAAATACACGCATACACAAACACAAAGTTAAACACGTCAAACATAATTATGATGGATAGATAAAAAATAAAGAAAGTAAGCAATATATTTATTTGTGACCTGTGCAACAGGAAAAAAAAATATGTACCGTGTTGCCGGTTTTCAGCAAGGTATTTGAGAAGATAATGCTAAATCAAATGCTCATTCATTTTAATACGAATAACATCTTACATGATAAACAGTATGGTTTCACCAAAGGACGTTGTACAACTGACGCTGGTGTCACCCTATTAAAACACATATTTAATGCGTGGGAAGAGTCGCAGGATGCCATAGGTATCTTCTGCGACCTGTCGAAGGCGTTTGATTGCGTTAATCATGAAACATTACTTCTGAAACTTGAGCATTACGGGCTAGGTCAATCAGCGTTAAGTTTGATTAAATCTTATTTGAGTGATAGACAACAATTAGTTCAAATAAACGGTGTGAATTCGTCGGGGTTAAGTGTGAAAATGGGGGTACCCCAGGGCTCAATTTTAGGTCCTTTCTTATTTTTAATATACATAAACGATTTACCCCATTTATTCGAAGGCAAACTAAATATGGTGTTATTTGCTGATGACACATCTTTAGTTTTTAAAGTAAATAGACGTACTTGTCAGGTTGACGACGTAAATAACGCGCTACGGCAGGTTCAGGATTGGTTCACTGCCAATAATTTAGTATTAAATGGTAAAAAAACCAAATGCGTAAAATTTTCGTTGCCAAATGTCAAAAGTACTGATTGTGACATTATATTAAACAAGGAGAAGCTCGAATTCGTCGATAAAACGGTTTTCCTGGGGATCACGCTAGACTCAAGGTTACAATGGGGTCCTCATTTAGTATCACTTGCGGGGCGGCTGAGTTCGGCAGCTTATGCTGTCAGAAAGATTCGTCAATTTACTGATGTGGATACCGCTAGGCTAGTCTATTTTAGTTACTTTCATAGTATAATGTCTTACGGTATCTTACTATGGGGAAGGGCTGCAGACATTGAGTCTATTTTTATTCTGCAAAAACGAGCCATCAGAGCGATTTACAATCTTCGCCGCCGTGATTCTCTAAGGGAACTGTTTAAGGACATTAACATCATGACGGTTCCTTGTCAATATATTTATGAAAACATCATGTACGTGAGAAAGAATTTACATCTTTTTAGTAAAAACGGAGACAGACATAATTACATTACTAGAAATAGGGACCAATTAGTTCAACCAGGTTTCAGACTGGCAAAAGTGGCCTCATCTTTCATGGGGTACTGTACGAAATGTTACAATAAAATTCCTCCCCATATTCTAGAACTGAATGAGACGAAATTTAAAAATTGTATAAAACGCACACTATGCAGGCAGGCATATTATAAGTTGGGGGATTATATCACTGATAAAAATGCTTGGCTCAATGCTAGTCCTGCTCCACAACCACTAGGGCGCAAAAACAAATGATATGTTTATGCTTGTGTTGTATAGACTCGATTTCTTTTAGTATTGTATAGCTGCACAGCACGTGTGTGGGTACTATGTACCCAACTGTAAATCTACCATTTGCTATACCTATGTGTCGTTCGTTGACTTGTGTGTGCCCTGGCAGTTGAGTGTGTCATGCTCTCTCAAATGTCTCTCTGATGGTGGCGCGTGTGTTGGATCATTCGGTTCCCTTCATGATGGTTGAGCTGGGTGGTGCCGATTCATGCGTCATGTTCGTGAACGGGCGCCGTCAGTTGGGATTGGTCATAACTCAACTGCTTCGGATGTTGATGTTTTTCTAGTACCTATTGTATAACTGCACAGTACATGTGTGAGTACTTTTAATACTTTATACCTTTACATAGTATAGTGTGTAGTGCTATTCTGGGTGCATTGTCCTCACATATGTGAATTTATTTAATGTATGTACTCATGTACCTAAATATTGTAAAAATCATTTTTTTTTTAAAAGAGTAAGTATGGAGTTTCTTGTGCATTCTTCTCCATAACAAGCTACTTTCCGAATGCACGGTAGAATCATTTTTTTTTTTAAAAGAGTAAGTATGGAGTTTCTTGTGCATTCTTCTCCATAACAAGCTACTTTCCGAATGCACGGTAGAATCAACTTTTATTCCATGTAAATTTAAAAAGTATGGAGTTTCTTGTGCATTCTTCTCCATAACTAGCTACTTTCCGAATGCACGGTAGAATCAACTTGTATTCCATTTAAATTTAAATTGTGACATTCAAAAGTGCCGCTTGGTGGCCCAGTTGAAATAAATATCTTTTGTCTTTTTGTCTTTGTCTTTTTGTAAAAGATCCCCATGAGAGACCGAAGAGGGTCCTATCTCAGCACATGCATTCGATGAGAATGTGACTTCATAGATCAACATCAACCCGCTGATTCGTCAACGTATAATTTTCTTTATCGTTTCTATCGTGTAAGCTTTAATTGCTGACATAAATAAAAACAAACACGTTTCAGAAGAAGCCATAACTCATTTCACCCAGTCGTCCGGTTTATCAGATGTACATTTATTTACAACAAACTCTCAAGAAAGCTGTAATGTTGGAATATATGTTACTTTCTAAAGTACCCATATACTGCACCATAAGTGCATAGAAACCAGACTTGATATAAAAACGTTAGTAACTGCAGCGAATTTGAAGATGATAGATGACTAGTTGTGGAAACGGTGAAGGAAAACATCGTGAGGAAACTGGCATGTCCAAGAACCATAAATTCGAAGACATTTGACATCCACTAACCCGCACTGGGCCTGCGTGGTGAATTAAGACCCATACCCTCTCTCACAGAGACGAGGCCTGTGTCCCAGCAGTGGGAACATTAATAGGCTGATGATAATGAGATGACTAATTTCTGCGAGCGCCTTCGCCCGTATGAAAGTTGGAAATATATTCTTAGAGGCTGTAATCCAGGGATAAATTATAAGACTTCTATGTCTTAAACCAAGATATAGCCGACCTATGTGCCAAATTTCATCCAAATTCGATTAAGCACTAAGCCATGAAAAGGTGACACACAGAATAACTTTGGAATTTATAATATTAGTACGGATAGGATAGCAAACCTCATCACTCAACTTCTTGATACAGATCTATCCAACGATCCTAAAGACGACCCAATTTTCGGAGATCTTATCAGATCGGGTTACTATATTGAGTGTGAAACTGTAACCCTATTAAACACTCTCACTGATCTGGTTAATAACTTAATGTAGATGAAAGATAAAGCCAAAGTAATACAGGGACGATTTACATAATAATTGTGTAGAGATAACAAGCTTTGAAGACCCGCATGAAAAGTGTTCAGTGTTCATTGTGTGTGTTGTACCCCGAAGGAACCTATAACCAGCATACAAAAATTTCCAATATCGTAATTCAGATCATGGTTTAGCCGTGTAATAATAATAATAATGTTTATTGGTGCAAAAAACGTTACATTACAGTTTACCTACAGCTATATTGCAAGAATTTTTCCATTGCAACCATTTTGAGTAATGATCCCTGCCTCTCAAACTAGGGCAACCTGTATCGTGTGAAAAGTTTCATCCAAAGCTGAGGCCTTAGTGCGAGTTTTTAACGTACTCATTCGTGGTAACGTAAACGATGTCTTATGTCAAAATGTAAACAAACAAGAGGACCTTACCGTCCCCAGACGGCGCTTATCCACTTTCAATACAAATTGGCGTTTACGTTAACGCGATTGCGCGTGAGTAATAACTCGCACTAAGGCCTCTGATCAGCAGTTGAGGCGTGAAAACTTGAAAAGTTAACATACACAGACACGGGTTCTTTCGCATTTACAATATTAATATGGAGTTAACATGGATGAGTACGTCTTTTCAATAACAATATCGACAACCGAATTAGCTCCGTCTATCATCGCCACATTACAAAGCATTTCAACCTTCCACTAACCACGGTCATTGTCCGAAGTAACACGTTACGTAAACCAAACGCACGCGGTTACGTAAACGTTAACGTACTATCGTTGAGTGCGTTTGCTCAAAGTGTTAACTGCTCAAGTCCCTTAGCGTTTGAAGAGGCATTTTATGGACTTGAACGTTTGCATTTTCTAGATTGACAGCTAAGGTTGAACACTCGGTTTGGTTATGAAAATGATATTCGTGTCAAGGTTGTACGCAAGAAAGGAAGTGCCCTTAATATGCGCGCTAAAACACTTCTCTTGTTACCCGTGTTTTAAAGTAGAATCTTCAAATAAAGTAGAAAATCCTTTGGCAGAAAAAACTGTCAAAGCTGAGTTCGCAACTTTTTACATCAACTTGAAAACTTGAGCTGTTCTATCCGATAAAGTTTTTCAAGGTACATTTCTCCTGATCGTCGATAAAACAGATTACCGATATTAATTCGGCAGAAAATTTGCATTGGAAATCTTAGAATGTAGAACATGAATGCGCTAACGAAATTGACGGACTTAGAACCAAAACTCTTGAAGACAACGGACAATTTGACCACCAAATGATAAGATAAAAAGATAATGTACTGGATACTAATGGTAATAGTGATATAGATAGTTCTATATCTATGTTAAAAGTGCTTACAAAAGCAAAGATATTATTTCAAAAACTGGAGCAAGCCCATTTTGAGCACCGGAATGGACGAATAAATGCTAAAACGAATACAATTCAATATCCTGTGCGCTTTAGAAACATAATTAATTTCCTGCAAAAGAAATCCCGAGACAAGGAACCTTCGAGAATGATCCAGGGCTCTCTAGAACGTGACTAGCATAATTTTACATAGCTCAGCTTAGGATCCTATAAAGTAGGTGCATAAGTATAACATTAGCATATTGTTTTTCTTGACCTACTAAAATATATTCAAGTACTTATGAATAATATTGGAGAAACAAAATCTGGAGACGGACAACTACACATGTTGCTGAAACGACTTCTGGTGGTAGAAAAGTAATCATGTTGCTCAGCGTAGTTTTTGAATTATAGAACTTTAATAAGCAGAATAATAGTCACTATTAACTTGTTTGAACTACAGAAATCCTTAAGGTTGCCCTAGTCGACGGCACGAACTGTTTTGTGCGCGAGGTTAAAATGCATGCTATCTCATCCGACAACACGTTCGAAAGAGATAGATGCTGTGATGAGCAGTAAGAAGCTAGTTTGCGTACGGATTAGCACTTTTACAAATTTCTAGCGAAATGGATGATGATTTAGGACGAAAACGAGCGCGCGAAATTTTATAACGACTAATGTATATTTTCAAAATAAAATCATTTGCAATGTTGAACTACTAATCTATACCTGTATGGTGACTGTTTTGCAATTTCCCTTCTACTTATGGTATTTATTTCCGCCCAAAGATGCGTTATATGGAACTATCGACGCTCATAACTTTCAAATAATATTTTTTTTAACTTTTTTGTTTTCATACAGATATACAATAATGAGACAAATTGATATAATTTTTATTTTGAACGTACACCGTCAAACAGTGCAGTAATCTTCAGACTACGTTTGTATGGAAAAATTATCGACTAGTACAACCTTAAGGAGAACCTACTGCACAACCATGTTTGTTTCCAAGTTGCAGTCAGATTTTTTTTAAGGAAACAACATTTACAACAATAACAACAGTAACTAAAGATAATAAGCTACATATGACAGTCGAGACCAGATACACACGCAGATACAATGTTTATACATACCTAACATTTGCTTCAACAGGAAAGCCGCTTTCCGGCTGTATCAATAATACAACTAATGTTTAGAATAATAACATGCGTTTTGTTTATACAGGTTGCGCTTCTCCATTTCATCGTTCCTCCGGCTTTGAACTTTAAAATAAAAGGTTCCATCCTGAAGTTGGAAATCAACAGCATGTTTAATCGAAGATAGGATGATTCTCTGCATAGTGTATTTTTGTTAACCAAATTAGCTTTTTTCTGTAAATAAATAAGAGGATAGTTCTGATCTAAACTAATATTTTATTGAAGAGGTACGATTATTTGTGAACACGTTCGTTAAAGGTACTCTCCGGAAATTCTGATCCGATTCGAAATGGATGAATGCACGGAAACTGTGGCTAAAGGAGCGAAGCTGCGGGAAACAGCTAGTAAAATGCTATTCCTGACTTTGATCTATCTCTGTGCCAAATTTCATCCATATCTGTCCAGCCGTTTAAGCGTTAAAAAATTACGAACATACATACACATTCACACTCACAAACTTTCGCCTTTATAATATTACTAGCTTCTGCTAGCGGTTTCACCCGCGTGAAAGTCGAACAAAGCCCGAGGGAACATATTCCCGGGATAAAAAGTATGCTTTATGCTATTCCTGACTCTAATCTATCTCTGTGCCAAATTTCATGCAGCTCCGTAAAGCCGTTTGAGCGTGAAGGAGTAACAAACATACAAACACACACACTCACAAACTTTCGCCTTAATAATATTAGTGTGTTGTGATGTACCTATGTATGTGATTATCAAAAGACCAGTCCCAAATTTATCGATCATCTTAAATTAAATTGTATTCGTTCCATCTCTACAAGGAAATAAGACTGATGATAAGCAAATACAATTTATGCGATTCTATTGACACAATCAAATCACAAGGAAATCTAATCCGGATCCCTCGGATTCCTAAATAGCTTGCTTGTTGTACCCGTAAGCACTTGAGCATCACAAATCGATATTGTGACTGACCCAGCATGGGTTACATTAGTTAATCAAATACAGTTTTATTGACCTTGCGAAGGTTGCTGCTTTTAACTAATTAATTAATATGCGCATTTTTCTATTACTCATTTTACCTACATACTGTAATCTCCAATATTTTTGTCTCATACAAAAACAACAGCGCGCCATTCCTTCAGCAACGGAAAGCCTAAGTTCATCCCGGCCAAAAAGAATGAAGATTACTGTACCTAATAAGAACTCTTTGCCATCTAAAAACGTCCGTAACATGACCTCTTCAAAGTCATTCCAAAAATTTCGCCCTTGGACCCCAGTCTATGCTTAAAACTTTTCACCTTCTAGTAAAAAAGACAAGTTTGCTCCAAAGGAATATTAAATGCCAATTTGCTATAGACGAAACTTTATTTACATGAAACCGTGAGCGACAAATAATCAAGGGAGTTAGCAAAAGCCAAACTTCGGCAGAATTACTAATGAAGCCTTTGACTTCAGGAGTTAGTCGGGAGTTACGCTTCAGGTGTCAGGATTAATTAGAACAATTTCAAATTAAGCTGAATGTACAATGTTGAGTGACACTACCTTCCGGATCGCTACATGTCTGCGCCTAGATACTCCGAGCGGAGCTCCAAATCGTTGTCAATGTGGTGAAGCAGTCGACCGCTTCGGACACCATGGCCTATCCTGCAGTAGGAGCGCTGGTCGGATAGCACGGCACGCCAACATTAATGACATCATACGTCGAGCTCTTGTCACCGCCGGGATGCTAGCTGTTTTAGAACCCAATGGCTTGGCACGCGACGATGGGAAGAGACCGGACAGGATGACCATAATGCCTTGGAAGTTGGGTAGGCCTTTGTTATGGGATGCAACATGTGTCGATACCCTTGCGCCATCCCATCTTCTTAGCACGGCGGGCTGTGCTGGGGCGGCTGCTGCTGGTGCAGAAAATCTCAAACGTCGCAAATATAACAACCTTGTTGGCAGTTATATGTTTGAGCCGTTTGGGGTTGAGACATTTGGTCCATGGGGTCCGAGTGCTCACCGAATGTTTCGAGACTTTTCCCCTTAGTGCGTTTCTCCCCTTTGTATGTTAGTTTGTTTTGTTATTAGTCAAAAGATTAGAAATATTCAATTGTATATATTATTTGAATGATTATTTGATTAATTTATTTGGTTGTCATGTTAAAGCTGAATTAAATTTAAAGGACCGACCACTTTTTCAAGCAACGGAAGGTCAGCCTTACTTTGTTATGATTTACAATATGCATTTGCACTCACGTTCTTCAGAAAATTATACTCAATCTAAAAGACAAAAGGTTGCCCTTTCATTCTAATAACACTCCTCATAAAAGACAATTTCCAATTCACTTTCATAAGTTAATTCCAATTCATAACTTTCTTAATATTATACCTTATAAGAACTGAACTCTGATTGAGAGGGAAAGCGAAGGCATACAAAACTGCATAATGGACGTACAATGAATTAAATCCTCTATTGTGTTGTTATTTATATTTGGATGTAAGTTTTCGATACATCGTTACGCAACTTGGTTATTAAGTTCGATCGTGTCGAAGGCTTTAGCACTTTCACCCGGAGTGCTCTTGTCTCCCTTGAAAAAAACGGGTCGCATTGATAAGATGCTTCCTTATATAGATGAAGCAGCATTCGTTTTTTAGTCACGAATGTAAAAAAGATGTAGATAGAGCAAGAACGGTGTTCTTTGTTTGTTTGCATTGAAGTTACGATGTTTCGCCGGGAAACTCTAGAGTTTTAATCGAAATAAACGACCCTTGTCACCGTAAGGCACAGTAAATGAAACTTTAGTTTTACCTTTCCTCCTTTACGAGCCTTGAATTGACCTAGATCCAAGTTCCTTTCGATATTCTGAGGAGAAAAGTACTTAAAAGATTCAAGTAAACGTACATGTCCTACATTCAAAGTTTCTAGAAAGAACTAACATAAAATTGCAATGCAATCAAGTTTAGAAACTTGCAATTCAAGATCTAGTCAGTACGAAGTAGTGAAGATAGCCGTCTTGGGAGATTTCACCCATCGTTCGGAAAACGAAGTTTTCTAGTCTTCACTTGGCTACAACTTAAACTTTATTACAAATTTATTTTCGCGTCAAACGGAAAGAGAATATGGCGGCGATATGGGGCAAAGCAAATCAGTTTTACTGCTTCTGGTAAAGTTAGCTGCTTTTAATCTTTATGCCTTTCTGATTGCATAGCAGGTTGGCAATCAAAATAGGCACCAATTCGGTCAATCTGTAATGGATGAATTTATACAGTTTAGTTTCCAACATATGATAGTAAAAAGCAACTTCAAAAACAGTTACAGGCAAAGAAGGAAAACTTTTCTTAATAAAAAGTATCCTAGCTCATAGAACTATATGCAGAAAAGAAAGTTTTGAAAAGGGTAAACTTCTGTTCTTGAAGTTTATAGTTTAAAAACGTAGGTAAACACGATGGACGGCAGAAAGTTGAAACATCTCCTACTGACTGGATGACTGCAGCCGACTTGCCAGATGAAGCAAACTTGCTAGAACATTGTTATATCAAAGATGAATAGATGGTGTGAAAATAGTGGTACAAAATAAAATTGAGTGAATGTTAGCGCAATAGTTAACAGAAAAGGATGGACGAAGAAAACGTTACCGATTCTAAGTAACATGGAACAAGGTCATGAGGATGATGATGATGACAACATACATGCATTAGGAGGACATAATAGTAACTGGCTAAGATACTACAAGGAAATTCACATGTCACGAAGGCGCTAAACATTGCTATTGTTAAACTTCCACTTCTGTTCAATGCTATATCGTAATTGTTATGTTACTATGAATCCGGTGGAACAATGACTTGAATAGTAGATGATAGTGATTTGAACGTAAATTGTTTAATATTTGACAATTTCAACGATGGTGGCGAAGTGATGGGTGCCAATGGTTCCGTTTTTAGTGCTGCACGTATTCACGCAGGAAAACTATTTGATATGATAGAATAAGACTATAATTGCGAGACTAAAGTATCATATGGGAATGTTGCCCGTTAACATGGCCATAACAACCAAGGTGTTCCAAAAATGGTATTTTTATCCGACTTAAAAAATATGGTTATATTCGACGGTATTTTTGAAATGTTTCGGATCGAAAGACCGATACTGCACATCTGTTGGAAAATACTAACACTATAAATCGTAATAAGTGTCCAGATAGAAACTAATGAAAGTCCAGTGACACTCATTGTTGCTCTTTTCTAATTCAGAAACCTAACAACGAAAACATTAAATACAAAGAATTATTTATTATATTAGAATTTATTCAGAAAATAAGACGTGACTGTGGTGAGAACCATAACAAAAATATTCAAAGTATATATGGAATATTTACAGTGAAAGACACTATAGAAATCTCCATACAAGAAGATACACTTTACTAAATACGTGATCATTCCATTACCCCAAGCTTACACAATAAAGAAAATATCACAAAATTATTAAAACACGAACCGATGAAATATAAAAATTAATATTATGTTAATGACATGAAAACAATGTGTTAACAGGAAACATGGCGTCGTCCACAAATAACATAATGTGACAATACGCACGGAATTGTTGGAATCGTCCATTGTTCGCGCATTAAGGTGGGTGTCCAATGGACGCGACGATACTGCCGTCCTAGAGCTAGAGTATCGCTATCTGCCAAAATCATGTTTTAAGTGATAGACGAAAAACAAAAAAAAAACACGATATAATAAAACTCAAAGTTTTTCCGTACCCAAAGGGCAAAAACGGGACCTTATTACTAAGACTCCACGATCCGTATGTCTGACTGTCTGTCACCAGGCTGTATCTAATGAACTGTGATAGCTAGATAGTTGAAATTTTCACAGATGATGTATTTCTGTTGCCGCTATAACAACAAATACTAAAAACAAAATAAAATAAACATTTAAGTGGGGCTCTCATACAAAAAACGTGTTTGTTTGCCGTTTTTTGCTATAATGGTACGGAAACTTTCGTGCGCGAGTCCGACTCGCACTTGGCCAGTTTCTATTACTAAACATCATATTTATACGAGAGTTTCCGGTGTCATAGATCAAATTGCTTACTTTCGCAAAGGTATATTTCTAGTACTAAATTTTATAAAAAATAGGTTTATAAAATTATGTTTTTGGGTCGTTTTTATTGTTCATCCGGAATCTATTGATTGTAGAATAATACTGCTTAGAGAGAGATATTTTGTTCATTACGATCGTAAGGAGGAATTTAACTGTCTTGGATCCCGCAATGAAATTAATCAGATGAATTAATTCTCTTCTGGAGTCAGGACTTCTTCGAGCTTCATTGCCTCGGCGATTTTATGTTGGTCGCCACTGTTGATGCTGGCTTTCAGGAGTTGCAATGGCTTGGGAATAGTGCGGTGGGATTGATCTTAAGGAGGAATTAATAACTCAAAATCGGCAAATTGACATATAGTGGCACACTAGCTACAGGACGGGAGAATAAGACTTTACTGTCTCGCTATTTGTCACAACGGTAGCTCCAAACGACACTTCGCAATGTCTCTTCCATATTTATTACCTCTAACCTCTGCTCGCTCGCTATTTGCTGCTGCAGTATCATTAGATCTAATTAGAACCTTATTGGTCATAATGAGATTAAGTTTAAATGGTTTCTCGTCCGCTGTTATTAAGTACACGGAAGAACTTTTAATTAAATTAGATATTGTAGACGAGAGTGTTACTAAGAGTTATGAATATAAATGTGGATGGATGGAGAGGGAGAGGAAGGCGAAAGAAAAGATGGATGGACGGTGCGAGGAGTGATACGACGTGACAGGAGACAGGACGGTATGGAAGAACAAAACGTGTTGCGCCGACCCCAAGTAACATGGGATAAGGGCAGGTAGAAGAAGGAGGATGATTGTAGACGAGAGTGGTTATATAGGTAGAGGAAGAAAAATGAAACGATGGATAGATTGTGTGAAAGATAATAAGGCTTGAGATGACGACAAATAGACATGTATGGAGGTTGAAAATATGTAACGCCAATACACAAGTACCCAAGTAAATTAGGATAGGTAGGGCAGAAGAATGATGATCTTAGATGAGTGAAACGCATTGAATTTTACCGTAAGTACAAAAGTAATAAATATTAAGAGTATTAACGACAATCCAATCGGAAGATGGGCAGATGACATAAAGACGGTAGCAGGCGCTACATGGACAAGAGTCGCTAGGGATGGGGAGAAATGGAAGAATTTTGAGGAGGCCTTTGTCAAAGGAGGGCACACAGACGGAAATGTTGAAGAAATTAGAAGTTAAGTTTTATAACTAACATATCTAAACCAAATTGCATATAAAACAAGCAATCAATGTACTTATTTAAACTTGATTGAATAAAAGGCTTATATTATTATAATATATTATTATTAACGACAATCTAATATGATGGAACAAATGATTAAGGGAATATCAATAAAATACATAATTCGATAAAAATCAAAGCCTAAAAGCAATCAAAGCGATAAATCGCACGTTCCTCGCATTACATGCACGACGATCACATAAAGCATCGGTGCCACAATGTCAGAGTTGAACAAACTATCACTTTGAGTCATGGTCATTAGCAGTCGGTGGCAATTAACACGATGTATTGACCTTTGTATGATTTATATAACACTTTCTGCTAGAGGCTTCGTCCGTGTGAACGTCGGAAATTATCCCAAGGGAATAAAAACGACTTCCTATGTCCTTCTCAAACGTCCAATCGATCTCTATAATAAAATTTATAAAAAATGATTCAGCTGTGTAGGCATCGTAAAGAACAGACAGACAAGTTACTTTCGCATTTATAATGTTCAGTCTATCACTATGCCAAAAATCATCAAAATTGGTTTAGGCGTGAGAGCTTAACAAACAGACAGACAATTTTACTTTCTCATTTTAATATGGATACTTGAATTAATAAAAACTTGCTGATCAACGACGAATCAGAAGTTAAATTGGCAGTGACGAACTTATTAAAACTGCAGTTGCAAATGATGTGACTAACGTGGTCTGGCAGGATCTCACAATTTACTGGGCGGTTGTCAAGTATACTTTCTCTTAGTACAGGTTTATGGTATGCGTTGAAAAGGTGCCGATAACACGGTATTTATTTTCAGATAGATATGATAATATACACACTCTAACATGATTCGATCTAAAGCTAGACAAATCGAATTAACCTCTATACTGTACGTGGGACACTCAGAAAGTTTTGCGAAACTAAAAAAAATTGTTCTATACGTACATATATTTTTATTAAATCTTTTCAAAGTACTTTCCACCAGCCTCTATACAAAGATTCATGCGCCTAAACCAGTTTTCAAAACACTTTTTCCAGTCCGCCGCAGACACCTCGTTTACAGCCTGCTCGAACGCAGCCAGCGCATCTTCCGGCGACGAAAATTGTATCCCTTTGAGCTGATTTTTTATTTTTGGGAATAAAAAGAAGTCACACGGTGCTAGATCAGGGCTGTAAGGAGGGTGACCCAGGAGTTTGACTGGCGTGCTGTCCAGGAAGTCCCTCGTTTTGAGTGCGGTGTGCGCAGGTGCATTGTCGTGGTGGAGCAGTAGCCCACGGAGCCCTGTGTTTGGTTGCTTGTTGCTTATAACAGAGAAAACTTCTGGCAAACATTTGGTAGTATACCATTCGGCATTAATGCTTCTTTGATCCCGTAAGGGAATTGATACCAAGTGGCCAGTCAAATTAAAAAAGCTAGCGATCAAAATCTTACCCCCGCTTCTAGATCGCTTCACTTTGGTAGGCGTTGGCTCATTTTGAAACACCCAAACAGTCGACTGGCGCTTGGTTTCTGGGTCGTATTGATAAATCCAGGACTCATCACCTGTAACGATGTCGTAAACACGCCGAGACGAGCCTGCTTCAAATTTGTTAAGCATATCACGGCACCCTTCCACCCGGGCCTGCTTCTGAGCATCGGTAAGGTTGTGCGGCACCCAGCGTGATACTATCCTCCTCACGCGAAGATGGCTGTGTAGAATCTCGTGAACGCTTCCCGATCCAATCTTCAATATGTGTTGAATCTCCTGATATGTAATTCGCCTATTGTCTTGGATTAAATTTTTCACTGCTAGCACGTTTTCTTCGGTAACAGCCGTCAAAGGGCGACCGCTTCTTTCGTCATCCCCCAAAGTTGGTCGACCGCGCTTGAATTCGTTATACCAACGATACACGGTTGCCTTGGAAGGGCCTTCATCCATGAATGCCATTTGAAGTCTATCGTACGATTCATCCGGTTTCAGGCGACACTTGAAATCGTATAAAATCATAGCTCTAAAATGTTCCCGGCGCAGATCCATATTTCAGTGAGACACAATACTTTGAATTAACTCGCAAAAAATGTGGAGGGAAATTTTGAAATTGGAACTTACTTATTTTTACTTATAAATAATCATATTTTCGAAAAACATTATAACTGGCCAGTCTCTCATATATAAAAACTTTTTTTCGCAATACTTTCTGAGGGGCCTGGTATATCTCCAACTCTATCACAAATTGCAACATGTGAAATAACAGTGCTTTTGAACTTTGAAATGAAGAAATACTGTTTAATACCAGAATCCAACCAACCATTAATCAAAACAACAGTAAACTTCAAAAAGGGAACAGTTCATGACAAAGCCATGGAACAGAACACTAATTGCAGCATTGCAGAATCGCAGCCGGGTATACAAAAAGCGGTTTCACAATGTATTCGGATGTGTCACGTAGAGAAAATTACCTGAAGTAAATAATAGTGGAGTAGGCATCGTTGTGACATGAAATTGCACGGCAATGCTCACCGCGACGAGGACACGGACGTTGTGAAAAAATTATAATTATTGAAAAAAAAATTAAATTAAATTAAGAACTGGGACATGAAGACCACGATTGATAAAAACGAGCTAAGTGGAAATGAAATGCACCTTATTAAGTAAGAAGAGAACTAAATAATAATACGGTTAGAGATGATGAAAAGAATTCGTAAAAAGAAATAGTGACTCAGTACAAGAAACTACAAAATATGATTGCAATTTCCAAACTGCAAGACACAAAGGAGTAAAGCAGAAAGTAGTTTTGTAAACAGTGGTCTTGTCACTGAAGAATGCATAATTATGATTGGCGTTTTCTTAAACAAATCGATGAATAAGAAGATGCAAGTGTTCTTGAGTTATGCCAAATTTGTTTTGGGTAACCTTTTCTTTATTATGATGGACAAAAGGACCAACAACACATGCGGAATAAAAACAGACTACAGCTAAAGGACTCACTCAATAAAGATCAGTTGAGCATTAAAATACATACAACGCACATTGTATTATGTTTTAAACAAAACAAACAAGATGAATCAAGACCATTACTCAGTCATTGATGAATCATTAAAGTTAAGGAAAGAGTCACCCACGCACGCATCAATAAAGTACATAACAGTGTAGCACCTTTGTTCGATTCAAATCTTTATGCGAAGAATGTTGTTTCCAACCAACCGAAAATTGCACCGTGATTTGATTGAAATTTCAAAATTCATCAGCCGTGAACTGTCGCTCCCAACGAGACACATAAAGCGTCAAGCCATCAAAACTGACTGACTCCGACATTCGATTAACTCTGTGTAATTACTAGAGATCTATTCCGGCCATGATGGCACTTTTTGTTCTAATATCCCGAAAATTGATTACTTCCGAACGTTGCAAATTACTAACCGTCAGATACAAACTGACGTCAATCTAACTGTTCAATAATGAACATGCTAATAAATGAACTAAAAACCGTTGTAGTAAAATCGTAATGGTGTAAACTACAGAATTCTTTGCAAATGAGTCAATTTCAATAGTACCGAATGTACGAAAAACGTTTACAGTAATCTATTTAGCAACAGCCAGAGCTAAAACTGCTCATGATTAGGAAAACTGTTACGCTACAAACAATTTTAATTCCAAAGCCTTTTCAGGTATTATTCAAGCAAAAAATACCACAATAAGTAACGAAAAAATATCACCCATTGTTCGCCGAAAAAGCCTTGATTTAAAATCTGTATTAAAACCTAGACTAAAATGACGAAATAAATCACGTAGATTTGGTGCTGTGAATAAAATTGATGAAATCTTATCAGCCAGTCCGCCTGGACAAAAAATTCACTGCTTTGAAGAACAAAATATTCTTTGAACTGAAATTACAGGTACATTTGAAGACTTTCGCGGTGGACAAAAAAAAAGAGATATTTTCGCAAACAATGGTCTTTTGAGACAAAAAACGGCACTGCCTGATTAGTTTTTGTAATTGCAGGATGATTTACTTGCACAGTTCTCAGAAAAAGAAAAACTGAAATTAAGAATAGACGTTACACTTCGTCTGGGAATTGTCGGACATCTTGGTTCTTAGCATAAACTCAGTACATGAATTTGGTTTAAAACTGACCTAGTTTATTCCAAAAAGGTAGAGCAAGTGAATTTTGCGATGATTCGTATTGTTATTCGATCGTAAAGAGTAATAAGCCAAATTTGAACCAGTTTACGATTAGATGGATCGTGAGTTATACGGGTCATCGACCAGTTCAAAAAAGTGTACCGATCTGGGCTGTTCGCAGTCATTGCAGTTAACGGTATCGAGATATGGGGCCGAAGCGAAATTACTGTTTAGATTTGCCGAGCCAATTGTAAGTGTAGAGTAATTGTGTTTTACAAGCATTGTATCCAATTAATGTTGGTAATGTGAGCTCTGGCAGTTAGGAAGTGGGACAGCGACGTATCACAGGTACGCAATATACTCGTTCCGCGCACGTTTGTAATTCTATCGCTCGACAAATTGCTATCACGACAGAGGATCCTGATTTGCACGTGTTTTCCTGCGACGGTAGTGTTGACAATTCTGTTGTTGAGCACCTGAATAATGGAGCAAGCAACTCTTGAACTAAAAATGAACGAAGACTAAATAAGATTCTTTTGTATAAATCAACTACCGATGATGCAAGAAATATTTTAATAACATACACTAGTACAGAATGGTGTTACATACAGATACGATCACTTAATAGTAACTCACTAATGAACATGTAATACAATATTGTCAATCAAACATCACTCAAAGCAATATAATACGGAACTAGAACTAATTACGGACAGAACTACTACTATTGGAAAACTTGTCTATTGATCTTCAGGGCAATGTTCAAAGGACCGGTTGTGTTAAAGCTTCACGGCGAAGCTATTGTGTTCACAACTAAATAACAACTTCGTTAAACAATGGAGCCTTCCAATAAATATTATACGTAAACCGATACAAAACATGTGGTCGACATCTGGGGAATATAACATTTTACTACAAAAGATTTTTGCCAACAATTTATTGGTAAATGTTTGGTGTATCAATATTGAATGATGGATCGTCGATAACCGACGTCTTTCTAGATTTTTCGAATGCTTCAACTCCCTTGGCACCCATTGTAGACCCTCAAGATGCGGTAGGGTAATATTTAAAATATCTCGCTACTTTAATATCGTTAACGCAAGATATTTTATTAAGAAACCTCTCCTCTCTGGATTTCCGAGAAAGGTTATTAGATGAGAAAATTCAACATTACAATATTTTATTACGACGTATCATAATAATAAAATTCCGCTTTTGCTCAATATATTTCTAACATTTAACAATTTTCCTAATATTGCTTTTCCTTTTACAGAATGTAAATACGTTTCGGCGTTTCTATTTGAGTCGTAAAAGTTTGCTTAAGGAATCTTTGGCAGTATGTATTTATTATCGTCGAAAGAGATAATAATGGGTGTCGCGTTGAATGATTGGCTCTCGAGTAGAGTCGGTGACTCGGTCACGGATGAGCAATGCTTAGGCATGGAATTTAGGACATGCATTGTACCGAGCAACAAGGTCGTCTTGTACAATCTTTAAAATTTTAGTTCAAAACTATGCCGTAAATATATGTAAAATACAGTACAGAAGCTATAAATGTGGATAGAAGTCAATTAAAAGAAGACGATGAATTTACTGACAAAGAAGTGTATAATATAAAATAATAATAATACCAGCCTGTAACTATCCCAATGCAGGGCAAAAGCCTCTTCTTATACAGAGAAGGCACGAACATTGATAACCACGCTTGCTCGAGACGGGTTGGCAAGAATAATATTATGAATGGAAATTATAATTATAGAGTTTGCTAAAGAAAAGAAAACTATGCCGTAAATGTTTATAAAATACAGCACATAAGCTATAAATGATGATAGAAGAGTATTCGAAGAAAACGATGAACTGACTAAACAATAAGATGTTAATATCATGAATGGAATGCATATATAGCGTTTGCTTACGATGAATGCGATTTAAAAATAGAAGATACATTCTAAATTCAAAGTCCAATTGCTTAATGACGTGTATCTTGGAGTAGTAAATACAACTGTTTTTACTTTCTCAGCGTTATCTACCTGTTTATCTGAACTAGTATTAGATACGGCTAAACTTAGAGCGATGAGTGTACTACTAATTTTAACGGAGTTTCTTTTTATATCGTCTTTATATTTCCAGGTTGTTTTTGATCTCTCTTTGGAAGCTTTGATACCGAAACTAGACCTAGAAACAATATTGAGTGAGATCCTCATAATATCACTGTCATTCTTCTCTACCAGTCAACCAAGTGTGGTGGACATTGAATAAGAAATGGTTTGAAAGAGGATGACTGTGAGATGACGATTTATAGTGAAGTATGGGTGAAGAAGACAAGATTGTTGCGCTACACTGGTATGAGTAAGACAATGATAATTGTGTTGATATTCAACTGCTTCAGCATGATAAAGGAGCTATGAGTAATGAACAAAACAACCAATATTTCATATTATATTTTCAAGTCTCATTTCCACCTCTAAGTCGACATTGACAACCATTTAGGTAACGCGTAGATTGGCCATTTTAGTCAAGCTTATTACCACTTTGTATATTTGGTCATGCTATAGTCATATATTTTACATATTTAGTATTGTAGGATGACTTGTTAATAAACTATGGGTAAAAACATATTAAAGATAACTAACGTGGAATTCACGGTTCGTAGGCTTCATGGTCATTCATTGGTTAGCAGGATTCTCCATTTATAGTTCTTCTACTGCGGTTGCCTTTTGTTTATAGTCTTCCAATTCAACCATATTATGAATGACAATATTACATAATCTATGCAAATTAATACTGTATAATGTATTAAATGCTGTTGTATAATCTTGTTTGTTACTACGAGGTACGTTACATAACTAGGAAGGTCGATATTACCAAGCATAATATTTTTACATAGTCTTATTTGTCCAAGATCTAAAGATTTCTCTCTATTGTCAACTTTTTTTAAACACAGAACGTTCGTTCATGATTCAAACTGTTCGTTAAAGGTCATTTCTTATTTTTAGACGCTATGTGGCTTTTTTATTATGGTCTTGAATATGTCTCAAACTTTTCTTGAGTCCTTATAAAGTTCTTTTGCTATTACCGTATGAGGAATCGCGAATACCGAAATTAGATACTGTGAGGACTCCTCACCTATTTAGAGGCAACCTCCTTGTCTATCATAATACTGGCAACAGATAACTATTCAATTTTGGAACGTGATTGAAATCGGAACGCAAGGAAATACCTAATTGATGATGTTTTTGTCTAGCTTTGCTTGTGACTTCGGTATAAGCCGCCTTAAGGCAGGCACGTTGTAGCTTCAATATAACATATCAAAGTAATTTCTGCTCATATTTAGAGCTCTCTCAATACTTATATGAAATTATGAAATGATCTTACAGACCTAGAGAAAGACAACATCTTCTATTTCAACTCCACTTAGTATGAGGACCAACAAACAACTTCCTAGATATTTCGCCGAATCTAATCCTCACGCATTATTCAAGGGTACATGCTCACATCAAGCATTCCAGCAAAAAACTACTACACACACAACATAATGTTTTTGTTGAGTATGATTAATAGACAATAATAACAGGCATAACACTGGTAATCATAAACAAGACGTCTAGAATGCATACATGCACTGTTTAAGTGTTTAGTAAGCAGTTGCACCGGCTAAAAAAATGGCGGCCTTGTATAAACGTGCTAATTAGCAAAAATGTAGATTAGATCGAGACAGCCATGACCTCGATGCTTTCGGTAATTATCATTTACCTTTATTTTTGTAATAAAGTATTCGTAATCCATTGCCGATGCTTTTCAGGGTTTTAAGTAAGAATTAAATCCATATTACATCCTTAATTATAAATGCTATAGTAAGTAGCTCTGTCTTTCTGTACCTTTTCACGTATTGACAGCTGAAGGGGTTTAGATGAACTTGGCACACGGGTAGACCATGTTCTGTCCTGGATTAAGATTTCTTATCTTGGGAGTACGCTCCCTTGTGAGTCCGACTATCATGCGGACGAAGTCACTGGCAGAATAAGCTAGTGTATGGTGAGCATTGTTTTTGAAGATCGAGCACTATTTTCCGAGTTTCAAAGATATTCAAGCACCTTCAGTTGCGTAGATTTTACCGCATATTTAATGAGGTTTCTTTTCCAAGCAACGAGACAACTTATGTAGGACAACAATAGAAAAGAAAAGAAACACTTAAATCTCAAGTTCAATTAACCGTTTCGTACAACGGGACAGTATGAAAACACGACACTCCAAATCGACATCCATCACGAAAAACGGCAAACGGCATCCATGCGAAACCAGACCGCTAATTGTTAATAAAAACACTAAACAAAAGAGTACCGTAGCCTCTTAGCCTGTATACAGTACTCAGGTGGTATGATGACACATCAAGCTAAAGAAAGATAAGACTGGGAGAGATGATTCTCCACAAAACCCATATTTTTCAATTCTGGATGTTCCTAAAGTACTGGTGACATTTGTAGAAATTTCACAGTCGTTACGAGTGGTTAGAAGCCCGAAAGTCTAACACAATCCCACCACACTATTCTCAAACCACTGCAACACCTTAAAGCCAGAATCAACAGTGGCGACCACCAGAAAAGCGCAGAGGCAATAAAGTTCGACGTAGTCCCGGCGAATGAATTTAACTATCTTGGATCCCGCAACGAAATTAAATAGAAAATAATAAAGGAGGAGTAGAAAAACAAACACATATTTTTCCAATTCCCTCCATATCAAGCAGGAGACAGAACCAACAAGGTTAACAGGCACAAAGGGTCGTTTACAACAGGGATAAGCCCACTTGCCTAGCACCACAGATACAAATTAACATTAATATTAATGGGTCCTAACAACCAACCACAGACCACCAGCCACCAGCCAGTCAGTCAGTGCCAGTCTAATAACCGCCCCAGCTGACAGGTATTTCTTATTTAGTGGGTTATGGTGGTCAGACAAGCAGCCAGTACTGGTATTCACCTGCATCCAACTAAACTGGAGTCAGCTTGATTAAGAAATGACTAAAATTGGTTGTGCCTATACTGGAAGATTTTTATCATTAACCAGATTTTTACATAAATCGTGTCTTTCAATAATTAAAAAAAAATCACATTGTATTTATGGATAAGTAATGTTCTTCTAGTTCACGGAACCCTATCTCGAATGTCGCTGTAAGATGATTCGTAAGTGGGCACCGACCACAGTGACTCAATCGATCACCCACTCGTTGTGTCACCCCCGGTAACGCCGACCTTGCGGTCACCCTCTGCGGCGCAAGCGCATCAATTACTGCGCGTGGACATGCCAGCGGCGACGAGTGTTGTTTCATGTTCTTTATTTGAATTTTAAAACAGAATATAGCAATGAATGGTCATCATATTATGACAATGGTCGTTTTTTCCGTACTCTCGCAAATATGCCAGAAAACTTAGTTTATTTCGAAAAATTTGAAATACGTACACTTGATGCTTTTTGAATTAAGTAATTATTTTAGGTACGGGGGAATTCTATTGAGAGATACAATTCTCGTCATTTGTGGTTTGATTTATACACAACACCGACAAGGAAAATAATATAACATATAGTACCATTAAATACGGGTTCCCATAATTTACCCCATGATAATATAGAAGCGTAAATTAGTACCAGCTTCTCAAATAAAACCCCATAATAATTGCTACGATTTGCCGCCCACACTGTAATATATGTCGCTTACTTTTAACCTCTGACATAGAAATATCGGGCGGTCGTCAACCGCTGAAACTTTCTCTAAGGTTCGATCTTCGATTAAAGTGCCACAACATTGGTTTATCGAAGAGTTGAGAAATAACATCATATATGACAGTTCTTGATGATTGATAAAAGATAAGAGGTATTATCAATTAAAATTTAATTGATGCGAGACGCACGGGATCGGTCAATGTGGCGACGTCTGGGGGAGGCCTATGTTCAGCAGTGGACGTCTTTCGGCTGATATGATGGTGATGAGAGTTCTAAATTAATTCCTGAACTGCAATATGACCGGCAGTCTTATTACGTATCTTGCAAGAGCAAAACAATAGCGATTTTTGCGCAATAATTGCTCTTTAATACAGAAATTTTAGTGTTTGGCGTGTTTTTTAGAAATAAATGCATTTGACGAACAGCGCGCGATTAGCAAACGATTGCGTAGGACCTACCATACCTACACTGAAGATAATGCCGACTTTTATGACATAAAGCATTTGATCGCGCGATGATCGCTGATTGCTGTTTCATAATAAATAAGCCTGCGGGACCTATCTCCCAACGTGGGTAAAGTTTTTACGAACGTTTTTTCGTTCGTTGTCTGACTGTATTCTATAAAGATCTATTTAGATAGACTACGGCAAATAATACTGAGTTTATTTGTACCCAATATAACACATTGAAAGAAGAGCTCATATCGCAGTGTGCCAATGCCAATACTGTCATTTGCATAACTTGTATTAGCATAAGAATGACACACAGCTCTCACTCTTTGTGAAAAACTTGACTACATTGTAAAACCTACAAAACATCTCTTCAAGACGTATTTTGTAGGCAGTCTAGAAAATTATGCTTTAGTCAATTCTTAAGGCGCCGATTCCCTTGAGTAGCTGATTTTAAAATGAGAATCACGTCTAAACGGCTAGTCGTAATTTATTGGAAAAAATATATGTTATATTAGACCATTTTCTTAATAATTTAATCTGAGCAAATTTTGAGTTTTATTCGTAAAACATAGTGTAATTAATTTGTAAAGTTATGTCTAAAACGGACAAAAACACAGCAATCACAACAAAACCGCTGGGCGTATTTTAATGAAATTGACACCATATCAAAGACAATTTAATTATAAGTCATAGAATAATAAGAAAAGTATAAAAAACTACTAAATTTCGGGTCGCGCGGGTGAGAAACGAGGGCGCGTTTTGTTCCCTCAAGGTCGTTGGCGTTAGTCGTCGTCTTAAGACGAAGGTGCAGCGTTCCTTCTGGGTTTTCCATGTTTCTCTCATTCAACAACAGGTTCTTATCAGCTAAGAAGTAGCTATCTTGTTATTACATAACAATGCAAAGGAATTATGTTCTTAAACCAAACACAAATAAGTAGATAGATAGGTGAGTAATAATAATCTTTAATAATCTTTATTATATAAACACACAGGATTCATGATACACAAGAGCAGATGTACATAATAACATAAGATATCTACATAAATCTACACAGATCAGGTAACTCTGTCTCCTAAACTAGGTAGTCCTGTATCTTAGGAGACAGTGATTAGGCCATACAGGGCGGTTAGTCATGTAGGTATAGCTGCAGCCAGGGTGTATATTGCGACGGTGGTTAAGTAATACAATTGTGTGCCGGTGTGTAAATGTGTTTGAGTGTAATAGTATGTGTGAGTGAGTGAGCCTATGTATGTGTAAGTGTATGAGTGAGAGTGGTGAGCAAGGAGTAAAGCTGAAGATGTATCATACGCATTGGCCGAAGATGTATCGCTTTTGACGGTACTTGAAGATCGAAGCTTATTAAATTGTATCTCTACGGTGATATATCCTTCGAAATGTTTCTTCTTTTTACCCGACTCAGAAATTTATTTGCAGAAAAAAAAAAATAACTAATCATGATGTGTTTATCAGTCTATATGATTTATTCTTCGTTCGGCCCACTGATTTTCGGCCCAAATGCCAAAATCCTGGTTCGTCCCAAACAATATGCTTCGTTCGTTTGTAGATTCTGCCTACCCCCAAGGAAAAAAGTCAATTTCTGTGTTCTTATTCTAAAAATTTCTACAGCATTTTAGTCGCGTATATATGTGTTCCTATGTGGCGTTCTAGAAACAAAACGCGTTGGCTGATTTTGATGATTGACTGATGATTTCTTACGTCAATCGTCTTAACCTTGCGAGTGTCACTAGCTACGTTAAAATTGGAAAATAGAAAATGGCGACTTTTGGGCGACAATTATTGTGTGGTTCCAATTTTTTCCCTTCCAAACCCATCGTGTGGGGTATCAAAATAAAGGGGTTTAAGAGATGATTTCAAAAATAAATAACACTTGTATGTTTAAATGTACCTAATTCGAAACAAAATGTTAACTAAAAATAAATAAAAAAGTTAATTCAAATAATTAAAAAAAAACCGACTACTTAAGAAGCGAACTAAAAAGACGTATACAACAAAAAAAATATGCAGTGCAGTCGGAGGATACATCTGGTTTTGGTCAGTCAGCTCGCGAATATGAACATTCAAGAGACAGATGAAACATCGTATTACAATGTAGCAGACATTCGACGCCACGTCTTTCTAAAACAAATACTTTTGTGATCCTCAGATACAAAAGAGTAAACCTTTCTGAAATAAATGTTACAAAACACAAAGAAAAATTGAGTTTCTTTCATTTTTTCTTTCTTTATCTTCGCACTGGAACGCCTTGTGTAATAAACCAACTATAAGTCCAGGTTGCCTCACGATGTTTTCCTTCACCGTTGTTAGCGATGTCCAAGATAAACTTAGAAAGTACATGAGAATTGAAAATGTCACTTTGGTACTAGCTCAGATTTGTACCCACGACCTCAAGCACGAAAAATATAGGTACGATAATAATGAAACATCTCATTTATCTATTGGAATCCCGGAGATAAAAACACTCAAATCAGTAACGTACCGACGAACGAGTGTGAGAATGTAACTGGATAATTACTCTATGGTATGTAAGCACGTCCCCGACACCCCGGCAGCTGTGCACTCAATTATTACGTAACAACAACTAGGTAATTAATACAAGATCTTGTTTACTCTAACACGCCAAACAAAAATGGATGCCTCACCTAATGTAATTTTTTCCCCGCCAAACTTTTATACCGCAAAAACGGTTTCATCTAGGCTGAATGTTTCTTAATACCTTTGCCTGACAAAGACAGTTTTATACAGACGACCACAGACTATAATAATTTTCATAAAAGCCGGGATAAACGGTTCTTTGGTAAACATTGTATTCAGGTCCTAAAGAACATTTTATATAGTGGGTAAAGTAAATTGGGTAAAAGCGAAGGCTCGAATTAGATTTCTCCTAAAAAAACCAGTTGTGTGTGTCATGTGGAAAGTTTGTTTGTTTGTTATGGGTTATTATTATGTAAGATGTACTTGATACTACTTAGTTGTATAATATGTATTACTTACATACGTGGGACACTCAGAAAGTTTTGCGAAACTAAAAAAAATTGTTCTATACGTACATATATTTTTATTAAATCTTTTCAAAGTACTTTCCACCAGCCTCTATACAAAGATTCATGCGCCTAAACCAGTTTTCAAAACACTTTTTCCAGTCCGCCGCAGACACCTCGTTTACAGCCTGCTCGAACGCAGCCAGCGCATCTTGCGGCGACGAAAATTGTATCCCTTTGAGCTGATTATTTATTTTTGGGAATAAAAAGAAGTCACACGGTGCTAGATCAGGGCTGTAAGGAGGGTGACCCAGGAGTTTGACTGGCGTGCTGTCCAGGAAGTCCCTCGTTTTGAGTGCGGTGTGCGCAGGTGCATTGTCGTGGTGGAGCAGTAGCCCGCGGAGCTCTGTGTTTGGTCGCTTGTTGCTTATAACAGAGAAAACTTCTGGCAAACATTTGGTAGTATACCATTCGGCATTAATGCTTCTTTGATCCCGTAAGGGAATTGATACCAAGTGGCCAGTCAAATTAAAAAAGCTAGCGATCAAAATCTTACCCCCGCTTCTAGATCGCTTCACTTTGGTAGGCGTTGGCTCATTTTGAAACACCCAAACAGTCGACTGGCGCTTGGTTTCTGGGTCGTATTGATAAATCCAGGACTCATCACCTGTAACGATGTCGTAAACACGCCGAGACGAGCCTGCTTCAAATTTGTTAAGCATATCACGGCACCATTCCACCCGGGCCTGCTTCTGAGCATCGGTGAGGTTGTGCGGCACCCAGCGTGATACTATCCTCCTCACGCGAAGATGGCTGTGTAGAATCTCGTGAACGCTTCCCGATCCAATCTTCAATATGTGTTGAATCTCCTGATATGTAATTCGCCTATTGTCTTGGATTAAATTTTTCACTGCTAGCACGTTTTCTTCGGTAACAGCCGTCAAAGGGCGACCGCTTCTTTCGTCATCCCCCAAAGTTGGTCGACCGCGCTTGAATTCGTTATACCAACGATACACGGTTGCCTTGGAAGGGCCTTCATCCATGAATGCCATTTGAAGTCTATCGTACGATGCATCCGGTTTCAGGCGACACTTGAAATCGTATAAAATCATAGCTCTAAAATGTTCCCGGCGCAGATCCATATTTCAGTGAGACACAATACTTTGAATTAACTCGCAAAAAATGTGGAGGGAAATTTTGAAATTGGAACTTACTTATTTTTACTTATAAATAATCATATTTTCGAAAAACATTATAACTGGCCAGTCTCCCATATATAAAAACTTTTTTTCGCAATACTTTCTGAGGGGCCTGGTATATTTATTGTTATCTAACTCATGTTTACGGCTCTGATTACACTACAGCCACGGTATAGAGGAAAAGTGTCGACACTCGATATTATTACGATGCGAAAACGTGCTAGAAATTGTTTAAATGCAGAGAAAAGTATTTATAGTTACATTACCCTAGTATTAAGACCTTATTGCCTAGTTTTTTCTCAAATTAGAGTCGGTCCGCGAAACGTGCTCACGACCTTTCAAGAAACTGGTTCGTACAACACTTCCTTGATCGACACACGAACTTAGACTTAAGGTTGAACTAGTCGACGGCACGAACTATTTTGTGCGCGGGGTTTAAATGCATGCTATCTTATCCGACAACACGTGTGAAAGAAATAGATGTTGTGATGAGCAGTAAGAAGCTAGTTCGCGTACGAATTAGCACTTTTGCAAATTTGTTTCGAAATGGATGGCGCGCGAAATTTTATAAACAGACCTTTGGGGGTCTAGATATCATGAAAAAACAACTAAATGTATATTTATAAAATAACATTATCTGCATTGTTGAATTACTAATCTATCCCTGTATGGAGGCCGTTTTGCAATTTTCCTTCTTCTTATGGTACTTATTTCCGCCCAAAGATACGTTAAAATTAGTGTTGAAATATGGAACTTTCGACGCTCATAACTTTCAAATATATTATTTTTTACGTTTTTGTTTCCATACAGGACTAGATAATGATGAGACAAATTGATGTAATTTTTTATTATGAACGTACGTCGTCAAACAGTGGAGTAATCTCTAGACTACGTTTGTATGGAAGAATTTTCGACTAGTGTAACCTTAACTATTCAAATGTAAACGAATGCAGCTGCTTCTATTAATCTGTAAATGGGTGAGGGGAAATAGCTTTTGATATTATTCTGTACGGAAACCGTTAATACTCGACTTGGTCAAGTAAGGGTCGTTCATATCTTGAGGGGGTTTCGATTCTCCGGTCAGAGGGTATTATTGTATTATACTGACAAAAAAATCTCGGACTCGTCCCTCTATTCCGTGGGACTAATTTAACTGAAAATAAAATTGTGTATTATGCTCTAACCAACCATTTGGACAGAAAAAGGATTAATGCTACTAAATCATCATCATCATCATCAGCCTATTAATGTTCCCACTGCTGGGACAAACGCCTCCTCTCTGTGAGAGAGGGAATGGGCCTTAATCCACCACGCGGGCCGAGTGCGGGTTGGTGGATGTCACATGTCTTCGAATTTTTGGTTCTTGAACATGCCGGTTTCCTCGCGATGTTTTTCGTCAGCGTTTTTCCTTTAAATCGTTTTTAGATGCTAAAAAATAGTGTTGAGTATAAAAATCAACATAGGTCCAGAACCCAAGGAACAAAAATTGGAAGAAATGGCTCGAATTTTTAACCACCGACGGAAAAAGAGGGGTGTTAAAAGTTTGACATCTGATGGTGTATTTATGTATCTGTCTGTCATCATAGCTCCTAAACGGATGAACCGATTTTAATTAAGTTTGTTTTTGTTTGAAAGGTGACATTATCGGGAGTGTTCTTAGCTATCTATACCAATATTATAAAGATGAAAGATTTTTTTGTTTGTACCGAATAGGCTCCGAAACTACTGGACCGATTTTAAAAATTCTATCACCTATGGAAAGCTACATTATTTCCGAGTAACATAGGCATTTATCATTTATAATTTTTGACGGGAGCGAAACCGCGGGGGTTAGCTAGTGTTTGATAAATATCGGTTCAGCCGTTCTAAAGTTATGGGCGTTTTACTGTTTGAATCGGGGTATTTTCGCAAGATATCGTGTCATAATTACGAGTTCAATATATTGTTTATCAAAGCGTGTCTACTACTAGATAAATTATGTAGTTCAAAAAAATAATAAATAATAATAAAAAACCGGCCAAGTGCGAGTCGGACTCGCGCACGAAGGGTTCCGTACTTGGTAAATTGCGGTTTACGATTTATGACGTATTAAAAAAAAACTACTTGCTAGATCTGGTTCAAACCAATTTTCGCTGGTAGTTTACATAGTAATGTACATCATATATTTTTTTTAGTTTTATCATTCTCTTATTTTAGAAGTTACAGGGGGGGGGACACACATTTTACCACTTTGGCAGAGTCTCTCGCGCAAACTATTCAGTTTAGAAAAAAATGATATTGGAAACCTCAATATCATTTTTGAAGACCTATCCATAGATACCCCACACGTATGGGTCTGATGAAAAAAAATATTTTTAGTTTTAGTTTCAAGTATGGCAACCCCCAAAATTTATTGTTTAATTTTTATTTTTGTGTCAAAATCTTAATGCGGTTCACAGAATACATCTACGTACCAAGTTTCAACAGCATAGTTCTTATAGTTTCGGAATAAAGTGGCTGTGACATACGGACGGACAGACAGACAGACAGACAGACAGACAGACAGACAGACAGACAAACAGACATGACGAATCTATAAGGGTTCCGTTTTTTGCCATTTGGCTACGGAACCCTAAAAACGGTATTTTAGGAAAATTTTATATGTGAAAGTTTTTCTTCCAACCATTCGGTTATCCAATTCACTTACTCAGACGTAGCGACATCGAAAAATTTCGAGCGTTGCCCACACTACGCAAACATGCGGACACAGCTAAGACTGGGAATAAAAATTTCAATTGAATAATACCGTCGGCCTTGTGTTAAAAACGTAATCAAACAGTGACAATGTATTGTGAATCAACGGCATCCTGACTCCGACACCCACATGCCAATCATTCGCTCGTATCGGGATTAATCGGGACAGTTTCCTACAGATATAGTCGTGTGAATGTAGGGACCCCACGGGACCTAGTACGTGGGGTTATTGCGTACCACAAAATCAATGACAATGCATTTCATCCTGACAATTCAATAACATTCAATTTAATAACGTTATTTAGCTAACAAGAAGCAGTACAATAGTAGGTAGGTAGTTTTCTTCAAAATCTTTCGGATTATGATAAAAACTGACCAACTGCGAGTCGGACTCGCGCACGAATGGTTCCGTACCAATCAATCAATCTGCCTAGCCTTTGCCCAACTATATTGGGGTCGGCTAAGTACCAGTGTTTTACACGGAGCGACTGACTATCTGACCTCCACAACCCAGTAACTGGGTAACACGATACCTCTTAGCAAGACTGGTGTCAGATCTCAGGCTTCTGACTACCCGTAACGACTGTCAAAGATCTTCAAATGCCAGCCGGGACCAACGGCTTAACGTGCTTTCCGAGGCACGGAGGAAACTCGGTATGTTGAAATGGTCACCCATCTACGGACCGACCTCGTCAAGCGTTGCTTAAACTTGATGATCGACCAGTGCGGCTGTTATTATTTAGCCACGAGCTCCTAATCGCTAAAAGCGGCGATAAAAACACGTTTATTGTATGGGAGCCCCGCTCAAATATTTATTTTATTCTGTTAATAGTATTTGTTGTTATAGCAGCAACATAAATACATCATCTGTGAAAATTTCAAAGGTCTAGCTATCACGGTTTATGAGATACAGCCTTGTGACAGACGGACAGACAGACAAGACCGATCATGGAGTCTTAGTAATATCATCCCGTTTTTACCCTTCGGGTACGGAACCCTAAAAAGTGTGGCAACATGAAAAATAAAGTTTTCGAGGCTGTCACACCATGGCACCAGAATCTGCGCGCACTTGCCCGCGGAAGACCGTGCGTGCTGCGTGCATACATACGCGGCTTAACACAGCAGAAGCCAGGATAAGCAAAGTTCACATAGAATAAGTGGAAGAAATTCCTGCATGTTTTGCTGGAATGTTTGAATAGATGTCGACACCCACATCCACGTGCCAATATTTCGCGAGTGTTGAAGACTATGCTCTTATCCATTGTATTTTTTGCGGTTGAAAGATCGTGCGTGCAAAACGCAATTTCATATAGGCTTCGAAAACCTGAATAGACTAACACGTCTGTACTCAGAAAATGTATTTCTGAAGACCTAACTAGTTTGTGACTTAAGCATATTATACTAAGGTCGAGAGCCACTTGGAAAGCATTCGTATCAGAATTTTCGACAGGGATGCAGCTGAGACATGTGAATGGGTATGCCCGTAATACAGGCCGAAGATCGCGCGTGCATAGGTAACTTTAGAAGGGCTTAGATATTATGCTGAATGTACATACATATTATATAGAATAGAATAGAATATATTTATTTGCTTAAAACATGGTATAAAAGGATGGTACAGAAAAGAAATGACAAGAGCATACATGTTTTGCTTAACAGTAAGCATGCAAATTTTGGCATTTAACTTATGATTTGTAATCAAAGAAATCCTTAACGCTATAAAAACTATTTACTGATAGCCATTCATGCAATTTAATTTTAAACAATCTTGTATTTAAGACTTTAAAGTCACTAGGTATTTTGTTAAAAATTCTTACACACAAACAGATACAGCTTTTATTATACTTAGCTAGTCTTGGGCATGAATCGAAAACGAGCTTGTGGGGGTCACGCCGGGATCTACAGCTCACATCACTCTCTTTAGTGAAAAGTTCCTTGTGATTCCATACAAACATGCAAGTTTCGTAAATATAAAGAGACGGTAGCGGCAACAAACCAAGTCTTTTAAATATCGGCCTGCAGGATTCGTCAGATCGAAGACCGTATATGGCCCTAAGGCATTTTTTTTGCGCAACAAACGCTCTGTTATGGTCAGTACTATTACCCCATACAATCAGGCCGTAGCGTAATACAGATTCCACATATGCGTGATATGAAGTGACTGCAGTTTTAATGTCTGTTACATTTCTAATTTGTTTAAGTGCATAAACAAACTTATTTACTCGTTTGGAGACAGTATCAACGTGTATTTTCCAGTTTTTATGTTTTAACCCCTTTTTTCCAGTTTTTATTTTTGTTTCCAGTTTTTATGTTTTAACCCGTTTTTTTTATGTTTTAACCCCTTACGGAAAAAGAGGGGTGTTATTAGTTTGACGTACCTGTTTGTTTGTTTATCTGTCTGTGGCATCAGAGCTCCTAAACGGATGAACCGAATTTGGTTTCGTTTTTTTTGTTTGAAAGGTGACTTTATCGAGAGTGATCTTAGCTATGTTTTAAAATCGGTTTAGCCATTCAAAACTTATGGGCTTTTATTGTTTGAATCGGGGTGTTTTCGCAAGATATCGTGTCATAATTACGTGTTCAATAGATGGTCGATATGAGATAAATTATGTAGCATGAAATAAAATAGTGCAGGAAAATATTTTATTAAATTTTACTTGTTAGAATAGTTATATGGCAGACTTGCCTGCAGCCAGTTTTTGATTTCCTTTGACAATTAATTATAACTATTATACTTATTGAGGATAAATTTCGTTTAAACATTGGCAGGCTATATAAAAATTTAATGTCCATGGTGTGATTATAAGAATACTTCTTGTCAGAAGATGGTTACAGAACATACAGACTATAACAGCTTTAAGTCATTTTCTGCAGTTACCAAAGGTTAACTAAATTGAAGTGCCCATCAATGATATTGGTAAAACTACTCTGATGTGAAATAATAAAATAATCTCTCAAGTTTATGCTGGACATAAACCCGAAACTTTAAATATGTATGATGATCAGATTTCCTTTACCAAAATGTGTAGGAATGTATTTTTTTAAAGAAATTTTGTTATGTTAAACATGGTATGTGTTTGTGTGAACTGTGCTTTTTTTTTATTGTTATTATTTATAGGCTTGCGCATGACCACTATCTCACCTGATGGTAAGCGATGATGTGGTTGACGATGATGAACGCTTGCCTAGAAGAAACCTATTCATTCTTGACTTAAAGACTCCCAGGTTATAGCTATCAGTAAACAGACTCCGGCAGGGAATGCCACTTCTTTGCTGTATGCATAATAAAAGTTTGCCCAAAACATTTGATGAGTATGGGTGGTGCAAAGTTATGTGCGGTTTACTGTTTGAATCGGGGTGTTTACGCAAGATATTGTGTCATAATTACTTGTTTAATAGATTGTCTTGTGATTGTCTAGATGTGATTGATAAATTATGTAGCATGAAATAAAATGTGCCGGGTCTTTTAAAAAAAAATGAATTATTTAGTAAATAGAACAATAATATCAATTTACCCACTTCAACATATAGGAAGGATGTGATTCAACTAAACTCTTAATTAATATATTACCAACACACATAATTAGGATCAGAATTGATTAATTTTTAATGTGTTTGTTTTTATTTTTAATGTTATGGTTGCAGTGTTTGGAAAAAAAAATCAATTATTTTATAATTAGGTACTTATTTCAAAAAGTGATGAATTTTATCAAAATGTGTCTTTATTGCAAATAGTGGAACAGAATCTCACAACTAAGTAACTACATTCAAACTAGCTTTTGCCTGCGGATTCACCTGCATAAAAAGTGTTTTAGAATCCCAAGGGAATATAAACTATCCTATGTCCTTTCCAGGGTCTTAAACTATCTCTATGCCAAATTTCATCTAAATCGGTTCTGTAGATCCAGAGATTATCCCCTACAACCTCACAAACTTTACTTCTTTATAATATTACCTAGTAAAGATAAAGTAAAGGTTTGACTTTGAGTAACAGACATGTTATTAACAGTATTTTTATGATAGTATTGTATTTACATAGAGCTGTTAATTCATCTGGAAGAGTCCAATTGGTCCAATTATATATGAGACTCCGTATTGTAATCCAGTTGGATTACAAAAAATAGGTGCCTCCTTTAATAACCTTGAGTGGTGTTTCAATTTCTTATCTCCTACACACAAATAAGCAAGCATAAAACGATTTGAATGAAAAATTCATTATTGAAGTTGACTACAATTATTCTAATAAGTATGCTAATAGGAAGTTTCAATGACAGAGACCAATAATAAACCATGAAAGTACCTATCAGTACAATAATTCGTATAGTTTTAGACGAACCTAACGATGTGGCATCATGCCGATAAGCCGGCGAGCCGATTACGAGCGACGCCCCACGAAAACATCGTTATAAACAACATAATACTACAGACACGCACGAACGTTACAATCTCCAACCAATACAAAGGTATGCAAATCGTGGTCAACGTAATATTCGACGGAATGTGAAACTCAAAACTTAACATAAACATCATACTTTTTTAATTTTAACAACAACAAAATCACCTGGGAATGCAGTTGGAAGGCGTCCTGTCCACTTCCCAGGCCGCAAAAAGTTTCATGGGAACAGGTTTCGATGCATTAGTCATCTTATCCGATTTATTTTTCTCGGTCATCTTAAACAGCACCAAACAACGGTTTCACAGCACAACACTAATGTACATTACAATAATTGGCATTGTTATTTAATCACTAAACACGACACTGTATTCATTTTTATAACACAGTTCATACACGAAGCCGATGCCGATGAAATCACAACAATACTCAGTAATTTTATAGCACGGTCGACTGGCGAATCGCAGCGGGCCAACCGAAGGCGTTCGATACGTTTGACAGCCAGCTGCCCAGTGTTGCCTCGCTTTGAATACCTACTCCTGACACTCCACATATTAAGAAGAAAATAGTTTTGCCCGAATTTACATTAGATATTATCGTAAATAAAATTCTGTCAAGATTATTATTTTCGAGTAAATGGTCAAATTCGAATATCTAATGTGTTGTTTACTTCATGATCTTTGTATTCCACCTAATCGAAGTGGAATACAAAGTTTTTCTAGTTTACCTAATGACAAACATGGGGTTCACCACTGCTAAGAAAAAAGGTAATATAAACACATACATAACTCACAACTTTTTCCCATGGGAGTAGGCAGCAACTGCAGAACGCCACCTACTACGATCTTCACAAACTTTTTGGATAAAATTTCCATTATGGGCCGCTGATTTTTGCCGCGTGGATGGTAGGGGGTGGAGGAGGGGAGGTTTGGCTACCCCCCTGTACCATTCCCACCACTCGGAGCCCTATGGTTATGGAGATATCCATGGTTAAAGTTCTCAGATTAGTGTAAAAATTTCCGAAAATGTTCATCGTTTAAGGGGCAGGGAGGGTGGGAAGGAAAGCGTGTAGGGGGACTACCCCACTGTACCATCCCCACCCCACGGAAACCCATGGTTATGGAGTTATTAGATTTATTTTACACTTAAATATAATTAATGAGATAAAAAAAAAAAAAAAATGTGAATTAGTCCAAGAGCGAGCGAAGCGAGCTCGGGAGCTTAGGGCACCCCGACACGGATAGGTTAGGTTCGAAGGAGATGACGGCAGCTGAAGTGAGCGAGCAAAGCGAGCGAACTCAGCTCCCGTCATCTTCTTCATGTTAGGTTACTTTAGACCCTGCAGATAGAAATAGGAGCCCCGCGCAGCGGGGCTCCGTCCACTTGTGTTTCGTTTCCTTCCCTCCCTTTAACCGATGGACATTTACGAAGAAAATTATTCTAACCTGAAAACTTTGACCATGGATATCTCCATAACCATGGGGCTCCGAGTTGTCGGGATGGCACAGGGGGGTAACCAAAGCTCCCCCCCTCTCCCCCCAAACCCTCCCCGCGCCAAAAATCGACGGCCCATAATGGAAATTTTAACCAATTTTTTTGCTGCACTCACGTTTATACATCTAGTCATACGTGACGCATGCCGGTTATGAGGTACTAGCTACTGCCCACGGCTTCGCCCGCGCAAAAAGTGTTTTATCATCCCAAGGGAATACAAACTATCCTATGTCCTTCCCAGGATCTCAAACTATCTCCATGCCAAATTTCATCTAAATCGGTTCAGTAGATCCAAAGATTACCCCCTACAACCTCACAAACTTTACTTCTTTCTAATATCTGTATAGTATACTAGCTGACCCCCGCGGCTTCGCTGCCGTTATTTATAAAGCATATATGTTACTCGGGAATAATGTAGCTTTCCATAGGTGAATGATTTTTTTTAAATCCGTCTAGTAGTTTCGGAGCCTATGTGGTACAAACAAACAAAAAATCTTTCCGCTTTATAATATTAGTATAGATATAAAAAAAAAAATCATTTAAACCTTCATTCTTATAAATTTCGCGATTCATTTATTTTGCCACTAAATTGGGCAGTTTTATTAGTCGTGCTACACCGTTAGTTGTCAAAAAGAAACGACAGATGTCACTTTATGGATGCGTTCTAAAATAACCAAATTCGAATTGTCAATTTCTTGATAATTAAAACTTAAAATTAATTTTAAAAACCAAAAATAAAAAATATTTGTTTATATTTTTTATATTATAATGCCTGATTAACACGTGAAAGACGGAGAGCTAATTAGTCAACCTTCCCTAAGCCCATAGGTGCACTAAAAGAGTACTTGAGTCAATGATATTCTAGTAAACTTTATTTAGATCCAGCCTTAGCTGTCCTTCTAGCGACGCTCTGAGCCAAGGTTCGGCCCCACAGTGGTAGCCCACAGCGAGGTCGCTTAATTTTAGCTTTTTGTGCATGGCTGGAGGCTATATAGCTTAGTCTCCACAGGCTCGCTTGGTTAAGCAGTAGCCGGTCACTTTGATCGAACTGCGAGAGACCCCGTAGAAAAAATAAATAAATTAAAAAGTATTAAACTTACAATATCATTGACATAAGTGCACCGGTGCAGCACAAGCTTTTTAAAATACTTTACTGGACGCTCATACTGCATACTGCTTTTTTTCACAACCGACCTTTTCTTTTAAAGTCGACTTACGCAGTAATGTTTGAGAAGTAAGTAGAAGGATCGAGCCCCCGACGCCAATCGCTTCCGTATTTGGTAAATAATTACTACTCATTTGGCACTAATTAGTACTCGAACAACAAAATTGGTAACATAGTAGTTTTCGGTAGTCACGCTTCATTCAGCAGGACCAACATGAGCCCCGAAAAACGGGGCATGCTACAGCTATTCTAAGTATACAAAAAATTACTACCCTTAAATGTGATTCATTTTATAAAAAAACGAATAGAAATCAACGATGATAACTATCGCTCGCTCTTTCAGCAGGACCACGACTTTGAATGTTGATTCCAAGTTTCAGGAACCTGTCGCTTTCCTCAAGCCTACTTAAGAAATTACTATCCTGAAAGATAAAATTAGTACCCACAATTCAAAACTAGCTTTAATAGCAGTAGCATTTCCCCTTTTTCGGCGCTCATGGTGGTCCTGTTGAATGGAGCGTTACTACCGCAGAACCACCTTCAAAGTCGATTTTCTCGAAAACTACTAAGGTACCAATTTTGTTGTTCGAGTAGGTACAAATTGGTACCAATTGAGTAGAAAGTATTTACTAAATGTGGAAGCGGTTGGCGTCGGGGTCACGAACATTTGTTTAATAATGGGTTATTCTGTTTCATGATTTCTCATAGAATTAAGTAAAATTTTCGGTATTTGAACAAAAAATATTTTATTTATAATAAAAATACAAACCATAAACAGTTAAGATCACTAAACAATAATTACAAAATGGGATCCAATTCATAACACAATAATCACAAGACTGGACCATTTTTTTTTCTATAATCTTAAAATCTAGAAATAATTTCATTTTAATATAAAATAATAAAACAAAATACACAAATATTAAACTTTAACTTAAATTGATACGACGCGCAATATTTTATCTAATACCCAAAAACCTTATAAAATGACTTAAAATTAGTTACCAGACTAGATTAGAATTAAAAGCTTATGACTACATTGAAAGTAAACTAACTAGTCGATAAGTAAAATGAAAGGCCGACTTTTGTATAAAATTGCAAAAATCTTGAGAAAAAAAAGTAACTATTAAGTTACTTCTACCATGTCCACAAATTGGTTATACACTTCTTTATCTACATTTTAAGTACCTACATAGGTACAGAAGCAGTTTTATTTTTAAGCTTAATTTAAATTTCCACTATGTTTATATTTTAGATTAACAATATTTAAGATCATATTTATAATGGCACTGATATTTACTAAAATTCGATCCTGCTTCTTTGCCTAATTTTCCAAAATTTCATTGGCAACACTGATTTTAAGGCCTAAAGTCGTAACGTTCCAAATTCAGACATAGCGCTGTAAAAGCGAATTCGAAGACGTCTGCGGCCAATATGTGGACGTGGCATCAGTTCGGGTTCATTTGGCGACTTCCGGCGGGCAGTCGGGCTGAGAGGAAGGATGAGCCGCGCGGAATGCTGGGTGGTTCTCAAGTTCGCGGTCGATGCGAAGGATGATGGGGAATGGGCGTAGGTCCACATGGAATCTGGAATAAAAATAAAAGATAGATTTATAACTAAAATTGGGTCCAACTTTCTCAATTTTAAGTTATAAGCCCAAGGATTGCTAAAACAATCAAAATTGCAGTGTTCATATCCAACGGATTCCCACTCATAATATGGACCTAGAAAACTGAAATACCACAAAATCTGCATTTTTTTACCTTCTAGCATTGAAAACTTGAGGCACCAGACAGCAATCAGCCAGAGTGATCTCGTCACCCACACAGTACTTCCCAGCACATGCTGAGAGGAGCTTCTCTACAGCCCTGAACCCGCGGGTAATCCAGTGCTGAGCCCATTCCTTCTTCTTCTCCTCTCCTACATAGATGAGGACTATCAGGTTCTGCAGAGGCTGAATGCCTGAAGATATCACCTGGAATATTAAACATAACAACGATTAATTTTTTAAAAGCAAGTGGAAGTTATAGGCTTAGGTTTAAACATAAAAAAAAAACACACACAAACCTCACATATTTCACGAACTTTGGCCCGTTTGAAGCAGTCTTGGGGCATCAGAGGTCTCTGGTTTGGCCTTGTCTCCTCCAGATAATGCATGATGTTCAGAGACTCCACAAGAGTGTGCCCATCTGCAAAAATAAAAGATAATTAATAAAACTTCAGAAAAAGGAAAAATCAATCAAATTAACAATACTCTCTGAACTAAAGTTATGGACAGTTATGGTATTAATTTTTACCTATACACAACGATGGGACTTGCTCCATAGGGTTGACTTCCCGGTACTCATTGCAGTGTTGTTCTCCTCCACCCTTGATCAGACTGACCGCCTTGATGTCATATGGGATCTCCTTCAGGTTGAGCGCGATTCGCACCCGCCAGGAACATGAACTTCGCCAGTATGAATATAATACTGGCTGCTTATGAAAAAAAAAACAACTTACAAATATAATTTGGAATTAGAACTTTTATTTGTTTCAAAGTAAAATTATGTTTTAATAGTACCTAACTAAACTTTTTTGTAAGTTTAATGTTTTGGGTAGCAAAATTGGTGGTAAGGGCAATTTAATGAAGAAAATTATTTAATCAAATAAATTACAAGCATGGCTTCACAATATTACTAATAGTGTGAAGATAGCTAACTTGTTGCATACGGCTTGGTAGAACAGGTATCTAATCAACAGGTTTGTATTTTTTCATAATTCTCTTTTATTTACCTTAGTTTCAACGATATCGCCCATTGTGGGAATAATTTAAAAGCACGGCTCTGTATTTCGAAAGCACAATCTCAAATACTTCTATTAATGATTTTAAAACGTAGACAGTGTCACACAGTATTCAACAAGTTAAACCTGATATTTGTAACAAGTTTATCTATCAAGATAGTCCAGTATGCAAATATATCTCGTTCAATAAAGAAATAGATTTAAGTCGCGAGAAGTAAACAGGTGTGTAAAATTCATACCTTAGCCATGGCGGAAATATGCCCGTTGTATTTGGAGTAGTAATTAATTTTGACGGCGTTAATGTACTTTGTTCACAAATAGAAGCAATTTTTATTGTTTTATTTTGTAAAAACAAATAATCAGCCCCTATATCACTGAAATAGCAAAGTGTTGCACAGAGTTCATTCGCTACTTATCAATTTTACGTTCGGAATCGGATTCATGCAAGTCGCGAGGACGCGAGGTTGTGTTTGTGTACATAGCCTGCTATAATAAAAATTAAGAAATCAGTTGAGGTGTTGATGAATAAGTTTTTAACAAAAATATTTTGAAATCTAATTAAATGTCTAATATTTTAGAGAGTGTGATGAACTTGTGGGCGAATGCATGAATTGAAAATTATGTGATTTTCGTTCAAAAACTTTAGTGTTTTGAGTTTTGACAGCTTGGGCTTGGATTTTTTGTTTTGACGTAAAGTCGTAAACGTTAAACGTAGTCATAAAGTGATAGAGCTGCGCACGTGAGCTTGAAAAAGGAAAAAGTACAAAGTTTTATATCTTCAACATGGGTAAAAGCAACAAAAAGGGGCCTAAAGCCAACGTCTTCAAAGTAGCTGGAGCCAAGAGCCTGAAGAAAACGAAAGCCAAAGTCGTCAACCTAGGATTGAAAAATGTAAGGGTAACTTTCGCCTAATATTTATACAGCTTATTTATTAAGAGATCTCCTTCAAGTATAAAATATTACGCTTTAATGCATTCAGTTGCTCAACTGGTTGTGATTTTGTATTGGTTGTTTTTACTTTATGTCTCATCCTTCCTCCCCTGTCTGTAGTCATGTGTTCATTTCATTCCCATCTAAACATTGGAATATTTATCCCATTTACTAATGAACGGAATGATATCTCGGCTCCACTGTATTATATGCGCACTGATTTGGAGCATTATTAGCTAGTCAGAAAAAAAAACCCAACATTTCATTAATTTCTAACCTAAGACAAACTAACACTTCATTTATTAAAATCCATCCAGCCATTGCGATGCTTTACTTCAAGGATATAGAGAATACCACTTACATAATACCCCAAATATGAATTAAAACATACCCCTTTCTTTATTGTTGCACCTCAGTGAAGCTTGCCTATTTGATAAATGATTTTATTTCTGTAAGTTGGTTTGTACAAACACTTTTACATGTCCATCATATTTTTTAAAACTAGATTAGGTCAGCTTTTCCTATCTGACTACTCTGAGAAGAAAGGCCGAAACAAACTCAGAGGTCACAGTCTCTTTTAAAGTCCAGACAAAATCTTGGTTAGATCATGTGAAGCCCATGTAGACAGATGTCTGAAATGGTCTTTTGAGGAAAGAACCAGCCAGATTGAGTGGGCCTGTCCAGTCAGTGCACACATTTGTCAATAACCGAGCAGCTCAACTCAGAATTTAAGGAGCTTAACAATTCGACAAACAATACCAAAGAAAGGACATTTGGGTAGGCCGCATAAACTACTCAAACTGCCAGACCATGATTAAAACTAAGATAAATTAAAAACAAAAAAAAGGAATGATCCACATTCACAATAATTAAAATAAAATAATATAATACTTTAAAAAGTAAATTTACTTTGTAATGAAATTGCAAATATAATGTTGGTATGCCTTAATTAAATAAACAAAGTCTGCTGCAGTTTAAAGTGACAATTTTTTTTTAATGGTGTGACTTAAAGTCCTTAAGGCCTAACGCACACTGGGAAGGAATGGCAGAGCATTATGCCACCGCACTGGTCAGCACACACTTGACACATAGTTACTGTAACATTCCGGCGGCCTACCAAGACATACAGCAACGATTTAGCTAATTAGTACATGTACTTCCTCTTGCACTGCCTCACCCCGCGGCATGACACGGCTTCCTTCGGCGTGCTGTTGCATACCACAGTGCCGTGGGATCCCTTAGCGCGATCTCCAATGCCGTGTTAAGAAATCCCTTTCGATGCCACGGAATCAATTTAAAGTCGTATTCCTATATTCCTATTAGTTAAGTTTGAATGTCCTTTGGTAAAAATTCAAATATTCAGCCATTCCGGTGTGCGTAGCAGCCCGTCGCCAGGTCATAATTTCTCGTGACAAACCACGTCAAAATCCCTAGTAGCGCGTCAAGAAATAGATTATGATGGCGTTTACGGCTAATCGGAACAACAACCTTGGTTCTACCAAGGTGCACCACCTGCTCGACAATGTCGAATTACATATCATGCAAATCTCAACGTAAATTAGAGCACCCGGTGGCCCGTGTCCGTGATCATGGTGCTTGCAACAGCACCGAAATATCGGAAACTCGCAACAAACAGTAAACATGGTATCCCGTTTCTAATGTTAATATTAAATTAGAGCAACCTCTTAAGGTAAGTAAAGTTGTGTGAAACTCCTAAGGGAGTAAAGTGATTTGAATTTGGAACGTCAAATTCGTGTGGAACTCGTGGAAAACACGTAAGTAAAAAAACGCCCATTATGGCATTGTAAAAAGGTTTGTTCGAAAATCGAAGCAGAACTCAAATAAATAATAGTTCCAAAAATAAAATCAAACATGCTTTGATAGAAAACCAAACTAGAAAGTAGAAAATAATTTTTAGTTAATTTAAATTAGTAATATAGGTAGTGATTAAAAAAAAAAAGCTAAAATAAAAAGATCTAAAGATCCTGGTAAGGATAGTGGGAAAATCTATTTAAAATATTGCATTGTCTCCGGTCCTTGATAAGTGTGCAAAGTTTCAAATTAATCCGACGTTTTGAAGGAGGTGATAATCACGTTCAAAGATCCCGTTACATAGATTCATAGATACATACATAACAAGCTAATAAAAGCGGGTCAAAAACGCGTGATTTCGGTGAAAATGTGAAACAAAATACGGTGTTTGACGCTGTGATTTTCAAGTACGAAACAAGCATGAAATATATTCAAGTACGTGAAGGAAAGCAAATTAAAAAAATAGAGTAATATTTTCATTTAACTTATATCTAATGTAAATTGAGATTAGACTTGGGGTAAAACAAAAACAAGACCTGGCTACACTAAGTTGTTCATATTCATATTCTTTATTGTACACAAAATAAACATTTAAAATAAAATACAAAAGGAAAACTCTCTCCCTCGTTACGCTCAGGGTTCAAGACGAAGACAGGCTTTATCCTAGAGGAGCTATACTTTTCATACAGAAGGTGTGACGAGACAATAAAAAGCTGCTGAATGTATTGATTTGAATATTGTGTTGGATGCTTATTGTAGATCTGAGCATTGAATCAATGCACCATAGGCTGCTTGACTTTCGCGTTTCTGCTAAATGTTGGCAATATACTAAAAGCACAGATTGCGACACTGTCTTGACTGCTACTTTTGTTGTTCTCCAGTAGTAGAATTATTAATAATTTCTAAAGCGCCTGTTTTAACAAACTCTTGAGTAGACTCACTATCGCTCGACATTTTTGTCAACATGAATATTGCCTTATAATTCACTGAAAATCACAGCACCAAATCACCAAACACCGTTTTTAGTTTCACTTTCTTTGAATTGCGCTGTTTTTCTTTTTTTTTTTAGTTCTGCTTATGGTAGCCAGTACGATTTTCGAACAAACCTCTTTACAATGCCTTATGGGCGTTTTTTACTGAGTTTTCCACCAGTTTCCACAAGAATTTGACGTTCCAAATTCAAATCACTTTACTCCCTTGGGAGTTGAATACAAATTTACCTCCCTTGAGAGGTAATGCTTTACCTACTTTACGTTGAGATTGCATGATATGTAATTGGACATTGTCGAGCAGGTGGTGTGAAAAATTCTTGACACTCTCACTTTTTCCGCGATACTCGCCGTGCGACCAGAGGTGAATACAAAGATTTGGCGCCCCAGGTCATGGGAGTTAGTTAAAACCAACAAAAAATTAAAACGCTTTGGTATGGTAATGACAGTTTTTTTTTATTGCATGAGCGAGCGAAGCGATCTCGAAAATGTTTTCACCGAAGATTGATTATTTTGTCGAATTATGCAGAAAAGGAGAATTCCCCAAGATAATAATGATATTTCAGTAATGCAGCTATTTCCGGACACAATTCAAATACCTAATTGTTATATATTGTGTTTTCGTTCCAAATAAAGATTATATACCTACAAATAATTTACTGAGAAAAACCTTAGAGCACCATGCACACGCACTTTTTTCAAGACAATAAAATATTGGACAAGTCTATCTGATAAGTTCTCGGAAAAAACAGAGGATCCTCTATGATCGAAACTTTCCATTTCACTCTGTATGTGTATTTTGTATAGCATACAATAAACTTTGTAATTAATACCTGTTTGTGTTTTTTTTTTCAATTTTTTACACTACACACCACACCAATACAATTTGAGTATTTAAACTCAGTTAGGTTAGGTTAGTAGAGGATAGCGGCGTCTAGTAAGTGAGCGGGCCAGGTTAGACCCCCATCATCCCCCCAATCCATCCCCATCATCTTTGTGGTAACTTTTTTACACTCTTATCCAGAAATAGATTTATCTTGATCTGGATATGCATAATGTAATGTACAGAAATTGCTTTGATTTTGAAGATGTCCTTGACTTAAAAGTTTGATAAAAATCCTAAGAGACTGATAGACATTAGTTCCAGATCATTTGATTAAATTTTCAACAATACCTACATAAAAAATATTAACCTTTTGTTTCAGATTAAACAAAAAGTACAAGATATAGATAAAGAATTTGTTGAAATCAACAAGAAACCGAAAGCACCCCAGCACAAAAATGCACCAGCTATCATCAAGGTCCCAGCTAAGGTGAAGAAGCAACCAGTTTCTAAAGAAGAAGTCGCGAAAGCCGCTGAAGGAGTGGTGAAAATGGACTTATAATATTTTTAAAGTACCTAGTAATATAGAAACTCTAGGATTAAATTATATTGTTAAATATTAAGTATAATTATATTTTTTATTTATATCTGTTGTGTATTATAATTATTTCAAGTAAACGATACTCCTATCCTTTTAAATATAAACTGCAGAAGTAGGTAGTTGTAGAGTATTTTTAGATATGTAGTGTTATTTATATAACGGCTAGCTTTTTTCTCGTGGTTCGCTCCTGTGGCCCACTCTACAGGACCCGTATTGGAGTAAAGAGGAGCCTATGACACTAACGATTTTAAGTTTTTATTGCACATTGCAGCGAAAATCACTGACAAAAACTTAGAATTAGTTCAGAGGGTTTTTGAAGGATATACTGAGATTTGAATGCGAACTTTAATGAAAAATAATGAAAACCAACATGTTAATATGTCTTTTATTGTTAAAATTTAACAAAATATAACATCATTAAAACACTTAAACTAGTAAACATTTAAGTTTTAGTTTAAAAATTCACTTGGTTAACGGTGGTAGATTTCCTAAATAAAGGTACATATACACAAGGAAGGATGACTTTCATTGATGCGTAATTTGATTACACAGAAGAAAGGACGGTGACAAATTTAACCACCTTGGTGCTATTACATCATTCATGTCTACTCTAAAAGAAAATGCGCACGAATGATGTTTAGCATTTAGATACATACATTAAATAACAGAAAATGCTTAACGATAAAAGTTTTGATTAGTGCCTATGGATGTTTATTCTTCATCAGTTAGGTCGGGTTCTGCTTTCTCGTCTTCGCTGACGTCTCCGGTCTGTTCGGGCTCGGCAGGTTCAGGGATGACAGGGGATTCGGGCTCTTCTACGATGGGTTCTGGTTCATCTGCAGCAGGTTCACTGAAAAGTTATACAAAAGGTTTTAAATTGATAATATTGCCTCGTTTTTCTTTTTACTGTCGATGATTCCATGTTCAATTTTTAAGTTTTGTTTCGCTAACAGAACTCAGCCACGTCGGCAGCCACAGCGCTGGCCTCGTAAAGGTCTCTCATGGTGCAGATTTTTGTGCACAATGGAGCAGGACAACCGATGGGTCATCATTTGCGGAGTGGTTCCACAATCGCATTGTGGCTGATCGGAGTGTCCCCAACAGACCAGGTCTCGCCTGGCGTTATCCTTTCGCGCCATTTTTCGTTTCCAAAGCTTTGAAGGTGTATTTTACTTTTTGAATCTGAACGTCTTAAAAAGTTTTTATTATGTCAAGATGCTCACCTGGCTTCAGCCTCAGGAACATCAGCAGCAGAACCACTGTGTGAAAGCTCCTCAAGGCGCGCGGCCGCAAGTTCGGACTCTTGTCTCGCAATCTCGGCTAATTCAGCAGCCTGAAATGACAGGAATTCAGTAATTAGGCCTCTAGTCTCTAAAATCTTTTTTTATTTCGCGTTTTATAGATATGATTGGTTTTTAAAGATTCTTACCTGTCGTGCAAGTTCATCTTCTCGTTCCTCCTGTGCTTGTTTCTCTAACTCCTCTAACCTGGCGAGTTCCTCTTGTCTCATTTGTTCGGCTTGCTTTTCCTCTTCTGCCAAGCGGGCTTCTTCGGCGAGTTTGGCCTCTTCAGCCAGGCGAGCTTCTTCGGCGAGTTTTGCCTCTTCAGCCAAGCGTGCTTCTTCAGCAAGACGGGCAGCCTCTGCCTTCTTAGCTTCCTCGGCAAGTTTTGCTTCCTCAGCCTTGCGGGCTTCCTCGGCGAGCTTGGCCTCTTCAGCTAAACGGGCCTCCTCAACTAGGCGAGCTTCCTCAGCTTTGCGAGCTTCTTCCTCAGCTTTCCTAGCATCATCATCAGCCTTGCGTTTGGCCTCTTCTGCTTTACGGGCTTCGTCATCGGCCCTCTTCTTTTCTGCTGCTTCACGTTCGGCCTGAAAGCAGTGACAGGATTTATTTAGATAGGTGTACTAATAATTGTGGAATCGACGTCAAAAAGGTCATCAATAGCCAGATTAGCGACAGAATTCTATAAGAAACTGTACACGGAGACAGAAAAAACAATATCCACAGAAACAGAGAAATATCCCCACGAAGAAGAAATGCCTTGCATCCTAAGAACTGAAGTTATAAGAGCTATAGAAACACAAAAAAGCGGGAAAGCACCTGGAGATGACAAAATCTCGAACGAGCTTCTGAAAGACACATTAACAATTATATCCAAACCTGTGACTCATCTATTTAACGAAATATTGGCAACAGAACAAATACCAACTCAATGGACCAAATCGACTATTGTCCTCTTACATAAAAAGGGAGATAAAAACGAAATAAATAACTACAGGCCTATATGTCTAATGTCCAATTTATACAAAGTTTTTTCCAAAATAATTCTTGCACGAATAACGAAACATCTAGAAGAAAACCAACCACGAGAACAAGCGGGGTTTCGCGCAGATTATTCTACTATCGACCATATTCACGTAGTCAAACAGATCATCGAAAAACTCAATGAATATGGTCAACACTATCACATGGCATTTGTTGATTATAATAAGGCTTTCGATTCTCTTAGTCATAAATATATCTGGAAGACGCTAGAAAACCAGGGCGTAGAAAGCAAATATATAAAAATCATTAAAGAAATATACAAGAACTCTACAGCAAAGATCCAACTAGAACAGCAAGGAGAGGAATTTAGTATCCAGAAGGGCGTCAGGCAAGGTGATCCACTTTCACCAAAACTTTTCACGGCAGTCTTAGAAAACATATTCAGGAGTATAGACTGGACAGATTTTGGAATAAATATAAATGGAACAAAGCTAAATCACCTAAGATTCGCCGATGATATTGTGATATTCGCAGAGAAACCACAAATACTACAAACTATGTTACAGCAGTTAGATAACGAAAGCAGGAAAGCTGGTTTGTCAATGAATCCATCAAAGACTAAAATAATGACGAATGCAATAAAGGAACACATAAAAATAGGGCAGCAAATCATTGAATATGTCGATGAATATATTTATTTGGGACAGCTAATTTCAATAAACGACCAATATTCAAAAGAAATTGATAGAAGGATAAGCAACACTTGGAAACGTTACTGGTCGCTTAAGGAAATAGCCAAAAACTAATCAATACCAATGTCAGTGAAAAGCAAACTGTATAACACATGCATTCTCCCATGCCTCACGTATGGATGTCAAACCTGGCCTGCTACGAGCAAAAACAACCAAAAACTTAGAGTTTGCCAACGCAACATGGAGAGAAGCATGCTAAACATAAGACTACGACAGATGGACCACTTCAAAAATAAGGAAAAGGACAAAAGTAAGCGATGTCATACTTAAAATAAAGAAATTGAAATGGAACTGGACTGGTCATATTATGAGAACGAACAAAGAAAAATGGACAAGAGACGTAATGGAATGGTATCCTAGAAATGGAAAAAGGCACAAGGGACGTCAAATAAAGAGATGGGAAGATGACCTAACCAAAGGATGGAGGAGATTAGCTCGTGACAGAGATGAGTGGAAGAAATTAGGGGAGGCCTATGTCAAAGAAGGACAACCTGACCAACAAACTCGTTGCTGAGTACTACTTTGGTACTCAATTGAATTAAGTTTTTTTTGTTTTTAATATTGTGTTAAAATCATTGTTTAGTTTAAATATTTAAGTTAAAACTTTATTGATTTTTGGTCAGTGAATAAAGGCTTTTATTATTATTATACTAATAATTGTTATTTTATAAACCCGAACAGTACTGAGTGATATCTACGTACCTGAGCCTTGCGTTCAGCCTCGCGTTTCGCTTCCTCCTTCAATGCCCTGTAACAGAAGTTAAAGTTAAGTTAAAAACAGAACTCTCCAAATAATTGTTATCGTTTCATCCGTACCCGCTGGTATTATAGTAAAATACGTACTTTTCTTCGGCAGCACGGGCTTCCTCTTGCCTCTTCCTTTTGATTTCTGCCAAATCAGCCGCTGGCGTCATTACTGGCTCAACGGTAGTCGCACGGAATCTGGCTGCGCGTTCAGCCTTGGATGCCTTCAGTTCCAGAGCGGGATCTTCCATCATCTGCGGGACCTGGAACTTGCGGCTCGGCCTCCATGGGAGCAGCTTGACTGCACCGAGGCCAATGTTACGCGCGTCCCATAAACCAATGACCATTGGTGAAACAATTAGCTCTCTTAGATACCACTGCTAATCATTCCACAGCATGAGTGATGAATGTCAATGGTCATTGTTACAAGAACGATGACGGACAGTAAGCGACGCAGTACAACGCTCATGATCATGATGCCGTCTAATCGAAGCTGTTAGACCCCAGCACCAAGCTCGATGACAAACCCTGATGGCATGGTATTCGCTATGACTTCGTATACTTTTTCAGTGCTGCTTCATGCTGTAATGCGAATGATAGTGCAGTTGTCCAGTGTGGCGTCTACATTGGGTCCATTTTTATCTCAAACATTAATAAACTCAGTAGAAAATGCATAAGGCACGAGCATGTTCCAGAAAAAATCGTTTAAGTGTTGTCTAAATGTGAATAGTGTTTATTTTACATTTAATGCTAAAGAACTTAGGGGATATAATAATAATTTATGTTGTAATTTTATCATATTTATTTACGTGTGTTATACGAACAGTTAAAACAATTTTAGTCAGAAAGCTAAGCGTTACTAAAGCTTGGATTTATAAGCGTGACATTGGGAACAATGAACATGCAAATGATTAAAACAACTAGATTTTCAGTAAAAATTCTTTATTGTTAAGTAAAATCAGTCGAGTTAAGTGAAAACGAGACTTCTCGGCCACCGACAAAATTTCGGCGCAGAACACCGCGCTATCACAACGATGGAAGACTAGTAAAAAAATATACTTAATTCGTTCGTCGCAACTCGTAAACATAGTACAATAACAAAAATATGTAATCTGCAATATGAGTAAAAAAATAGATGATCTTGGTTAGTTCTAGCGTGTTATACCGAGATCAGAGAGCGCGAAGGGCGAACGCGACGCGAGCCCGGGGCTCCCGAGTGGAGCAGCCCCGGCGCCCGCGCCGCGCCGCAGGGAGCTACGCGCACTGCGCCGCCGTCGGCTGTTCCGGCGCGCCGCCCGCTGCAAGAGACACCACACGCAGGGTTAGACACGGACTTTATATCTCTGTTTAATATTCTTTTAGTGCTCCGAGCCCATCAAGGCGTAGCTTTTCATTTTTAGACCGGTTTAAATACTCATTTTAAAGAATTAAGCGAGGGGTTGTAAGCGAGCGCTAGTGATGCGACGGTGACGAGGTACCTGTGGCGCTCTCGACGGCCAGACCGGCGGCCGCGAGCCTGTTCTTGGCATAGAAAGAGAGGAGGTTCACGTCGTCCCTGATGCTTAGCTCGTGGTAGAGAGGCCTGCGCTTGGAGAAGGCCTTGTTACCGGTGTATTGCAGACATGCGAGGTGACCGCGTCCTGACGAGAACACCTCACGGTTACCAAAGGGTCACACTGGAATTTAACTGTTAATCGGTGGTCAAACAGAAGGACAACGGACGACACAGTTAAAGACAGATAAAATCACCAGGTTTTTTAATTCGTTTAGTTGGAGAACATCGAGTCGTATTCACTACGCGATGTAGGAGTTTGTTATTATTCTCACCAGTGAACTTCTCGGCGGGTTTGTTGTAGTAGGACATGTTGCGGATGTGGTCGGCCACGCTGCGCAGGGGCAGCACGAGCTTAGCGAGGTAAGCATCATTGCTGAAACGATACGGAACTGGTTCCCCGTACGAATATCTGTTGATGAAGTTGTAAGAAAAATAAAAACCGCAGTTTATGTGTGTATAACGGATGTTATAAACCTCGTCACGATAAACATGCCAAGATCTAAATGAAAATAAATCGTTAGCTGTTTTATTAGGGGACACAAAACAACAAAACGCTGACATTTAACCGGGGTATAAATAAAACGGCTGTACATAGCGGAAAAGTACGTCACTCTCAACACATGCGCTGACGCAAGAAATTAGCTATGAAATGTACACCCACGGTACGGACATCCTTCCTTTTTGAAGGTCACATTTTTTTTTGTTTCCGAACCCCAGAAGTTCATTGGATTTTGGCAGCAAGACAGATTTCTCATTATTGCATCGTGTGCCTACATGATTGCCAAATGACATGCGACAGGTAGTTGTGTAGTCAATGTCACTGCCAGGGCGGTCTTTTGATAGATTGACGCATCAATGGGCCGGCTATTTTAGTAATTTTATTTCAGGCCAAGCCAAACTTGACCTAGCACTGGAACTGGTAAATGAGCAAGGTCTTGTGGACGTTATTGAGCCCAAGGATGTTAAAAAAAGATATTTTCGTCTCTTTGGACATAGTTTTAAGATCGTTATTACTATTCCAGCACAAAGATAATCTTAGTAGTTACTTCTTCTAAGTGGTCCACCTCAAAATGGATGCTAGACGAACGTGGAGTGTCTACTCACGAATAAATCGTATCGAGGGGTGCTACGGTCTTCGCGCGGGGTACAACGGAACGTGCGCGAGTGAGCAGCGCTGCGGTGTCAGCGCGAATGCGGCTGGTCTCGTCTTCGAAGTTCTGAAAACATTAGGGCATGTTTTTTAGTAAGTCCAGCTAAAGGAACTGTTGCAGACAAACTGAAGTGATTGAAAATATTACAACATTTAATTGGCCTTTTGTGGACTCCGGTTTCAGTCTTCTGGATTGATCATTAGCATTGTTCACTCCTGCGCATAGAAAAAGTAGGACAAACTGTCGAAAGTTTCATCATCGGCTGCCTAGCCTTTTTCCAGCTACGTCGAGTTTGTCTCCTAATGTAACCGGATTAAAATGAAAATTTTAGGCATACCTTGGTGGATTCAGAGCGGAAGAAATCATCGACGGCTGAGACGGAAAATTCGGGGCGACGGCGGTACGCGATGCGATCCAACTCCCGCAGGACTACTGAGGGTCGCACGCGAACACGCACTACATGGTGGGGCGCCTCCGGGTATGTGACGAGTCGAGTGACAGTGCGAGAGGCAGACGGCCTGTATATCAGCTCAGCCTGCAATGTTTGTGAAGCCCAATGTCAATTTTAATCTAGCAAATGCTTTATGATGGCTAAAACTATGAATTTATGTTTACGAGCGAGCATACGGCCTCTCATTACCGCCATGCGCGGTTATTATTAAATTTACCACTGTACTGCTATTTATGTGGCAGTAACATTTGAAACAGTACAATGTGTTGAGGCATTTACAAATTGATGATGAGGAGGCCCATATGCTCCCCCAAAATGAGTTACAGCTATGCTAAAGCTAGTAGAATATCGATAAAATACCACGCATTACGCATTCGTGAACAATATAAACGTTTAACGACCATAATAGTCAAACAAATTGGCAAACCAAACATTCTGTGAATGCTGTTATTCTGCGGAATTTGCATTTTCTGCAGTAATAGTAATGCAGAAAGCATGTCATGAAATGTATTTTCATGAAAATCATGCGCATGCAAGAAAAACGTGTTTCTTAAGAATTTAAAACGTGCAAGAAGAACGATATTATTAAAAAGCTTCTGACGAAAATAATCTTACAATAATAGCTCTGTTTATTGAAGCTTTGCTAGTGAAACATTATGTGGGTGCAAATGTAACGATATATGTATATATATGAGTGCAGGTTGCAGCATTGACGCATTTCCCTGGACGGAATTCTGCGCAAAACATGGCATTCTACACAGTTCTGTGAAGTTCTGTTTGTTTATAATACGTTAAATCATAGGGCTATTTCGGTGGTAGACCTTACTGTACGTCTCAATGGCGGCGTGAATCATCGGTCGAGTGTTGTAAAATTAGATTATTTCGCTGCGCACACGCCGCAACGGAGATGGCGAGAGTGATTGCAACTTTTATTACCATAGTGACTTTCCTACCTTCTATTTATATAGTAGAAATATGATCTAGCAGTTAGCTGCCATAACCTTGCTCCTAAGCTTAAGGCGGTACCCCGAGCAAAACGCCGCGCAAGCCGTTTTTTGTGCTGTTTTTAGGAGCTATCTACTCGTTATTTAAAAAGAAATATCAATTAATAAAAATACATTAAATTTCTACATAATATTGAGTCTAAAACGGTAGATTTAGTTTTTTTTTAAATGTTGTATATATTTCACTAATCTACTTCCAAAAAAACATGAAAATGAGAAATAATTATTGATATTATGCATCTCCTCGTAAAGTGTCCATTGATTATTTTTTGTACTAACACTAATGGATAGACAATTTAATAACGAACATTTTTGTAGAATTATTTTTTTCAAAAGACTTAAATTCGATTTTATAAAGATTTTATTCTAAAATCTGGGCGTATTCACTACTGTAATTCATGCGCCACCAGTGCCGCTAGACCAATAGGAACGCTCATATCTCATGCCGATTTTTTGGTCAGGGTACCGTCTTAATGAGCAACTTCGACATTATTTTTCGAGCTGTCAATTTATTTCCCATATACTTCTAGGTACCAGACATTTTCTAAAGTAATGTAATTTGCGTACTCAGTTGTTTAATTGCCAAGTTTCAATCAACGGGAAGGCGTCAATCAGTCATGGAAGAGTGACAAGCTATGGCTCTCAAGTTACTGAGTCCATCTCTGCCAGCGACTTACCAATCGTACGATCTTTAAATAAATTGTTACGTCGTTTTGTGTTAACTCTTCTTCTAGCTTAGAGGAAATACTAAGGATAATTGGAAATGTTGAAGAGTAGAATGTTATATAGGTTTCTTATAATAACATGGGCGTTAACGGTATTCTTGGCTTCTGTCCGGTTGCCAAAAATGCTTCTCCCTTGATCCGGCTCCAGCTTTTGTTTTCACACTTTGTCTAGGGAGTGATATATCCGGGCTGTATTTTGGATAAACATCTTTAATTCAAGACTTTCAAGGTTCTTCGTTAACTAAATATTTGGAATGTTTTTAATTTCAAGGTTGCTATTGCCAGGGCAGTTGGATAAATAACCAACAAATTTATTTTTGGTTGCTCCAAATAAATTTTGATCATCAATCTTGGTTTAATTGTTCATTTTAGTTTAAATGATTCAATAACACTAACTGCTTTTTAAGCTCCTGGGTGATTTCATCAGTGATTTGGATTTTTCTTTGGTTTTTCATATTTATAAATATTTCCTTGATAGATTGTTAACTATCTTTAAACAGATCTTGTATTCAGATATTTTTGACTCCTTTTTTTCTGTTAGTACAGATTTTTCTATTGTTAAACATCGCTCCGTAAACTACGTCTACTAGAAACTTCGGTATTATGAGTGCCTCGTACAAATCTTGTATAATTGTAAACGACTTGTTTTTGAACATACATTTTATTACGACGAAGAATGTTTTTAACGTCCGTTTTGATTACAGTAAGTTTGTACCTACCTACATTGGCACGCTGCCATGACTCGTGTGTTACGTGGATTTCTGTAAGCTGTAATTATTTTACTGTGTAGTGTATTATACCACAATAAATAACGTTAAGAA